>NC_069412.1:49466525-49549025 GCF_026875155.1 Cherax quadricarinatus
GTTAATGTAAAAAATAATAATTTTGTACCAAAAGAACCTTAAAAAACTTACCTAACCTTATTATAACAAGCGCAATATAACTGATCCTAATCCAACTAATTATATCTTAGATAAGTTTACAATAATTTAATAATAAACAAACACAATGAAATATAATTTTTAGTTAGGTTCAGAATGATTTTTGCGAAATTATTGCATAAACAAATATTCGCTTGCCTTATTCGGCAAGAAGAGCGTTGCTATTTAAGCCAGAATCACAAGTTTTACCTATTCGGCACGACATTTTATATATATATATATATATATATATATATATATATATATATATATATATATATATATATATATATATACACACACACATACACAAACCGAACTCACAATACATTCCCTCACTACCAATTTTTCCAATACATTCTCATAATACAAATCCTCACAATACAAACTCACAATATCACAATACAACCTCTCACAAAACTAACCCTCAATACAAATTCCGTATTACGGGTCTATACAGTATACCCACACAATGAAATCATACAGAATACCATCTCTTGCAATACAAACTGAAAATACAAATCAAACCAAAAATCTCGCTATTCAGATTCAATTATGAGGAGCGGAAGGTGCTGAGGATAACAACAAGAACAACAACTACAAAAACTACAACAACAACCATTTCTGACGTTTAGCGGCAAGATATTTTATACACCACGTGTGGCAATTTAATCAGGTGGTTGGGTAGATTTATTATACGAAGTAGGTAGCACATGTGTCTTATACAATAGTCCAAGTAGGTAGCACATGTGTCTTATACAATAGTCCAAGTAGGTAGCACATGTGTCTTATACAATAGTCCAAGTAGGTAGCACATGTGTCTTATACAATAGTCCAAGTAGGTAGCACATGTGTCTTATACAATAGTCCAAGTAGGTAGCACATGTGTCTTATACAATAGTCCAAGTAGGTAGCACATGTGTCTTATACAATAGTCCAAGTAGGTAGCACATGTGTCTTATACAATAGTCCAAGTAGGTAGCACATGTGTCTTATACAATAGTCCAAGTAGGTAGCACATGTGTCTTATACAATAGTCCAAGTAGGTAGCACATGTGTCTTATACAATAGTCCAAGTAGGTAGCACATGTGTCTTATACAATAGTCCAAGTAGGTAGCACATGTGTCTTATACAATAGTCCAAGTAGGTAGCACATGTGTCTTATACAATAGTCCAAGTAGGTAGCACATGTGTCTCATACAATAGTCCAAGTAGGCAGCACATGTGTCTTATACAATAGTCCAAGTAGGTAACACATGTGTCTCATACAATAGTCCAAGTAGGCAGCACATGTGTTTTATACAATAGTCCAAGTAGGCAGCACATGTGTTTTATACAATAGTGCAAGTAACACTGACATCCTAGTGACATACAACACATCCTAAACACCTTCTTTTTCACCCAGTTGTGTTTACAGGTTAAGATATATTATCCTAAGACCCCGTCCAAGCCCAGCCTATCTAAGACATGTTGAAAACGATATAAAACACCGACAAGTTGATGACATGTGCAACACTGTTATCTTTACTGTTGAAACGTTTTGCGAAACGTTTCAACAATAAAGATACCTAAATTACTGCACATGTTTCTTAACTATCTAAGATAATGCAACCACCACCAGGATGCGACGGAGAGGGTGTTAGTATACTTGCTGCTAGGTGAACCGAGGGCAACAAGATGCGACGGAGAGGGTGTTAGTATACTTGCTGCTAGGTGAACCGAGGGCAACAAGATGCGACGGAGAGGGTGTTAGTATACTTGCTGGTAGGTGAACCGAGGGCAACAAGATGCGACGGAGAGGGTGTTAGTATACTTGCTGGTAGGTGAACCGAGGGCAACAAGATGCGACGGAGAGGGTGTTAGTATACTTGCTGCTAGGTGAACCGAGGGCAACAAGATGCGACGGAGAGGGTGTTAGTATACTTGCTGGTAGGTGAACCGAGGGCAACAAGATGCGACGGAGAGGGTGTTAGTATACTTGCTGGTAGGTGAACCGAGGGCAACAAGATGCGACGGAGAGGGTGTTAGTATACTTGCTGGTAGGTGAACCGAGGGCAACAAGATGCGACGGAGAGGGTGTTAGTATACTTGCTGGTAGGTGAACCGAGGGCAACAAGATGCGACGGAGAGGGTGTTAGTATACTTGCTGGTAGGTGAACCGAGGGCAACAAGATGCGACGGAGAGGGTGTTAGTATACTTGCTGGTAGGTGAACCGAGGGCAACAAGATGCGACGGAGAGGGTGTTAGTATACTTGCTGCTAGGTGAACCGAGGGCAACAAGATGCGATGGAGAGGGTGTTAGTATACTTGCTGCTAGGTGAACCGAGGGCAACAAGATGCGACGGAGAGGGTGTTAGTATACTTGCTGCTAGGTGAACCGAGGGCAACAAGATGCGACGGAGAGGGTGTTAGTATACTTGCTGCTAGGTGAACCGAGGGCAACAAGATGCGACGGAGAGGGTGTTAGTATACTTGCTGGTAGGTGAACCGAGGGCAACAAGATGCGACGGAGAGGGTGTTAGTATACTTGCTGGTAGGTGAACCGAGGGCAACAAGATGCGACGGAGAGGGTGTTAGTATACTTGCTGGTAGGTGAACCGAGGGCAACAAGATGCGACGGAGAGGGTGTTAGTATACTTGCTGCTAGGTGAACCGAGGGCAACAAGATGCGACGGAGAGGGTGTTAGTATACTTGCTGGTAGGTGAACCGAGGGCAACAAGATGCGACGGAGAGGGGTGTTAGTATACTTGCTGCTAGGTGAACCGAGGGCAACAAGATGCGACGGAGAGGGTGTTAGTATACTTGCTGGTAGGTGAACCGAGGGCAACAAGATGCGACGGAGAGGGTGTTAGTATACTTGCTGCTAGGTGAACCGAGGGCAACAAGATGCGACGGAGAGGGTGTTAGTATACTTGCTGGTAGGTGAACCGAGGGCAACAAGATGCGACGGAGAGAGGGTGTTAGTATACTTGCTAGTAGGTGAACCGAGGGCAACAAGATGCGACGGAGAGGGTGTTAGTATACTTGCTGGTAGGTGAACCGAGGGCAACAAGATGCGACGGAGAGGGTGTTAGTATACTTGCTGCTAGGTGAACCGAGGGCAACAAGATGCGACGGAGAGGGTGTTAGTATACTTGCTGGTAGGTGAACCGAGGGCAACAAGATGCGACGGAGAGGGTGTTAGTATACTTGCTGCTAGGTGAACCGAGGGCAACAAGATGCGACGGAGAGGGTGTTAGTATACTTGCTGCTAGGTGAACCGAGGGCAACAAGATGCGACGGAGAGGGTGTTAGTATACTTGCTGCTAGATGAACCGAGGGCAACAAGATGCGACGGAGAGGGTGTTAGTATACTTGCTGCTAGGTGAACCGAGGGCAACAAGATGCGATGGAGAGGGTGTTAGTATACTTGCTGGTAGGTGAACCGAGGGCAACAAGATGCGACGGAGAGGGTGTTAGTATACTTGCTGCTAGGTGAACCGAGGGCAACAAGATGCGACGGAGAGGGTGTTAGTATACTTGCTGCTAGGTGAACCGAGGGCAACAAGATGCGACGGAGAGGGTGTTAGTATACTTGCTGCTAGGTGAACCGAGGGCAACAAGATGCGACGGAGAGGGTGTTAGTATACTTGCTGCTAGGTGAACCGAGGGCAACAAGATGCGACGGAGAGGGTGTTAGTATACTTGCTGCTAGGTGAACCGAGGGCAACAAGATGCGACGGAGAGGGTGTTAGTATACTTGCTGCTAGGTGAACCGAGGGCAACAAGATGCGACGGAGAGGGTGTTAGTATACTTGCTGCTAGGTGAACCGAGGGCAACAAGATGCGACGGAGAGGGTGTTAGTATACTTGCTGCTAGGTGAACCGAGGGCAACAAGATGCGACGGAGAGGGTGTTAGTATACTTGCTGCTAGGTGAACCGAGGGCAACAAGATGCGACGGAGAGGGTGTTAGTATACTTGCTGCTAGGTGAACCGAGGGCAACAAGATGCGACGGAGAGGGTGTTAGTATACTTGCTGCTAGGTGAACCGAGGGCAACAAGATGCGACGGAGAGGGTGTTAGTATACTTGCTGCTAGGTGAACCGAGGGCAACAAGATGCGACGGAGAGGGTGTTAGTATACTTGCTGCTAGGTGAACCGAGGGCAACAAGATGCGACGGAGAGGGTGTTAGTATACTTGCTGCTAGGTGAACCGAGGGCAAAAAGATGCGACGGAGAGGGTGTTAGTATACTTGCTGCTAGGTGAACCGAGGGCAACAAGATGCGACGGAGAGGGTGTTAGTATACTTGCTGGTAGGTGAACCGAGGGCAACAAGATGCGACGGAGAGGGTGTTAGTATACTTGCTGCTAGGTGAACCGAGGGCAACAAGATGCGACGGAGAGGGTGTTAGTATACTTGCTGCTAGGTGAACCGAGGGCAACAAAATGCGACGGAGAGGGTGTTAGTATACTTGCTGCTAGGTGAACCGAGGGCAACAAGATGCGACGGAGAGGGTGTTAGTATACTTGCTGCTAGGTGAACCGAGGGCAACAAGATGCGACGGAGAGGGTGTTAGTATACTTGCTGCTAGGTGAACCGAGGGCAACAAGATGCGACGGAGAGGGTGTTAGTATACTTGCTGCTAGGTGAACCGAGGGCAACAAGATGCGACGGAGAGGGTGTTAGTATACTTGCTGCTAGGTGAACCGAGGGCAACAAGATGCGACGGAGAGGGTGTTAGTATACTTGCTGCTAGGTGAACCGAGGGCAACAAGATGCGACGGAGAGGGTGTTAGTATACTTGCTGCTAGGTGAACCGAGGGCAACAAGATGCGACAGAGAGGGTGTTAGTATACTTGCTGCTAGGTGAACCGAGGGCAACAAGATGCGACGGAGAGAGTGTTAGTATACTTGCTGCTAGGTGAACCGAGGGCAACAAGATGCGACGGAGAGGGTGTTAGTATACTTGCTGCTAGGTGAACCGAGGGCAACAAGATGCGACGGAGAGGGTGTTAGTATACTTGCTGCTAGGTGAACCGAGGGCAACAAGATGCGACGGAGAGGGTGTTAGTATACTTGCTGCTAGGTGAACCGAGGGCAACAAGATGCGACGGAGAGGGTGTTAGTATACTTGCTGCTAGGTGAACCGAGGGCAACAAGATGCGACGGAGAGGGTGTTAGTATACTTGCTGCTAGGTGAACCGAGGGCAACAAGATGCGATGGAGAGGGTGTTAGTATACTTGCTGCTAGGTGAACCGAGGGCAACAAGATGCGACGGAGAGGGTGTTAGTATACTTGCTGCTAGGTGAACCGAGGGCAACAAGATGCGACGGAGAGGGTGTTAGTATACTTGCTGCTAGATGAACCGAGGGCAACAAGATGCGACGGAGAGGGTGTTAGTATACTTGCTGCTAGGTGAACCGAGGGCAACAAGATGCGACGGAGAGGGTGTTAGTATACTTGCTGCTAGGTGAACCGAGGGCAACAAGATGCGACGGAGAGGGTGTTAGTATACTTGCTGCTAGGTGAACCGAGGCAACAAGATGCGACGGAGGGTGTTAGTATACTTGCTGCTAGGTGAACCGAGGGCAACAAGATGCGACGGAGAGGGTGTTAGTATACTTGCTGCTAGGTGAACCGAGGGCAACAAGATGCGACGGAGAGGGTGTTAGTATACTTGCTGGTAGGTGAACCGAGGGCAACAAGATGCGACGGAGAGGGTGTTAGTATACTTGCTGCTAGGTGAACCGAGGGCAACAAGATGCGACGGAGAGGGTGTTAGTATACTTGCTGCTAGGTGAACCGAGGGCAACAAGATGCGACGGAGAGGGTGTTAGTATACTTGCTGGTAGGTGAACCGAGGGCAACAAGATGCGACGGAGAGGGTGTTAGTATACTTGCTGCTAGGTGAACCGAGGGCAACAAGATGCGACGGAGAGGGTGTTAGTATACTTGCTGGTAGGTGAACCGAGGGCAACAAGATGCGACGGAGAGGGTGTTAGTATACTTGCTGGTAGGTGAACCGAGGGCAACAAGATGCGACGGAGAGGGTGTTAGTATACTTGCTGGTAGGTGAACCGAGGGCAACAAGATGCGACGGAGAGGGTGTTAGTATACTTGCTGCTAGGTGAACCGAGGGCAACAAGATGCGACGGAGAGGGTGTTAGTATACTTGCTGCTAGGTGAACCGAGGGCAACAAGATGCGACGGAGAGGGTGTTAGTATACTTGCTGGTAGGTGAACCGAGGGCAACAAGATGCGACGGAGAGGGTGTTAGTATACTTGCTGCTAGGTGAACCGAGGGCAACAAGATGCGACGGAGAGGGTGTTAGTATACTTGCTGGTAGGTGAACCGAGGGCAACAAGATGCGACGGAGAGGGTGTTAGTATACTTGCTGGTAGGTGAACCGAGGGCAACAAGATGCGACGGAGAGGGTGTTAGTATACTTGCTGCTAGGTGAACCGAGGGCAACAAGATGCGACGGAGAGGGTGTTAGTATACTTGCTGCTAGGTGAACCGAGGGCAACAAGATGCGACGGAGAGGGTGTTAGTATACTTGCTGCTAGGTGAACCGAGGGCAACAAGATGCGACGGAGAGGGTGTTAGTATACTTGCTGCTAGGTGAACCGAGGGCAACAAGATGCGACGGAGAGGGTGTTAGTATACTTGCTGCTAGGTGAACCGAGGGCAACAAGATGCGACGGAGAGGGTGTTTTGTATACTTGCTGCTAGATGAACGAGGGCAACAAGATGCGACGGAGAGGGTGTTAGTATACTTGCTGCTAGGTGAACCGAGGGCAACAAGATGCGACGGAGAGGGTGTTAGTATACTTGCTGCTAGGTGAACCGAGGGCAACAAGATGCGACGGAGAGGGTGTTAGTATACTTGCTGCTAGGTGAACCGAGGGCAACAAGATGCGACGGAGGGTGTTAGTATACTTGCTGCTAGGTGAACCGAGGGCAACAAGATGCGACGGAGAGGGTGTTAGTATACTTGCTGCTAGGTGAACCGAGGGCAACAAGATGCGACGGAGAGGGTGTTAGTATACTTGCTGCTAGGTGAACCGAGGGCAACAAGATGCGACGGAGAGGGTGTTAGTATACTTGCTGCTAGGTGAACCGAGGGCAACAAGATGCGACGGAGAGGGTGTTAGTATACTTGCTGCTAGGTGAACCGAGGGCAACAAGATGCGACGGAGAGGGTGTTAGTATACTTGCTGCTAGGTGAACCGAGGGCAACAAGATGCGACGGAGAGGGTGTTAGTATACTTGCTGCTAGGTGAACCGAGGGCAACAAGATGCGACGGAGAGGGTGTTAGTATACTTGCTGCTAGGTGAACCGAGGGCAACAAGATGCGACGGAGAGGGTGTTAGTATACTTGCTGGTAGGTGAACCGAGGGCAACAAGATGCGACGGAGAGGGTGTTAGTATACTTGCTGCTAGGTGAACCGAGGGCAACAAGATGCGACGGAGAGGGTGTTAGTATACTTGCTGCTAGGTGAACCGAGGGCAACAAGATGCGACGGAGAGGGTGTTAGTATACTTGCTGCTAGGTGAACCGAGGGCAACAAGATGCGACGGAGAGGGTGTTAGTATACTTGCTGCTAGGTGAACCGAGGGCAACAAGATGCGACGGAGAGGGTGTTAGTATACTTGCTGCTAGGTGAACCGAGGGCAACAAGATGCGACGGAGAGGGTGTTAGTATACTTGCTGGTAGGTGAACCGAGGGCAACAAGATGCGACGGAGAGGGTGTTAGTATACTTGCTGCTAGGTGAACCGAGGGCAACAAGATGCGACGGAGAGGGTGTTAGTATACTTGCTGCTAGGTGAACCGAGGGCAACAAGATGCGACGGAGAGGGTGTTAGTATACTTGCTGCTAGGTGAACCGAGGGCAACAAGATGCGACGGAGAGGGTGTTAGTATACTTGCTGCTAGGTGAACCGAGGGCAACAAGATGCGACGGAGAGGGTGTTAGTATACTTGCTGGTAGGTGAACCGAGGGCAACAAGATGCGACGGAGAGGGTGTTAGTATACTTGCTGGTAGGTGAACCGAGGGCAACAAGATGCGACGGAGAGGGTGTTAGTATACTTGCTGCTAGGTGAACCGAGGGCAACAAGATGCGACGGAGAGGGTGTTAGTATACTTGCTGCTAGGTGAACCGAGGGCAACAAGATGCGACGGAGAGGGTGTTAGTATACTTGCTGCTAGGTGAACCGAGGGCAACAAGATGCGACGGAGAGGGTGTTAGTATACTTGCTGCTAGGTGAACCGAGGGCAACAAGATGCGACGGAGAGGGTGTTAGTATACTTGCTGCTAGATGAACCGAGGGCAACAAGATGCGACGGAGAGGGTGTTAGTATACTTGCTGCTAGGTGAACCGAGGGCAACAAGATGCGACGGAGAGGGTGTTAGTATACTTGCTGCTAGGTGAACCGAGGGCAACAAGATGCGACGGAGAGGGTGTTAGTATACTTGCTGCTAGGTGAACCGAGGGCAACAAGATGCGACGGAGGGTGTTAGTATACTTGCTGCTAGGTGAACCGAGGGCAACAAGAAGCGACGGAGAGGGTGTTAGTATACTTGCTGCTAGGTGAACCGAGGGCAACAAGATGCGACGGAGAGGGTGTTAGTATACTTGCTGCTAGGTGAACCGAGGGCAACAAGATGCGACGGAGAGGGTGTTAGTATACTTGCTGCTAGGTGAACCGAGGGCAACAAGATGCGACGGAGAGGGTGTTAGTATACTTGCTGCTAGGTGAACCGAGGGCAACAAGATGCGACGGAGAGGGTGTTAGTATACTTGCTGCTAGGTGAACCGAGGGCAACAAGATGCGACGGAGAGGGTGTTAGTATACTTGCTGCAAGGTGAACCGAGGGCAACAAGATGCGACGGAGAGGGTGTTAGTATACTTGCTGCTAGGTGAACCGAGGGCAACAAGATGCGACGGAGAGGGTGTTAGTATACTTGCTGCTAGGTGAACCGAGGGCAACAAGATGCGACGGAGAGGGTGTTAGTATACTTGCTGGTAGGTGAACCGAGGGCAACAAGATGCGACGGAGAGGGTGTTAGTATACTTGCTGCTAGGTGAACCGAGGGCAACAAGATGCGACGGAGAGGGTGTTAGTATACTTGCTGCTAGGTGAACCGAGGGCAACAAGATGCGACGGAGAGGGTGTTAGTATACTTGCTGCTAGGTGAACCGAGGGCAACAAGATGCGACGGAGAGGGTGTTAGTATACTTGCTGCTAGGTGAACCGAGGGCAACAAGATGCGACGGAGAGGGTGTTAGTATACATTGCTGCTAGGTGAACCGAGGGCAACAAGATGCGACGGAGAGGGTGTTAGTATACTTGCTGGTAGGTGAACCGAGGGCAACAAGATGCGACGGAGAGGGTGTTAGTATACTTGCTGTTAGGTGAACCGAGGGCAAAAAAGATGCGACGGAGAGGGTGTTAGTATACTTGCTGCTAGGTGAACCGAGGGCAACAAGATGCGACGGAGAGGGTGTTAGTATACTTGCTGCTAGGTGAACCGAGGGCAACAAGATGCGACGGAGAGGGTGTTAGTATACTTGCTGCTAGGTGAACCGAGGGCAACAAGATGCGACGGAGAGGGTGTTAGTATACTTGCTGCTAGGTGAACCGAGGGCAACAAGATGCGACGGAGAGGGTGTTAGTATACTTGCTGCTAGGTGAACCGAGGGCAACAAGATGCGACGGAGAGGGTGTTAGTATACTTGCTGCTAGGTGAACCGAGGGCAACAAGATGCGACGGAGAGGGTGTTAGTATACTTGCTGCTAGGTGAACCGAGGGCAACAAGTGTAAAGAAAAATACTTTAAGGTTTTCATCAGATTTGGGAGTCGAATCACAGACTTTCAGTAAGCGAGCTGAGAACGCTACCAAATGAGCCAACAATTATACACTGAAATGAGAGAGTGCAAGTCAGAGAGTGGAAAACAAAAAACATTAAGGAAATGAAAGCGAGAAAATGAGTAAGAGACCTTGCGAAAGAAACCATAAGAAAGAAAGTAAAAAAATGAGGCAGTGAGTGAGAGACAATGAGCTGTCTTCCTGCAGTAAAACACACGAGGGGAAAAATTCAACATTTGCTGCCGCGCACAACAATGCTAGCTGTTGAAACAGCACTAGTATTGGAAGGCATAGCGGTCTGAAGTCCACACCACAGCCCTGAGTGCCACAATACACCTCAGTCCAGGACACATCTTTCGATTAATGGAACGCAGGATCGAGCCTGCAACAATACACCTCCGCCGGGGACACACATTACGATTAATGGAATGCGGGATCAAGCCTGCAACAGTCCACCTCAGTCCTGGACACATCTTACGATTAGTGGAAGCAGGATCGAGCCTGCAACAATACACCTTACGAGTTTTCGTTTTGATGCTGCTTTCACCTTCGTAAACTTTGACTTCCAATAATGTGAGCTCTTAACCGGCGTCTGGTCAACTGTTTCACGAGTGTGCCACAGCACTGGTGAGCTTCCTTGTGACTGGTTGGCTGAACCAAGGTACTGGTATAACGACGGGGCCCCTGATCATTAAACCTTACAACCTGGTTCACTGGTCGGGAGGCCTAAGATTATTCAGGTACAGGTTTACATAAATACAGTTACATAAATTATCATACATAGCAGCATATGTGCAGATTATCTAGGATAACTCAAACAAGTCAAAGTGACTTATTTTCACTGGGATTCTTGTTATTTCCACTTGGCTTGTGTGCGTGTGACATGCGCAGTTGATGTGACATGCTAAGATACTCTTAGCATGTCACATCAACTGTGCACTGAAACATCGTTATATTTTACACAACTAGTCAAAGTTCTATGCCAGCTCCAAGAAGACTCACCCTCTCTACATGACCTGCCAAAAATGACCTTTTGCTCAAAGTTCCGTGACCTGTATCTCCGGAACCATCTGACGTGTAGACTTGGGGCAAAAACCAATCTCATTTTCTCACTAAAATCTATAAGTGTGCCAGTTCTGAGGAAAATCAAAGTGCCGTGAACAAAAATGCAAAATTTGATGGAACTGACATGGATAGTCTCAGGTACAGAGACAGTGTTTACTGTGACAACAATGTCTCAGGTACAGAGACAGTGTTTACTGTAACAACAATGTCTCAGGTACAGAGACAGTGTTTACTGTAACAACAATGTTTCAGGTACAGAGACAGTGTTTACTGTAACAACAATGTCTCAGGTACAGAGACAGTGTTTACTGTAACAACAATGTCTCAGGTACAGAGACAGTGTTTACTGTAACAACAATGTCTCAGGTACAGAGACAGTGTTTACTGTGACAACAATGTCTCAGGTACAGAGACAGTGTTTACTGTAACAACAATGTCTCAGGTACAGAGACAGTGTTTACTGTAACAACAATGTCTCAGGTACAGAGACAGTGTTTACTGTGACAACAATGTCTCAGGTACAGAGACAGTGTTTACTGTAACAACAATGTCTCAGGTACAGAGACAGTGTTTACTGTAACAACAATGTCTCAGGTACAGAGACAGTGTTTACTGTAACAACAATGTCTCAGGTACAGAGACAGTGTTTACTGTAACAACAATGTCTCAGGTACAGAGACAGTGTTTACTGTAACAACAATGTCTCAGGTACAGAGACAGTGTTTACTGTAACAACAATGTCTCAGGTACAGAGACAGTGTTTACTGTAACAACAATGTCTCAGGTACAGAGACAGTGTTTACTGTAACAACAATGTCTCAGGTACAGAGACAGTGTTTACTGTGACAACAATGTTTCAGGTACAGAGACAGTGTTTACTGTGACAACAATGTCTCAGGTACAGAGACAGTGTTTACTGTAACAACAATGTTTCCTTCCACACGGAGCTTTATCAATAAGGTGGAAACACAGAGTCGGGAGTATGTCTTTGTATATCATGGCTGGCAGATACAGTATATCCAAAATACGCTTGCTACTACACTGCTCCTCGTACAGTATCTTATTTCCCAGTGGACACAAACATGTGTAATAAGCTCGCCAAAACGTGCTCCCTGGTTGGTTGGATAACCGGGTTTAAAGCTTATCGACTACACGAGTGTCATTAATGCTGGATGTAGCCGGTTCACTTCCAGTCAAGAATACTTTAATCTCGCAATGAATAATACCCATAATTATAAAGGAATGGAGGGGTAAGCCAGTGGAAGGCCTCTGTCAAATGACCAAGAGCTCCAGCTGTGGGTCATCATATGACTGAGACCCACGTCAAGAAACAATTGTTCTCTGTCCTGACAAAATTACCTAACATTAATCTCAGAAATATGAAATAAATCAAACTCTCACCATATACACACTAAGAAATATACCTCGCGATGTATATAAGCGCCCGCTTGGTAAAAAAAAAAGTGGGAGAATATATTAAGAAGAGTTCTTTCCCTGTGAAACGAGGAGAACGGATGGTGTTAGGGGCGGTGAGACAGAAGGGAAACCCAGGTCACAAAAACTGTGTTGATTACTTGCTGCCTGTGGAGGAGAGATGCCACCCCTCGTTAGACTGAAGTTACGTAGCAAGACGCTCCGGGATGCCTCCCTGGCTGACAGTTGTTGCTGCCTCTCATGCTGCCTGGTTCATCCAAACCAACCACACTCCCCTCAACACACACACACACACACACACACACACACACACACACGTTCTTGAGTGCACTGCAGGTTTAAATTAGGTTCAAACACACACTCCAAGTTTAGGACCCTAATGGAAATAAGTCACTGACTTTTTTCGATTATCCTATATAATTTACACTATGTATGATAACTATACTTACGTTTACCTGTGCCTAAATAAACTTACTCACCTATCCCAGGCTTGTAATAAGTGTTTTAATATGGTAAGCGTTCACATGCTAAGTACACTTGATCTCTATGTAGCTTATCTTCCAGCTTACACAGCAAGCTTGGGGATACCAACACTGTGGGACTACAGTGTCCCGTGGGGATACCAACACTGTGGGACTACAGTGTCCCGTGGGGATACCAACACTGTGGGACTACAGTGTCCCGTGGGGATACCAACACTGTGGGACTACAGTGTCCCGTGGGGATACCAACACTGTGGGACTACAGTGTCCCGTGGGGATACCAACACTGTGGGACTACAGTGTCCCGTGGGGATACCAACACTGTGGGACTACAGTGTCCCGTGGGGATACCAACACTGTGGGACTACAGTGTCCCGTGGGGATACCAACACTGTGGGACTACAGTGTCCCGTGGAGATACCAACACTGTGGGACTACAGTGTTCCGTGGAGATACCAACACTGTGGGACTACAGTGTCCCGTGGAGATACCAACACTGTGGGACTACAGTGTCCCGTGGGGATACCAACACTGTGGGACTACAGTGTCCCGTGGGGATACCAACACTGTGGGACTACAGTGTCCGTGGGGATACCAACACTGTGGGACTACAGTGTCCCGTGGGGATACCAACACTGTGGGACTACAGTGTCCCGTGGGGATACCAACACTGTGTGACTACAGTGTCCCGTGGAGATACCAACACTGTGGGACTAGTGTCCCGTGGAGATACCAACACTGTGGGACTACAGTGTCCCGTGGAGATACCAACACTGTGGGACTACAGTGTCCCGTGGGGATACCAACACTGTTGGGACTACAGTGTCCCGTGGGGATACCAACACTGTGGGACTACAGTGTCCCGTGGAGATACCAACACTGTGGGACTACAGTGTCCCGTGGAGATACCAACACTGTGGGACTACAGTGTCCCGTGGAGATACCAACACTGTGGGACTACAGTGTCCCATGGAGATACCAACACTGTGGGACTACAGTGTCCCGTGGAGATACCAACACTGTGGGACTACAGTGTCCCGTGGAGATACCAACACTGTGGGACTACAGTGTCCCGTGGAGATACCAACACTGTGGGACTACCGTGTCCCGTGGGGATACCAACACTGTGGGACTACAGTGTCCCGTGGAGATACCAACACTGTGGGACTACAGTGTCCCGTGGAGATACCAACACTGTGGGACTACAGTGTCCCGTGGAGATACCAACACTGTGGGACTACAGTGTCCCATGGAGATACCAACACTGTGGGACTACAGTGTCCCGTGGAGATACCAACACTGTGGGACTACAGTGTCCCGTGGAGATACCAACACTGTGGGACTACAGTGTCCCGTGGAGATACCAACACTGTGGGACTACAGTGTCCCGTGGAGATACCAACACTGTGGGACTACAGTGTCCCGTGGAGATACCAACACTGTGGGACTACAGTGTCCCGTGGAGATACCAACACTGTGGGACTACAGTGTCCCGTGTTGCATCCATCCCCTCGTTCAACCTAAATACTAAGCGTGACGAGAGATGCGCAACATGTATGTTATTCATCAAATTGTCGATATTACTTACCATGGTTAAAGGGAGCGTGAGCATAACGCTCGGAAATACACTTACCATGGTTAAAGGGAGCGTGAACATAACGCTCGGAGATACACATACCATGGTTAAAGGGAGCGTGAGCATAACGCTCGGAGATACACATACCATGGTTAAAGGGAGCGTGAACATAACGCTCGGAGATACACATACCATGGTTAAAGGGAGCGTGAACATAATGCTCGGAGATACACATACCATGGTTAAAGGGAGCGTGAACATAACGCTCGGAGATACACATACCATGGTTAAAGGGAGCGTGAACATAACGCTCGGAGATACACATACCATGGTTAAAGGGAGCGTGAACATAACGCTCGGAGATACACATACTATGGTTAAAGGGAGCGTGAACATAACGCTCGGATACACATATCATGGTTAAAGGGAGCGTGAGCATAACGCTCGGAGATACACATACCATGGTTAAAGGGAGCGTGAACATAACGCTCGGAGATACACATACCATGGTTAAAGGAAGCGTGAACATAACGCTCGGAGATATACATATCATGGTTAAAGGGAGCGTGAACATAACGCTCGGAGATACACATACCATGGTTAAAGGGAGCGTGAACATAACGCTCGGAGATACACATACCATGGTTAAAGAGAGTGTGAACATAATGCTCGGAGATACACATACCATGGTTAAAGGGAGCGTGAACATAACGCTCGGAGATACACATACCATGGTTAAAGGGAGCGTGAACACAACGCTCGGAGATACACATACCATGGTTAAAGGGAGCGTGAGCATAACGCTCGGAGATACACATACCATGGTTAAAGGGAGCGTGAACATAAGGCTCGGAGATACACATACCATGGTTAAAGGGAGCGTGAGCATAACGCTCGGAGATACACATACCATGGTTAAAGGGAGCGTGAGCATAACGCTCGGAGATACACATACCATGGTTAAAGGGAGCGTGAGCATAACGCTCGGCGATACACATACCATGGTTAAAGGGAGCGTGAACATAATGCTCGGAGATACACATACCATCGTTAAAGGGAGCGTGAACATAATGCTCGGAGATACACATACCATGGTTAAAGGGAGCGTGAGCATAACGCTCGGAGATACACATACCATGGTTAAAGGGAGCGTGAACATAATGCTCGGAGATACACATACCATGGTTAAAGGGAGCGTGAGCATAACGCTCGGAGATACACATACCATGGTTAAAGGAAGCGTGAACATAACGCTCGGAGATATACATATCATGGTTAAAGGGAGCGTGAACATAACGCTCGGAGATACACATACCATGGTTAAAGGGAGCGTGAACATAACGCTCGGAGATACACATACCATGGTTAAAGAGAGTGTGAACATAATGCTCGGAGATACACATACCATGGTTAAAGGGAGCGTGAACATAACGCTCGGAGATACACATACCATGGTTAAAGGGAGCGTGAACACAACGCTCGGAGATACACATACCATGGTTAAAGGGAGCGTGAGCATAACGCTCGGAGATACACATACCATGGTTAAAGGGAGCGTGAACATAAGGCTCGGAGATACACATACCATGGTTAAAGGGAGCGTGAGCATAACGCTCGGAGATACACATACCATGGTTAAAGGGAGCGTGAGCATAACGCTCGGAGATACACATACCATGGTTAAAGGGAGCGTGAGCATAACGCTCGGCGATACACATACCATGGTTAAAGGGAGCGTGAACATAATGCTCGGAGATACACATAGCATGGTTAAAGGGAGCTTGAACATAAAGCTCGGAGATACACATACCATGGTTAAAGGGAGCTTGAACATAAAGCTCGGAGATACACATACCATGGTTAAAGGGAGCGTGAACATAATGCTCGGAGATACACATACCATGGTTAAAGGGAGCGTGAGCATAACGCTCGGAGATACACATACCATGGTTAAAGGGAGCGTGAAACATAATGCTCGGAGATACACATACCATGGTTAAAGGGAGCGTGAGCATAACGCTCGGAGATACACATACCATGGTTAAAGGGAGCGTGAACATAATGCTCGGAGATACACATACCATGGTTAAAGGGAGCTTGAACATAAAGCTCGGAGATACACATACCATGGTTAAAGGGAGCTTGAACATAAAGCTCGGAGATACACATACCATGGTTAAAGGGAGCGTGAACATAATGCTCGGAGATACACATACCATGGTTAAAGGGAGCGTGAGCATAACGCTCGGAGATACACATACCATGGTTAAAGGGAGCGTGAACATAATGCTCGGAGATACACATACCATGGTTAAAGGGAGCGTGAGCATAACGCTCGGAGATACACATACCATGGTTAAAGGGAGCGTGAGCATAACGCTCGGAGATACACATACCATGGTTAAAGGGAGCGTGAGCATAACAACGCTTGGAAATACGTGTCAACCCAGTAAGATCGTTCGCTTTATTTCCTTATCGTCGGTTAATTATATGTAAACACAGAATAATTTACATTAGCTAACAAGAACGAATATTTACTTTATAGCAGCGTGGCTGGAGCTGAGGAACCGCTAGCACAAACAGCCTGGTTGACTAGACGGGTAACAAAGAGGGCAGGCTGCAAGAGTGGAGCTCTTGAACACATTGTTATGATCAGGAAATCCAATAGTTATAATCATAACCATAATTTTAAAAGGGGCTGGATCGGTAAGCCAGCGGAAGGCCTCGGTCAGATGCTCAAAAGCTCCAGCTGCGGGTCATCCTATGACTAAGACCTGTGTCAGGAAACATTTGTCCTGTTTCATGACGAATATTACTTAGCCTATGATCAGGAAGAAAGCTAAGCATGCAGGAGTCATGCATCGCCTGGCGAATGAAAGGTAAACAGGTCTGAGGGGAGGAAGGGGGTGGGTGGCTCCTATTCCTTGGTTCAAAGACCTTTTACCAGAATAAAGGCGCTCCCCTTGAAGAGTTATCAGGGCCAGAAATTGGTTTAGAAAGACACGTAAGCAAACACTATAACATATTTATTAGAAAACGTTTCGGTCCTGGGACCTTGACCGTGATCAAGGTCCCAGGACCGAAACGTTTTCTAATAAATATGTTATAGTGTTTGCTTACGTGTCTTTCTAAACCAACTTGTCGGTATTTATTACCAAGGTTTATACCAGGGCCAGAAATCAACAAACGTCCAGGTAGTAGGACAGGTAGTGACGTGGGCCTTCATGTGTCTGGGAAAGCATTATGTTATTATGCACGAGTCTCATAAGTCTGGAACCATGGGCTAAAATAATTTTGTTTTCCTTTATGCACGTATCTATATCTAAGTATGGTAGAACGCATCAATATTATTCTAATTCATCAATATAATTTCAATTAAATTATTTGTGTATTGTTCCGGTTACGGTATTGTTTTTATTATTATTTATATTAACACATCGGCCGTTTCCCACCGAGGCAGGGTGACCCGAAAAATAAATACTTTTATCAACACTCACTTTATAATTCTACTCGTTTGAAATCGAAGTCAGAGGAAAGTCGCTGAGGAATTTAGTATTTATCAGTTTAACAAAAACAAAATCTGTTCTTTGTCGTCACGTGAGGTCACAGACCCTGAGCTGCTTTGGGGATTAGGGTGGACGGTTACAAAGCATGGCTTGCTTCTGCAGTGTTTTAAAAATTGAGGTTGGAGAGTTGAAGGAGGAGGTCTTGCTTCTCCAGGAGGAGATTAGGAGGCTGAAGGTCCACCTCAATGGGTCTGGGAGAGAGTGTGAGGTGGCTGGAGTTGTGGGGAATGAGGCTTCTAGCAGTGAGGTGCAGTCTGTCTCTCGCTGTGAGGAGGCTGTAGTGGGGGAGGTAGCAACGGCTACCAGCAGTGAGGTGCAGCCCAGCACCTGCTACAAGTGGCGAGTGGTTCACAGTAATGGGAGGCGCATCAGAGTAAGGAAAGTTAAGAGTGAAGATCTGAAGGTAGGAAATCGCTTCTCTGTTCTTCAGGATGACTGTACTTCAGTGGCCAGTGAAGGTGAGGGTACTACTGCCCCTGCTAATGGAGGTAAGCGCATTCTTGTGGTTGGTGACTCTCAGGTAAGATATATTGACCGTGCTTTTTGTAATAGGAATAAGAAGATGAGAGATAGAGTGTGCTTCCCTGGAGCTGGTGTTGGGGACATTGTCAACAGGCTGGATAATATCATGTCAGGTAATGGGAACAAGCCCATTATCTGTCTCAGTGCTGGTGGAAATGATATTGGGAAGGGTAGGAGAGAAGAGCTGCTAGATAAGTACAGGTCAGCTATAGATTTCATTAAGTCTAAGGGAGGGATCCCAATCATATGTAGCATCTTGCCTAGAAGGGGAGTAGGAAATGAATGGTTGTCTAGGGCAATTGGTGTAAATTGCTGGCTAGACAGATACTGCAAGGAACTTGCAATCCCATTCATTGACAACTGGAACAACTTTTATGGCAAACATGATATGTATGCAAGGGATGGGGTACATCTCTCTGGGCAGGGGTGGTAGCACTTGCAGACTCGATTGAGAAGGCCATTGGTGAAATGCCTATGATTTTAAACTGATGGAAGATAGAGGTATGGGTGTGTGTGGGAAACAAGCAGGTTGCAACACTAAGGTTGGAAACAGTAAATGTATAAAAGGCATTCAGCATGAAGTTATAAATAAAGACAATAGATCAGGTCAGCAAACAAAGGGGGACAGCAGAGGGCAGCAAGGGACTAGCTCCCTTAAGGTTTACTATACTAATAGCAGGAGTGTAGGAAATAAGATAGATGAGCTAAGATTAATTGCAAGTGCAGGAAACAGATATTATTGCTATAACAGAGACCTGGCTCAATCTGAAAGATAGAGAGATGCCCTCTGAACGTCACATACAAGGCTATAAATTATTCCACACTGACAGGGTCAACAGGAAAGGTGGTGGAGTATCGATGTATGTCAGAGACAATTTAAATTGTTGTGTTAGACAAGATATTAAATTAGAAGCGTCAGCCACTGAATCTGTTTGGTTACAGCTTCTCGAGGGCCGAGAAAAACTAATTTTGGGTGTGATTTACAGGGCCCCAAATCTTGATAGGGAGTGCAGTAAACTTCTATGGGACGAAATTCGTAAGGCATCTACATACGAAAATGTTGTGCTAATGGGAGATTTCAACTATAGACAGATTGACTGGAGCAATTTGACAGGAAATTTAGAGTCAGGTGACTTTCTTGATACGATCCAGGATTGTTTTTTAAAACAGTTTGTGACAGAGCCAACTAGGGGAAATAACCTCCTTGACTTGGTTCTTACCAGTAGGGAAACACTAATTAATAATCTTGAGGTTAATGATGAGCTTGGGGAAAGTGATCACAAATCACTCAGTTTTAATATATCATGGAATTCCCCTAATAATGGCAATCAAGTCTCCGTCCCTGACTTTCGCTTGGCTGATTTCATAGGACTGAAAAATTACTTAGGTGGGCTGAACTGGAATGACCTGACTAAGGGTCAGGTAGGTGGTGATGGTTGCCGATATGATGCTTTCCAGGGCATAGTTCTAGCTGCTCAGTCAAATTATGTTCCAAATAGGGAAATGAAATCAAACAAAAATGATCCTAAATGGATGAACAATAGATTAAAATATCTGATTGGTCAAAAGAGAGGCATATATAGGCAAATCAAAAGAGGAGAGGGGCAATTAAGAAATCGATATATTCAGTTAAAGAGAGAAATAAAAAAGGGAATTAGAAAAGCAAAAAGAGATTATGAGGTTAAAGTTGCAAGAGAATCGAAGACTAACCCAAAAGGATTCTTTCAGGTATACAGAAGTAAGATCAGGGACAAGATAGGCCCACTCAAAAGTTCCTCGGGTCACCTCACTGACAGTGATAAGGAAATGTGTAGAATTTTTAACACATACTTCCTCTCAGTTTTTACACAGGAGGATACCAGCGATATTCCAGTAATGATAAATTATGTAGAACAGGACGATAATAAACTGTGCACGATTAGAGTCACAAGTGACATGGTCCTTAGGCAAATAGATAAATTAAAACCTAACAAATCCCCAGGCCCTGATGAACTGTATGCAAGGGTTCTAAAGGAATGTAAAGAGGAGCTTAGCACACCTTTGGCTAATCTTTTCAACATATCACTACAAACTGGCATGGTGCCAGATAAGTGGAAAATGGCAAATGTGATACCTATTTTCAAAACAAGTGACAGGTCCTTAGCTTCGAACTCTAGACCAATAAGCCTAACCTTCATAGTGGGAAAATTTATGGAATCAATAATTGCCGAGGCAGTTCGTAGCCACCTTGAAAAGCATAAATTAATCAACGAATCTCAGCATGGTTTTACAAAGGGGCGTTCCTGCCTTACGAATTTATTAACTTTTTTCACTAAGGTATTTGAGGAGGTAGATCATGGTAATGAATATGATATTGTGTATATGGACTTCAGTAAGGCTTTTGACAGGGTCCCACATCAGAGACTATTGAGGAAAATTAAAGCACATGGAATAGGAGGAGAAATTTTTTCCTGGATAGAGGCATGGTTGACAAATAGGCAGCAGAGAGTTTGCATAAATGGGGAGAAATCAAAGTGGGGAAGCGTCACGAGCGGTGTTCCACAGGGGTCGGTGTTGGGCCCCCTGCTGTTCACAATCTACATAAACGACATAGATGAGGGCATAAAGAGCGACATCGGCAAGTTTGCCTATGACACCAAAATAGGCCGTCAAATTCATTCTGACGAGGACATTCAAATTCAAATTCAAAGTTTATTCTCTATAAGGATTACAATGCTGAGTTTACAGAAATTTGGTTATTGTGTGGTTTACATGCAGTAAAATTGTGATTACAGAGTGTACCACTAGAACGCTTAGCATGGCTAGGCATTTCGGGCATACTTAGTTTTATTCTTAATTGTAAAATATTACAAATTATGAGGTAAGTTGGTATTATGGCTAAGTGACTAAATACTAGTTTGTAAGTTTAGCAATGTGAATGCTTTTGTTTTGGCACAGTACATAGTTTCAGTATTGGAGTATCACAGGATTCATTATTTTAAGATTGAGATTAATATTTCTGTTTATGGTCAAATGAGTGAGTGAGTGTAAGTGTGAACCACCAGGTGGTATTCGTGTAGTTAGTTGACGGGGTGTATCAGGGAGATAAGATGTTTTCTAATGGTAGTTTTGAAGGTGATGAATGTGTCTGCAGTTCTAGAGTTCTCACGTAGGGTATTCCAGATTTTAGGGCCTTTGACATACATTGAATTTTTGTAAAGGTTTAGTCGGACACGGGGAATGTCGTAGAGATGTTTGTGTCTGGTGTTATGCCTGTGAGTTCTGTCACAACTATCAAGAAAGCGTTTTAGGTCAAGGTTGATATTAGAGTTTAAGGCCCTGTAGATGTAGATTGCACAGTAGTAAGTATGAATGTACTGAACTGGGAGTAAGTTTAGGTCTATGAAGAGTGGGGGGGGGGGTGTTGCCAGGGATGGGATTTAGTGATTATTCTTACTGCAGCTTTTTGTTGGGTTATTATTGGCTTTAGGTGTGTTGCTGCAGTTGATCCCCAAGCACAAATAGCATAGGTGAGGTATGGATAAATAAGTGAGTGGTATAGTGTGAGAAGGGCATTTTGCGGCACGTAGTATCGTATCTTGGAGAGGATCCCAACCGTTTTGGATACTTTTTTGGTTATATGCTGGATATGGGTGCTGAAATTCAGGTTGTTGTCAAGGTATAAGCCTAGGAATTTTCCCCCATTATTTCTGGTAATTAGAGTGTTGTCAATCTTAATGTTAATTTGTGCATCTCCTGCTCTGCTACCAAACATAATATAGTAGGTTTCGTCAGTGTTAAGCGTAAGTTTATTGGCTGTCATCCAAGTCGATATTTTAATCAGCTCCTCATTCACAATGGTGTTGAGGGTGGCAAGATTAGGGTGAGAGATGACATAAGTCGTGTCATCAACAAAGAGAATGGGTTTCAGGTGTTGGGATACGTTTGGAAGGTCATTGATGTATATGAGGAAGAGCAGGGGACCATGGACACTTCCCTGCGGAACTCCAGTATCAAGTGGCCGTGTTGCTGATGCTGTGTCTTTAATGGTGACGTACTGATACCTATTAGTAATGTAAGATTTGAAATAAGCAAGCGCATGGCCTCTTATACCGTAATGATCAAGTTTGTGGAGTAGGATGTCGTGGTCTACTGTGTCAAAAGCTTTTCTTAGGTCAATAAAAATTCCTAGTGGATATTCCTTATTTTCCAACGCTGTGTAAAGCAGATCTAGCATTTTTATGATTACATCATTAGTGCTTTTATTTTTCCTGAATCCAAATTGGCAGGGGTTGAGTATGTTTTGAGCCGTTATAAATGAATACAGTCTCCTGTGCACGAGTTTCTCAAAGATTTTGGATAGCAATGGTAAGTTAGATATTGGCCTATAGTTGTTTAAGTCTGTAGGGTCACCACCTTTATGTATTGGTGTAACCCTTGCCATCTTGAGTAGTTTCGGGAAGGTGCTAGTCTCTAGTGACTTGTTAAAAAGTAATGAAATTGCATGCGAAAGGACATGGGCCGCTCGCTTGTACAGTAATGGTGGGACATGAGACAGATTCCCAGAGTTATTTTTAAGTGACTTTATAATCTCAATGACTTCCGTGGGCTCAGTTGGTGCAAGATAGAAGGAATTAGGGAAATTCCCATCTAGGTAGTCCCCGGCATGGGCATTGGTATGTGGGATTTTACTGGCGAGATTAGATCCTATGTTTGAGAAGAAGTCGTTTATCTTGTTAGCTGTGTCAGTGGGATGTAGTGGTGTTTCATTAGGTTTAGTTAGTTAGCACTCCAGGAAGATTTGAATAGACTGATGCAGTGGTCGGAGAAGTAGCAGATGCAGTTTAATATAGACAAATGCAAAGTTCTAAATGTTGGACAGGACAACAACCATGCCACATATAAACTAAATAATGTAGATCTTAATATTACGGATTGCGAAAAAGATTTAGGAGTTCTGGTTAGCAGTAATCTGAAACCAAGACAACAGTGCCTAAGTGTTCGCAATAAAGCTAATAGAATCCTTGGCTTCATATCAAGAAGCATAAATAATAGGAGTCCTCAAGTTGTTCTTCAACTCTATACATCCTTGGTTAGGCCTCATTTAGATTATGCTGCACAGTTTTGGTCACCGTATTACAGAATGGATATAAATTCTCTGGAAAATGTACAGAGGAGGATGACAAAGTTGATTCCATGTATCAGAAACCTTCCCTATGAGGATAGACTAAGGGCCCTGAATCTGCACTCTCTAGAAAGACGTAGAATTAGGGGGGATATGATTGAGGTGTATAAATGGAAGACAGGAATAAATAAAGGGGATGTAAATAGTGTGCTGAAAATATCTAGCCTAGATAGGACTCGCAGCAATGGTTTTAAGTCGGAAAAATTCAGATTCAGGAAGGCTATAGGAAAGTACTGGTTTGGTAATAGAGTTGTGGATGAGTGGAACAAACTCCCGAGTACAGTTATAGAGGCCAGAACGTTGTGTAGCTTTAAAAATAGGTTGGATAAATACATGAGTGGATGTGGGTGGGTGTGAGTTGGACCTGATAGCTTGTGCTACCAGGTCGGTTGCCGTGTTCCTCCCTTAAGTCAGTGTGACCTGACCTGACTCGGTTGGGTGCATTGGCTTAAGCCGGTAGGAGACTTGGACCTGCCTCACATGGGCCAGTAGGCCTTCTGCAGTGTTCCTTCGTTCTTATGTTCTTATAAGATGTGTTGGTCAGAGGTGGCGGTGTTGTATGCGATGGTACCAGGTGACCCAGGGCAGCAGTGTACCCAGTACCAGGGCAGCAGCGAGTGCTGTCTTACCCGTGGTGGACTCACTGGCAAGCAGTGTACCCAGTACCAGGGCAGCAGCGAGTGCTGTCTTACCCGTGGTGGACTCACTGGCAAGCAGTGTACCCAGTACTAATTATATAGGTAAAACCTGCTTGCCCGAGAGAGAGGGAGAGAGAAAGAGAAAGACGGAGGAATGAGAGAGTAGTGTCATGAGCGAGGCCTCTTGTTCTAGCAGCTTCACACACAATGGCACTCAGTTTTAAGGTGCTGCCTCCACCTCCTCGCATATTTCCTACATTATTCTCGTCTCCATTTTTTTTTATCATCGAGCTTTTGGACGAGAGTGGCAGTGTGCGCGTAATTATCTATTAGTCTGCGGTGATGATGGATGGATGAGCTCTAGTTTCTGTTTCTTAATCTTAGAGTTAATCGAGTGACAGCTTCCTCATGTGTACTTCAGAAACTCTGTAGTTTACTTGTGATGACAGTTTTCCGTTCATTTTACTTCTCCTCTACCCTGTCCATAACTCGTGTGTTATATTTCTGTAATGCCTCGGTCTGTAAATTGCGGCTTTCGCGGCCAAGTTTGTCCCGTCCGTGCATCGTAATATTCTGTATATCGTAATCGTATCCCTCTTATTGTTTCTCGTTCTTCCAGACACAGGAGACCTAACTCACACAGGGGGGCCAAAGTCCCCCTGCTCCACAAAAAAAAATTCTTTTTAACATTTGATTTAAACTGATTTTTACTTATTTTATTGCTATCATAAAAATTTATTTCTTGACATTTAAAATCTATGAATTCATAAAACAAATGTGCCTTCACCTGGCTGTTACATTCCCTCCCCTCGATACACGGCCTCCCTAGACCCTCCCTCCACTGGCTCAGTCACAAGTGTCTATGCAACCCTTTGCACTTTCTGGAGTGTCACTTCGCATACTCTAGAATGGGTACGTAGCACATCCCTATTCCAGCACTGTTGCTAAAACAATCAAATGGGCGACTGTTAAACGACCCTGTAAAAGTGATTATTTGACTTAAATATTTCTACTACCCTCAGTGGGTCCCTATTATTTTGGTTTAGGTTTCAAAACTTTTTATCTTTAATTTCATTTATTGGTATTGTGGCATGTTATAACTGGTTAATTTTTACTGATGACACACTAGCTGAACTAAACTTAACCGAAATAACGTAAAGCAAGAAATGTGCTGTATACCGTGTGTGAGAAATCCACACACCATTTGCGAGGAAGAGTTGGTTTTGAACGTATGTTTACTGGAAAAATATACAAATACAGTACAGTGCGATCCTATATTGACCACATTTCGCTCACACAGTGGGCTTTATCAAGTCACAAACAGATCTACCTGGGTAAAGTTCATGAGTGTATAGTGTGGAGAGTCAGGTGGAGAATATTTGGTACGTTGTATTAGAGACTGACCTGCAGGTTTATCTCTAATACAACTTACCCAACATTCTCCACTTGACTCTCCACGCTATACATACTCATGTACTCTTTATTCAGGTCAAACGGGCCATCTTAGGATTAAGACCCCTGTCAGGACGCAGTTCCTGACGAATCAATCAAATCAGTTTACCCAGGTAGATGTGTTTGTGACTTTATAAATCTCACTGTGGGCCAAACGTAGTCAATAAAGGGTGGTATTATACTGCATTTGTGTTTATTCCACAGTATCGGTATTTTGCACCATATATTTCCAACGTGTGATTGCTTACGCTTTTTAATGCCCTTCCAGTATTAGCTGTTATTCTAATTGTGTGAACTTCCGGAAAAGGTTCGAGTTAATGGCTATTCCCAGGGCATTTTCTTGAACTGAATCAGGGATTATTGGTAAGTAACCTACTGCGTGTGTCGATTGTACTGGCAGAGTTGTATCTGCGGGGTCGAGTCTGGGCTCAAGGCTCCACTTACGAAATTTCAATCTACTGACATTATTAATTTCAAGCCTCTTGGATGCTACCTTGCCTACTCTCGTAACTGTGCATTTGTGTTCCTCTAATACTTCGTCCAGCTCATTTCACTTATTTACCACCTGATACTATTACCTGTTATCAAAGTGACTTATTTTTGCTTTTATCTTCCACGTGCGTTCGTTTGACCATGTGCCTTGCATTTCCCACTATCTCTATTTGCTCCGCTAAATCCTCTGAGAATCTTCTATGTTGTAATGTCTCCCCAGGTTCTCCTTCTAAGATCACAGAGTTCGAACTCCATGAATACATATAAGTGTGAGTGCATGGTGCTTGCTTGTGTGCAGGAACCATTGAATCTTGAAGCAGCGCCTGCATCCCTAAAATATAAGACAACGGAAAACTCACAATATTACCTAAGAATGTAGAAAAAAAAATGTGAAATTGAAAGCCGGGTATGTCTCCCCACCGCCCGCACTGCTCAATCTCAAAATGCATCAACGTGCACTATTCCAAATCAAATTTTCTAAAACTCCCTCGGGAGGTGCACACGAGCCCCAGAGCAGCGGGTAAAGGTCATCTTACGCATCTCAATGGTGAACGCCTGGCACAGGAGCATACAAACACACGCCTCAATACACATGACGATGTAGCAAGTGCTACAACCATAGCAAATGTTAATAAATTGCTTTGATAAATTAAACATTCAAGAAGAGGTACAATTATTATAGCTCTGCTCGTTTTATTTAGTGGTCTAACTTAACATATTTAAAAGCGTGATCTTGTTTAATAGCCAGTTTGGTATAATCCTGATCCACCTGTCTTCAGCTTGAACATCGAGCGTGAGGTTTCAAACTATTTAAGTGACAACGAAGTCTCTTCAGCTGACAAATGAAAATCGCTTGTTTATGATTTAAGATTATTTGATGTTAACTCTGTCTTCATGAATGATAACTAATACAAGGTTAAAAAATTGCAGAAATTCGTGTACTAAAACTCTGGCAAAGAAATGTACTATAGAGAGAACGTTTTTAATTGTATTAAGGGATTTTGAACTGGTTGTGAACTGGTGGTGGTGGTGCCGCCGCTGCAGCTGGTACAATATGCACTACCCTCCTGTCGGCTCCATTCAGATGACTGACATTTTTTCTCGGTTGAAGTATGTTGTTTTATATAGCTGGAAGGTCGCACCCTAGATTTCGACATGCAGTATTCCAGATAACTTCCCCCCTCCCCACATACACACAGGCTACAGACCTCACTCGAAGAAAGACTTAGGGATGAATATTAGAGACAAGCATTTCCCTAGAGGCTCACGTCCACCGAATAACCTCTGCAGCTAATGCTAGTCTGGTAAATCTACGAGTAACCTTCGGAATCCCAGCATCTTGGAGTACGCAGATGTGACATGGAACAAACTCCTTAAAAAAATATATTAAGAAACTGGAGAGTACAGAGGTAAGCAACGAGACTAGTTCCAGAGCTACGGGGTATCAGCTACGGAGAGGATGGAACTTAACGACACTGGAAGACAGAACAAGGGGAGATTTGATAAAATAGAAAACTCTAAGAGGAACTGATAGGGGAGATATGGAAGGGTTAATACGGTACTCGGCAACACATTTGGAAGGAAAAGGCACAGATGAGCCAAAGGGATGCCAGAAAATACTTCTTTGCTCTTAGGGTGATCAAGAAGTGGAAAAGACCTTGACGAAGAAGTGGTGGAGGTAGACTCTTTACACAGTTTTAAGACCAAATACGATAGAGCCCCCGAGGGAGTGTATTTCTCAAGTGGCAAGTTGAGAGGAAGGGTCAGGTACGAAGACTCAACCCCTGCAACCACATATAGGTGAGTACTGACGAGTAGACACACGCACACGCACGCACGCACACACGCACACACAGTAGGGAGCCATGACACTTGGAAATTACCGTGATGGGAAAAATACAGAAACAATTACAGATAAGATGTTTAAAGCTATAACAAAGATGGAAGAATATATGATGAACAAATTAGATAGATTTAGATTTACTGAAATAGCATATAAAGAATTTATAGGAAAAATTGTCATTTACCTTAAACAAGATGAAAAATGTGTAGAGGAGCTTCAATAACAAGAATGAAACTTAGTGAGAGAAGAAGCAGAGGTGATGAACGCAAGTGGGAAGAGTTTCCTTGACACAGTGAAGGACAATGAAACAAAAGATGACTAGGGCAGGCCAGAAGGTGTGGTGACTCGGTTGGTAGCGCACTCAGCTCACAAACTGAGCATCCCTGGCACGGGCGGGTACGTTGTGCATGTATCCTTTCACCTACTGTCCCTGTTCACCTAGAAGTAAGTAGGTACCCTGGTGTTAGTCGACTGGTATGTGCGGCATCCCGGGGGGTGATACTATACCTTTGAAATAAACTGAGGTAGGATAACTCTTACCTTGTAAAACTGACCTGTGTAAAAAAAATATATTCTTGGTTGAGGAATATGTAGACAGGAACAATTAAGTCACAATGGGTGTATCAGTACCAGGATATAAAGTATAATAAAGAAAATGCACAGTAAGTTGAATGAATGTTGAAGATGGAGTTAGTAAGGATCTCTAAATAACATGACCTTCTTAATTTTCTTATTTGTGGCAAAATATACGTTTTACTGGAAGAAATCATAATGTGTGATTAACAATATTAAAAATACATAAATGAAAAATACACAGCAATACCTGAACACTTTCATGTGTAAACACGTGAAAGCGCTCAGGTATTTCTGTATATTTTTCACTGACATTTCTCATACATATTAAAGGTTTACATAATATAACTTAAAATACTACTTGTAAGTTTACATGAACACAAAGAACGTAAGGATATTCAGTGTAAAATGATAAGAGGTTGCAAATTAACCTTTACAACAACTACAGGTTGCAAACTATGTAAAACATGTTGCAAACATAAGATATAAAACAATCACAGATTGCAGACAAACGTTGTAAAACAACTATAGTTTGTAAACGTCGTAAAAGAACATATTCCAAACACTGTAAAACAACTAGAGGTTGAAAACTAACGTTGTTTTACAACTAACATTATAAAATACAGACAGGTCTGACAATAAGCGAAGTCCTACTATACAAGGCACCTACCTACCCTACGCTCACCCCTGACGACGCAACATTATATAATGATTAGTCTAGAGTCCATTTACTTTAGTTCACCCTACAACAGGGGAGATATGACGCCAGTGAAGAACTCTTAATCCAAGGAATTAAACATTATTACCACCCATTCCCTATGCCCTGAATGACCCTTTTGAGTTCACCGCTTCCCAGTGAATAATAATAATAATAATAATAATAATAATAATAATAATAATAATAATAATAATAATAATGATAAAAGCTTGCCCAAGAGCCATCATGTAGAATGGTATCGCGTGATGACTACGAGATTACCACGACCACCACCACCAGGTCATGGACCGGGCTGCGGGGGCCCTGACTCCCCAAACACCCTGGAGGTATTCCACCACCACCATCAGTACCACCAATATCAGCACCTCCAATACTAACAATGCACCACTAACATCAACGCTAACAATTATTTACACCCCTATCATTATCATCGCCACTATCAACACCATCAGACCCCATCACAATCTCAGTCACCACCACCACTACAATGAGCACCCCAGAATACACTTCTTTCTCTTCCGATATCGTTCCACACCATGGAGCTGAACTCTTCTCCAGGCTGAGGGACTGACCACCTCAGACTATTTCTCCCAGGTTGACGGACTGATTACATCATCTTTACCTCGCCACTATTCCTGAAGATTGAGACACTTATGCAGCATATGGGAATCTTTATTCAGGAAACGTTTCGCCACACAGTGGCTTCATCAGTCCAATACAAAGAGGAAGGCGTAAGGAGAGGAGGAGAATGAGGTAATCAGTCCCTCAACCTGGAGTCGATGTGTTCAGTCCATCAATCTTGTAGAATGTACAGCATGGACTGAACACATCGACTTTTAACAATAAAGATACCCAATTGCTGAACATTTGTCTTAATTATACTTAATGGATATAATAATAACCATAATTTTTTAAAGGGGTGGACGGGTAAGCCAGTGGAAAGCCTCGGTCAGATGACCAAAAGCTCCAGATGAGGGTCATCATATGACTAACACCCCCATCAGGAAACACTTGTTTTGTTTCCTGATAAATCTTACCTAACCTAGCCTGTGTGTGAATCATCAATGTGAATCTAGTAGTGGATACTACATCCTTCATCCCGCTGAGAACGACAGAGACCTGATACTCTCACAGCGACAGAGACTTGATACTCTCACAGCGACAGAGACTTGATACTCTCACAGCGACAGAGACTTGATACTCTCACAGCGACAGAGGCCTGATACTCTCACAGCGACAGAGACTTGATACTCTCACAGCGACAGAGACTTGATACTCTCACAGCGACAGAGACCTGATACTCTCACAGCGACAGAGACTTGATACTCTCACAGCGACAGAGACTTGATACTCTCACAGCGACAGAGACTTGATACTCTCACAGCGACAGAGACTTGATACTCTCACAGCGACAGAGACTTGATACTCTCACAGCGACAGAGACTTGATACTCTCACAGCGACAGAGACTTGATACTCTCACAGCGACAGAGACTTGATACTCTCACAGCGACAGAGACCTGATACTCTCACAGCGACAGAGACCTGATACTCTCACAGCGACAGAGACCTGATACTCTCACAGCGACAGAGACCTGATACTCTCACAGCGACAGAGACTTGATACTCTCACAGCGACAGAGACCTGATACTCTCACAGCGACAGAGACTTGATACTCTCACAGCGACAGAGACTTGATACTCTCACAGCGACAGAGACTTGATACTCTCACAGCGACAGAGACTTGATACTCTCACAGCGACAGAGACCTGATACTCTCACAGCGACAGAGACCTGATACTCTCACAGCGACAGAGACTTGATACTCTCACAGCGACAGAGACTTGATACTCTCACAGCGACAGAGACCTGATACTCTCACAGCGACAGAGACCTGATACTCTCACAGCGACAGAGACCTGATACTCTCACAGCGACAGAGACCTGATACTCTCACAGCGACAGAGACTTGATACTCTCACAGCGACAGAGACCTGATACTCTCACAGCGACAGAGACTTGATACTCTCACAGCGACAGAGACTTGATACTCTCACAGCGACAGAGACTTGATACTCTCACAGCGACAGAGACTTGATACTCTCACAGCGACAGAGACCTGATACTCTCACAGCGACAGAGACCTGATACTCTCACAGCGACAGAGACTTGATACTCTCACAGCGACAGAGACTTGATACTCTCACAGCGACAGAGACCTGATACTCTCACAGCGACAGAGACTTGATACTCTCACAGCGACAGAGACCTGATACTCTCACAGCGACAGAGACCTGATACTCTCACAGCGACAGAGACTTGATACTCTCACAGCGACAGAGACCTGATACTCTCACAGCGACAGAGACCTGATACTCTCACAGCGACAGAGACTTGATACTCTCACAGCGACAGAGACCTGATACTCTCACAGCGACAGAGACCTGATACTCTCACAGCGACAGAGACCTGATACTCTCACAGCGACAGAGACTTGATACTCTCACAGCGACAGAGACCTGATACTCTCACAGCGACAGAGACCTGATACTCTCACAGCGACAGAGACTTGATACTCTCACAGCGACAGAGGCCTGATACTCTCACAGCGACAGAGACCTGATACTCTCACAGCGACAGAGACCTGATACTCTCACAGCGACAGACACCTGATACTCTCACAGCGACAGAGACCTGATACTCTCACAGCCACAGAGACCTGATACTCTCACAGCCACAGAGACCTGATACTCTCACAGCCACAGAGACCTGATACTCTCATTGCCAGGCTAACCGTCTCATCAGTTAGTTCCGCCATAAATGCATTATAACGACCCATCGCTTACATTTTTCTTTTACTCATTGTAGCTGATGAGAAAAGGAAGCCAGCAGTCTCTGATTTGGATTGTGGTGGGAAAAAAGCACACCCAGCCAGAGGACACCTTTTATCACTAAGGTTTTACTTACAAAAAAACTTAATAAAGGTTCGTGTAGGTGACGCGTAAAAGGTTACCCTTTGCTATACGTTCTTCCATCATAAGCTGATTCTTGGCTACATAACCAAATCAGGGAACGGATGAGGGTCTGAACCCACGGTGAGTGAGTCTTGAAACTAACAGGGCAGTGTGTTAACCCAGTGGTTAACACACTGCCTTGTGGTTTGTTTACAATCATGTTACTCCGATTTCATGAGTCATGATAGCGGCTTTGAAGGGACTTGAGCTAGGACACGCTACGGCCACGCTGATCTGGGATTCGTCTCTAAAAAAAAAAAAACTGCATTTGTGGTCTCAGTGGTGGCCCATGCTAACCTTCCTATAAAAACATCCCTAGTTAATGAATCTCATTATAGCCAGATGACTCAGTGGCTAATGCACTGGCCTCAAATTTTAATATTCACATACCATGGGTTCAAACCCCACCCGTTCCCTGATTTGCTTGCAATCGTGCTATCACAATCTCGAGCGACATACCAACCTTTAGTATTGTACTAGAACGCGATCTCCAAGAATGGCATAACTGTCATGATAAACTTGGACTTAAAGCAATAAAAACTGCATGGCATATCTAAACAAAGAATATGGCGAAATATGGGGAAAAAATAGGCTGTTAAAAGTTTTGGGTTGCCGTCTCAACGTGAAGATAGTTCCAGCTTCTGGACTATGTGGAGCGCGGCCAAGTTTCTGCAGCTGTACAATGTTTACGAGAAGAAAGTTTTAAGGATAGAAAAAGACCTCAACTCTCCCTTGATAAAAATATTACACCGGAACTATGGAACAAGTAATAGAGATAAAGGCGGGATGCTTACACAAGACAAGCAAAGACTGAAGATGCTTTGATGATCAACGAAGAACTAGCTTTGACACTGCAGAACCAACTTTGACACACTGCAGAACTAGCTTTGACACACTGCAGAACCAACTTTGACACACTGCAGAACTAGCTTTGACACACTGCAGAACCAACTTTGACACACTGCAGAACTAGCTTTGACACACTGCAGAACCAACTTTGACACACTGCAGAACCAGCTTTGACACACTGCAGAACCAGCTTTGACACACTGCAGAACCAACTTTGACACACTGCAGAACTAGCTTTGACACACTGCAGAACCAACTTTGACACACTGCAGAACTAGCTTTGACACACTGCAGAACCAACTTTGACACACTGCAGAACTAGCTTTGACACACTGCAGAACCAACTTTGACACACTGCAGAACCAGCTTTGACACACTGCAGAACCAGCTTTGACACACTGCAGAACCAACTTTGACACACTGCAGAACTAGCTTTGACACACTGCAGAACCAACTTTGACACACTGCAGAACCAACTTTGACACACTGCAGAACCAGCTTTGACACACTGCAGAACCAGCTTTGACACAATGCAGAACCAGCTTTGACACAATGCACGAAATCATTCACTTAGGACCTTTATTGCAAACGTTTCAGCCCACGATGGAAACTTCTTCAATAAAGTAATAGTTTTTGCGTGACATAACTATGCTGGTGGTGTGTCAGAAAGATAACAGAGCAACGCGCCCTTCTAATAATCGTACACTAACTGTATTTAACACCTACTGAGGATATCTAACAATACTACAGAGATCATAGCTGTATCCCAGGTCAATGTATCCTACATTAACACTATCACATCAAGCCTGTCTTAACTACAGAGACTATATAATAACAATGCTAGAGATATAGCCGTATCCTACATTTGCTCTAGCTATCACATCAGGGCCGTGCCAGAGGCTATTTCACTCGCCGTTGCGCTGTCTTTGTCGGGCGGGGCTGGTGTCGCGGCCGCTGGCACGAGCACTTCCGCCCGGGCGCACACAACTCACACCGCTGAATACTCTGAATGCGTCACCTGCTGCACTCCACCAAGCTGATTTTCTGCACCAAGGCAACAGGCTGACTTTCTTCCCGTTAACGATGGCAGAATGCGCTTCATACACCAGGTAAAGCTGAGTTAGTCAGGTAAACTGTAGCCTTTCCCACTTTTTCTACACTGATTTCTAAATGTTCAACAGAAGCTTACAAATATTTCAGAATATTATTGATGATATTTGGTTCAGTTCTTACTGGATTGAATTTGCTCGTTCTCTCCATACTATTGAGTATTGTTTTTATAATCATAATGTGAAGTTTAGGTCGTTCCTTTGCAGCCAAACTTGCAGACTTGCCTTAATCGACAATATCGTTTTGCCAACCAGGCAGAGCACAAAATTAATGTTGCAATAACGCCACAAAAATCAGTTTTAACATTACGAAATGAAAATTTAAGCAATATTAAACAATACTAGCTAAATTAAGGTGTTGTAAGATAAAGTAGGATTACCCTCCTCTTGCGTGTCGTAAGATTAAGTAGGATTACCCCCTCTTGCGTATATTTTAACAAGGTCAGTTTGGCTCAAAAACAACTAAATTCTATTGTAGTTAACACTTAGTGCATAAGAACTTCTATTCGATAAATTTTATATTTTTAAATGGACTAAGCTTATTTGAGAAAGTATGTGTAAAAAGGCCGATATTAGCATGTCATGCTCACCAAGAGGCCTGATGACACCCGTGTAACAATCCAAGTTGGGTGTTGGTTAGTTTACCAGCCAGGGAACACTGACACAGGTCATGTGGTGAGTTGTTCAATGGTGATGGTACTATGGCAGAAAGCAGGGAGGCAGTAAGAGGCAACCTCTGATAGTGAAGAATTAAGGCATGTGTGCAACACCTGGGTGACTTTACTGTGAACAATTTTCACCAACCAATGCCCATATTATATACTAAGGTCGTATAGTACTACGCACGGTGGCATCCACTAACACACACACAGCGAAGAGACTGGTGAAGAGGTGGGACCAGGAGCTACGACAGCACCCCTGCAACCACATATAAATGAGTACACACCAAAGTGGTACCCACTAGCAATATGACTCTCTAATACTGTTATTGTCACTCATGATCAACGAGCACTTGTCAAAGCTACAACATGAGTTTACCAACGACTGTGAAACGGAACGTGATCAGGTTTGATTGAAAGAAAATCAAGGATAGCTCCAAATACTTGGATTAACAGCCCTTGACCAGAATTAAGGCACCCCACCCTTCTGATAGGGTTATATTCCCTGGATAAAGGCAGTGCACACTGGTGTGAGAGAACCGTGGTTGATGCTCACACGTGTTATTTAATACATAGCAACAGTGTTATTTAATACATAGCAACAGTGTTATTTAATACACAGCAACAGTGTTATTTAATACAAAGCAACACAGTGTACACTATTATCATCATGGGGAGCGCTAAACTAGTAGGAATTATACAGCGCCTGTGGATAGGGGAAGGGACGGAAGGCATTTAGGCTTAATTCAGGGAAACGGAACACAGATCCAATTCCTTAGATCAAGAGCCCTTCACCAGCATCAAGGAACCTCCCTTAATGGGTGTGTACAGCTGTTGACACTTGATATTGCCACGACCTTGAAAATAATGGTCCAGGTGGAGCCCGTAACTTCGAGGGGGAGGAGGGGGGTTCCTGAACTGCGAGGGGGGAGGGGGGGTTCCTGAACTGCGAGGGGGGAGGGGGGTTCCTGAACTGCGAGGGGGGAGGGGGGGTTCCTGAACTGTTCCACCCACGACAGTGTGACTTTTTATTCTTTAAGAAGTTTTGAAAATGTCTTCGATGCGTGTGTGTGTGTGTGTGTGTGTGTGTGTGTGTGTGTGTGTGTGTGTGTGTGTGTGTGTGTGTGTGTGTGTGTGTGTGTGTGTGTGTGTGTGTGTGTGCGCGCGCGCGCGTGCATGCGCGCTCACCTACATAGGAATGCAGGGCTCGAGTCTCTAACTCCCGTGCGCGCTCTTGCCACGTGCGCGCGTGCATCTGGAGAAAGGGGTGATAAAAATGCACGTACAACAGCAGAGGTGTTATAATAATGGTCTGGTAATCTCGTTTACAAGGGTTTGATCTCCACTGATGAGATGGACAGATTTTTTTGGGGGGAGTGGGGGGGGGGGAGGGTGGAGAATTTAAATTCAGTTTGTTTCATTAATATAAACACTAAGAGTTTTCCCCCTGTACCCTCCTCCTCCTCCTCCTCCTCCCAGTCTGAGGTAAACATGGAACTTATTCTACGTCAATACATGAAAGGGATGCAATACCGACAAGCTCATGAAAAAGCAAGACATGTGTAACTACTGGTATCTTTATTAGCAATTAGTTTCTTCTGCACAGTAGGCTTTTATCTTTATTAATAATTAGTTCCTTCTGCACAGTAGGCTTTTATCTTTATTAATAATTAGTTCCTTCTGCACAGTAGGCTTTTATCTTTATTAATAATTAGTTCCTTCTGCACAGTAGGCTTTTATCTTTATTAATAATTAGTTCCTTCTGCACAGTAGGCTTTTATCTTTATTAATAATTAGTTTCTTCTGCGCAGTAGGCTTTTATCTTTATTAATAATTAGTTCCTTCTGCACAGTAGGCTTTTATCTTTATTAATAATTAGTTCCTTCTGCACAGTAGGCTTTTATCTTTATTAATAATTAGTTCCTTCTGCACAGTAGGCTTTTATCTTTATTAATAATTAGTTCCTTCTGCACAGTAGGCTTTTATCTTTATTAATAATTAGTTTCTTCTGCGCAGTAGGCTTTTATCTTTATTAATAATTAGTTCCTTCTGCACAGTAGGCTTTTATCTTTATTAATAATTAGTTTCTTCTGCACAGGAGGCTTTTATCTTTATTAATAATTAGTTTCTTCTGCGCAGTAGGCTTTTATCTTTATTAATAATTAGTTCCTTCTGCACAGTAGGCTTTTATCTTTATTAATAATTAGTTCCTTCTGCACAGTAGGCTTTTATCTTTATTAAGAATTAGTTTCTTCTGCGCAGTAGGCTTTTATCTTTATTAATAATTAGTTCCTTCTGCACAGTAGGCTTTTATCTTTATTAATAATTAGTTTCTTCTGCACAGGAGGCTTTTATCTTTATTAATAATTAGTTTCTTCTGCACAGTAGGCTTTTATCTTTATTAACAATTAGTTTCTTCTGCACAGTAGGCTTTTATCTTTATAATTAGTTTCTTCTGCACAGTAGGCTTTTATCTTTATTAATAATTAGTTTCTTCTGCACAGTAGGCTTTTATCTTTATTAACAATTAGTTTCTTCTGCACAGTAGGCTTTTATCTTTATTAACAATTAGTTTCTTCTGCACAGTAGGCTTTTATCTTTATTAATAATTAGTTTCTTCTGCGCAGTAGGCTTTTATCTTTATTAATAATTAATTTCTTCTGCACAGTAGGCTTTTATCTTTATCAATAATTAGTTTTTTCTGCGTAGTAGGCTTTTATCTTTATTAATAATTAGTTTCGCCTGCGTAGTACGGAGCTATACATAAATATTTAATACTGAATTAATATGTAAAAAATATAAAAGCTTTATTAACGAAATATTACACCACCAACACGAGGGAAAACAAGAAGTCACACTTGCTGCGTTATCTGCCTGCTATTTTAAACACATTTACATACTCATTGTTTTAAAAAAATCGATGACCATGCGGTGCGTGGGCTACACAGGGTATCTGTGATCCCAGCAAGAATTCCACAGTGGTGCGGCACACCAGCCTCTACAAAACCTGTGCTGTACAACTATTTTATGAAGGCAATATCTTGGTTAAGACATCATGTGTCTTAACTTTCATATTGTCGGTATTTTATACCTTTCTTGCACAAGGCAATATCTTCCCCCCACTGCCAGACACTAGCAGTCCCTTCATACAACTTTGTTTATTAACAGCCAATCAACCTACACTTAAGAAGAATTAAGATACTATTAACCTTACTAATTATATAATAATCGTGGGGGAGCGCTAAACCCGTAGGATTATACAGCGCATGTGGGGGGGATGGAAGATATTCAGCCTTAATTCAGGGAACTGGAGCACAGATCCAATTCCCTAGATCAAGAGCACCTCATCAGCGGCAAGGAACCTCCCTTGAGGGGCTTACTGATTATATATATATATATATATATATATATATATATATATATATATATATATATATATTATATATATATATATAATATATATATATAGTGAAATTCCAATGTGAGAAATCACGAAAGTTCCTGGAATTTCACTGTTTTCACTACGGTTATTTTGCATAGTGTGATATCACCTGTTTACTATGATTTTGTTTTTTGGCACACTACACACACACATTATATATATATATATATATATATATATATATATATATATATATATATATATATATATATATATATATATATATATATATACTGGTCTTTGTTGACACCATGTTGATATTGACGTATTGTTAAGCGTTGGAAAATGCTTTTGGAGGACGGTTGGGGCTTGAATGCCGGCTACTGCAGCACTGTTGACATTTACCGTCAGCAGTGGCAGCCAAGAGAAAGATATTGGAATTCTGATACGTCAGTGACAGCTGAACACGTTTCACACACACACACTATTCAGGACGTAAAACAATAAGACCGGGAACAAGGAACGAGGCTTCCTTACTCGCTGTGTGATGCGTTATAAATATTCTTATTCAGCAGTTCAATAATAAATCTAAATTTTATTTTACGCACCAAAAAAAGTGTAAAGAACATGCCAATGGCACAATCTAACTCACATGGATAAAATAAAGGGAGAGAATATAATAGATGAAGAACAGGGTGCTAGTCGCCAAGTGGTGGAGAAAGTCACGTATAGCAGCCCATTTATTATAACCATGTAATATTACCTTTATATAAATTCTTCCTCTGATACGCCCCTCTTTATCCACAATATCAGAGTGCTGAATATTTCTGCCTACAACAGAGGTCCTCTTCAGCAGAAAGCATTACTGCGTCTCGAAATTTCGCCCAAAATAAACAATTTGAAAAATTAGTCCAAAAAATTGTTCGCTTTGTGGCAGGGGAAGAGGCACTCATTTACTGACAAATTTACTTAAATTACTTTTAATACTGATGAAAATACAACACACATACATACATGCATACCTTATACACACACCGGTTGTCTCCTACCGAAGGAGGGCGACACATTCACCGTCACTCAAATCACTGTGTTGCCTGAAGCCTCTGACATGACAGTTCATTCCCACCCCTCCTTCAGAGTGCACACACACTGTACTTCCTACTTCCAGGACTCAGGTCTGGCTAACCGATTTTCCTGATTCCCATCATGTTACCTTGTTCTCATATCAACAACACGACAAATCATAAAAGCCACTTGTGTTCCCTCGTTCCTGTCAAATGCGCTCACACAAGCCTGTTAAGATGTTCAAGCCCCTCCTTCCAAACTTTCCTGAGGCGACCCATACCTCTTTTCTCCACTCCAGATTTATACACCCTCCTGGTCATCCTCTTTTGTTCCATCCTCTCTAAATGTTCAGACCATCTCAACAACCCCTCCTCAGGCCTCTGAATAACACTTCTGACAACACCACACCTTCTACTCTCTACGTTCCGAATTCTCTGCATATTGTTCACACCACATATTGCTCTCAAACTTGATATCTCCGATGCCTCTAGCCTCATCCTCGCTGAAACGTTTAAAAACCAGGCTTCACATCTTTTGAGCTTAGAAAAAAATACTGGTAATATGCGAAGAATATGTATTAAGACGACAAATCATATACGAGATATAATGAAGTAATAAATAGACTGTATATTAGTTGAATAAATATTAATGGGCAGACTTCTGGCCAAAGATGTTTTTGAAGACAATCTAACATGTCAGATCATTATTTAGTAGTCGTAGCCAGGGTAAAAGGAAAGTGGATTATAAGACAGTGAGTGGTCAGCCCCCCAAAAAGTGAAAGTGACACTTAAACAAGCTGGTGATTATTGAGAATTATGAGCAAGTCTTGAAAGGAAGGTGGGTTAAAGTCAGGGAAGGTGCTAAGGATGTATGGTGTAATTCAGGGATGTAAAGCTGGAGTGAGAAGCAGAGGTTTCTGAGTGTATGTGGGTGGGTGCAGGAGGGAAGACGATTAGTATGAGGTCAAAAAAATATTCGCAGTAAGAGAACATTTTTAACATATGAAGGGTATTAAAATGTTGAGTGAGGAGGAAGTGGATGAAGCCATGTGCAGGTTGGAAGGAGAAAAACAGTTATATAGAGGATAGATAAAATGGTTGATGTATTTGCTTATTGTATGTAAGAAGGAAATGAAAATACCCAAGAGGTAGCAGGAATCATCTGTAATTATACAATGAAAAAGAATAAACGATATGTAGTGAGCGTTCTCATGGGTGTTCTTGGCTGATGACTCTGTGCTGCTGAGAAATTCGGAAAAGAATTTGCAGAGGATGATGGATTCGTCTGGGAAGGAGTGTGCAAGAAGGAAGCGAAGGCTAAACATAAAGAGTAAAATGATTAGAGTAAGAAATACTCTAGGCAAGGAAAGGAATAACGTAAGACTGGTTAGAAGAAGAGAAGAAATTAATATACTTAGATATTTAGGAGTGTATATTACTATATGAGAATATAAAGAACGAGGTGTCTCGTATAATAAATGAAAGAAAGTATATAGCTAGGGTGCTCAGGAGCCACTAAAATAAAACTATATCAATGGAATAAAGAAAAAAGCTTGGTATCAGAATCTAGGAAGTGACTAAACTATGGAATGGTCGTGAGGTGCGAGTCTCAAAAATGCAGCAAGAGGCGGCAGTGAAGACCATTGTGCTAGGTGAATGAATGTTTTGCACAGAATAGGGGTTCGAACCTACCCACTATCAAAATACACAGTATTTTATCCATAGAGCCAGACTCCAGATAAGTATGAACGCCTAGCCGAAGCTAGGCAGACACTCCCATACCCTGGAGCACCAGGCTTATGGTAAGTTATTTCATCAAATCCTGCCACCTGCAGTGAACTTAGAAAGTTTGTAAATAATTTCACCTTCTCTGCGAATTGCTAAGCACAGAATAGGGAGTATAAAAATAAAATTCACAGAGTGACAGTGAGAATTTGGAAATGGTTTAATCATGTAAAAAGGTTAGCGTCTTTTAAGAAAATGAATAGAAATATCATGGGAGTGATGATAAAGCAATGCCATCATAAAATTATAAAACACTTTCGGATGTAAAGTTGATAATGATAATGGACCATTACTCAATTTTTACATAACTTTCTATTTTATTGTCGGCGATGTGTTTAAGGAAATTGCTTACAATGTCAATTAGAGCCGAGCGGAGCATGTAGCGTCTTGTGTAGGAAGCCCACATCTAAATTATAAAATAAAAAATAACTGACGTACCCAACAAAGTGGCTTTCAGAAATGAGAAATCTGAGATATGAAGAAAGACGGAAGACACTAAATTTGCCATTGTTGAGGTATAAAAGACTGCAGGAAGTATTTCTTTCCAAATACAGTGACAGTGGTGAGCAATGGCCTCCAGGAGATGGCTCAGAGTGCAACAATTACTGTACTTTAAAAATGAGATAATATTACAGAAGACTGAACACCACAAGCTACGCCTGTAAAAAAATTAAATTTTACACCCACACACAACCAATCAAACCAGTTTAATACAATCAGGGCTGTGGAGTCGGAGTCGGAAGCAATTGTTGGGTTACTGGAGTCGGAGTCGGAGTCGGTAAAATGTAATTAAAGGAGTCGGAGGTGCCATAAATAAAGGAGTCGGAGTCGGAATCGAAGGTTTTATGTGCCGACTCCACGGCTCTAAATATAATTACAGAAAATATTACACTAATCCACTCGTCTTCTGCTCTTAAATTTTAGAACTTTTGGTGGTTCCTGAGAGTATTTTAAAGTCTGCGGGCCGGTCCAGCCACGTTTCATTAGCACTGTGAACCATCTGCGAGTTGCTCACGTCTGGTGGACATTTCTCCCTTTTGTACACACTTTAAACCTGAACACCAGACACATGGTGCACCTGCGATACCTCTTTCCCCGTATCCACACTTTAAACCTGAACACCAGACACATGGTGCACCTGCGATACCTCTTTCCCCGTATCCACACTTTAAACCTGAACATCAGACACATGGTGCACCTGCGCTACACTTTAAATCTGAACACCAGACACATGGTGCACCTGCGATGATACTTCTTTCCCTGTGTCCACACTTCAAACCTGAACATCAGACACATGGTGCACCTGCGATGATACTTCTTTCCCTGTGTCCACACTTCAAACCTGAACATCAGACACATGGTGCACCTGCGCTACTTCTTTCCCCGTATCCACACTTCAAACCTGAACATCAGACACATGGTGCACCTGCGCTACTTCTTTCCCTGTGTCCACACTTTAAACCTGAACACCAGACACATGGTGCACCTGCGCTACACTTTAAATCTGAACACCAGACACATGGTGCACCTGCGATACTTCTTTCCCTGTGTCCACACTTCAAACCTGAACACCAGACACATGGTGCACCTGCGCCACACTTTAAACCTGAACACCAGACACATGGTGCACCTGCGATACCTCTTTCCCCGTATCCATACTTTAAACCTGAACACCAGACACATGGTGCACCTGCGATACCTCTTTCCCCGTATCCACACTTTAAACCTGAACATCAGACACATGGTGCACCTGCGCTACACTTTAAATCTGAACACCAGACACATGGTGCACCTGCGATACTTCTTTCCCTGTGTCCACACTTTAAACCTGAACATCAGACACATGGTGCACCTGCGCTACTTCTTTCCCTGTGTCCACACTTCAAACCTGAACATCAGACACATGGTGCACCTGCGCTACTTCTTTCCCTGTGTCCACACTTTAAACCTGAACACCAGACACATGGTGCACCTGCGCTACTTCTTTCCCTGTGTCCACACTTTAAACCTGAACACCAGACACATGGTGCACCTGCGCTACACTTTAAACCTGAACACCAGACACATGGTGCATCTGCGCTACACTTTAAACCTGAACACCAGACACATGGTGCACCTGCGCTACACTTTAAACCTGAACACCAGACACATGGTGCACCTGCGCTACACTTTAAACCTGAACATCAGACACATGGTGCACCTGCGCTACACTTTAAACCTGAACACCAGACACATGGTGCACCTGCGCTACACTTTAAACCTGAACACCAGACACATGGTGCATCTGCGCTACACTTTAAACCTGAACACCAGACACATGGTGCACCTGCGCTACACTTTAAACCTGAACACCAGACACATGGTGCACCTGCGCTACACTTTAAACCTGAACATCAGACACATGGTGCACCTGCGCTACACTTTAAACCTGAACACCAGACACATGGTGCACCTGCGCTACACTTTAAACCTGAACACCAGACACATGGTGCACCTGCGCTACACTTTAAACCTGAACATCAGACACATGGTGCACCTGCGCTACACTTTAAACCTGAACATCAGACAACATGGTGCACCTGCGCTACACTTTAAACCTGAACATCAGACACATGGTGCACCTGCGCTACACTTTAAACCTGAACACCAGACACATGGTGCACCTGCGCTACACTTTAAACCTGAACACCAGACACATGGTGCACCTGCGCTACACTTTAAACCTGAACATCAGACACATGGTGACACCTGCGCTACACTTTAAACCTGAACACCAGACACATGGTGCACCTGCGCTACACTTTAAACCTGAACATCAGACACATGGTGCACCTGCGCTACACTTTAAACCTGAACACCAGACACATGGTGCATCTGCGCTACTTCTACACAATCACGAACACACATTTTGCACAGGTAGATGGTAGTCCCTCCATCCCTTCCTCTATCATTTTTTTCTGACTACTGTCTGTCTGCGTCTCTCATGAACCAAAACCCGTGTTATAGACTAATATTAGCAGAGTCAAAAATATATATGACAACATTGACAAAATACAAGAAATTTAACATATAGGAAAGTTTAGAAAGTGAATGTTTAAATGATAATGCCGTGTGTGTGTGTGTGTGTGTGTGTGTGTGTATATATACATATATATATATATATATATAATATATATATATATATATATATATAATATATATATATATATATAATTACTAACATTATCTCTCAGTCCACTGCAGGATTCGAACCTGCATACACTACATCAAAGTGCGCAGTACTTTAGCCACTCCGTACTTTCATGCAATGTGTACAGGTTCGAATCCTGCTGTGGACTGAGTGGTGTACTAAAGTCTTCATTTCTTACAATATGTTTTGTACTACTGATTATATTAGCAACGTTTCAGTAAAAATTAAACCATCTTGCCTACATACATAAGCCTTGGTTTCACCCTCATTAAATTAAAACATACTTGAAGTTTCAATAATATGCCGCACAGACCACACTTTACAATATTAGCCACATCGTTCCCTAATCCACCCTAGCATTTACCCTTTCGAAATCCACAAATGAGACAAACTCCTTGGCCTTAGGTACTAGGGAATTATTTGTTTTAATGTAAACATCAACGTATCAGCTTGCCCTTTGCATCCTCTGCTCTTGCTATATTCGTACTGCCCCTTCGTTATAAGTGTAAGTCACACTTTTGCTAATCCTTGGGTGTTGAGCGTTCCAACACTAACACTGCCTACTTCACTATATCAGTCTTAATCCCATTCATCCCTGCGCTCACACACACACACACACACAAAAAAAAAAAAAGGCTCCACTATGTTTATCCAAAAAGTTTGTGAAATAAACAATGGATACAGCAAGGGCACAGCAACATGTCACTGCTGCACAACATGCACAACTGGAACAGCCACTGCTGAAACAGCCACTGCTGAAACAGCCACTGCTGAAACAGCCACTGCTACAACAGTCACTGCTGCAACAATCAATGCTGCTACAATCACTGGGTTAAGTCAGCAAGGAAATCCACACAACACTGCTGCAACAGGCATTGCTACATCAGTCACTACTGCAACAATCACTGCTGTAACAATCACTGGGTAAAATCAGTGAGGGCAGCCACGTCACTACTGCAACAGTCCCTGCTACAACAATCACTGCTGCTACAATCACTGGGTTAAGTCGGTAAGGAAATACACACGTCACTGCTGCAACAGTCACTGTGTAAAGCCAGTTGAGGGCACAAAGGCATTTTTCCCCTCCGTTTAAGTCAAGACTTAATTTGCACGAGGAATGTCATTACTGCCAGAATGGCCGCCTACTCCAATTAAAACTAATTGGAGACGTTACTCTAATTTATTTACCTTACCACCACAGCTCCACGAAATACTGTTGAGCAGTGAATGCTCCTAATAGAGGGGTACAGAGGTGAGGTTGGGAGGGTGAAGCAGTGAGGTTGAGGTGCTGAGCTTGATGATGTGAGCTTTAAGGAGCACTCTGACCTAGTAAGTCACCCAGCACTCTTGCCACTATAAAATACTATGCATACAAAACAGCGTTCAGATCTATGAAATCATTTAAAGCTCTATACATTAAATAAGCAAATATGGTCCATGAGAAGAACAAGCTAATACTATATAATACAAATATAAAGAACCAACGTGAACAACATAAAAATACTATTATGTCATGTCAAAATAACCAGTTAAATAAACAATCAAAATATCAGTGATATAAAACTGCTGAAAGTTACCCGAGGCCCTAAAGCCACCCCGGTAATTATAGAAGCAGCAAAGAAAAAAAATCTGGAGCCGGGGTAAACAGTAGTGCACAGTCTGAGTATGGAAGGTGAGGGTGACGGGGGTGAAGCACAAGTGGAGCTAGGGGACTGTAAGGTACTTTACTAAAGTGCGTAGGGCAGGGTGGGATCAAGCATAAACACACACACATTTGGGGCCAGGAGCTGTGATGCGACCCTGCAATCACAAATAGGTGAATAGGTGAGTACATACATATATAATAGAAGTCAAAAAACACCTCAATGTAAACAAATCAGATCAACAAGCAAACGGTGAAACCATATTTTAATGCTCTCGAACGAAATTAAAAAATCTTGTGTGAATTAAAAAAGTCAATTAATTAAAATGAATCCCCTAAAAAATTCCCGAGGTCTCAATACGTATAGCAGTACTCATAAAATCTGCACCCAACCTGAAACAGCCAATGCCACTGGTAAACTGTTAAAATACAAGGCACAGTCCACCGTACACCACAGTCCACATGCTGCACACACACACACACACACACACACACACACACACACAGTAACAGCAAGTAATCCTGCTGCCCACTTTGCGTTGCCTGTTGTGCGTTGCTGACTAACACATCACAATTTGCACAGGTAAAACATAGAATCACCTACAATCAGGTGGCCATGCATATGATGCACGGCTACTGTAACTACTACTACAACTTACCCATCCCTCTGGGTATGACCTACTTCCACTGGGGAATCCCGCCTACCAGTGACTATGCCCTCGTCTTCTTCCCGTCCCTTTCCACCTGACGATTAGTATATAAGCGCCAGCCTCCTTGCCTGTGCTCCAGAATCTACACGACTACGGTACTCTTCACACCAACTCCAAAGCTGAGGGACTGATTACCTCGTCTTTTGAATATAGTTCTGTCTTCAAATTATATACTAGAATCTGTACTGATAAAGCCACTGGATGGCGAAACGTCTACAATAAAGATACCCAGATGTTGCACATGTTTCTAAATCTTCAAATGTCCTGAGTGCATCAGTGTCAGTTTACCCTTACTTTTTTGGCAGTCATTTGTCTTCTTACTAGAGAATGGGTTCTTGGGGAATCTTATTGAATAAGGAGCAAACCACCTATATCCAAACTCCTTACATCTTGCTCGTCGTAGGACCCACCAAGCCAGCCAAACACAATTAACCAATAGACGTAGCGCAAAAAGGTCGCTATGAAATCGTCTTCTACAGAGCATATTCGATACCGATACAACAACATTTCCCTCAACTGCCACCCGTTCAGTATTCCGAACTGACACGATAATCAACTGCCGGGCGGAGAGCTGCTCCTCAATCCCTCAGAGCACCGTGTGCGCTAGAGTATACTGCACCAGGGTGTAGGTGGCTGGAAAACAGATATGGGAAACTATGAAATTTTTGTAGTACTAAGACACGAAAATCATTCAGTACTTTAGTGTAAAAGAAATGTTTAAAACATACTGCTCCCATTAAGCCCACAATTTGTAAATGAAACTTTAAATGAAGTGTCGGTCCGCCCTAGTTGTGAGTGGGAGAGGAAAAAGGAAGAAAACCACAAATCAGGTTAGGAGAAAAGCCAAGAGAGGGGTAAGGCCAAGTCACATGTGTATGTTGAAGACGCGAACATTTGACAATATATTGGAAGAGTAAAGTATCAATGTACCAAAACCGGAACTAAGATTATGTTAGAAATGATGTGATTAAGAACTGGTTCAACAAGACTGAAACCATGATGGCTAGAAGAGGAACAGATAGTTTTGATAGAGGACCAGCATATGGGATGCCTATGTTCTCTAACATGACTGAAGAAAGCACCCACAGTACAGGCAAGGTGAACACTTATGTTCTTTAAACCTGGAAACAAGGGACTGGCCACTTTCATCAACGTATTATAGATAGAAAGAGGAGCAGGACATAAAATAAACACCAAAAATATATCATTTTGTAGAAATGCAAGTTTAATATACAAATGACGAAGGTTGTTAATAAGATTCCTAAATTTGAAACATATTTATGGAAGGCAAAGTACAGATATTTCCAGAGAGGAAAAGGGTTTAGCGAAGAAGAAATAATGGAAATTTCCGAGTGGAGACATTGAGATAATAGCTGTGGAAGGTATGGAGGAAGAGAAGAGCAAGGTTTCTCTTAGCAGGCAGTGCATAACTGAAAAACTGGTGAAAGTTCGTAACATTGTGCTTGCTTTAAACAAAACAAAAGGGAAAATCCTTTCACAGAGTGGTGGACATAAACATCAAGTAAAAGAAGAAGGGAAATACATCATAACTCAGATTTAAAATTGATGGGTGGAGTAACTTTGTCAAGGACGACAATAAAGCGTTGGAAGAGACTATAATGATGTGGCCAGAGAACCAAGATATGATCTACGTAGAGAAATCAAAGTGAAGGACGTAATATGTGAAGCAGAAGAGATTAAATATATTCCGTGTAAAGGATAAAAGGGGATAAAGCATACCCCTTGGAAAGAGGAGCAAGAATTCTTACAAAAACGAATAGGGTCAAGAAAGACATCAGTGGGAATAAAGAAATGAAGCATCCTCTCAATAGTTTCTTCTGAGAAATGTGAGATCATTACGAGAACATCAGTAAAGAGAGAGACTACTTAACATCTTACAGGTGGGATGTGGTCGTACTTGTTCAGTAGTCTAGGGAGTAACGGGGGTGAGCAGGAAAAAAAGAACCAAGAAAACAAGCGAGTTTTAGCAAGTGGGAGAGAGGGTGAGACAAAGCTCTACAGTCTAGAAGAAATGAAGGAGCGAAAAGAAATACCAGCTTGAGAATTAGACATATAAGCAATATATGACTATCTTTAATTACGACGTTTCGCAACCCAGTGGCTTTATCAATACAAATTCCAGGACATAATTTGAAGACAGTAGAAGTATATACAAAAGATGAGGTAATCAGTCCCTCAGCCTCGGAGTTGGCGTGAAGAGCACTACGGTGCTCTTCACACACATTCATATACGTGACTCAACAGTGTCGTAACATTCATATACGTGACTCAACAGTGTCGTAACATTCATATACGTGACTCAACAGTGTCGTAACATTCATATACGTGACTCAACAGTGTCGTAACATTCATATACGTGACTCAACAGTGTCGTAACATTCATATACGTGACTCAACAGTGTCGTAACATTCATATACGTGACTCAACAGTGTCGTAACATTCATATACGTGACTCAACAGTGTCGTAACATTCATATACGTGACTCAACAGTGTCGTAACATTCATATACGTGACTCAACAGTGTCGTAACATTCATATACGTGACTCAACAGTGTCGTAACATTCATATACGTGACTCAACAGTGTCGTAACATTCATATACGTGACTCAACAGTGTCGTAACATTCATATACGTGACTCAACAGTGTCGTAACATTCATATACGTGACTCAACAGTGTCGTAACATTCATATACGTGACTCAACAGTGTCGTAACATTCATATACGTGACTCAACAGTGTCGTAACATTCATATACGTGACTCAACAGTGTCGTAACATTCATATACGTGACTCAACAGTGTCGTAACATTCATATACGTGACTCAACAGTGTCGTAACATTCATATACGTGACTCAACAGTGTCGTAACATTCATATACGTGACTCAACAGTGTCGTAACATTCATATACGTGACTCAACAGTGTCGTAACATTCATATACGTGACTCAACAGTGTCGTAACATTCATATACGTGACTCAACAGTGTCGTAACATTCATATACGTGACTCAGTGTCATAACATTCATTTCGAAGGATCTCACAGTTACAATTAAATAAAACGGCAATGGAGGGAACAAACGGAAGAGTTTTAAAACGAGTACAATCACAATTAAATCACTGGTATTAAGTGGAAGGAGACCAATGATTGCTTTCATAAGAAATGAGCAGCGGCGGGCAATTTGTCGAGTGTGGATAATGTGTGTGCAGATTAGAGCTATCAAAGAGGTAATCAAAGCGAGGGGAACACCTTACTCCTGCGTACATCACCTTCAGTACGGTGTGGAGTATTACTTGAGTCGCGGCCTGGTCATGGACATGGCCGCGGGGGGCGTTGATCCCCGGAACACTCTCCAGGTATATGGGGAACTAAACCGGGTTCCCGAAAGTGGTCAATATCGGCCCCTAAGGGTAGATGGGACTATCGAAGGGGTCGATCAATTGCTGGGGGTCAAAAGGGGAAGGTCAGTACTTGCTTGAAGGTGGTTTTAGCCATGCAAATGTAATTGTAACTAAGCAGAGAAACAGACTGGACCTGGAAGAGCGTGGCGACTTACCACTAAAACTCACCAATCACCAACCAAATATCAGTGACCTTGTTGACGTTCATCAGATGCATTCTTCCCATTAATGTTATCAACAGTTTCCCTAAAAACGAATATGTTAAATATTTTCATATTTCATAATTTAATTACCTATTTTTTATGTCATTATCATCTATTATTATTATTATTATTATTATTCGTAGTACGATTACTAGCGCACTAAGCTCACACACTGAGGTTCGTGGTTCGATCACCGGTACGGGTAAAAACATTAGGACGTGTTTCCTTAAGGCACCTGCTGTCTCTGTTCACCTAGCAGCAAGATAGATACCTGGGTATCAGTCGACTGGTGTAGGTGGCATTCAGGAGACAAAACTGACTTAATTTGCGGGAAATGCTCAGCATAACAAGGGGCTTTCTTATATGGTAGTATGTCACTGGTGTCAGTTAGGCCTGTACACCTTGTACATGTATTTGTAGAAATAAAAACATGGGACTAAATACATACATAAACAGGACTAAAGACACACACACTAGTACGTGAAAGTACATGGGAAAGAGACACAGGACTGCGTTGGGAAGGACTACCGTCCATTTTAGATTAAGGACTATGATGTATTACCTAGATATCTGTGACAGTGTCACACGTCGTACACCTTAATCTAGTCATTCCACCTGGGTAATGACATGTAATCCCTCTTTATCCAAGGGAAGGGTAGAACCAATTCAACTCAAGAACGTGACAAGCATCGAGGCACCTAAAATGATGCAAGAATTTGCGACCAGAGAATATGGTAGGAATGCGAGAAGGAAAATATGGGATAGATTGGGGTTGAACAAGGCGATGATGGGCAAACAAGAAGATAAAATACTAGTGGCCCATCCACTACTGTAAGCTGAAGTGTGATTATGTATAATATATTGAGATGTATATATGGCTCGTTCCAACGATCATGCATATGTATACAATACACTATCTTTGAAGGGAGCCATTACAGAGATTTGCCACACTGAGGAAAAGGGCACACATTTGGGAAAACCATTTAGCATAAAGAGTGAAGACATAGCATACAGTTCTCCCGGACATTTATGCGCATATATGTTACAAACAGTGATAAATGAACCCACCATACCATCAAATACCTTAAAAGTCTTACAATTATTCAAGGAAAATATAGAATATAAAATATGAAGAGTTGAAAAGCACTGTTCAGTAATTTTAATGTTTCTAAACATTCCTTTTCTGCTATTTTCTCTTTAATATATATATATATATATATATATATATATATATATATATATATATATATATATATATATATATATATATATATATAATATATATATATATATGGATGTATATGATGTATTATACACACATTGTGCGCGTGTTTGTGTAATTTTGCAGGAAAAACATGGTGTATTTCTTAACACTCAATTAACTCGTGTAATGAATCCCAGGCTTCACTTGTATACCAGTATATCCTTGAGCCTGGAGTGTAATGTTTCTCTCTCTACACTCTCACTACCCTCAACTCCACACTCTCACTACCCTCAACTCCACACTCTCACTACCCTCAACTCCACACTCTCACTACCCTCAACTCCACACTCTCACTACCCTCAACTCCACACTCTCAACTACCCTCAACTCCCACACCTCACTCACTACCCTCAACTCCACACTCTCACTACCCTCAACTCCACACTCTCACTACCCTCAGCTCCACACTCCTCACTACCCTCAACTCCACACTCTCACTACCCTCAGCTCCACACTCTCACTACCCTCAGCTCCACACTCTCACTACCCTCAGCTCCACACTCATCACTACCCTCAACTCCACACTCTCACTACCCTCAGCTCCACACTCTCACTACCCTCAGCTCCACACTCTCACTACCCTCAACTCCACACTCTCACTACCCTCAGCTCCACACTCTCACTACCCCTCAACTCCACACTCTCACTACCCTCAGCTCCACACTCTCACTACCCTCAGCTCCACACTCTCACTACCCTCAACTCCACACTCTCACTACCCTCAGCTCCACACTCTCACTACCCTCAGCTCCACACTCTCACTACCCTCAGCTCCACACTCTCACTACCCTCAACTCCACACTCATCACACCCCTCAGCTCCACACTCTCACTACCCTCAGCTCCATCACACTCTCACTACCCTCAGCTCCACACTCTCACTACCCTCAGCTCCACACTCTCACTACCCTCAGCTCCACACTCTCACTACCCTCAGCTCCACACTCTCACTACCCTCAGCTCCACACTCTCACTACCCTCAGCTCCACACTCTCACTACCTCAGCTCCACACTCTCACTACCCTCAGCTCCACACTCTCACTACCCTCAGCTCCACACTCTCACTAACCCTCAGCTCCACACTCTCACTACCCTCAGCTCCACACTCTCACTACCCTCACTCCACACATCTCACTACACCTCAGCTCCACACATCTCACTACCCCAGCTCCACTCTCTCACTACCTCAACTACCACACCCACACGACAATACACACACACCACACACACACACACACAACACACACACTCACACACAACACACACACAAGCTATGATTCGACCAGGAGCTATGACTCGATCCCTGCAACCACAATTAGATAAGTATACACCCACAACGACAACCAGCACGGATTCAGGGACGAGAAATCCTGTCACATTCCTACTGGAGTTATATGACAATGTGACAGCAGTAAGACAAGCGAGAAAGGGATAGATAGATTGCATTTACTTGGACTGTAAGAAGGCTTTGGACATAGTTCCACACAAGAGATTAGTGCAAAAGCTGTAGGACCAGCAAGGTGTAACAGAGAAGGCACTGCAATGGATCAGAGAGTACCTGACAGGAAGGAATCAGCGAGTCATGATATGCGACGAGGTGTCGGAGTGGGCGCCTATGACGAGCGGAAAGTCCTAGGACCGGTGCTGTTTCTGGTGTATGTGAATGACATAACGGAAGGAATAGACCCAGAAGTGTGTCTGTTTGCAGAGGATGTGAAGTTAATGAGGAGAATTCAATTCGAGGACGACAAGGCAGGACTACAAAGGGATCTGGACAAGCTACAGGCCTGTGAAATGCAACGTCAGGAAGATAGGGGAAGGGCAAAGAAGACCGCAGACAGAATACAGTCTAGGGGCCAAAGACTACAAACCTCACTCAAGTAAAAGGATCTTGGGGTGAGTATAACACCGAACACATCTCCTGAGGCGCACATCAACCAAATAACTACTGCAGCATACGGGCGACTAGCAAACCTAAGAATAGCATTCCGACATCTCAGTAACGAGTCGTTCAGGACTCTGTACACCGTGTACATAAGGTCCATATTGGAGTATGCAGCACCAGTTTGGAACCCACACCTGGTTAAGCACGTCAGGAAATTAGAGAAAGTGCAAAGGTTTGCAACAAGGCTAGTCCCGGAGATAAGGAGCAAGTCCTGCGAAGAGAGTTTAAGAGAAATCGACCTGACGACACTGCAGGACAGGAGGGAGAGGGGGGGACAACATGATAACATAAAATACTGAAAGGAATCAACAAGTTGGACAGGAATAGGATGTTCCATAGATGGGACACAGCAACAAGGAAGCTGAAAATTCAAATACGAGTCAAAGGGATGTTAGGAAGTATTTATTCAGTCACAGAGTTGTCAAGAAGTGGAATAGTCTGGAAAGGGAGGTGGTGGAGGCATGAGCCATGCATAGCTTTAAGAAAAGGTATGATAAAGCTCAAAGAGCTCCACACACAAACACACACACTACATTTAGCTCCACACACACACACACACACACACAAACTATCATCAGCTCCACACACTATCATCAGCTCCACACACTATCCTCGGCTCCACACACTATCATCAGCTCCACACACTATCCTCGGCTCCACACACTATCCTCGGCTCCACACACTATCATCAGCTCCACACACTATCATCAGCTCCACACACTATCCTCGGCTCCACACACTATCCTCGGCTCCACACACTATCATCAGCTCCACACACTATCCTCAGCTCCACACACTATCCTCGGCTCCACACACTATCCTCGGCTCCACACACTATCATCAGCTCCACACACTATCCTCGGCTTGACACACTATCATCAGCTCCACACACTATCCTCGGCTCCACACACTATCCTCGGCTCCACACACTATCCTCGGCTCCACACACTATCATCAGCTCCACACACTATCATCAGCTCCACACACTATCCTCGGCTCCACACACTATCCTCGGCTCCACACACTATCATCAGCTCCACACACTATCATCAGCTCCACACACTATCCTCGGCTCCACACACTATCATCAGCTCCACACACTATCCTCGGCTCCACACACTATCATCAGCTCCACACACTATCATCAGCTCCACACACTATCATCAGCTCCACACACTATCATCAGCTCCACACACTATCCTCAGCTCCACACACTATCATCAGCTCCACACACTATCATCAGCTCCACACACTATCATCAGCTCCACACACTATCCTCAGCTCCACACATTATCCTCAGCTCCACACACTATCCTCAGCTCCACACACTATCCTCAGCTCCACACACTATCCTCAGCTCCACACATTATCCTCAGCTCCACACACTATCCTCAGCTCCACATACCCACTACCTGAAGCAATATCATTAAGAGGTATCAATGTGCCGCTCTACTGTATGAGCTCTGGTGAGGGTTTTTTTTTGTGCAAGTGGAGGTACATCGGGGAATCCAATCAGACTCAGGATCTAACTTCACATCCAAGATCTCTCGTGAAGTTCTTTCCCAGCTGGTAATAGCCACTAGGGTTTCTATCGCTCACCATCAACTGCTGGACGCGCTGGAAAAAAAAAATTCACAAGTCGCTCAAAAGCATATTACGAGTGTGTGAGATGGAGATTACACCAGATTGGGATGGAGTTCCCTCATTACTCTTGCCTTTGGGTAACATGCAGGAACTGATCGTTTACAGTACCTTTGAGCTTGTATATGACCGTTCAGTCGGAGGGCCTTTTAGTTCTCAAAGAAGCGAGAGTACTGTTCCCTCGCAAGATAACCCTAAGATCTGACCATAATTCTCCATGTATGTGAAGTCAGCAGCAAATCTGGGAGCAGCAAAGGTCAGCAGATCATCTGTTTCAGCAGTTGACTTGTTTCAACATCCAGCGCCGAGCAACACGCTGAACGCAAGTTCAAGGTGAAGTTGAGTTACTTTAGTTATGAGGTATTTATCAGGGTAAAGCCATTATGAATGTATCACGTTATCCATTTAAAATAATATTCTATACCAACGTGCATGTCAGACATGAATCCAGCAGACCTTGACTATGATATGATTGATACATCTCGCGGTGCTAATACTTGCCTTAATGACGCCCAGATTTACTACAACCCAGAGCAGTGTGAGTCTTGTCTCGCATATGAAGTAAAGTATTAAAAATTAATGGATCTATCCAGTGAAGCTTCTCAGATGCACCTTGATCAGGTACACTGGGTTTTTATGATGCTGGTGTTCCTAATGATGCTCCCATCAAGCAACAACTATAGTGTATTAACTCCCATAAGACCAATCTGCTACAGGATCAGCTGGGGTTCAGGCTAAAGATCGATTTTATAGACCCTAATAAAAGTTCGTTGGCTTCACCCTGTATCCTAATTTCTAAGACAGACGGCACAAAACACACGCGTACAGACTACTATAAGGTCACTCTTGTCGTTAAACTGGATAGTAATCCTTTACCAAAAACAGATAAAATCACTGCGCTGGCAGGACATGATGTATCAAAGCTGGATCAGTTGAAGGGGTACTACCAGGTTCTGTTGGCAGACAGATCTCTGATTTCACTATCAAAGGTATATTATATAAATATATACAAATAACATTTGGGTTGCGAAAATCACCTGCAACATTCCGATGCCTGATAACTCAGGTTTAAAACGGTTTGCAGAGCGTGGAGGACTACCTCGATGACCTGATCTGAGGAGTCACTGACGGTGACTCCTCAAATCAGGATATGTTGCGCTTGAAGGCTGTATTTAAGAAGCTGCTTAAATACTGTAAAGTTGGAAGAAGTGAGTATGAAGGCCAAAGTAATTCTCTTGGGCCCTGTCAATGGGCCCATAGAAGCAGAGGTAATTCAGAACATGACGTGCCTACTAATACTAGAAAAACTGTTGCATTTTTTTTTTCTTTTGGCTATGGATGAGCACATCCATTACCTCCGCTAACTAGTCTAAACCATAAGTTTGTTGGGATGAGCAATGGCAGAAAACTTTCAAACGCCTGGAAATATTGCTCTCCTCGGCTCCAGTACAACATAACCGCAGTTTTAAGGCACCTACCTTTGCGCAGGTGGATGCCAGTGAAATGGGAATTGGTGTTATTCTTTAAAAATCAGAGCCAGATGTTCACCCATTAAGTTTTTATTCTGAAAAGGTGAATATCAGAAGACGTTCAGCACCACAGAGATCGAGGCAGTCACATCTATGGTGTACCTAGACGTGTCGCCTCATCCTAATATACTCTGAATTATCACCCTTCTCCACCCACGCCATGAAAGATATAGATCAACAATTAATGCGATGGCCTTTGCATATTCGTTCACCGTGACGCTATTCCACATAACGAAAGAACAACTTACCGACATATCCTGGTAATCCATAAATTGTACCACGATATGTAAGGGAAAATGTATCTAACGTGTAACGCCTTATTTTAAGGAACAATTGTATACAGTGAATATATCATATATTACCACCATAGCCTATACTGTATACAACTAATCTAATAACCCACACTCTTTATAACACTATGTTAATGAGAGTATAGTAGACTACTACATTAAAGACGGAACTCTTATCTCTTGAGTGCAAGTGGCCACCAGATTCTGTATCACTCGTACAGATGTAATCTTCTAAAAATTCGAATTACTTTTGTGTAGCCACAAATAACTTAGCTACCAGGAATTTCACAGTTATAATTATTTATGTTCTCCTCGAGGAAGTGGAAAAGAATCCTTCCTCCGTAAGCCATGCGTGTGGTAAAGAGGAAACTTAAACGCCGGGAGTAAGGGGCTAGTAACTCCTTCTCCTGTATAAATTGCTAAATGTAAAATGAAGAATAACTTTTGTTTCTTCGTTTTCGGGTCACCCTGCCTCGGTGGGAGACGGCCCATGTGTTAAAAAATTATTTATGTAAAGGTTTGCAATTTACATGTTTTTTTTTAAAAGACCATTATAATAACTTCTTGCTTAAATCTTGCCCCTCTTCAGGAACGAGAATTATTAAGATAATATACAACAGTCTCAGCTCTTCTGGAGACCAGTGTTAGTATGTAAAACTATTATACTTGTTTTTTATATTCTACACTTCATCTGCAAGTTTAGCAAATTTGCACGAAAGGGGAAGTATCCCAACCATTTATACCAAAATAGACACTGGGTTCTTGAGCAGGCAAATGCCCAACAGGAAGAATGGCACCCCCTCCAGGGAAGAGGCTGGGAGGAGAATGGCACCCCTCCCAGAGAAGAGACTGGGAGGAGAATGGTACCCCTCCCAGAGAAGAGGCTGGGAGGAGAATGGCACCCCTCCCAGAGAAGAGACTGGGAGGAGAATGGCACCCCTCCCAGAGAAGAGGCTGGGAGGAGAATGGCACCCCTCCCAGAGAAGAGGCTGGGAGGAGAATGGCACCCCTCCCAGAGAAGAGGCTGGGAGGAGAATGGCATCCTTCCCAGAGAAGAGGCTGGGAGGAGAATGGCATCCTTCCCAGAGAAGAGGCTGGGAGGAGAATGGCACCCCTCCCAGAGAAGAGGATGGGAGGAGAATGGCATCCTTCCCAGAGAAGAGGCTGGGAGGAGAATGGCACCCCTCCCAGAGAAGAGGCTGGGAGGAGAATGGCATCCTTCCCAGAGAAGAGGCTGGGAGGAGAATGACATCCTTCCCAGAGAAGAGGCTGGGAGGAGAATGGCACCCCTCCCAGAGAAGAGGTAGGGAGGAGAATGGAACCCCTCCCAGAGAAGAGGTTGGGAGAAGAATGGCATCCTTCCCAGAGAAGAGGCTGGGAGGAGAATGGCACCCCTCCCAAAGAGGCTGGGAGGAGAGTGGCACCCCTCCCAGAGAAGAGGTCGGGAGAAGAACGGCACCCCTCCCAGAGAAGAGGTCGGGAGGAGAATGGCACCCCTCCCAGAGAAGAGGCTGGGAGGAGAATGGCACCCCTCCCAGAGAAGAGGCTGGGAGGAGAATGGCACCCCTCCCAGAGAAGAGGCTGGGAGGAGAATGGCACCCCTCCCAGAGAAGAGGCTGGGAGGAGAATGGCACCCCTCCCAGAGAAGAGGCTGGGAGGAGAATGACACCCCTCCCAGAGAAGAGGCTGGGAGGAGAATGGCACTCCTCCCAGAGAAGAGACTGGGAGGAGAATGGCATCCTTCCCAGAGAAGAGGCTGGGAGGAGAATGGCATCCTTCCCAGAGAAGAGGCTGGGAGGAAAATGGCACCCCTCCAAGAGAAGAGGTAGGGAGGAGAATGGCACCCCTCCCAGAGAAGAGGTTGGGAGAAGAATGGCATCCTTCCCAGAGAAGAGGCTGGGAGGAGAATGGCACCCCTCCCAGAGAAGAGGCTGGGAGGAGAATGGCACCCCTCCCAGAGAAGAGGCTGGGAGGAGAATGGCACCCCTCCCAGAGAAGAGGCTGGGAGGAGAATGGCATCCTTCCCAGAGAAGAGGCTGGGAGGAGAATGGCATCCTTCCCAGAGAAGAGGTTGGGAGGAGAATGGCACCCCTCCCAGAGAAGAGGCTGGGAGGAGAATGGCACCCCTCCCAGAGAAGAGGCTGGGAGAAGAATGGCATCCTTCCCAGAGAAGAGGCTGGGAGGAGAATGGCACCCCTCCCAGAGAAGAGGTCGGGAGGAGAATGGCACCCCTCCCAGAGAAGAGGTCGGGAGGAGAATGGCACCCCTCCCAGAGAAGAGGCTGGGAGGAGAATGGCACCCCTCCCAGAGAAGAGGCTGGGAGGAGAATGGCACCCCTCCCAGAGAAGAGGCTGGGAGGAGAATGGCACCCCTCCCAGAGAAGAGGCTGGGGGGAGAATGGCACCCCTCCCAGAGAAGAGGCTGGGAGGAGAATGGCATCCTTCCCAGAGAGACTGTGGGAGAGTGTTCGTGTAACGCAGTGTTGGAGGGAGAAAGAGGGGGCAGTATTTTTCAACGTTTGTAATTAGTATGTCTTACACATCCCGAGAACATAATGAAATGTATTAGGTATTCAACTTGTGTGACGTACCTGCAGGCGGGCAACCCATGTGATGAAGAAAAATGAGGCAGAGGGTGAAAACACGATAAAGAAAAAATGCAAGACAAAGACAGAAAAGGACAAATAAAATATTTAAATTAGACGAAGAAAACACACAGATAGACAAAGACGACAATTAAAACGACAAAGACGGCAGGGACAAAAACAAAAAAAATTAATTAGACGAAGAAAACACACAAATAAAGACGACAAAGACGGCAGGGACAAAAAGAACAATAAAAAGACGGAAACAGAGGCTAAGGAGGATATGATCGAAGTTATCTAACCCAGGAAGGTTATTAACCCAAGAAAACTCAACAAAGCCGAGTAGTACAAGGCTTATTTCTATTGGTGTCCTTCCCTAACACGCGACTCACCCAGCAACCTACTTACTGTGAAGGAACTTGCCCATATGATTTGCCCTGCCCGGGAATCGAACCAGTGTCTTTTCTGTTGTGAACCAGAGATTCTTAGCCTGGACAGTCTAGTTATCCAGTAAGGGGAGGAATTATTAGTTTTATTTGTTAATTTTATCATTATTATATTTATTATTCACTATTTTAACAGCTAGAGACAACTCTAACAGCAGAAACGTTGTTATTAGTAACGAAGATTTACAAGTCATACTTATGTAATTTACAAGTAACAATCTGCGATTTACATGTCACAATACCACGATTCGTAAGTCACAACAGCCTGATTTACAGATCACAGCAGCCTGATTTACAGATCACAGCAGCCTGATTTACAGATCACAACAGCCTGATTTACAGATCAAAACACCCTGATTTACAGATCACAGCAGCCTGATTTACAGATCACAACAGCCTGATTTACAGATCACAACAGCCTGATTTACAGATCACAGCAGCCTGATTTACAGATCACAACAGCCTGATTTACAGATCAAAACACCCTGATTTACAGATCACAGCAGCCTGATTTACAGATCACAACAACCTGATTTACAGATCAAAACACCCTGATTTACAGATCACATCAGCCTGATTTACAGATCAAAACACCCTGATTTACATATCACAACAGCCTGATTTACAGGTCACAACACCCTGATTTACAGGTCACATCACCCTGATTTACAGGTCACATCACCCTGATTTACAGATCACAACGCCCTGATTTACAGATCACAACACCCTGATTTACAGGTCACAACACCCTGATTTACAGGTTACATCACCCTGATTTACAGGTCACATCACCCTGATTTACAGATCACAACGCCCTGATTTACAGATCACAACACCCTGATTTACAGATCACAACACCCTGATTTACAAGCACAACACCCTGATTTACAAGTGACAATACGGTGTTTGTAACACTTCACAACTAACAATTTAGAAGGGAAACTCAAGACGAGGTTTCGGTATTTGTAACGGTCCAGGACCGCCTGTAGCGCCGTCTGATGTTCACTCTCCGAATTTTGTGCTAACTGTAAACTGCGTTGACATCGTGAATCACACCACAAATGTGAAATCTTCAACGATGACATCGCGGACACAGTGACATCAGAAGGAAACATTACAAAACGTAACTTGGCTGACATCAACACAAGAGAAACCCCCACAAAATTGTGAAAATATTCTCAACATTTGAACATCGTAAACAAAACACAACACTGCAAACAGACACATCGCAAACAGCAAACAAACGCCGGAGAGAGAGAGAGAGAGAGAGAGAGAGAGAGAGAGAGAGAGAGAGAGAAGAGAGAGGGGGGAGACAGGACTCCAGAAAATTTTGCAAGAATTGCTGGCTACACCTCATGGATGAGAAGAGACAGGCAAGGGCAAGGAGGAGGTGTTGCTGTGTGCTTCTCTAAAAGTGTTCATGCCCAGCACATTGATGTTGCCACCCCTACACATCTTGAAATGATGTTCTTCAAGCTCTGTATAAACACTAGTACCTCTGTACTAGTCTGTGCAATGTACAGACCTCAGTGGCAACATGCAGACCCTATCAACTTCCTAATGGAAAATATTGACTCCCTTCTGCTACAACACAATTGTCAACATATTATAATTGTTGGTGAGCTCAACCAGCACCTTATACAGAGGGACTTTGATGACCTTCTTGCAGTGTTTGACATGAGAAACTTTGTTGATTTCCCTACTCATATCTCTGGCTCCTCCCTTGACCCAGTAGTGAGTGATCTGGCAGAAGGCATAGTCACTTGTCAACCCCTCGGCTACGTTGGATCGTCTGACCACAAGGCTGTTTTTACCACACTTAAGATCCCAACAGAACGAAGTGAGGAGTCCACACGCACAACCTGGCTATGGGAAAGAGGTAATTGGCCAGCCCTTTGCTCTGAGCTCGCCACCACCGACTGGAATGCTCTTCTCCAAGGGGATGTTGACAACCAAGTGAAAGCCTTCACTAGACACATCCTTAATCTACAACAAGAACACATTCCTCACCGGCAATATGTGACGAAGCCTACAGATCAGCCTTGGTTTGGCTTTCGTTGTAGAGAGGCTGCTACTGCTAAGTACAAAGCATGGCGAAGGTATAAGAGACATCCTACCACCTATAACAGGAACTTGCACATGCAAGCCTGTAGGCATATGGGTGATGTTCAAAAGTGGGCCATTGCTAAATGGGAGGTGGACACTAAAAGAAAGTTAGCATCAGGTAGGGTAGGCTCCAAAACCTGGTGGTCCCTGGTCAAGGACAGACAAGGTTATCTGCCTGATGAACTTATTCCACCTCTAAATCGACAGGATGGGACCACCTCTACTAGTAGTCAAGAGAAGGCGGACCTCTTTGCTGAACACTTTGCTACCAAAATGCAAGTTCCTGATCCAGCAAGGGACCCTCCTTGGCTAGCTGCAAGAACTGTGTCAAAACTGTCAGTGGTGACAATAAGGCAGGAGGAGGTGCATTTCCTTCTTAAATCGCTTGACCAAGAAAAGGCTGTGGGCCCAGACAAGTTGAGCCCAAGATTGTTGAGAAGATGTGCAGACCAGCTAGCACAGCACCTCTAACTCGCATCTTTCAGCACTGCTAGTACAGTGTAAATGGCCCTCTCTATGGAAAGAGGCAAATGTAGTCCCTGTTCACAAAAGAAGAGCAAGCAGAAATCAGCAACTACAGACCAGTGTCACTCCTGTCAATCACTGGTAAGATCCTTGAGACAATAATCTCAAGACAAATGACAGAGTTTTTTGACTACCACTCACTACTTTGTGATCGTCAATATGGCTTCAGGAAAGGTTACTTCTGCTGCTGATCGTTGTTAAACCTCTCCACTAAGTGGCACCAGTCACTGGATGAATCCAAAGTCAGCTGTGTGGTAGCACTGGACATTGCTGGCGCTTTCGACCGGGTGTGGCACCAGGGCCTCTTAGCAAAACTTCAAGCACTGGGAATTGCAGGCTCTACGCTATGTCTCCTCAGTGATTACCTTCATGGTAGATCTCTAAGTGTAGTCCTCAATGGAACGAATCAGCAAGGCATCCTATTGGGGCAAGCGTTCCACAAGGAAGCGTGCTGGGTCCACTGTTATGGAACGTCTACTTCAACGACCTTCTTCATCTCATCCCAGAATCACATGCATATGCAGACGACTGTACACTGACATTCACTTATCCAAGAGAAGAAATGCCAGCTGCTCTAAGCTACATCAATCACCAGCTGAGAGCTATATCAGCTTGGGGAAATAGATGCCAAGTAACATTTGCACCTGAGAAAACGCAAATGATGATCGTCTCTAGGCACCATGATGGTAATACTGCTTGACAGAGTAGAGAACAGAGCAAGACGTCTCATCTCTCGCCTGGACCCATCCTGGATAGATCTGTCATTTCAGCAGAGCCTTCAACATACGAGGGATGTGGGTGGCCTTACTGTTATGTACAAGGCCAATATTGTCAAAATACCACACTTGGATCCACCTCGAGGACAGCGTGAAACAAGCTTTTATGCCACAAGACGGGCAGAAAGTAGCAACTTCACTCTGGCTGTACCCTTCTCCAGAACATCACTCCATCTGAGATCATACATACCCAGGATGACTCGAGTATGGAACACATTCGTACAGCATAATGATGTCAACGAGATAAAGTCAGTTGATCAAATGAAAATGCTGGCCCACAGATGGCTCCAACTTCATCCTGTTCCCTACTTGTATGTCTCATAACAATAAAAATGCTTTCAAATGAGCTGATGTAGGTAACAGCTCTTAGCTTGCCAATAAAGTTAGGAATCCTTAACCTGTAAATAGCTGTCAATAAAGCTAGGGATCCTTAACCTTGTCAAACCCTGTGTAAAAAAAAAAAAAAAAGAGAGGGAGAGAGAGAGAGGGAGAGAGAGAGAGAGAGAGAGAGAGAGAGAGAGAGGAGAGAGAGAGAGAGAGAGAGAGAGAGAGAGAGAGAGAGAGAGAGAGAGAGAGAGAGAGAGAAAGTTTTGTTTTGAGTGAATAAATCAGATTATTATTATTACAATCAAGGGGGAAGCGCTAAACCCGGAGGATTATACAGCGCCTGGGGGGGAGGGGGGTGGAAGGCATTCAGGCTTAATTTGGGGAACTGGAGCACAGATCCAATTCCCTAAATCAAGAGCCCCTCACCAACATCAAGGAACCTTCCTTGAGGGGAAATAAATCAGAGCTCACAGCCCCTAGTCACGCTAGAAGATCCTCTGTTATAACCGTCTGGATATAAATGCCTCCTTCGCGCGCGCACACACACACACTCATTATATATATATATATATATATATAATATATATATATATATATATATATATATATATATATATATATATATATATATATATATATATATTTACTGTAACCACGAACGAGTGATATTAATCAATAACAACACTGCGATTAGCCAAGGATTCGAACTCATGCCGTTTTGGCCCACCTCATGGTGAGTTAAAAATCATACATGACACTTAACCCACGGGACCACGCAATCCTAGGACTGCGTGGTCCCGTGGGTTAGAGCGTCATGTGTGATTTTCGCTCACCATGAGGTGGGCCAAAACGACATGGGTTCGAATCCTCGACTAGTCGCAGTGTTATATATATATATATATATATATATATATATATATATATATATATATATATATATATATATATATATATATATATATATATATATATTTATATTTTATTATTATTTTTATTATCACACTGGCCGATTCCCACCAAGGCAGGGTGGCCCGAAAAAGAAAAACTTTCACCATCATTCACTCCATCACTGTCTTGCCAGAAGGGTGCTTTACACTACAGTTTTTAAACTGCAACATTAACACCCCTCCTTCAGAGTGCAGGCGTCGTACTTCCCATCTCCAGGACTCAAGTCCGGCCAGCCGGTTTCCCTGAACCCCTTCATAAATGTTACTTTGCTCACACTCCAACAGCACGTCAAGTATTAAAAACCATTTGTCTCCATTTACTCCTATCAAACACGCTCACGCATGCCTGCTGGAAGTCCAAGCCCCTCGCACACAAAACCTTCTTTACGCCCTCCCTCCAACCTTTCCTAGGCCGACCCCTACCCCGCCTTCCTTCCACTACAGATTGATACACTCTTGAAGTCACTCTGTGTCGCTCCATTCTCTCTACATGTCCGAACCACCTCAACAACCCTTCCTCAGCCCTCTGGACAACAGTTTTGGTAATCCCGCACCTCCTCCTAACTTCCAAACTACGAATTCTCTGCATTATATTCACACCACACATTGCCCTCAGACATGACATCTCCACTGCCTCCAGCCTTCTCCTCGCTGCAACATTCATCACCCATGCTTCACACCCATATAAGAGCGTTGGTAAAACTATACTCTCATACATTCCCCTCTTTGCCTCCAAGGACAAAGTTCTTTGTCTCCACAGACTCCTAAGTGCACCACTCACCCTTTTCCCCTCATCAATTCTATGATTCACCTCATCTTCATAGACCCATCCGCTGACACGTCCACTCCCAAATATCTGAATACATTCACCTCCTCCATACTCTCTCCCTCCAATCTGATATCCAATCTTTCATCACCTAATCATTTTGTTATCCTCATAACCTTACTCTTTCCTGTGTTCACTTTTAATTTTCTTCTTTTGCACACCCTACCAAATTCATCCACCAATCTCTGCAACTTCTCTTCAGAATCTCCCAAGAGCACAGTGTCATCAGCAAAGAGCAACTGTGACAACTCCCACTTTATGTGTGATTCTTTATCTTTTAACTCCACGCCTCTTGCCAAGACCCTCGCATTTACTTCTCTTACAAACCCATCTATAAATATATTAAACAACCACGGTGACATCACACATCCTTGTCTAAGGCCTGCTTTTACTGGGAAATAATTTCCCTCTTTCCTACATACTCTAACTATCTAACTATCCTCGTAAAAACTCTTCACTGCTTTCAGTAGCCTACCTCCTACACCTTACACCTGCAACATCTGCCACATTGCCCCCTATCCACCCTGTCATACGCCTTTTCCAAATCCATAAATGCTACAAAGACCTCTTTAGCCTTATCTAGATACTGTTCACTTATATGTTTCACTGTAAACACCTGGTCCTCACACCCCCTACCTTTCCTAAAGCCTCCTTGTTCATCTGCTGTCCTATTCTCCGACTTACTCTTAATTCTTTCAATAATAACTCTACCATACACTTTACCAGATATACTCAACAGACTTATCCCCCTATAATTTTTGCACTCTCTTTTGTCCCCTTTGTCTTTATACAAAGGAACTATGCATGCTCTCTGCCAATCCCTAGGTACCTTACCCTCTTCCATGCATTTATTAAATAATTGCACCAACCACTCCAAAACTATATCCCCACCTGCTTTTAACATTTCTATCTTTATCCCATCAATCCCGGCTGCCTTACCCCCTTTCATTTTACCTACTGCCTCACGAACTTCCCCCACACTCACAACTGGCTCTTCCTCACTCCTACAAGATGTTATTCCTCCTTGCCCTATACACGAAATCACAGCTTCCCTATCTTCATCAACATTTAACAATTCCTCAAAATATTCCCTCCATCTTCCCAATACCTCTAACTCTCCATTTAATAACTCTCCTCTCCTATTTTTAACTGACAAATCCATTTGTTCTCTAGGCTTCCTTAACTTGTTAATCTCACTCCAAAACTTTTTCTTATTTTCAACAAAATTTGTTGATAACATCTCACCCACTCTCTCATTTGCTCTCTTTTTACATTGCTTCACCACTCTCTTAACCTCTCTCTTTTTCTCCATATACTCTTCCCTCCTTGCATCACTTCTACTTTGTAAAAACTTCTCATATGCTAACTTTTTCTCCCTTACTACTCTCTTTACATCATCATTCCACCAATCGCTCCTCTTCCCTCCCGCACCCACTTTCCTGTAACCACAAACTTCTGCTGAACACTCTAACACTACATTTTTAAACCTACCCCATACCTCTTCGACCCCATTTCCTATGCTCTCATTAGCCCATCTATCCTCCAATAGCTGTTTATATCTTACCCTAACTGCCTCCTCTTTTAGTTTATAAACCTTCACCTCTCTCTTCCCTGATGCTTCTATTCTCCTTGTATCCCATCGACCTTTTACTCTCAGTGTAGCTACAACTAGAAAGTGATCTGATATATCTGTGGCCCCTCTATAAACATGTACATCCTGAAGTCTACTCAACAGTCTTTTATCTACCAATACATAATCCAACAAACTACTGTCATTTCGCCCTACATCATATCTTGTATACTTATTTATCCTCTTTTTCTTAAAATATGTATTACCTATAACTAAACCCCTTTCTATACAAAGTTCAATCAAAGGGCTCCCATTATCATTTACACCTGGCACCCCAAACTTACCTACCACACCCTCTTTAAAAGTTTCTCCTACTTTAGCATTCAGATCCCCTACCACAATTACTCTCTCACTTGGTTCAAAGGCTCCTATACATTCACTTAACATCTCCCAAAATCTCTCTCTCTCCTCTACATTCCTCTCTTCTCCAGGTGCATACACGCTTATTATGACCCACTTCTCGCATCCAACCTTTACTTTAATCCACATAATTCTTGAATTTACACATTCATATTCTCTTTTCACCTTCCATAACTGATCCTTCAACATTACTGCTACCCCTTCCTTTGCTCTAACTCTCTCAGATACTCCAGATTTAATCCCATTTATTTCCCCCCACCGAAACTCCCCTACCCCCTTCAGCTTTGTTTCACTTAGGGCCAGGACATCCAACTTCTTTTCATTCATAACATCAGCAATCATCTGTTTCTTGTCATCCGCACTACATCCACGCACATTCAAGTATCCCAGTTTTATAAAGTTTTTCTTCTCTTTTTTAGTAAATGTCTACAGGAGAAGGGGTTACTAGCCTATTGCTCCCGGCATTTTAGTCGCCTCATACGACACGCATAGCTTACGCAGGAAAGATTCTTTTCCACTTCCCCATGGACAATACAAGAAATAAAGAAGAACAAGAGCTATTTAGAAAAAGGAGAAAAACCTAGATGTATGTATATATATATGCATGTGCATGTCTGTGAAGTGTGACCAAAGTGTAAGTTGGAGTAGCAAGATATTCCTGTTATCTAGCGTGTTTATGAGACAGAAAAAGAAACCAGCAATCCTACCATCATGTAAAACAGTTACAGGTTTCTGTTTCACAGTCATCTGGCAGGAGGGTAGTACTTCCCTGGGTGGTTGCTGTCTACCAACCTACTACCCTACCTACTATAATATATATATATATATATATATATATATATATATAATATATATATATATATATATATATTATATATATAATATATAAATATAAATATAAAATATATATAATATATATATATATATATATAATATATACACCACCTGTGTATTCGTACATCTGCTGGTGCTGTTCACCTACACTGGCAGGATATAACTGCTGCCTTTTTTCATCAAGAAGTGTTTAATTGCTACCATGGCTAGCAGTGCTTCACCCTGGCTAGCGGTGCTTCACACCTGGCTAGCGGTGCTTCACACCTGGCTAGCAGTGCTTCACCCCTAGCTAGCGGTGCTTCACCCCTGGCTAGCGGTGCTTCACCCCTGGCTAGCGCTGATTCACCCCTGGCTAGCGGTGCTTCACACCTGGCTAGCGGTGCTTCACCCCTGGCTAGCGGTGCTTCACCCCTGGCTAGCGGTGCTTCACACCTGGCTAGCGGTGCTTCACACCTGGCTAGCGCTGATTCGCCCCTGGCTAGCGGTGCTTCATCCCTGGCTAGCGCTAATTCACCCCCTGGCTAGCTCTGATTCACCCCTGGCTAGCGGTGCTTCACCCCTGGCTAGCGGTGCTTCACCCCTGGCTAGCGGTGCTTCACCCCTGGCTAGCGGTGCTTTTATCCTCTAGTTTGATCTATCCGGATCTACTATACCTTCAGTGTACCCTCTTAATAACAGAGAATATTTCACCACTAAGACAGTTAAATACTGATAGTTTAAAGTCTTAGTGTTTATCTGACTTAGATTTTTCAACTGCGCTCTGTGGACGCCCGTTTTCTATTCGCGCATCACAACACATCACCTTTATATTTCATTTATTGTTGTTGTGGTACGTTGCAATTGTTTATTTTTTATTGACAAGGAAAACTAACCTAAATAATGCAAATTAATCTGCCGCAAACTGTGAGAATTAGCGAGTATGAGTCGTTATATTACAATTATCTTAAAACTATGTCGAAACCAGACGCATTTCGGTGGCTGTACTCACCTATTTGTGGTTGCAGGGGTCGAGTCTTAGCTCCTGGCCCCGCCTCTTCACCGGTTGCTACTGGACCCTCTCTCTCCCCGCTCCATGAGCTTTATCAAACCTCGTCTTAAAACTGTGTATGGTTCCTGCCTCCACTACGTCATTTTCTAGGCTATTCCACTGCCTTACAACTCTATGACTGAAGAAATACTTCCTACTATCTCTCTGACTCATTTGTGTCTTCAACTTCCAATTGTGGCCTCTTGTTTCTGTGTCCCCTCCCTGGAACATCCTGTCTTTGTCCACCTTGTCTATTCCACGCAGTATTTTATATGTCGTTATCATGTCTTCCCTGACCCTCCTGTCCTCCAGTGTCGTCAGGGCCGATTTCCCTTAATCTTTCTTCATAGGACATTCCCCTTAGCTCTGGAACTAACCTTGTCGCAAACCTTTGTACTTTCTCTAGTTTCTTGACGTGCTTTATCAAGTGCGGGTTCCAAACAGGTGCTGCATACTCCAGTATGGGCCTGACATACACGGTGTACAGTGTCTTGAATGATTCCTTACTAAGGTATCGGAATGCTGTTCTCAGGTTTGCCAGGCGCCCATATGCTGCAGCAGTTATCTGATTGATGTGTGCTTCCGGAGACATGCTCGGTGTTATACTCACCCCAAGATCTTTCTCCTTGAGTGAGGTTTGCAGTCTTTGGCCACCTAGCCTATACTCTGTCTGTGGTCTTCTGTGCCCTTCCCCTATCTTCATGACTTTGCATTTGGCAGGATTAAATTCGAGAAGCCATTTGCTGGACCAGGTGTCCAGTCTGTCCAGGTCTCTTTGAAGTGTGTGTGTGTGTGGTGTGTGTGTGTGTTGTGTGTGTGTGTGTGTGTGTGTGTGTGTATATATATATATATATATATATATATATATATATATATATATATATATATATATATATATATATATATATATATATAATGTCGTGCCCAATAGGTAAACTTGCAATTTTGGCTTAAATAGCAACGCTCTTCTTGCCTAATAAGGCAAGCGAAAATTTGTGTGTGCAATAATTTCGCAAAACCTTTCTGAACCTAACGAAAAAAATATATTTCATTGTGTTTATTATTAAATTATTGTAAACTTATCAAAAATATATTTAGTTGGATAGGCTAAACTAAACTGTGCTTGTTTTAAGTTTAGATAAGTTTTCTAAAGTTCTATTGGTACAAAATTATTAATTTTTACATGAGCATAAATGAAAAAAAAATTATCTTTTTTCACAGGGTTTGACAAGGTTAGGTTAAGGATCCCTAACTTCATTGACAAGCTGTTCACAAGTTAAGGATTCCTAACTTTATTGACAAGCTAAGAGCTGTTGCCTACATCAGCTCATTTGAAAGCATTTACATTGTTATGAAACATAAAAGTAAGGAACAGGATGAAGTTGGAGCCATCTGTGGGCCAGCATTTTCATTTGATCAACTGACTTTATCTCGTTGAGATCATTATGCTGTACGAACGTATTCCAGACTCAAGCCATCCTGGGGATATATGATCTCAGATGAAGTGATGTTCTGGAAAAGGGTACAGACAGGGTGAAGTTGCTTTCTGCCCGTCTTGTGGTACAGAAGCTTGCTTTTTGCTGTCCACGAAGTGGAGCCAAGTTTGGTACTTTGACGATGTTGGCCTTGTACATAACAGTAAGGTTTCCCCCACATCCCTCCTGTGTTGAAGGCTCTGCTGACATGACAGATCTATCCAAGATGGGTCCAGGCGAGAGATGAGACATCTTGCTCTGTTCTCTACTCTGTCAAGCAGTCGCATATGAGAGGGGGGAGGCAGGCAAACCAAGAAAGTGGAGCATACTCAAGGTGTGACCGTACTTGTGCCTCATACAGAATCTTGCAACTCCCAACAGTCAAGCAGATGCGAGATACATCGAAGTGCTATAAGTTTCCTGGCTGCCTTGTTTAGAAGATTTACAACGTGGTCCTTCATTGTCAGTTTGGAGTCAAATTTCATCCCAGGTAACAACACTCTCCCATTCATATTTACTACTGCTTCGGCATTACCATCATGGTACCTAGAGACCATCATCATTTGTGTTTTCTCAGGTGCAAATGTTACCTGCAATCGCTTTCCCCAAGCTGATAGCTCTGAGCTGGTGATTGATGTAGCTTAGAGCAGCTGGCATTTCTTCTCTTGGATAATTAAATGTCAGAGTACAGTCGTCTGCATATGTATGGGATTCTGGGATGAGATGAAGGAGGTCATTGAAGTAATCACTGAGGAGACATAGCGTAGAGAGTTCAATTCCCAGTGCTTGCAGTTTTGCCAAGAGGCCCTGGTGCCACACTCGGTCGAAAGCACCAGCAATGTCCAGTGCTACCACACAGCTGACTTTGGATTCATTCTGCTCTTCTTTTTGTGAACAGGGACTACATTTGCTTCTTTCCACAGAGAAGGCCATTTACACTGTACTAGACAGTGCTGAAAGATGGGAGTTAGAGGTGCTACTAGCTGGTCTGCACATCTTAGCAATCTTGGGCTCAACTTGTCTGGGCCCACAGCCTTTTCTTGGTCAAGCGATTTAAGATGCACTTTAATTTAATTTAAATGAGTTCTTGCTAACTAACCAGTTTTACCTAATCACCTATTCGGCACGACACACACACACACACATTTTATATATATATATATATATATATATATATATATTATATATATATATATATAATATATATTATATATATATATATATATTATATATATATACAACCAATAACAGTATAAATCAATCACTTGGTGGCATCTGAAATTGTAACGCCGATCGAATGAGGATCTTAATGCAATCTCCTGGAAATCACTTTCGGGCATGGTCTGTAAAATACTGAGCAGAGAGCACCTGCACATGTCAATTGCTCTGCGAACCTTCACCTAGTAACAGCTGACCAGGGTTTGACATTTGAAGCAAATGTGAGAAAGCGTTTTGAAGTAATAAACGAAAACCGTAGATGGATTGAGGTAGCTAATACATGGACAGCTACATTCGTAGCTGTATCACTAGCGCACTCAGCTCACACACTGACGTCCGGAGATCGAATCCCCAGTACGGCTGGAAAACATTAGGATGTATTTCCTTAGGACACCTGCTGTCCCTGTTCACCCATCAGTATAAAATGGGTACCTGGCTGTTAGTGGACTGGTGTGAGTCGCATCCTGTGACAAAACTGACCTAATTTGCCCGAAATGTTCTGTATAACAAGCGGCTTTCTGTATAGTAGTATGTCATTGATGTTAACCAGGACTGTATAACTTGTATATGTACTTGTAGAAGTAAAGATATTATTTTTATTATTATTATATTATTATGCCGTACAGTATTTAAGGGTTCACACAACTCGACTCAGGAAATTTCACAACACCGTGAAAGTGCGATTTTCCAATATTTTTCTTTAATTTTCTTTTTTGCAGATATGTTAATTTTAAAATTCCGTACAGTCCTTTATGAAAGGAAAATATTTTGTGCTTTTGAAGATAGTCCAATATGATAAAAATTCCAACTCTTCCACGTTTGAAAAAAACATATTTATTATAATGACATATCTGCCCACATATATATTAAACTGAATGGATACTATCCTGGCCATAAGATACATCATCCATTAGCACTGCAGCCATTCAGAAGCAGACGTATAAATTTTGATCGTGAAGATTAAACGGAAATCAAATTTTTACACAATTTTACACATAAAATTGTCAAATCTCAACTATCCTCTTGAATTTCACTCTTCGTTGTCGTCGAACTAAGTCAACTTTTTTTGAAGATTTGAAGGTAAGCATTGCCATTCCAGAACGCCGGGAATGGGTTCAATAACTCTGGTCATAGGGCACCTGCGCATGCAAGCTGTTCGTAGAATTTGGTCCTTGTTACAGTATGCTGAAAGTTTAAAGCCGAGCAAAATAAAATCGAAGAGGACGAAAAAGAAATCAGGCGATCACTTAATGATCCCCTATAGGGGATACCTGATTATTTGCTCTATGGTTAGTGATATTAATTTAGGTATATGAATGTGTGTTCAATGACACTCGATTTTTTTGGGCGAATAATATGTCAATCAGATCATGTTATGGCAGCTCACATGACTATATTAAGTCGTCTGTTGTAAGGGACAGGCTGAAAATATGGTTAACTCGGAGTGTTTACAATTTCATCTTGATAATCAATATATTTAGTTACCTTATTGCTTAGTGATTAAACATTTAGCCCACAACTGAAAAGATCTAGTTTAAATCCTGGGCGGGTGAGACATAAGGGCAAGTCTCCTAACACTGCTGCTACTGTGATCTAGCAGTAAACGTGTATTTTAGAGGTAGCTAATCTGTGTGGGTCACATCTTGGAGACAAAAATAAAAGGAGTCTCAACTTAGATAAGCAACACTACTTGATTTTCCTTGGATTTTCCTGGATTATTAATTCCTCTGTGGTTAATAATATTTAAATTTTAGTTCTGAATATATTACACAAATAACCCGTACATAGGAGAAAGAAACTTATGACGACGTTTACTTATGTTCGGAATATTTATCTCTCTCACGATTACATTATCATCATTATCTGCGTACTAATGCTATCTCCAAAACTGTCTGGTAGATATATAAACGACATTATAACTCTTATTTTTGTCGCTGCCTTGAACTGTAACATATAAAGACACATAGGCTCCTACATATTTTTTATAAGATACCTCTGACACTGTGAATGCAGGAGCCAGAAGGATACTATAGCTACTACTTACTACTTTACATGAGAGTGTAATAGTCGGATTTTGCCAGGTAGAAACAGGAAAATTTCTCCTGATGCTGACCCCAAGCCATGTGATGACGAACTAAACGAGATTTAAATCACTTGAACAGGTCTTCCGATTTATCAGTTCATTAAGTAAAAAAATAATTATAACTAGATTTGATGAGAGGTTTTCCGTCCCATAAAAAGCGAAGGATCAGCTGTAACGCCTTCAGCACAACTTAGTGGCTACCTACCTGAGAATGGTTGGGTATGTTTTCTTGCACCTGTTGCCCTTGTTAACCTAGCAGTGTTAGCCTACTGCTGTGCGTCGCATATTGAGGAAGAAGACCAAAGACCTTAATAAAAATAAGCCACGCAACTGGCTTTCTTGACTTATCCTGGGTTACTATTGTCCAAAATAAAGCCCTCGCCTTTTTGTTCACACAGTAGTGCTCTTGGATACAAGTTTTTTTCATCCTTTTCACAAAAAAGAAAATAACCTAAGTTTAACGTATTTAATGTAATTTGTTTAGTATTTGTTTGAGAGAGTTGTGCTGTCAAAAAGAGGGTGGATGTTGTCTTACCTGTCTTGGTTGTCTCAATAGATCTGTGTAATAATCAGTAGCTAGAGAGGTTCACTGCTACCACAAACACTCCAGTACTTAAGTATCAAGCCTTGGTGATTATTTTACGCTCCATCACTCTGAGTAAACTTCACTTTCTTGCACCACCAAACTTCTTTGTTAATGCATTCACTAATAACTTCTTTTAATTTATTAATCATAAATATTCAAAGATTATAAAAAAGTTACCAATAAATATAACAAAAATAAAATTATACAACGAATTCAGTTTATAAAGTGGATGAAGTCATTAAGAGGGGCGGTAACACCCCACTCGTTTACATATTATTGGGTAGGTTGTGAGGGGTTGGGGGTGTAGGTGGGAGTGAGCGCTGGAGGGCAGGACTGGCGGTGCTGGAGCCAGGAACAGACAAGGTCTGCACACATCACCACCACCACCACTACTGAACCTGAGTCCACACTCACACCCCCACACACACACACTCGTCGCCCTGCCACCTGCCTCACACTCACCCCTACCTACCTCGCACCCACTTCCCATCCATTCCTCCCTCTCCCTTTCCCTCCCTTAATACCTCTCCTTTCCATCCCAGCTCTCATCCACCCTCTCCGCCCCCTCCTTCCTCTTTCCACCCCCACTAACTCCCACACCTTCCTCTTTCTCTTATTCCATTCTGTCCCATCAAACCCCTCCCTTCCCTCTCTTCTTTCCCACCATCCCTTCCTTCTCTTCTTCTCACACATCCTCAACTCAATTACCTTCTACTCCCTGGCGGGACATAATCGTTTCAGAGTTGATTCTCGGTCAGTGGGACCAGTTAAACTAAAAAATTTAAGGAATCAGAGTCAGTGTCAACAAATTTTACTCTGGGTCAAATGCAGTATAAATTAAGATGGCAGGGAGGTGGCATATATAAAATCTCACCGTATTTATACCTAACATACGATACTGTTATTATATAGTGAAGTTTGCTTCACTGATATTTCGTTCCAGATGTTTCACGCTCCAGGAGGTTTACTGTGGCAGGAGGAATAGCGGAACGAGACCAACTCGTCAAAACATTCTCTTTGTTTAGTACTCTGAGCAGCCGGTAACCTACACATATCCTGCTATGTATGAATTTATGTAACTATTTATGTGCATCTGTACCTGAATAAACTTAACTTACAGACAGACACAACCCCCATCCACTCCCCACATACACACTATCATTCAGGATCCAGTGCAGGATATATGTCAGATCTATCAGAGTATGCAGCACCTGCCTGGAATCCACATATGATAAAGCATAAACACTAAAGAAGGTCCAAATCTGCAACAAGACTAGTTCAAGAGCTAAGAGGGCTAACCTAACAGGCGAGGCTAAAGGAACTGAAACTGATGACCAGATGGAAAAGAACTAGTGAAACATGATAACGTACTCTGATAGGGTAGAGGTAAGACTGAGGCGGAAACTCGCAACAGGGAGGTCAACAAATAGAAGATAAAGATATATGTTCGAGTCACAGGAATGTTAAGAAGTATTTCTCCAGTTTCAAGGTAGTCAAGAAGTAGAATGAAGCAACTGATAGGAAGTCTAGAGCCCAGAGAATGTCTAGAAATATTCCACGACTGATTTTTCTTAAAGCAGTTTGTGCAAGAACCAACTAGAAAAAATAACCTACTTGACTTAGTTCTGGCGAACAAGTAAATCTGATAAATGCTCTTGAAGTTAATGAAGAACTTGGAGAAAGCGATCACAAATAGCTTTGTTTCAATATCTCACGGAGTTACCTTAATAATGCTAGCAAAGTTAAGAGCCCTGTACTATACAGGTCTAGGCTCTAGGGGATTACCTGAGTAGCGTAGGCTAGGGTAACATGACTAGGAATTGTGACGAAGACCTGATACACGGCGGTGATGGCTGCCAATATGACTTTTTCCAAAGCATTGCACAAGCTGGCTAAGTTGCATGTATTATCGCCAAAGGAGAAATTCTTCAAACGTATGAACAGTGGAATAAAACATCTCTCGAGTGAAGAAATGAGGTATTTAGAGAAAAAATAAAATAAGGCTTGCGAGGAACCAAAGACCAACCCAAAGGGTTTCTTTCAGATACATAGGCACAAGATTAGGGAAAAAGACAGGCCTGCTTAAATGTAACCCAGGTCAGCTTACTATTGTTGAAAAAAAAAATGTGTACAATATTTAACACTTGTTTCCCCCTGTTTTTAAGCAAGAGGATATAAATAAAACCCCCGGAGATCCATGACTGTACTGGTCAGGACGAGAATAAATGATGCAAGAATAAAATCACTAGTGACATGATCCTTAAACAACTTAATAGATGAAACTAAAGTCACTCAGCCCTTATGAACTGTTTTTAAGGATGGTAAAGGAATGTAATGAGAAACTCAGCAAACCATTAGTCTCTTCAACAGATCACTACCAACAGGCATCGGTACCAGGTAAGTGGAAAATAAGAACTGTGATACCCATTTACAAGGCAGAAGCTTGGGTCCTTAACTTTAAATTACAAACCAATCAACCTAACTTCAATTGTGGGAAAATTGATAATCCTAAGTCATTCTGACACATAATTTCATCAATGAATCTGAACATGGTTTTACAAAAGGGTATTCTTGCCTTACGAATTTACTACCCTTTTTTTAATAAGGTATATGAGGCAGTAGACCAAGACAAAAATAATACAGTATTGTTTACATGGACTTCAGTATTTTTGATAAGAGACCCACACAGGAGACTGACGAAGAAAATAGCAGGACTTGGAGAAATTATCTCCTAGGTCGATTCATGGCTAACCAGTATACAGCAGCGTGTATAAAAGGAAGAAATCAAAATGGGGACCCATTACAAGTGGTATGATACTATGGGGTCGGTATTGGTACCCTTCTTCACAATCTACTAAAATGAAGTTGAAGAATTAGTGACAAATTTGCCAATGACACTAAGTCGTCAAATTTCTAACGAGAATACTAGACGGCTACAGGATGATCTGGGATAGGTTGATGTTGTGGTCGGAGAAGTGGCAGGTGCAGTTCAATGCAGACAAATTAAAAGTTCTAATTCTGGGAAAAAGAAAATAACTATGATACTTATACGCTAAATAATGTAGAGCTTAGTTAAACAAAATGTGGAAAACATTTTGAAGTTCCGGCTAGCTGAAATTTAAAGCCAGAACAGCAGTTCATAAGTACTCGCAACTAAGCTAGTAATGTATAAACCATACCACGGATGGGGATAGAACCCACGATCAGAGTCTCAAAACTCCAGACCGTCGCGTTAGCCACTGGACCAGCTAGCCACGCAACGGTCTGGAGTTTTGAGAGACTCTGATCGCGGGTTCTATCCCCGTCCGTGGTATGGCTTGTTTGCAATCGTGTCATTACGATTTCGTGAGTCTAGTAATGTATTACTGTTGGTAACGGCTTGATAAAGCTCCTGGAGAGCGAAACGTTGCCACAATAAAATGTCGCATTAGTTGCACTTGTGTTCTTTTCCTTAACAACCCAAGTAATAACGCTGCTTCAGAACAAGTCTCCCTGCCCACCTTTACAATCAGATAGTCATCCCTAAGCCTCCCATTACAGAAATTCTGGTGTTTCCACTGCTTCATATGAAGAAGCATAAATAATAAAAGTCCCAAGCTTGCATTTCAACTTCGTATATCTTTATCAAGGTTATGGTCTCTATATCACGGAATGAACACAAAGGTGCTTGAAAATATCCAGAGAAGAATGACGAAATTGATCCCATGTATCAGACACCTTTCCTACGAAGGTAAGCTGAAGGCACTGAATTTGCCCTCTCTAGCAAGACGTAGAATTAGGGGTAGATATGCTTGAAGTGTACAATGGAATAAAGATAATATAACGTGCTGGAAATATCTAACCCACAAAGGACTCGTAATAATGGATTCAATATGGTAGAATTTAGATTTAGGAAGGATAAAAGGAAATAATGGTTTGCCAGGTAGTCTCACTGGAGAGAGAGAGAGAGAGAGAGAGAGAGAGAGAGAGAGAGAGAGAGAGAGAGAGAAAGGTTGAATTGAGGGTGGAATTTAGGGTGGACGGGTACATAAGAGGATGTGGGTTTTTTTTTAATCAGAAAGATGCTAGCGAAATTCCAGAAATAATAAATTATGTAGAACAGGACGATAATAAACTATGCATAATTAGGGTAACTAGTGACCTGGTCCTCAGACAAATAGAGAAATTAAAACCTAACAAATCCCCAGGTCCTGATGAACTGTTTGCAAGGGTTTTAAAGGAATGTAAAGAGGAACTTAGCATACCTTTGGCTAATCTTTTCAATATATCACTACAAACTGGCGTAGTGCCAGGCAAGTAGAAAATGACAAATGTAATACCTATTTACAAGGCAGGTGATAGGTCCATAGCTTCAAACTATAGACCAAGAATCCTTACCTCCATAGTTGGTAAATTTATGGAATCAATAATTGCCGAAGCAATTCATAGCCATCTTGAAAGGCATAAACTGATTAATGAATCTCAGCATGGTTTTACAAAGAGGCGTTTCTGCCTTACGAATTTACTAAATTTCTTCACTAAGGTGTTTGAGGAGGTAGATAATGGTATTGAATATAATATTGTGTATATGGACTTCAGTAAGGCTTTTGATAAGAGTTCCACGTTACTTCTTATAGCTTAATCCTGCTTAATACTAACCTGGCTCTACCTGGAGGGGATTCCGGGGATCAACGCCCCCGCGGCCTGGTCCATGACCAAGCCACCTGGTGGATCAGGGCGTGATCAACGAAGCTGTTGCTGCTGGCCGCGCGTAGTCCAACGTACGAACCACAACCCGGCTGATCCGGAACCGACTTTAGGTATCTGTCCAGCTCCCTCTTGAAGACAACCAGGGATCTATTAGTAATTCCGCTTATGGCTGGTGGAAGGCTGGTATTATTATTTAATAACTAGTAAATATAAACGATGACGTGTTCAGGCTATTTTCGAAGTAAAAGCAAAATAAAATATGATCTGTTTAGCAAAACATCGTTGTCCAATTAGCTAAGTTATGGCTACTGTGGAAAATTGCATTTATCTGAATGTAACTCATTATGTACATAACAGTAAATGATAACAAAGATAATTATTATTTATCAGAGTTACATAGACAAGTAGGAATTTGGGACACCTAGGTCGCAAAAATGTCCCCCTTCGATACCTACCACTGTCATATCCACAAGTTGCTCTGGACCTATTAATTAAATGAAATATACATACACCAGGAATACTGGTAAATATATAAATTTGTGGACTGTATATTAAAAATAATAAATGATTATAGATACACATATATACACATTTACACAAAAGAAGAATATATCTTAATATCACTCACCAATTTGACTGGAGATTAATGTGTATCATACTCAGAAAACCTCACTAACTAAATCTATGAAAATAATGCTGGCCAGAATTACACACAAATCTAGAGAGCTTATCTGAGGTTCCTGGAGCTGTCTTGTCCAGTCGTCTGATATCTCAAGTTATGCAGGAATGCACATCCACCAATTTCGCCTCCTATTTGAGAGGTGTCAACACAATTTTAACCTCTAGAGCACGAAAAATTCTTCCCATTATACCAACGTTTGTACAAAATTCAAAACCAAGATGGCGAGTCTCGTCTGCGCAGACGCAGGCTTTCCGTTTTCTATGACATAAATATTATTAAATACAGTATGGCCATCTATTTACATATAAATACTGAATTTCTGGAAAATATATACAGTATTTTCCACAGCTACAAAGCGCAACAAATGTATAAGATATCGACCACTTATTACTGTAGATTTGTTAGGATTAAAGCCTATCATTAAACGAGGGTTTCTAAGGCTGAATATCGCCTGTACGACACCAATCAAGTATACTCTAACCTACTTTAGAAGAACAGAATACCGGCCTTTCAAACTGGCTTGGTGATGCTAGTGACTAAAGTAAATGTCCAGTGTATATGTACATACATCTTCGTGTATACACCCAGCTTAGCATGGCTGAAAATTCCCACAAATATTCTAGTTACGATGACACTAGACATCCTCCTCCTTCAAGAGTTCCTTTACAACCATCTTCACCCAATACGTACAGATTTAAATTTAGAATTACCTTCACTCAATATGTATAGATTTAAAGAATATATTACATGATAAAAGTGGCAAAGGCCATTATCTCCTAAATTCTAATTAGGCTATCAATAAATTAACACCGACGAGCCTATAAAATATGACGTTATTTTTTTTTTTTTTGGGGGGGGGGAGCCGCGTTCTCAGCAGTCGAGGCTTTAATTGAAAAAATAAATTAAAACAATTAATCTTGAAAACTTTTCAAATATAAGACGGACTTTGAAATATACGTGTCAGAGGCTATGTTGATTTACTCTCAAGTGACTTATTTTGCTGTTGTTTATCCACCAGTACACACAGGACAACTATTTACCCTGTGTGTGTGTGTGTGTGTGTGTGTGTGTGTGTGTGTGTGTGTGTGTGTGTGTGTGTGTGTGTGTGTGTGTGTGTGTGTGTTAGTTAGTTACCATTTTGTCCTAGGCACATGTCGACTAGTGTGTGCTTGTGTGTGAGGGAGGGAGGGTTAGGGGGGGGTAGGTGGTGTGGTTGAAAGATCCGTCGTGTAGGCACAAATTTAGTCTCATTTATCTTTCCCAATTATGCTACTCTCTCCACTTATTGCCCTTTCTGGATTTACGTATTAATTGTTGCTGGTTATTATCATTTTCCTTGTTCACATTGAGAGAGGACTTGTGTGTGTATGTGTGCGTGTGTGTGTGTGTGTGTGTGTGTGTGTGTGTGTGTGTGTGTGTGTGTGTGGTGTGTGTGTGTGTATGTGTGTGTGTGTGTGTGTGTGTGTGTGTGTGTGTGTGTGTGTGTGTGTATGCATATGTATGTGTATGTATGCATGCATATGTATGTGTATGTATATATTTAAGTATGTATATGTTTATGTATGTATATGTTTATGTCTGTATATGTATGCGTATGTATGTGCCGACGCTTCTACAGCATAAATGGTTTACTCTTGCAATCTTGAAAACAATAAACCACAACTGAATTAACAGTTATACAAAAAAATTAAGTCTGAAGTTGCGATACCAGAGAAGCTTGGAGGCAATTTGATGGGAGGGAGAAGCCATTTAATAGGGGGCCATTTGATGGGAAAGCCATTTGATGGGGGGGGCCATTTGACGGGATCTTATGCTCAATCCATCTGCTACACAATTTAACGTTACGATATTACGCTATCGTATTCAGAGAACTGTATTTTCATGTCTTTTTACCATATTATTTTAAATAACTTTTGAAATTTGATAAAGATTCAATGGACACCATTTCTCAATATCTTCACAAGGTAACAATCTCTTAAAGCAAATTAATCACACTGCCAAGGGGAATTTTTGTTTAATCTTCCAATCCCATTAGAGCCATTTTTAATTTGAAACTTGACATTTAAACTCAAGTACAAAGACGCAGTACCCTTAAAATTACAGTAGTCTGTGTCACCGTTATCGTGGCTATAAAGCTGAACAAACCACGGAACGGATGGGGGTTCGAATCCATGGAGAGTGGGTCGTAAATCTCCAGGCTAGTGCGTAAGCCAATGAAGTTTTGTGACTC
>NC_069412.1:49554025-49611525 GCF_026875155.1 Cherax quadricarinatus
TTTTATCATTGTGGCCAGCCCTGTGTATTTTATCACTGTGGCCACCTCAGTGTATTTTATCCCTGTGGCCAGCCCAGTGTATTTTATCACTGTAACCAGCCCAGTGTAATTTATCACTGTGGCCACCTCAGTGTATTTTATCCCTGTGGCCAGCCCCGTGTATTTTATCACTGTGGCCAGCTCAGAGCACTTTATCACTGTAGCCAACTCCATGGTTGCGGATCCCTGTGGCCAGCCCAGTGTATTTTATCATTGTAACCAGCCCAGTGTAATTTATCATTGTGGCCAGCCCTGTGTATTTTATCACTGTGACCACCTCAGTGTATTTTATCCCTGTGGCCAGCCCAGTGTATTTTATCACTGTGGCCACCTCAGTGTATTTTATCACTGTGGCCAGCTCAGAGCACTTTATCACTGTAGCCAACTCCATGGTTGCGGATCACTGTGGCCAGCCCAGTGTATTTCATCACTGTGGCCAGATCCACGAACCAGAATCGATACTTAAGTGTTATGTGGTATGGTTTGTAGTGTCACAATGTTGAAGTATATTGCTCAATGAGATTTACCTAATGGCCGGATTTACCCTAAGAGATGTCTCACCCGACCGTTAAAACACAGACACCAAGCTGACGTTTAGTTTTTTTTTTTTTTTTAAGGCACCAAACATAACAACGTTTACGAGTACTCGTGAAATTCTACCTAGAAAGGAGTGGGTCTCGAGGTATCTGAGTGAACTACTGCACCAATAACCAGGTTATAAGTATCGTCCAGTGAACCAGTTATGGCTGAACTGTGGATTATTTATGGGGAAGCGCTTAAGCAGTAGAGGGTCACAGCTCACGAGGAGTCTACCTACCTGAAGGGTATTCCGGGGATCAACGTCCCCGCGGTCCGGTCCACGACCAGGCCTCCCGGTGGATCAGGGCCTGATCAACCAGGCTATTACTGCTGGCTGCACGTAGTACAACGTACGAACCACAGCCCGGCTGATCTGGCAACGACTAAGTATCCGTCCAGCTCCCTCTTGAAGGCAACCAGGGGCCTATTGGTAATTCTTCTTATATATGGTGGGAGGCTGTTGAACAGTCTTGGGCCCCGGACACTTATGGTGTTTTCTCTTAGTGTACCAATGGCGCCCCTACTTTTCACTGAGAATATTTTGCACCGCTTGCCAAGAGGAGGAGTGGTTCGTAATCAAGTTTGATCCGAGGAAAGGGAGGATAGGTCAATTTTTAGGTCAAGAACTCTGTACCAGCATCAAAACACAAATAATCTGCACATAGTAGAATAAAACTTATGAAAACGTTTCGGTCCGACATGGATCAATAACCAATGGTTCAAGGACTGAAACGTCATAATTTTCATTTATGAAGAGATTCAGAGGAAACCGGTTAGCCGGGTTCAAGTCCTGGAGGTGGGAAGTGCAGAGCCTGCACTCTGATGGACGGGTAGGGATACTGCACTCTGATGGACGGGTAGGGATACTGCACTCTGAAGGACGGGTAGGGATACTGCACTCTGAAGGACGGGTAGGGATACTGCACTCTGAAGGACGGGTAGGGATACTGCACTCTGAAGGACGGGTAGGGATACTGCACTCTGAAGGACGGGTAGGGATACTGCACTCTGAAGGACGGGTAGGGATACTGCACTCTGAAGGACGGGTAGGGATACTGCACTCTGAAGGACGGGTAGGGATACTGCACTCTGAAGGACGGGTAGGGATACTGCATTCTGAAGGACGGGTAGGGATACTGCACTCTGAAGGACGGGTAGGGATACTGCACTCTGAAGGATGGGTAGGGATACTGCACTCTGAAGGACGGGTAGGGATACTGCATTCTGAAGGACGGGTAGGGATACTGCACTCTGAAGGATGGGTAGGGATACTGCACTCTGAAGGACGGGTAGGGATACTGCACTCTGAAGGATGGGTAGGGATACTGCATTCTGAAGGACGGGTAGGGATACTGCACTCTGAAGGATGGGTAGGGATACTGCATTCTGAAGGACGGGTAGGGATACTGCACTCTGAAGGACGGGTAGGGATACTGCACTCTGAAGGACGGGTAGGGATACTGCACTCTGAAGGACGGGTAGGGATACTGCAGTCTGGATGAGCATCTGAGCTGTAACGTGGGCGCGCCTCTGGCAAAACAGTGGAGCGAGTGATGGTCAACATATTTCTTTCTTTTCGGGTCACCTACCTCGGTGGGAGAGGGCCGGTGTCTTAACTTCAGCTGAGAAAACATACACAAAAAAAATCATTAATATAATAAACAATTCCAAAAGCGCCATCATTTGTTATTGTTACTGTGACATCCTAGTCCAACATGCCATCCCCTGGCTTCCTAACTCCACCCCTTCAACATGCCATCCCCTGGCTTCTTAACTCCACCCCCTTTAACATGCCATCCCCTGGCTTCCTAACTCCACCCCTTCAACATGCCATCCCCTGGCTTCCTAACTCCACCCCTTCAACATGTCATCCCCTGGCTTCTTAACTCCACCCCTTCAACATGCCATCCCCTGGCTTCCTAACTCCACCCCTTCAACATGCCATCCCCTGGCTTCCTAACTCCACCCCTTCAACATGCCATCCCCTGGCTTCTTAACTCCACCCCTTCAACATGTCATCCCCTGGCTTCCTAACTCCACCCCTTCAACATGTCATCCCCTGGCTTCTTAACTCCACCCCTTCAACATGCCATCCCCTGGCTTCCTAACTCCACCCCTTCAACATGCCATCCCTGGCTTCCTAACTCCACCCTTCAACATGTCATCCCCTGGCTTCTTAACTCCACCCCTTCAACATGCCATCCCTGGCTTCCTAACTCCACCCCTTCAACATGCCATCCCCTGGCTTCCTAACTCCACCCCTTCAACATGCCATCCCCTGGCTTCTTAACTCCACCCCTTCAACATGCCATCCCCTGGCTTCCTAACTCCACCCCTTCAACATGCCATCCACTGGCTTCCTAACTCCACCCCTTCAACATGCCATCCACTGGCTTCCTAACTCCACCCCTTCAACATGCCATCCCCTGGCTTCCTAACTCCACCCCTTCAACATGCCATCCACTGGCTTCCTAACTCCACCCCTTCAACATGCCATCCCCTGGCTTCTTAACTCCACCCCTTCAACATGCCATCCCCTGGCTTCCTAACTCCACCCCTTCAACATGCCATCCACTGGCTTCCTAACTCCACCCCTTCAAAAATGCCATCCACTGGCTTCCTAACTCCACCCCATCAACATGTCATCCACTGGCTTCCTAACTCCACCCCATCAACATGCCATCCACTGGCTTCCTAACTCCACCCCTTCAACATGCCATCCCCTGGCTTCCTAACTCCACCCCTTTCAACATGCCATCCCCTGGCTTCCTAACCCCACCCCTTCAACATGCCATCCACTGGCTTCCTAACTCCACCCCTTCAACATGCCATCCACTGGCTTCCTAACTCCACCCCTTCAACATGCCATCCACTGGCTTCCTAACTCCACCCCTTCAACATGCCATCCCTGGCTTCCTAACTCCACCCCTTCAACATGCCATCCACTGGCTTCCTAACTCCACCCCTTCAACATGCCATCCCCTGGCTTCCTAACTCCACCCCTTCAACATGCCATCCACTGGCTTCCTAATCCACCCCCTTTAACATGCCATCCCCTGGCTTCCTAACTCCACCCCTTCAACATGCCATCCACTGGCTTCCTAACTCCACCCCTTCAACATGCCATCCACTGGCTTCCTAACTCCACCCCATCAACATGCCATCCCCTGGCTTCCTAACTCCACCCCTTCAACATGTCATCCCCTGGCTTCCTAACTCCACCCCTTCAACATGCCATCCCCTGGCTTCCTAACTCCATCCCTTCAACATGTCATCCCCTGGCTTCCTAATTTCCACCCCTTCAACATGTCATCCCCGGGTTTCCTAACTCCACCCCCTTCAACATTTTCATCCCCTGGCTTCCTAGCTCCACCCCTTCAACATGTCATCCCCTGGCTTCTTAACTCAACCCCTTCCTTCTACCCACCCTTACCTTGTCATCTGTTACCCATCCTTCCCCCACCTAACACCGTCTTCACTTTCCACAAACTGTAAATGTCTACACTTTCCATAAACTGTAAATGTCTTCACTTTCCACAAAATGTAAATATCTTCACTTTCCATAAACTGTAAATGTCTTCACTTTCCATAAACTGTAAATGTCTTCACTTTCCATAAACTGTAAATGTCTTCATTTTCCCCTTAAACTGTAAATGTCTTCACTTTCCATAACTGTAAATATCTTCACTTTCCATAAACTGAAAAATATCTTCACTTTCCATAAACTGTAAATATCTTCACTTTCCATAAACTGTAAATATCTTCACTTTCCATAAACTGTAAATATCTTCACTTTCCATAAACTGTAAATATCTTCACTTTCCATAAACTGTAAATGTCTTCACTTTCCACAAACTGAACTTCCTCGCTGTGGCTGCCATGTAATATGCGACTTTTATCTTAATCTTTCTAATATAAAAAACATTTACATGATGTTTCCTTTAAACTGCTTGGTTTGTACAATGAAATTTTTCACTCTTTTCTATTGGTGAGATTTTATCAATGGTCTAAGTCGGAGCGAAACGTCGTCGTAAGCTTCTCTCTCCTATGTGCGGGTTATATGTATTGTTCCAGTCACGGTATTGTGACTTTTTGTTCTTTACCTGGAGCTTCTCTTTCCCTCGGTTGCTCCATCTATCACTCACTATCCTGAACTATCCGGATGTGAATATGAATCATGCACGTCCTTACAGTTCACCTATTCATCTCAAACGTCCCTCTGATCCTTTTAATCCACGAAGCATTTTGTGGGTGGCAGTAATTCATGTATTTGGAGCATGGGAGTCCCTCCCTAGACAGTCGTCCATCATTGTGCCCAGAGAGGCAAAGCAACTTGAATTTTTTTTTATTCAACCACCTCCTCCTCCTCCTACCTGCCTTCACCGATGGTACTCCCGACGTACAGTAATAGTAACCCTGCTGGAGAAAAAACCTTCAACGCTGCCGTAATTACCGAACTCTTAGCGGGATACTTGACAATATCCTCATCGTTCTTTTGAATCTTCTCAGTTCCGGTCGAGGTATTTCACTACCTCGTGTATTCAACCCATCCTGTGTGAGGGAATATGACACAAATATAGCAAGTTTTTGTTCCCACTTTGTAACTATCAGAGAGAAAGAAACCAGCACACTAATGTGTCCAATTTTGTTTTAAAAAAGTCTTTACCACACAGAGGAACATTACTACGATGCATTACACTATCTTGGAAGGTTATCATTATTTTTATGAGAAGTGCTAAACCCGTGGTGGTCATTCAACTCGGCCTGATATAAGGTGAACTGTCCCTTGGCATAGTAGGCAACGCACTTGCCTCACACACTGATTGTCCGATGTTCAATCCTGGGCCGGGTGGAAACGTTGGCCATGTTTCCTTAACCCTTAAACTGTCCAAACGTAGATCTACGTTTTTTCAACATTTGAAAGTATGTAAAAAAACGTAATCTTCTTTTTTTTATATTTGAAAACGTGTAAAAGAAACTCTGATCTACATTTTTTTTGTTATATTTGAAAATATGTAAAAAAAAAAGTAGATCTACTTTTGGGGCACTACGGATGTGAACGTAAATTTGTTTGGACAGTTTAAGGGTTAAATCTGTTGTCCGTTCATCTAGCAGTAAGTAGGTACCAGGGTGTTAGTCGACTGTTGTGGGTGGCATCCTGGGGGGACAAGACTGAAGGATCCCAAGGGAAATAAAACAGACCTAGATGACGCACTTACTTTCTTATCCTGGGGTGACTAACCCTCCGGGTTAAAAATCCGAACAAATCTTATCTTAACTGATGTCAGGAGTTACAAGACAAACGTAAATTACCAAAGATACAGAAAATTACCCGAAGATAGTCAGACAACCTGCATTAAAGGTGAGGAGACCGTAGGCATGTCAGGGTGTTGAATATAAAGTCGACGCGCACTCTGATAAATGGGGTAAGTTATCAAAAGATCTTGGACTGTCAGCAGGACCTGGCAATTCCCGCAGTGGTAAGGGGAGTTCGTCCTAGTGACAGATGGTCATGATTCAGTCTAATATAACATTTTTACTGTTGTAAGTACTGCTTCCAACAGCCATGGTGCCTTTTAATGGCTTGTGCATGAAAAAAATTTTGGTCACTAATTTAGATCAAAGATTTACGCGGAGGACAATGGAATGAGTAAAATCAAAAGTCTAAATTATTAGCAACGCATTGTATGTATGACACTATAACAAATGAATCCAACTTACTAACCACAATAAGTTGATGACCGTGTGTATATTTCTGCACTTACAAATACATGGATGCAAGTTAACATGGCAAATACAATATGAAAAACTACCGTTTATCACATTCCCGGAGAGGACTAAGCTATCAATGGATATAGCAGTAACATCTAGGTATGACTACAAAAGATCCAGAAAATGCGAGAGCAAAGCTCAAAGCAGCACCAAGTCTTCAGAAAATAAAAAGAGCAAGCTTGGATTATAGGAACATTCCATGGTGAGAGGAAGAAGCTACATTATGAGTTTATTAATACTGGTAGAATTACCGACAATATGTTAAGTAAAAGGACACAAATGCAACTAATGTGACATTTTATTGTGGCAACGTTTCGCTCTCCAGGAACTTAATCGTAAACGGCTTGATAAAGCTCCTGGAGAGCGAAACGTTGCCACAATAAAATGTCACATTAGTTGCATTTGTGTCCTTTTACTTTACATTAAGATTCTCTTTACAAGTTCATCGAAGTCCTGACAAACCCCCGGTAATTACGTCTATTAGACATGCCGCCTGAGCAGTTAATTATGTACCCGCAGTCATTCAATGAACCCTAGCACAAAAGAATAGGATTCAAGTAGCCACAATGAGCCTTTATCAGACCATACTAGGAACAGTTACAGTTTTACATATATTAAAATTTTCATACATATCGCTTCACATAGCTAATCTACACAAAATAACGTGGAAATACAGTCATAGGAAATTTTGAATATCGCGGTGGTGTCTATAATGTTAGTAATAGTGATGAACGTAATATAAGTGGTGGTGCAGAGTGTGATGAGGTTAGTCACATAGACATTAATGTTGAATACAATACTGTTGATAAATGTAATGAACACAATGTTGGTAGTGGCGCTGGTGATGAGAGTTGTAGTGTCGCGTGTATGTTAGTGGAGGAGGGAATGTGAGTGGTGGTGTCACCTATCATACATTCACACAAACAGCGTCGTGCTCTGGGTTTACGAAGACTCCCACGAGGCCTTACAACTGGAAGTGCACTTACAAAACTCATGGACAAGGGTAGCACTGTTGACATTGATAAGGTCTGCTATTTATATGAAAAATTTTTTCATTATGCTGAGAAACTCGAGATGATCCCAGGACTACTATAATGGATCAAAACTCGTATAAACTTTCTATATTAAGCTGGAATATTGCATCACTTAGAAAAAGACTTCCTGACCTTCATCATAAAGTAACCACCGAACCCATTGATGTTGTGTGTCTACAAGAGTGCAGAGTCCCTGAAAAATCCCAACCCCCTAAATTACCATCATTTGTTGCATATAACCTCAAATCTACTAACTCTTGTGTTCTATATATTAAAAAATCGCTTCCCCATCAACTTCTTGCACACAAGAAAACAGAGGGGCTACAATATCACGGTGTTAGGATTTATACAGGGAACTCTGCTCTCAACATATTTAACTTGTATGCTCCTGCTGATAAATTTAATTACTTGGAGCTCCCAACTTGTGCTCATTCTGAGCCTACTCTTATTATTGGCGATTACAATGCGAGACACAAAAGCATTGGAAACTCACAGTTTGGTAATCGTAATGGTAATCAACTGTTGTCACTCTTAAACAGTCATGATAATGTCCAAATTGTAGGTGATCTTGAACCCACACATATCTATGGAGGCGTCCTTGATCTGTGCCTGGGCTTCAACATTACTTCTGCCAGCTGTGAGTCTTCCATTGTAACAGATATAGCGTCTGATCATTTCCCTAGGCTAACCTCACTAGATATTTGTAATACTATCCTTCCTGGTGGGATATTCAAACGGAAACGTTTTAATGTTCCCACTGATCAGCATGATGACTTTGTTGCACATGTGACTGACTGGTATAATTCCTATGAGTGTTCCTCTGTAGAGACCTTTAACAATGATCTTGTGAGCAGTATTCAGAACTACTTAGAGCCGCCACTGAAACCAATGATTCTAAACTTCGTACACTGAAACGTACTGCTCGCAGACTAGGCCTAGCCTATAGAAAACATCGTACCCCTGGAATGCTGAGGCTCTTCCAAACTGCCCTTGCTGCTGCCAGAGAGCGTATGACAGAGCTGCGGCAAACAGACTGGGAAAAATTTGTCAACGGTCTTAATGCTCACACCCCACTTAGCCGGGCTTGGAGGGACATAAATAGAATTAAGGGTAACAGAACTGGGCAGATCGCGCACCCTCATCCCTTACATAGGGCGAATGAGTTAGTCAGTGCTTGGGCTGCTACATCTAGCTATGACAATCTTCCCAGTACCACACAGGCAAAATTAAATGACAAATATGATGCAAGGGAGAGACTTGTTTGCTTTATGCTCAGCAAGGCAGATGATTGCAACATTCCTTTCACTAATTATGAACTTGATGCAGCACTAACTAAGGGCAACTCCACGTCGCCTGGTGAGGATGGTATTACTTACAACATACTCAGATTGCTGTGTCGAGTACCAGGTAATCCATTACTTGAATTATATAACATGAGCTATGTAACTTGGACCAACAGCTCCCTCAATCTTGGACCAACAGCCTCATCATTCCAATTCCTAAGCCCAATCAACAAAATGCATTTCGCCCAATATCTCTTACTAGCTGCTTGTGTAAAACATTTGAGAGAATGATTCTTAATCGTCTCATGTACAGAATCAACAATTTTTGTCTCCCCGGTTACATGGTTTCATGCATGGAAGGAGCGTGCATCATTGCATAGCCACCTTTCTCACCCTGCACACTGACAGCTCATACACTACCTTCCTTGACCTTAAATCCGCTTTCGATGTAGCCAACCGACATGTAATCATTAGTGAACTTGCCAGAATGGATGTTGGAGGATGGCTTCTCCGCTGGATTAAAGGCTACCTGTCCAACAGAAAATCGTCTGTGTTGTTCCAGGGACATAGAAGTGTAACTAAAGACTTTGAATTAGGAACCCCACAGGGAGGTGTGCTCAGTCCCACACTGTTCAATATTCTTATTAATGCATTACTTAATGCTATGCCTAGTCAGCCCCATCATTATGTGATTAGTTTTGCTGATGATATAATGATTCACACCACCGGATTCTCCAACACCCAAAACATTCTTAATCATGTACTAGCCTCGTGTCAGGACCTGGGGTTGATAATCTCTACTGATAAAACAAAGATACTCAATAGGCGTCCTCCTCGACAGAGAGGCACAGTTCGTCAGATCCAATTGCATGATGGGTCTCTTCTAGAATATGTAAGCAGATACAGGTATCTAGGTTTTGAGGTTCCACTACTTGGACCTGTTGTAACAAGACTTTGTCGCCAATACAAAGAACGACTAAGAGCACTTAGAGTTGTGGCAGGGCTTCACCTCAGGTATGGTGCTAATGTTAAAATTGTGAAAATGATGTATCTTGCTTATATTAGATCATTGGTTGATTATGCTGCGCCATACTTGCTCTTGTGTCTGACTGGAAGCTTGGAGGGCTGGAAAAAACTGCAGAACGAAGCAATGAGGATCATTTTAGGATGCCCTCGTACTGCCAAAATTTTAAATATGCAAAAAAAAAACTTGATATTCCAAGCATCAGAGATCGTGTTACTGAAAGAAATATCCTAATTAGGGTTAATATGCTCAGGCAAGCTCATTCAAACCCTGCACAGAAGCCCTCCAAACTTTCCTCAGCACTGGTGAACACTCCTCCAGATGGATCGAAAAAACTGGAACCGACCTCCGCATGAATCAGATACATGATCTATGTCAAGTAAGGCAACAGCGGCACTTCTCCGCTCCATGGAATATTACCCCATTCCAAACTACCATTCCTCCATTTCCCCCCAAACTACTTCTTAAATCACAACCAAAACTTCGCCTTGAAGCCAAACATGAGGCCTTAAGCTGTATTGATAACTTAGTCACACAGCACACACTCTCGCAAATTATTTACGCTGATGGTTCTGTTCACCAATCCACTGGTGCAGCTGGTAGTGCTGCTGTTGTCGTACAGAGTGATGGCTCTCTTAAAGAAATTGGAGCACGCATCAATAATTGGGCCTCTACCCTTCAGACAGAACTGTTTGCCATACTCCTTGCACTGAAATGCATCTATGTATCAAAGATTGACAGTTTAATTGTAACTGATTCTCTGTCATCCATAAATGCTCTCAATTCATTAAGCATAAATTGTGTCATGCTTGTGTCAGAAGCCAGACACAGGTATGGTAGGATTGTGGACAGTGGAGTCAGAGTGCACATGCTGTGGATTCCATCTCACATTGGTCTTCAGATGCATGATAGAACTGATAAATTGGCTAAGCTGTATGCTTTCAAAGAGGGAGTAGATTACAATCTTGGCTTGTCAGGTAGTAGTTTGAGAACAATAATACGAAAAGAACTTCAACTGAATTTTATGGATTTAAGGCTCAGGGAGATTGACACCAGTGAGTCCATCTATCATCATTCTATCATGCAGGAGGAGCCACATGTCTACGGTGCATCCAACAAAATAAGCAGACTCTTGGATGTCACTACTGCCCGGCTCCGGCTGGGTTACAAGTATCTTTGGCAGGTTAAATCACCACCACCAGATGTAGACCAAACGAAATGTAAACTTTGCCAGATGGACTATTGTCACACCCTGCGTCATTATGTACTGGAGTGTGATAACATTAATGAATTTAGAAACAACTCACTCAGAAATGTTCAAGAAATGGCAAAGTACTTTATCCACAGTGGTATATTGCAGACCATTCTGGAGAAATACCCTGACTTTGCTAGCTGTAAATAAAGCATTACCACATGTGTGCATGTGTGTGTGTGTGTGTGTGTGTGTGTGTGTGTGTGTTGTGTGGTGTTGTGTGTGTGTGTGTGTGTGTGTGTGTGTGTGTGTGTGTGGTGTGGTGTGTGTGTGTATGTGTGTGCACTCACCTAGTTGAGATTGCAGGGTCGAGTCCAAAGCTCCTGTGTGTGGTGTGTGTGTGTGTTTGTGTGTGTGTTTGTGTGTGCGTGTGTATGTGTATGAGTGTATATGAGTGTGTGTGTGTGTGTATGAGTGTGTGTGCGGGTTATTTGTGTATCGTTCCAGTCACGGTATTGTGCCTTTTTTTATTTGTGTGTGTGTGTGTGTAGTGTGTGTGTATGAGTGTGTGTGTGTGTGTGTGTATGAGTGTGTAGTGTGTGTGTATGAGTGTGTGTGCGTGTGTGTGTATGAGTTTGTGTATGTGTGTGTGTGTGTGTGTGTGTGTGTGTGTGTGTGTGTGTGTGTGTGTGTGTGTGTGTGTGTGTGTGTGTGTGTGTGTGTGTGGTCTCAACAATCAATATCTGCACCAATAACTCACTACAGTTGTGACCGGGTGTGGAAGTGTGAATTGCTCATTACTCTATAATTTGTTCATGATTGTAGCCGTGTATAAACGTAAGTAACCATTCTTACAGTATTCATTACCTTTGTAACTTGTGAGTTCATTACCTTGTACCTAGTTCAGCCATCAAAACTTTGGGGCCCAGTCCCTGGACCCATTATGTACCTCTGTAATCTGTAAATACCTTTGTAACTTGTCATGATTGTGACTAGACCTACCTGGAGTTCATTACCTTTGTAAATTGTGAGTTCATTACTTTTGTAAATTGTGAATTCATTACCTCTGTAACTTGCTCAGCTATCAAAACTTTGGAGTCCAGTCCCTGGACCAATTATGTACCTCTGTAATCTTTTTGACTACCGCCCACAGGATGGGTATGGGGTGCATAATAAACATATTAAACTAAAACATTCAAAAAGACAAGCTAGTATTGGATTATAGTTACGTCATAATAGTCTGCCATTCATCTAGCCGATCCAAAATGTGGATATAATCTCATTTCCTGTAAGGTATGTAGGTATCACTAAAAGACTGGATGTTTACACACTAAGATATGATGTTCTAGTGTATGTCCCTCTTTGTATTTCATGACACTTGCATCTCCAAGCAAACAGTACTGCCAGGGATACTTATAGCCTAGACTAAACGCATCAGTGACGTCTTGTAATCTACTACCTTGTTACTGCCTCCACAGACACATTTTACTTCATTCAGTTTAATTATGACGGACAACTGATCTGCTAGTTTCTATCTGTGATTTACATTCTTCAAACATGTGTGCTATTGTTTTAAATCTCTGTTTGAGAAACTAAAATTATACTCTATTCTATCATCGACTTGACCATGCTTCCAGAAGCCTATGCGAGAACAATGTTATTATAATTATGGGGAAGCGCTAAACCCGTAGGATTATACAGCGCATGTAGGAGGGGGGGATGGAAGGTATTCAGGCTCAATTCAGGGAATCGGAGCACATATCCAATTCCCTAGATCAAGAGCCCCTCACCAGCGGCAAGGAACCTCCCTTGAGGGGCCACAAGCAGAATGTATCAAGACAGTACAGGGTTTTTATGGGAATGACCTTTCCTGTGGATTCCGTGGAAAGGCAATAGTAAGCAGCCCTATTACTATAAGTAAAGGTTAATTTATATTAACTTAGTCAAATCTAGAATAGCAAATATTAAATTGTTATAGGCTTCGAGCCTGCAAACACGCTATCTTTTTTAAAAAAGACCACCTTGCTAAATTATCATTATATTCATGGTTAAACGGCTAACGCCTGGTGGTCTTATTGTCTCCAGTAAGACTGATAAAACCTGCTGAGCAGGCGAAACGTTTTGGCAATAAAGATACTTAAGTGTTACACATTGTCTTACTCATCAACTTGTCGGAATTGTATATCTATAATAATGCAAAAAGTTATACAACGCCTGGGAAATGAAACGTAATGAGGTGCGATCCAAGGAAAAGAAAAGGCCACAATTGCAGAGAGAAAATTTACTGAGGCGCTTCGCCTGTGGAAAAGCTTCTTCGATGTGTCCACAGACGAAACGTTTCGAAGCTCCTCTCTGCAAGTGCGTCTGTTTCTCCACGTGTGGGCTCCGTGCCATTTATCTCCATGTTTGATCCAAGGAAGGGGACACTAATTCAAATTCCTTAGATGAGAGTTTGCCAGAGTATAAGTATCCACCGGTGGCTACACTAAAGACTTTACGAGAAACCTGAAGCTGTACTCAGGCTCACCTCTTATATGCTTATTGATCAAACAAAGTGTTAAAATTTTATCTTATAGCTACAACACCATAAGTAACATCCATATTTACCAAATGGAGGTGATCATTTCAGTGGCAGAGATGGAGGCGTAGGAGGAGGATGGAATAGAAAGGAGAAGTGTAACAGGAGATGGAAGAAGCGATGGGAAACAGCGGGGGGGGGGATGGGAAGAGAAATACGAGAGGAAGGGTAAATGGGAGGGGAGGGAAAGTGAGATGGAAGAGGAAAGAGAAGAAAGACTTATTTAGCAAAATTGGATGCATGTAAATGTTTCTGTAGGCATCAAATAATTTAAAAAATCTTGGTTTTATATAGCAAATGTAAAAAGGCGGATTTTTTAATAAAAACAACTGGATGCATCCACATTGTGTTGCTATATGATAGTTACACAGCGGGAACAAAGCTATATATCCCTTTTACATTCTATCATGTACAGGGCTCATACAAGGTGTTGAGATCTGCCAGCCTGATCTGGGAGACTTCAGTAGTGCAATGAGGATATCGTCAAATATTCCAGCCAGGATTCATCAGCTATGGGAGCTTCAAAGGCTTCGTTCCAGCACAGCTGGAGAGAACTGCCATCTCTCAGGAGAGCCTATCCCATACACAGGAGAATTAAATTTTCTGATACCTCCCATCCTCCCAAAGGGAAAGAGAACTTATACTAGGAAAGAGATGGAAGGAGGAAGGGATGAGGTGGTGTTGGGGCAGTGGTGCTGAGGTAGTGCTGAAGGGGTGGTGGTGTTCGTAGTGTCAGGTGTTGCAGTTTTGGCCGAGGTTGGAAAGAGTTTGTGAGTGACAGATGTAGGGCCGCTGCCGACAACCGCCACAAGTTTCCCAGACATGGGCGTTATTGTGCACCTCTGTTTTGTGCCACGACCTCTCCCGCCTTTCCGCCCCTCTCGCCCTAACCCACCTTCCCTCCCACGCCTCTCATGCAGGAATGGAGAAAGTTTATTTTGCTAGATTGAGCAGACGACACATGCATCCTTAATTAAAAGCTCACATGCTTATAGTGGAGGCATATTCAACACAGTGATATCAAGAGTAATAAGAAGGTTCACGAAGCCATAATAGCGGTCAAAGTTAGCAACACATCACTCTGAGTGCTATGTTCCAGCACTCTCTACAGAGTGCTGGAACAATGGAATGAAGATTTAGATTTTGCTGATGAGCGCTAGTTTATTGCGCATCCCATATCCATCTTGAGGAGAGTAGCGCAAGAGTATGTGGATACGCCGAAGGCCTAAGAACTAGGCCCCAAAAGAGTTAACTGGAGTACATCTTGATATATATCTATAATTTGTGTTATCTGTTGCATTTAGATGGATTATCTGTGCGTATGTCAACTGTCGAAAGTACCTGTGACCAAGACTAAACTTATCTACTACAACATCAGTTGGTCTGTTTACATTAAAGCTATTATTATAGCGAGTTACAGATATACTCAGGCTTCTAACTGTATTCCTGTGACAATCAGATTCGCTATCTACTTTTCTAATATTATCCTAATGTTTAACAAAGACATACCAAGTTTATATTTAACATTTCCTTCAGGGTACTTTTATGGCTAATTTATCAACTTTATCATGTAGTAGTAATTAAATGTGTGATAGAATTCCAAAAGAATTGTATATTAATTCCTGTTTTACTGTTTATTTTTCAATATTTATACTTAGCCTCTCTAATGAATCTATTGTAAGAGTTATTATGTAAGTCAAGTGTATTCTGTGATGACAGATTCGGTAATGATCAAGGATTCAAGCTCAGTGTCATAAGTGAATTTTAGCGCTATTCGGGAGGAAAACAATTCATTTTGAAGTGCGGAACCCTTAGTTCTTAATTCTTGGTGACTTGTTGAAAATGGTTGATATTGCTATTTCGAGAAGCTATAACAAAAAGCAAGTGAAGCCATTTGTAGAGCTTGTTAACTCATGTAAATATATTTATCACCGTATAAAATAACTTTTCGAAAACAATTTTAAGCCAGTTCGTCTGGTTTAGCTGGCTTTGCTTATTAGACACGAGATACATATTAGTGGTTTTTTTTTAAATGTAAGGAAAAACAAACTGCAGGGTCTGCAAAAGACTTAGTATGCCTTTAAAATTGGAATACAGTTGTGCAATCGTTTAAATCACATAAAACGTATTACAGTTCTACTGCGAGGGGAATATTTGCCAATAATTTGTATTCCTCTGGGAGAAAGCGTATATGTGATCACTTAAAATCACAGAAAACGTGTGACAGAGTTCTGTTGTAAGGGAGAGGCTGCACATATTTTTGTATTCAGCGAGCACCTCAAACACCTCCCTCTTGTCACTGTGGCTCGCTTGATACTCCAGCGTTCAGACTTGTATTAAACCCAAGAGTCGTAGCAGCTAGTGCACTACATGCAGTATTACTCACTACGACTCACCATCTTGGGTTATCCTAGATTGCTAGCGCACTCATCTCACACACTGAGATCCGTGGTTCGATCCCCAGTACGGGTGGAAACATTCGGGCGTGTTTCCTTAAGACACCTGCGGTTCCTGTTCACCTAGCAGTAAATAGGTATCTGGGTGTTAGTCGACGGGTGTGGATCGTATCCTGGGGACACAACTTACCTAATTTGCCCGAAATACTCAGCGTAACAAGTGGCTTTCTATATAGTAGTATGTCACTGATGTCAGCTAGACCTGTATACCTTGTACATGTGCTTGTGGAAATAAAGATTATTATGACTGTATTTATGTGTACCTGTACCTAAATATACTAAACTTCACACAGTGAATAAAATAATAATAATCCACTTTCTCCTCCTAGTCTTCTACCTTACCCCCCCCCTTATCACCACAACGTACATGCCTTAAGATAAGATACATAAGATTTTATTGGAATTTTTAACCCAGGAGGGTTAGCCTCCCAGGATAACCCAATAAAGTCAGTGCGTCATCGAGGATTGTCTTATTTCCATTGTGGTCCTTCAATCTTGCTCCTCAGGATACCACCCATACCAGTCACCTAACACTCAGATACCTACTTACTGCTAGGTGAACAAGGATAGCAGGTGTAACTGCAGGGACGTATCTATTATGAAACTAATGAAGCTTAAGTTTCAGGGCCCCTAATCCTGGAGGGGCCCCAGAAGCCACTTTAGTTTACACTGCTTAAAAATTTTGGGTCTACTGTATGAGAAGGTTTTTTTAATACTAATAATATAGTGTAATTCAATACAAAATAATAGTTAAAATAAAAATTAAAAGGTTATTAAAGTATCATGTAGGCCTAGCTATTGTAGGCCTAGCTGTTGTAGGCCTAGCTGTTGTAGGTCTAGCCGTTGCTGGCTGTAAAAGTGACCCCACAACAGTTCAGGCTTCAGAGCCCCAGAAATGTAGGTTCGACAAACCATAACACGGGCGGGGTAGAACCCACGATCAGAGTGTCTCAAAACTCCAGACCGTCGCGTTAGCCACTGGACCAGCTAGCCACAATCAGATTCATCCAACTAGGTATATTTCTACACCATAGGAAGGTTAGCATAGGCACCACTGTGACCACAAATACAAGTTTTTACAGACGAATCTCCAGCTAGCGTGGTATGGTCTGTTTGCATTCGTTTCATTACGATTTCGTGAGTAATGTAGGTCCAACACTGAGCGCAAGGAAACGCCCGATATTTCCACCCGGCCGAGGATCAAATCACGGATACTTAGTGTGTGTGAGAAGAGAGTGTTGCCTACCAGGGCACAGCACACCTTTACCATTATACTCCCATCACCATGCAGACACCCTCACCACTACTACCATCACCACCACAACCATGCGCAAGCCCCAACAACTACCACCACTACACACCTACCCTCACCGCTCCCACTAGCACACCAACACTACATTCACTGCCCCTGTCTCCTGGACAGTGTGTGGAAACATCATATATCATGGACAGTGTAGAGGCATTATATTACCTGGACAGTGTAGTGTGTCTCCACAATGGTGGCAACAACAACGAAGAAAAAATAAAAAAGACATCAGCAATAATGAAATGGCAACGATGGTAGTCTAACTCGCAATCTTTCATTTCCTAGATGTCCGCTTACTTTCACCTTCCTCTTTTATACCTTCACTTTCAATTTCCTACTTTTACACGCTCTTCAAAAAAAAAAAAAATCCTGGCTACGCCAGACCTACCATTTTAATTAGCTATCCCTGCTATTTCTCTCTCTCTCTCTCCTCCTCTCTCTCTCTCTCTCTTCTCTCTCTCTCTCTCTCTCTCTCTCTCTCTCTCTCTCTCTCTCTCTCTCTCTCTCTCTCTCTCTCTCTCTCTCTCTCTCCCGTCCTTGCCTCAACCATTTATTCTAGATAATTCAAGATGACCCCGTGTACCAACAAACACTGAAGACAGCAACAAGGCAATCTCCGAGCACCAGTAACAACTACTGAAGAAGACAATAACAAGGTGACCCCGTGCATCAGCAACTACTGAAGAAGACAATAACAAGGTGACCCCGTGCACCAGCAACTAATGAAGACAATAACAAGGTGACCCCGTGCACCAGCAACAACTACTGAAGACAAGGTGACCCCGTGCACCAGCAACAACTACTGAAGACAATAACAAGGTGACCCCGTGCACCAGCAACAACTACTGAAGAAGACAATAACAAGGCGATCCCGTGCACCAGCAACAACTACTGAAGAAGACAACAAGGTGACCCCGTGCACCAGCAACTACTGAAGAAGACAAGGTGACCCCGTGCAACAGCAACAACTACTGAAGACAACAAGGTGACCCCGTGCACCAGCAACAACTACTGAAGAAGACAACAAGGTGACCCCGTGCAGCAGCAACTACTGAAGAAGACAACAACAAGGTGACCCCGTGCACCAGCAACAACTACTGAAGAAGACAACGAGATGACCCCGTGCACCAGCAACAACTACTGAAGACAACAACAAGGTGACCCCGTGCACCAGCAACAACTACTGAAGAGGACAACAAGGTGACCCCGTACACCAGCAACAACTATTGAAGAGGACAACAAGGTGACCCCGTGCACCAGCAACAACTACTGAAGACAACAACAAGGTGACCCCGTGCACCAGCAACAACTACTGAAGAAGACAACAAGATGACCCCGTGCACCAGCAACAACTACTGAAGAGGACAACAAGGTGACCCCGTGCACCAGCAACAACTACTGAAGAAGACAACAACAAGGTGACCCCGTGCACCAGCAACAACTACTGAAGAAGACAACAACAAGGTGACCCCGTGCACCAGCAACAACTACTGAAGAGGACAACAAGGTGACCCCGTGCACCAGCAACAACTACTGAAGAAGACAACAAGGTGACCCCGTGCACCAGCAACAACTACTGAAGAAGACAACAACAAGGTGACCCCGTGCACCAGCAACAACTACTGAAGAGGACAACAAGGTGACCCCGTGCACCAGCAACAACTACTGAAGAAGACAACAAGGTGACCCCGTGCACCAGCAACAACTACTGAAGAAGACAACAAGATGACCCCGTGCACCAGCAACAACTACTGAAGACAACAACAAGGTGACCCCGTGCACCAGCAACAACTACTGAAGACAACAACAAGGTGACCCCGTGCACCAGCAACAACTACTGAAGAGGACAACAACAAGGTGACCCCGTACACCAGCAACAACTACTGAAGAAGGCAACAACAAGGTGACCCCGTGCACCAGCAACAACTACTGAAGAAGACAACAAGGTGACCCCGTGCACCAGCAACAACTACTGAAGACAACAAGGTGACCCCGTGCACCAGCAACAACTACTGAAGAAAACAAGGTGACCCCGTGCACCAGCAACAACCAACGGAGAAGACAACATCAAGGTGACACTGAGAAGACAACATCAAGGTGACACTGGAGAAGACAACAAGGTGACACTGGGAAGACAAGGTGATACTGGAGAAGACAGCAACAAGATGACACTGGAGAAGACAACATCAAGGTGAAACTGGAGAAGACAACATCAAGGTGACACTGAGAAGACAAGGTGATACTGGAGAAGACAGCAACAAGATGACACTGGAGAAGACAACATCAAGGTGAAACTGGAGAAGACAACATCAAGGTGAAACTGGAGAAGACAACATCAAGGTGACACTGAGAAGACAAGGTGATACTGGAGAAGACAGCAACAAGGCGACACTGAGAAGACAAGGTGATACTGGAGAAGACAGCAACAAGGCGACACTGAGAAGACAAGATGATACTGGAGAAGACAGCAACAAGGTGACACTGAGAAGACAAGATGATACTGGAGAAGACAGCAACAAGGCGACACTGAGAAGACAAGATGATACTGGAGAAGACAGCAACAAGGTGACACTGGAGAAGACAGCAACATGGTGACCCCCGTGCACCAACAACCACTGAAGGGGAGACGTGAGAAGTCACCTCGCTACTTCTTACTCTTTACGCAGGTGCTTTTATCCAACCTGATTTACTCTGACGGAAAATGCAGATAAAAATCAGCAAGAACCTCCCGCCGCCCTCCAAGCAGCACCCCATCCATTCTCAATCTCCTCCCGGGTTACAACACTGCCACACACACTATCAGATTTTTTGCCAAGTGGTAAACATTCCGCTGGAGCAACAATGGATTTCTTACCACAGTTTGCAGTAAATATCTCGATTAGGTTTGGTCATCCTCTATTCAAAAAAAAAAATTAAAATTATACAACGAAAAAAATATAAATTTGTAATAAAGGCGATCATAAGTTCGACATGAAGAGAAAACTGGCAGCTACCGAACGCGGCAGACATAACCATGTCAGATTTTTACTGTTTAAGGTACCTTAATAATAGTGGTAGTAGTAGTAGTAGTAACAATAATAATCTATTTCTACAAGTACACGATACAACTTATGCAGACCTAGCTGATATCAATGACATACTATCAAGCCCCTGGTTATGCAGAGCACTTCGGGCAACTTAGGCTAATCTTGTACCCCAGGATGCGACCCACACCCGTTGGTTAGCACCCAGGTACCTATCCTGCTATTAGGTGAACAGGGACAGCAGGTTTAAGGAAACACTCCCATTGTTTCCACCCGTACCGGAGATCGAACCACGGACAATGTGTGAGCTGAATATGCTACCAACCGAGCTACGGGACACCTCAGTCTCATTTGACTGTCTTCGCAACAGTGAAACAATGCATTTGATTAAGCAGACGGACTGCACGATATCACTTAATTGGTATACTGAGGACTAGCAAACGAGAACAGCATTCACGGATTTGAACACTCTTTCAGAACTTTATGTATACCTTATGTTAATGTAAGACTGCTTCCTGCAGCTTCTCGTACTCCCTACCATAGGCCTGTAACCAGCCTTCCCTCTGGTGACGCGGGTATCGTTCAGTATCATGAGAACAAAAAGGCACAATACCGTTACTGGAATACACAAATAACCCGCACAAAGGTCCGACTTGGACCATTTACAAAGTCAGACCGAAACGTCGTCCTAAGCTTCTCTCTCCTATGAGCGGGTTATTTGTATAGTATCAATACGATCCTCTGTCCCCTAATCGCAGCACGGTCTCAGACCTGCCAGGCATGTTGTTGCTGTTATTATTAAAGCATTCATCTGGGGTGTTCATGTGACCAAATCACTGGTGCCGTTGGCCCTATAACGAGGAAAGTTGCAAAAAGCAACTACTGACCTACGCTCCCACAGACGGTGGTGTCTTCTACTATACGTCACTGTAGTAACCACTGGTCCCATGTCGGGTTACAGACTCCGAGGTACACTAGCAGACAGTGAATGCACGCCTTCAAATATTTCAAATAGCAGACGCTGATTACGCGAGATCTGTTCTCTGGAATACACAACATACACCAAAAAGGCCAAGTGGCTTATCGACAAGTGCCTTTGACAAATGGTAACTGAAAGTCCTACTTTGGCCTTATAGAAGCGAGAGTTTACCAAGCAGGAATCTTTGCCACGGCATTTAATTAAAAGTTTCTATAAAAAACGCACAAAAACTTACATTTTTCATGCACTAGGCCCTCTTGCAAGGGCAAAATTGCTCGGAGGCAGAACTTATGCGTCTCACCGTAAATCTAGTCAGGTGGGAATCAGATGAAGGTTAATATTTATTTCAGCGGCTCGGCTGAGATTTTGTTTAATGTGTAATCTAGCTACTCAATTTTTTTTTTAATTTTGTAAACTGTACAATAGTCAATGGACTGTGCAACGGAGACGATTATAATTTGGGCCTGTGGAAAAAGTTTAGTCTCTGGTAAAAAGAAAAGCCTAACCCAGCCTAGTCTAATATCTAACTCAAAATCTAGGATAGGTTACGTTTGCATTACCAAAAAAGTTTTCCCCATACTCACAAAATATAAACGTTTCCGTTGCACAGCTCACTACTGTTGGCGAATGTACTTAATAACGCTTATGTTCCAAGTAGATGAATATTAACCCAGTAGAGCTTGTACAAAACTGTAGCATACACAACTACACTATGCAAATGTACAATTAATGTACAATTGCTATGGATCCCATCACACACTGGATTACACCTTCATGATAAAGTTGATATGTTAGCCAAGAAGAGTACCCAGAAGGAGAATGTAGAATATAACTTTGGTATATCTGTGTCTAGCATTAGGAATAATATTAGGAGAGAAGTAAATAATGAAAATAAATGTTAGAGAAATGCAATTAGAAGTCTGAGTAGATCTATAACCCACTATGAAACATGAACTAGAAAAGTATGTTTACGAACAATTTGAATTAACAGACTGCTGATTTTTGTAGTGGCCAGGCTTAGGCTTGGTTAAAATTCTTCGGCAGTTTGACGACACACAGATATGACAAACTAAACGCAAATTATTTGTCAGGCTAGGGCACTGTTTTTAACACTAGGGTTAAAAATTTTCAACTTTTGGGGGAAATATAGTGATAGACAGTATAATAACCTATGTACATTTCAAGAATCTTTTTAATAAAAAAATAAATTACTAAGTAAATTTCCAAAATTTGCTTGTAAGAAAAGTAAATTTGTAGTATAAACCCAAAAGTAACTTGAAAACCCATTTGGGCCTAGTTCCAGGTTTTTGTTACCCAAAATTTGCTTTTTCGCACCTCCACGGGAGGATAGGGAGTGTACAAAAAACTACCCACTTCGGTGGCAAAATCAAAAAATAAAAACTCCCAAATGATATTAAAAAAAAAGAAAATTGACACTGTCTGTATAAAAGACAGTTTACAGCCTTGCCTGCCACTAAGATACAAAAACAACCGTCAGGGTATGATAGGTAAAGGGAACAGTCAAACTAATGCGACTTTTTAAATTATGGAAAAGTTTCGTTCCAGGTTACAAAACTCCTGGGAGCGAAACTTTTCCACAATAAAATGTCGATTATTGCAGATGTCCCCTTACTTAACTATTGTCGGTAATTCTCCCAAAACATAATTACAACCGCCAAGATAGCCCAAATTTCCTTTATGCTTGTGTCAAATATTTTTCCCCGCTACCAGTGGTACGCAGCACCTTTTAAAAACAACACCGCAACCGTTTAAAAAATTTGTCAACGGTGCGGGGTTTTTATATCTTTCTAGTCAACATAAATAGGGCCCCAAGATGTTGACCTTTCTTAAGGCTTTTACAAACTACTCTGCAGAAACTTACAGCTGTCAAATTATTTTTCACACACCAAAAAAAAAATAAATGTTCTTAAATTTTTTTCCTCCTACAGTTAGGTTGCTAGCAAATCAAAAAGAAACCTGAAGACGAGGGGTTAGTAGTATATTACATTTAGAACTTTGCTACATACTTAACAAAAAAAAGTTTCAGTATTATATTTGGATATTTGATTTTAAAAACGCATGGACCTCGCACGAAAATCGCAAAATTTGCCCCAAGGAAAAAACTCACAAAAGAGAAAAAGGGGATAATTTATCTGAAACTTGTTTAAATGTATTTAAAAACTCGCTGGGGAAAAAATTTTTTATAAAAAAAAAAAAGCGTTATCATGGGAAAAACAACAAGTGTACTACCTGCCTCCCTGGTGAGTGTCCCGAGAGTAAAAAAATGGTGATCAACAAACGTTCCCCTGGCCGGGGGTTTTATTTTTGCACTTGTATCACACATTTTTTTTTGTTTGTAAGTGTGCAGGTGTATATTTTTTTTAAATTCAAAGGAAATCAAAATTTAAAAAGTATACTGCCCCTAAAAAAGGGAAATTTCGTTTAAACAAAGGGAAAGAAATTTGCGTGTGGAGAAGGATAGGGGGTTGTGTGGTTTTTGTGTTGTGGTGGTGGTGTTTGTGTGTGTGGGGTGTGGTGTGGTTGGTGTGTGTTGTGTGTGTGTTTTTGCGCGCCTCACCGTTTGGGGTTGCTGGGGGTCAGTCACAGCTCTTGGCCCGCCTTTTAAACTGGTCGTTACAAGTCACTTTCCTGCTCCATGAGCTTCATCATCCCTCTTCTTAAACTATTAGGATCCTGCCTCCCTACATCACCCCCCAGATTTTCCACTTCCTGAAAACTCTTGCTAAAAAATCCTTCCCCTAACACCCGTGATTCATCGGGTTTTCAAGTTCAACTGCGCCCCCCTTGTTGCTGTGTCCCTTTCGGAAATCCGTTCTGTCCACCATCAATTCTTTAATTTTTTGCGCCGCGCATGCTGCTGCGTGTGTGTGTGTGTGTGTGTACTCCCTATTTGTACTCACCAATTTGTGTTGCAGGGTCGAGTCATACTCCCCCCCGCCTCTTACTGATTGCTACTGGTCCCTCTCTCCCTGCCCATGAGCTTTATCATACCTCCCTTAAAACTAGTAGGGGTTTTCCCCCCTCCACTACTTCACTTTCTAGCTATTCCAGGGCTTGACTACTCTATGACTGAAGAAATTTTTCCTGACATTTTGATTCTTGGTCTTCAACTTCCAATTGTGACCTCTTGTGTCTTGTCCCATTTGTGTGGTGGGGTGTTTGTTTTGGGGGTTGTGTGGGGGGTGGGGTTTTTTGTGGGGTTTTGGTGTTTTTGGGTGTGGGGTTTGTGTGTTGGTGTTTTGTTTTTGTGTGGGGGGTTTTTGTGTGTGTTTTTGGGTGTGTGTGTTGTTGTGTGTGTGTTGTGTGTGTGTTGGGTGTGTGTGTTGTGTGTGTGTGTGTGGTGTGTAGTGTTTGTTTTTTGGTTTTATGTGTTGTGTTGTGTGGTTGTTGTGTGTGTGTGTGTGTGTTGTGTGTTTGTGTGTGTGTGTGGTGTGTGTGTGTGTGTGTGTGTTTGTGTTTGTGTGTGGTATGTGTGTGTGTGTGTGGTTGTGTGGGGTTTGTGGTGGTGTGTGTGTGTGTGGTGTATGGTTGTGTGTATGTGTGTGGTGTGTGTGTGTGTGGTGGTGTGTGTATGTGTGTGTTTGGTGTGTGTATGTGTGTGTATGTTTTTGGGGTGTGTGTTGTGTGGTGTGTGGTGTTGGTTTATGTGTGGGTGTATGTGTGTGTGTGTGGTTTTGTGGTTGTTGTGTTGTGTGTGTGTGTGTTTGTTGTGTGGTGTGTGGTGTTGGTGTGTGTTTGTGGGTTATGTGTTTGTGTGTGTGTGGGTGTATGTGTTGTGTTGTGTTGGGTGTGTGTATGTGTGTGTATGTGTGGTGTGTGTGGGGGTTGGTGTGTGTGTGGTGTGTTGTGTAGTTGGGGGTGTTGTTTGGTTTTTGGTGTGTGTATGGTGTGTGTGTGTGTGTGTAGTGTGTGTGTATGTGTGTTGTGTGTGTGGTGGTGTGGTGTGTGTTTGTGTGGTGAGGGTGTTGGTGTTTTGGTGTGTTGTGTGTGGGGTTGTGGGGTGGTGTGGTGTGGCCTTTAAACCTCCCCTTAAAACTTTGTAGGGTTTTCCCGCCTCCATACTTCATTTTCTGGGCTTTTCCCCACGTTTTGCTACCTATGACTGAAGAAATATTTCCCTAGCACCCCTTTGATTCTTAGCTTCAACTTCCAATTGTACCTCTTGTTCTGGTCCCATCTGTTGTGTGTGTGTGTATGTGTGTGTGTGGTAGGTGTTTTGGGTGTGTGTGTGTGTGTGGGGTTGTGTGTGTGTTGTTTTTGGGGGGGGGGGGGGTTTTTTTTTTTTGTGTGTGGTGTGTGTGTGTGGGGGTTGTGTGTTGGTGTGGGGGTTTTGGGTTTTGGGGGTTGGGTGTGTGTTTTGTGGTGTGGTTGTGTGTTTGTGTGTGTGGTTTTGTGTGGGTGTGTGTGTGTGTTGGGGTTGGTTGGGGTTTGGGGTTGTGGTGTGTGGGGTGTGTGTGGTTGTGGGGTTGTGTGTGTTGTGTTGTTGTATGTGTGTGTGTGTGTTGTGTGTGTGTGTTTTGGGTTTGTGTGTTGTGTGTGTTATGTGTGGTGTTTTGTGTGTATTGTGTGTGTTGTGTGTGTTGTGGGGTGTGTGTGTGTGTATGTGTGTGTGTGTAGTGTGGGTATGTGTGTGTGGGGGTTTGGTTGTGGTTTTGTGTATGGTTGTGTGTTGTGTGTGTGTGTGTTGTGTGTGTGGGGGTTGTGTGTGTGTGGGTGTGTGTGTTGTGTATGTGTGTGTATTGTGTGTGTGTGTTTTTGGTGTGTGTTGTGGTGGGGTTTTTGGGTGTGTGTATGGGTATGTGTGTGTGTATGTGTGTGTGGTGGTGTGTGTGTTTGTGTGTGGTGTGTGTTGTGGGTTGTGTTGTATGTATGTATGTATGTAGTAGTATGTTGATGTGTGTGTGTGGTGGTGTTTTGTGTTTTTGGGACTCTACGTTGCGACCTTCCCCAACTATATAAACAATATCTTCAACCGAAAAAAAAAATGTCGCCTGAATAAGCCGACAGGGGGGAGTGCATATTGTCCCAGCTGAGAACGGGAGGGGCAAAGCAGCGGGCACCACCACCACGGCGGCAGCGGCAGCAGAACAAAAAAGAGAAATCACCCAAAACAAATTTTCCCAAAAATTTTTTAATACGGGTAATTTACAAACTTAATAAAAAATAGGAATAAAAATAAAAAAAGGGTTTTCCCCCTATTAAAAAGTTTCTTTGCCAAAATTTAGTGCATCAATTTCTGCAATTTTTAAAATCTTATATTATCTGCATGTAGCAGAGTTAACATCCAGTAGTTTTAAATCAAAACAAAGCGATTTTCTTTTTGGCGCGGGACGACCTTTTTGTCACTTAAATAGTAAAACCCTCACGTCGATTTTTCAGGCGAAGACGAGGACACTGGAAAATTAAAAGGGGAGGGATCTACCCAGGCGGTAATAAAAACAAAATCATTTTTGCAAAAAATCACGTTGTAAAATAGCTAAATTACGTCATTAAATAAATCGAAGACACACCCAAAAAAAGTTCATAAATACTTACCGACCAAAAGATAGCTTGAAGTTTGTGTAACCCCAGTTTACAAGTTTTGGGTTTATACTCAGTGGAAAACGTTTAAGCCACATTAAAATACTCGGGCTCCATTTCTTGGCTATTGTACACTTCAAGTACCCTTACACCTGCTACTTTGTTAACTACACAAATTTCAATGCAAGCGAGAAAGTGCATCATTATTTACACCTAAAAATTCTCCGAGCAAAACGGGTTTCCAAATCGCCACAGAAACCCTAAAAAAGAGGCTGGCAGACGCAAAATCCCCCATAAAAGTAGTGTGCCAGATACAGCGAGACAACACAATACTGTAGGGGGGTCAAGACCATTCAACATTCCCATCATAATGAAAGGGTTGTCAAAGACCCCTGGCTGTCTCAAAGGGTTTTGGAAATTTTCCTAAAGAACTCCCGATCAGTAGGCAGGTCTACAGTGGACTTCTTGCAGCCAGCAAAAACAGCCTTTTTGATCACCCTTGATCCTCCAGAAGGGGGTTTGGGGGGGGGGGTCAGACTCCTAAATTCCTTCAGGATCCATCAAACGTATTGACACTGAAACCCACAATCTCTTTCCAAATGAAACTTGAGCAATTAGGTTCAGAATGCCTCCCACAAAAAGTCCCCCCCACTGTCGTCAACACTGACGGTCATGATACCACCTCTTTAACACAAACATAAACATGGGGTGCCTCAGCGTGCGTCCTCTGTTTTTATTCCTCATCACATAAATAACCCCCATCCCTCTCAGAAATTTTAAATCAATCCTTTTTTGCAAATGAATGACATTTATATGTTAATCCAAATCCTATTATCCTTAAAACACAGTGAAGAACTCGTTTAAAATTTTTACAAGGATGGGAACGAAAAATAACTCCAAAAATGACAAGTTTCTACATATTGTTTGAGAATAAGCTTTTAAAAGCCCATTTCAAATAAAAAAAATAATTATACAAAGAAAAAGGCCAAACAAGGGAAACTGGGGATATACCCTGACTTTCAACCTCAGATTTTGCACATATCCAAAAAATCAAGAAAAATTTCCCAGACAACCCTAACCAAAACTAAACTCGCTTTTCGATGTAGATTTTGGGGTTACTATAAAAAAAATCACCTAAAACTCATTGTTACCCAGTGAAATAAGCTATAATAAATATTCACTCATCCAGGTTCCGAACACACACACCACACACACAAAACACACATACACACACACACAACACCACACACACACACCAAAAAACACACACACACACAAAAACACACACACACACACTATTCAAGATTCACAAATTTAATACATCCCACTTCTACTGTGTATTTTTTACATCAGGCCTCAAACGAAATTTCACCCACGCTCCGACTCTTTCCGGAGAGCTGCAAAAACACACACAGACACAACAAAAGGAAAATTTCACTTGTATACCACGTGTTGACTTAAAGAAAACAGGGGAAATCTAAAAAATTGGGAATCCTTTCCAGAAAATGCAAAAAGTTCCCCTTTACTACCCCCTTCAAAAATATTTAAAAAAAAAAAAAAAATACCCCAAAGTGATTAATTTCCCGCTTAAACAAATTATTTTTAACCTATTTTTCCAAACAACCCTTGATCCACATGTATTTGCTTCATACCAGTGCCACAATAATACCAACGTTTCAACAAGTTTAATCAAATATATCTTCTACCTCAATTTCAGATACAAAAGTTGTGCCCAAAATGTTCACAAGACCCCAAAAATAAAAATTTTAAAATACCAAAATATTAGGTATTTAACTGCAAATAAACAAATTAAAAAATTCAGTAATTTAACATGCCACGTATATAAGGGTTACCCCAAATGCTCTACTAAAGAATTTCTAAAAGTAGGTTATACGTGGAAAAAATGTATAAAATACCAAAAACAAGGAAATATAAACACCATGCAGTTAATGTGATCCTTTTACTGACAAAGTTTCGTCCACCAGGGGTTTTTTTCAAGTCAAAACACATTAAGGTGTGAAGATTTCATCTCTTTACATCTTACTGTTCCTGCCTACTTTCTGAATTTGACTGAAGAAGCCTACTGTGAGGCGAAACGTTTCGGAAAAAAGTTGCCCAAATTTGGCCCATGTGTCTTACCACCAACCTGTCGTTTGTATCCATTTTGTGTTCATCTTTTCAACACTGCAAAAACCCTGGCCTCTTGGACGAAAAGCCTTAACAACCCTTTCAAATGAGAATGTTGGATCTAGAGGGACCCGACCCTTTTGGGCTTTCACTCCACTACTTTTCTACTCTGCACCTCTCCTTCGGGCAGTATTTTAAATCTCCGCACGTCGCTTTATTTCAGATAGTTTTCCGCATGGGCTAAAATTCTCCAGGCCGAGGGGGTGACAACCCAAATTCTAACCCCTTTAGGGTGATGGACGATTAATCTCTCACATCTCTACTTTCCTGCCTACTTCTGTATTTTAAAATAAAAGACACAAGGAAAATAAGTGACATTTATTGTGGGAACGTTTTTGCTCTCCCCGGGGCTTATCAACCATTACAAACAATAAGGGCACAGAGGGGATATAAAGGCCTGGGGGAGGTGCAATACATGAGGTACCATTTCATGTTCACTAGTGGTGGTGGTGGTGGTAGTAGAGTAGTGTAGTAGTGTAGTATGTAGAGTAGTTATAGTAGTAGTAGTAGTGTAGTTAGTAACAAAAAAAAACAAAAATGGAAGAGCAAATAATTCTACATGAGTAAAAAGGGTATAAAAGCTATTATTGGGGGAAAAAATATGTAAGGGTAAAAATAATAGACCCAAGAATAGCTTTTATATCCTTTTACTCATGTACGAATTTTTTTGCTCTTCCATATTTTATTATTTTGTTACTACTACTACTACACATACCCCTAGTGAACACGAAATGGGACCTCACTATATTGCAAACCCCATCAGGCCCTTTAATACCCCTGTGTCCCTTATTGTTTGTAATGGCTTTTATAAAACCCGGAGAGCGAAAAGTTCCCAAAAAATGTCACTTTTTTGCACTTTTCCTTTTATTTACATATTTGTCGGGAATTCACCAACTTTATTACTTTTTGTATTCGACTGAAGAACCACGGTAGGCGAAACGTTCGGAAATAAAGTTTCCTAACTGTTTCCTATGGTCTACCCCCAAAACCCGTCTTTGTTACCATTTTGATGTACATTAGGTATTTAACGCTGTCTTCTCTGGCGATAAGTCTTGAAAAGAAAAACACCCAATACCGAAGAATCCTGGAACCACCCCCTTACTGCACATCCAACAACTTTAAAACCCGAACAACGGCTTCTATAATATAGCTGAACCCCTTTCCCAAAAAACTTTCTTATCCTATCCCCCCATAAAACAGGGGAACACTGCAGAAGGGCTACTCATATATTTCCTTCTCTTTTTAAAAACTCCCAAGTTTTTGACTATCACTTTAGTCGAAGTTTTTTCACATGCACTTTCTCCACCCAACCCAGCATTTTTCATCCTTAATACTCACGTAATTTCACCCATTACCTAAAGAGTAAAGATCAAACCAGGAGGGATAACCAATGAGTCGTCCAAACTAGCACTTGCACTGTCGTTAGTGGGAGGCTGCAAATCAAAGTATGCGTTTTTTTCGCTCAAAGAGGCCTTTGTTTTCGTCTGTACAGACACACAGAGGTGGAAACTACTTACCCCCACTGTTACTAACCCCTTACGGACCCGGGATTTTTGTCTTGATTCCCCAGCAATGAGGGCCAGGGAAACTGTTTTTCAAGCGATCGACAAACCTTATCACTGTACAGGGCCCCTGAAGAAATCAAGTCATCTACGAAGCAAAGAAAATTGGGGCCCAAGGGTTTGGGCTTTTATTACTAAAATACCCAATCTCAAAACCTCTGAAGGTCCCTTCGGACGTCAACAGGCGCCAGCTCTCGCGGGCCGGGTTTCATATTTCCACATCAACCCAGCCTTTATCGAAGCAGAGAAATTCCAACATACTACAGTCTATAATTTTTACTCATACTTACCACCACAAATGAATTTTCCTACCCAAAGGGCAAGAAGTTTGCTCCACCCGTGGCCGTGAGGGTTGACTTCAAAAATTGCACTACTGCTTTAAAAACCTAAATGCTTTAACTGCAAGAAAGACCACCATACCTTGCTGCCCGGTGCCCACCCCAAGAACATCTCAAAAAACAACAACAACAAAAAAGAAACCCAACCCACAACAACCAATATTTTTCTATCGCCAACTTAAGCAGACACACCAAGATACTACAGCCACGAAAGCTGCTCCCACCACTTTCCCCCGCCACACCTATGCCGACTCCACCAAAATTCTTTGTTGCAAATTTTGTATGCTCTTACAAATGCAGCTGAGCCTGGTTCCTTTAACACACCTCAATGAAATTTTCAAAAATAAATAATATGCCTGGGCCCCACATTCCCCGCTCACCACTTCCCCCCTGAGATCCTAAAAACCTGCAAAAATTTTCCCGCATCCCCCGCGCTCCCCCGCGTCACAACCTCCACTAGACACAAATGGACCAATCAGAGACCTTGAACTCGGCAAAACCCCCAATGAGAGTCCACTACCGCTTTCATCCACCAGAGAACTGACCCCGTCGGAAATCTCGCCTTCACCAGTTCAGCCCCCAGCCAAAAAAAGCAAAAACACAAGAACGCGGATGACCTCACGGTGCCACTGCACTGAACTGCTGCAACACAACAAGTCCCTATCTGAAGGGGGTGACTTCTACACAACAAGGGGTATAAGAAAACCCCTGCTGCTTCAGAAATCCTCATCACCCCCAGGACGGAACAGTCAAGTAAACCCACGACCAAACTGCACAACACCACTGCAAAATGACCCGACTACTCACTTTCCAACACCCAACCCTTTGGAAATCAAGTACACCTCAAAGGGAAATTCAGGGTGTTAGAAAAGGGGCTTTAAGACGTACCCTGTCTAGCAGACTTTTCCCGACCCCTCACCCAGCACTTTTCTGTCCCTAAAGCGGGGTGTGGGGTCCAATCAACCCTGTAACTGCGCCCCTGCCCCACGCGCTTTTCTTTGGGGGGAAATCATGCAAGATAGAAGACCAAACCTCCAACCGGGGGGCCCAAAAAAGAAAAAAAGATGATTTCGTCACCCCCCCCCCCGGGGGGGGCCCCTGCCGGGGCATCATCTGGAGAAACCTGAGCCCGAAAGGGCCTCGAATCAACATGAAAGAAAATGAACACCAACACACCACTCCACACAGGAGAGCACAGCCTAGCCGACGCACCATTTCATTGCCCCTTTTAGGGGGATGGTTGGGGCCAGAGCCCGAGATTACCCTTACAAAAGAGGGGGTACTTGTGCCCCTCCCTGGGAGGGCTTTGGTCTCGACACTCCTAGACAGGGACCAGTTCCGGGCCCCCACTTGGGAAAGGGCCGGGGGGGAAAAAACCGGCGAACTTTTAAAAACACCCAGGGATTGGGGCCCGTGCCAGGACTAGGTCTTTGGGGAACATTATCAACATACCCCAGGTATTGGAATCAAATTACACCCAGGGGTTTTTGGATACAGCTTAAAATGCAGCTTATTTTCTGGCCGGCCCCCACTTGGAAGGGCCCGGCGGGAAACCGGCGAATTTTTAACAACAACACCCAGAGATCTTTTTTGTGATTTATAAAAACCCCCCTGTGTGGGGGGAAAAGTTGCAAAAAAGGATCAGAAAAATGATTTGGAATCACTTTTAAAAAACTAAAACTTGGCAAGATATAAAAAAAGTATAGGATTAAAAAGGGCAACTTAAAAAAACAAAAAGCCATCCCAAAACCCTCCGTTTTCTATGGGTGAACATTACAGGTAAAAAACAAAATGGGAAAGGAAACAACCTTGTATGTTTCACTTTGGAATGATGCTGTGAGGTACATGAGTGAGAACCCGTTTGGCAAATGAGGACCTTTGGGAAGATTTTAGGACCCGTTTTTCAAAATGTGAACCTGTTGGCAAGATGAGGGCCCGCTTACAAGAGTAGGACCTGCTTGGCAAGAGTGAGGACCTACTTCGCAAGGGTGAGGAACTGCTTGGCAAGAGTGAGGACCTGCTTGGCAAGAGTGAGGACCTGCTTCGCAATGGAGAAGGGCTGGTGGAGAGTGGCTGTCAAGGCCAACTGGCATTAATTTCTGGCTAGACAAGTGCTACAAGGAAATTGTGGTGCCATTCGTTGACAACTCTATCAAGAATGGCATGTATGCCTGGGGTGAGATGCATTTGTCTATGGCAGAGGTTACAGCAGTACATATTTCAGTCAAGAGAGGCACACACACACACACACACACACACACACACACACACACACACACACACACACACACACACACACACACACACACACACACACAACTGCAAACCTCGCTCATGGAGAAAGATCTTGGGGTGAGTATAACACCGGGCACATCTCCTGAGGCGCACATCAACCAAATAACTGCTACAGCATATGGGCTCCTGGCAAACCTAAGAATAGCGTTTCGACACCTTTGCAAGGAATCGTTCAAGACTCTGTATATCGTGTACTCGGGCCCCATAAGGATCTGCAGCACCAGTCAAAACCCACACCGGGTCGAGACGTCAAAAATTAGAGAAATGAAAAGGGTTGCAAAAAGATAGCCCGGGGAGCAAGGGGTTATGTCCAACAGGAGGTTAAGGGGAAAATCGACCTGACAACAGTGGAGGACAGGAGGGATAGGGAGGACATGATAACGACATATAAAATACGGAGAGGAATTGACAAAGTGGATAAGGACAGATTTTCCAAGATGCTACACAACAAGGGGTCACAATTTGGGAAACAAAAGATTCAACATCACAGGGATGTTGGGAAATATTTTCATTTATAAAACTGTTAGGAATGGAACAGTCTGGAGAGTGAGGGAGGGGAGGAGGACCCATAAACAGCTTTAAGAAGAGGATAAAAAAGCCATGGAGCAAGAAGAGTAACCTAGTGAAAACCAGTGAAGAGGTGGGGCCAAAAAAAAACTATGAATCGACCGCGAAACCCACAAAAGGGATACACACCACACACACAGGGGCCAGGGGGTATGAATCGACCCCTGAACCAAAATAGGTAAGTACGTACCACAAACACGCAATGCAACTTCCCGGAATAAAAATATCAGGAACAGGTCTACAAATGGCACAGCAACAACCACTATTTGAAAACCCAAAACCCCGGACAAATAAAACAAAATTCCCATTCCCCCGGGACAAAGTAAATTAATTACAACTTCACTACTTTGTCGCCGTTAACACCAAACTGTCTTTAACATTTAAAAGTTTATGACACAAGGGGGGAAATAGAAGGATTTTGGGTTTTTTTAAAATTTCCCCCTTATCCAAAAGAAAAAAAATAAATGCATTTAAGTAACAGCTACCGGGAATGTTTTTTTGTACTAATTATATTTCAAATTTTTTTTATTGATATTTGAGAATTCGTAATAAATCACAAGTGAAGAGGACTGAGCCTCTACCTCGCGTCGCTTTTTAATTTACTAGTAAAACCCTTTAAACCACTGCCCCACAGTCAGAAGAAATACCCAAGAAATTTATTTTCCCCTGGGAAGCGGTGAAGGCCACAACTGTGACTTCCCTTCTGTGGAACCTTAGGCCCCACCAACCAAGTTAAAAACACTAATTCCTATTTACTTTTAAAACTCCATAATTTTACTTTTACGTTTATTGTTATAAATGGATGTAGTTTGATCTTTTTATGGGGGATAGTGGAATCCCCTCCCAGTTTCCAGGGCTAAAACCCCAAATTCCCAAAACGTAAAATCTAAAAACAAATAAAACACATTTTTGTGAATAATCCGAAAACGTTAGAATTTTAAAGCCCACCCCCGGAACTCAACAATGCTAAAATTTGTAATTTGATGAAAAATTAAAAAGAACTAAAAAGAACCATGAGTAAAAAAAACCTGTCAAACAGCTAAAATTTATAATTAGCAAGGCTTTGTTAAGATACCTCGGACAGAGAGAACCTGGGGGGTTCTTCCAAAAATAAAAAAAAATAAATTTTTAAAATAATGTAACCTTTCGAAGCAGTTTTAATATTTTAAGAAAAAAAAAACAACATGCCCAGTTAAAATGCTTCTATGGCATTTCGGAGAACATTAAAACAAAAAAAATAGAAATTTTAAAAGGCCCCCAAAAGTAAAAACAATTAAGTGTAGTGAATTTTTTGTAGGTCTGGCAGTTTGTAGGTGTAATAGCCCCCCCACCCCCGAAAATAAAGGATCTAAATGGGCAGAAGGAGAAAACGGTCCAATAATTATCCCAAATTTGCTTTACTCAGATAAAATCCCGCATAAAGACACGAAAAAAAAAAGCAACCCTTTTAAAAAAATAATATTATATATATTAAAATTTAATATATATAAAAATTATATATATATAATAATATATAATAAAATATAATTTTATATTATAATATAATATATATATATATATTTTATATAAAATAATTAAAATATATATATATATTATAAATTTTATAATATTATATTTTAAAATTATTTTAAATAAAAAATATAATATATTTTATAAAAAATATGCAAAACAACCATCTGAAAAAATAAGAAATTCCAAGCGCTTTTGCTACCCCACATTAAAAGGGAAGTAAAAGAAAAGCACCAAAGGAAGCTATAAAGGGGGTCTGGCCACACCTCACATCAGACCCAAAACGTTAAACCCTGACGCGCGCCGACTACCCACAAACTATTCTACCAAAAAAAATTTAAAAAAATTTTTTGTCCATTATTATTAAATTCTTCCCAATTCTATTAATTATAAATGGATCTTTTTTATAAAACCCAAAAGGAAATATTCATTTGTCAAACGCTTTTTTTAAAAACAAGTTTAAATTTAAATTTCCGTCGCCATGGACTTTTCTGATGTTTTAAATTTTAAAGGGGAAATAATGAATTCAAATTTAAAATTTTCAAAAAAACCTAAAAATAATGTTCCATGCCACTATTATTCCTCGCATCAAGATAAGTAAACGTCTTTTTTTCTCATCAATGTTTTTTGAGGCTTTACAAATTTTGTACCTGAGTTCATAGATGGGGAAATACCAAAAATTTATAAAATAGTATGATTTAAAATCCCCAAAAGAAATGTAATTGATAAATTTTTTAAATTGAAGAAATACTTTTTAAAAATCCAAAAAGGGACAACCACCTTATTCAAGTAAAAATTTTTTGGGTTCTCCCCTTCCCATGAAAACTTGGTTGATATGCCTTCTTTTCTTAAGACTTTTAATATTTAAAATTTTAGTCAAAAATGTTGATACAGTAAAAAAAAAATTTTGAAAGAAGAATTCCCCCAAAAGCGATGGAGTTTCTATAAGATTCCTTGTAAAATTTTCGATAAAGTTTATTACGGTCAACTGGAAAAAAACCCAACTAAAATTAAAACAACATAAATATAGCATTAAAGGACAAGATTCCAAAGCTCATTTATTCATGTAAGAGATTTTAAAACCCTCCAATTATTTCAAAAAGTTGAAAAAGTATTCAACAAGTCCATGGTCGACAAAAATAATTGAATTTTTTTCATTTTTATTTTTAAATTTTATTACAACAAGGGGGAAGCGTAACCCGGGAGGTTATACAGCGCCTGGGGGGGGGATGGGGAAAGGATTGGGGCTTAATTTGGGGAACGGGAGCACAGAAAAAAAAATTCCCCTAAATCAAGAGCCCCTCCCCAAACTTCAAGGAACCCTTTCCTTGAGGATTTTTTTTTCATAAAAAGCAGTTTTGACAATTGAATTTTTCCCTTTTGGGTTTATTAAATTAGATCCATTTATAATTAATAAAATTTTGGGGAAGAATTTAATAATACACTGGACAAATAATTTTTTTAAATTTTTTTTGGGTAAATAGTTTGGGGGTGGTCGGCGCGCGTCAGTGTTTAACCGTTGTGGATCTGATAGTGGGTGCGGCCAGACCCCTTATATAGCCCCTTGGAGCTTTACTTTCATATTCCTTGATAATGGAGTAGTCACGAAAGCGTTGGGAATTTCTCTATTTTTCAGAGTGGTTGTTTTGCAATCTGAAATCACCTTTTTACTGTGTCTTATTGCATTTTATAAAAAATATATATATAATAATATTTTTATTAAAATTTATATAATTTTTATATTTCCCTTGAAAATGAGTAGTCACGAAAGCGTTTGGGAAATTTTTCCCCTCTATCTTTCGAGTGGTTGTTTTGATATAATAAAAATATATATAATAAATATATTATTATATAAATATATAAAAATTTTTAAAAAATTATAATTTGTTTAATTAACAACAGCCTTTTCCCACCAAGGCAGGGGGCCCGAAAAAGAAAAACTTTCACCATCTTCCCATCCATCACTGTCTTCCAAAGGGGGGGTGCTTAACTACAGTATAAAACTGCAACATTAAAACCCCTCCTTCAGAGTGCGACACTGTGCTTCCCAAACTCCGGGGGTCAACCCAGCCTGCCCGGTTTCCCTGAACCTTCCTAACATTTCTTCTCATGCTCCAACAGCAGCAAGTCCCCACAAAAACCCTTTTTCTCCCCTTCGCTCCTAACACGCTCAGCATCTTGTTGGAAACCCCAAACCCCCCGCACACAAAGCGTCCTTACCCTCTCCCTCCAACCTTTTTCCCAGGCCGAAGTTACCCTGCCTTCCCTCCATTACAGATTTAAACTCTCGAAAGTGATCATTTTGTTTTAAAAACCTCTCTACATGCCCAACCCCCTTTAACAACCCCTCCTCAGCCCTCTGGATAATATTTTTTTTTTTCCTGCAAACCTCCCCCTAATTTTTCCCAAAATACGAAATTTTCCGCATATTTAACCCACACGCCCCAACGCGACATCTCCACTGCCTCCAGCCTTTCCTGTTGCAACATTCACCCCCCAGCCTCACACCCATACAAGAGCGTTTGTGTAACTTACTCTCGTACATTTCCCCCTCTTTCTTTTCCTGGACAAAGTTAACAAAAAAAGAACATAAAATAGGAGGTCACTGCGCAAGCTTGTTGGCCCCTATAACAGAAGCTTTACAAACCTCCCCCAAAAAAAACATGCTACCCCCAAAAAAATTAAACCAAAATATACCCCCCCGGAAATTACCTAAAATAAAACCCAAATCTTTTTATCCCCCAAAATTTTGAAAACCCAAACCCAGCAAAACCAACTATTTAGTCCCAATTTCCAAAAAAACCCCACCCTCTCATTTATTTTTAAATTTAAAATTTATTTTTAAAATCCCCAAGGGGTTTCCGGGAAAAACCTCATTTTTTAATACCCCCTTTTTTTTCCCCCATCTTCCCCCTTTTTAAAACCGTCTTTTCCCCCCTTATCCTTTTTTAACTAAATTTTTTAATTTAAAACCCACTCAGCCCTTTCTTCTGGAAATTTTAAGTTTAAATTTAAAACCCCCCCTTTTTAATTTTTTTAAAAATTTTTTCCCATTTTAAAACAACCCAAAACTACCCCCAAAATTTCCCTAACCCCTTTCAAAGGTGAAAAGGGGCCCTTCAATTTTTCTTTCCCCCCAAGGGAAAATTTCGGTCCCCTTTCCCCCTTTTTTTTCCCCCTCCTTTTTGTTCCCCTTTTCCAAAAAGGAGCCCCCAATTTTAAATCCTTTTCTTAATACCCCCCCCCAAACCCTTGACCCGCAAAAGAAAGAAGGAACCCCAAAGGGCCCTATAAAGGGGGAAAAACACCCCTTCCCCCAGGAGTTCAATTTTTTCCCCCCCCCCTTTTTAAAAGCCAAGAACCGGAATTACCCCTTGCCCCCCACGAAATTGCTTTTTTTCCCCTTGGATGGAACGGAAAACCGGGAACCCCCCCGCAAAAAGTAGTATTAAACCCCAACCCCCAATTTTTATATGTATTTATTTAATTTTTTAAAATTAAAACGTTTTGCCTTAAAAAACTGAGGGGGATTTTTCCACCTTTCCAAAATCTATTCCAAACCGGGTTTTTCCTATTCCCTTTCCAATTAAATTTTTGGAAAAGGCGGGCCTTTTGGTGTTTCACAGAACATTTTTTTATTCGCCATTTTTTCCCTCATTTTTTCCCCCCAAATTTTTAATTTGGGAATCAAACGGGCCCATCCACCATAGGAAACCAAACGGGGGACGGCCCCCTTCTGATTTTCCCCCAAAAAATTTTTCCAAAACTCCCTGGCATTTGCAGAAAAGGGGCCCCCCCCAAAGGAAAAAATTCCCTTTTTCTTTTTTTTTTGTTGGCCAAGTTTCCCTTTTTTTCAAAAAGCCCTTCCCCCTTGGTTTTGAACTCTAACCGAACTTAAAACCTTTTGAACCCATATAAAATTTTTATCAAAATTTTATTAAAAGGGGGTTTTTTTAAATTTCCCAAAACCATTTGGGAAAAAGTTTTTGTAAATTTAAAAACAGGCCACCACCAAAAACCGTTTTAAATTTCATTATCTCTGTGCCTTTCAAAAATGGTTAGGGAATTTTTTTTTCCGAAAATTTTTTTTCCTTTTTAAAATTTTCCCACTATGGATATTAAATTGGTCAAAAGGGCCCAACCAAGGGCCCCTGTCACCCCCTTGTAAATACGGTTTTACCTTTTTAAAAAATTTTTCCCATTTTCGGGCCACCTCTACCCGGGTTTTTTATTGGTTGTTAAAAAGTTGGGGGGCCAAAAAAATTCTCTTTCCTTCCTTTACATTCCCTTAAACCCCCCAAACCCTTTGGAAAAAATTTTAAATTCAAGGAGGGGGAAATTTAAAAAATTTGTTTTCCCCATTTTCCTGGCCTGTCAAAGGTTCCCGAATGGTTCAAATTTTTTCCCTTTTTAATTTTATTTTAGGTAAGGTTTAAAATTTTTTTAAAAACAAAGAAGGAAAAGTAGTTGAAATTTAACTTTTCCTTTTCCACTTTCAGGATGCCTTTGGAGTTATTTAAAAAAGTTCCCCAAATTTGCCCTAATTTTTTTACTTTTTTAAAACCCCTTTGAAAAACCCTTTTGGGGTTATTTTTTTTTCCCTTGCAAAACCTTGCCTATTAACCCTTTTTTTTTTCTTTTTTCCTTTCTTTATTTCTTCCCCTTAATTGGGGAAAATATATTAAAATTTCCCAAACCCCCATCCCCTTTTGATCACCAAATTCTTTTTAAGTGGGAATTTTTAAATTTATTTTCCAAATCCTTTTTTGGGGGGTTATTTTTGAATATATTATTTTAATTTTTTATTTTTTATTTTTTTAAAAAAATTTTTTTTTTAAAAATTAATATATTTTTTTATTATTTTTTATATATATATCTTTTTAAAATTAAAATTTTTAAATATATTTATATTTTTTAATTATTTTTAAAATATATATATATATTATAAAATATATAATATATTTTTTTATATAAAAATTATATTTAAATATATAATTTATATAAAATATAATATATTTTAAAATTTTAAAAAAATAAATATATATAAAAATATAAATAATTTTTTTTAAATATAAAAATATATAATTTATATATATATTTTTTAAAAATAAAATTTATATAAAATATATTTTTTATATTTATATTATAAAAAATTATTTATAAATATATAATAAAATATATAGAAATATAAATATATATATTATAAAATAAATAAAATACTTAAAAAATATATATAAATAAAATTTTATAAATATATTTTATATATATATATTATAAAAATATAAATATAATTTTTTATAAATATATATATTTTTTAATAAAATTTAATTTATAAATAGAAAAAAATTTATAAAAATTAAAAAAAAAATAAAATTTTTATAATATTTAAAATCATTTATAAAAAAAAATTTTTATTTTAAAAAAATTGTGTTTGTTTAAGAATTGGTTTTGGTTAAAACCGTATTTAAAAAATAAAATTTGGGGGAAAGGGGCAAAAAAAAAATTGCCTTCTTTAATAAGGAAAAAATATTTTAAAAATTTTTTTTTTTGCAAAATTAAAAATATTTAAAAATTAATTTTGGGAAAAAAAATTTTTCTTTAAAGGTTTTTTCAAATTTTTTTTTGGAAAAAAAAATTTTAAAGAACCGTAATTCCCTTTTTAAAAAAAAATATTCAAACCGAAGAATTTTTTTTTAAAAGGATTAATTTTAAATATTTTATTTAATTTAATTTTAATTTTCCCAATTTAATATATTTATATAAAATATATATATAAAATATATAAATAAATATATTTATAAAATTATAATATATATATAAAAAAATATCTAAAATTATATTATATTTTATATATATATATATAAAATATATACAATATATATAAAAATATATTAAAAATATAAAAAATATATATATAAAATTTATATAATATATATAAATATAAAAATATAATATTTTTATATAAAATTATATAAACATAAAAAATTTAATTATATATAAAAATATATTAATATATATAAAATATAAAAATATAAATTTAATATATATATTTTATATATTTTTTTTATAAAATTTAATATATTTTATATATATATAAAATAAAATATATAAATAAAAATATTTTAAATAATATAATATATATATATATAATATATATATATATATAAATTAAATTTTTATTTTTATATATATATTTTTTATATATAATAAATATTTTTATATATTTTAATAACTCTTTTAATATAATATTATATAAAATATATATATATATATTAAAAATTTTATATATATATATATTATATATACTCTATTTATATATATATTTATTTTTAATTATATATAATATATATATTTTATATATTTAATATTTTATATATATTTTTAAAATATATTTTTATATATATATTTATATATATTTAAATAAATATATATAAAACTATATATATATATATTTTAAATATATATATATTATAAATTAAAAATTTATAAAAATTTTTAAATTTATAATATATATATATAATATATAAAAAAAAATATATAAATATAAAATAATACAAATTTTGAAGAAGCATTTTAAAAGAATGGAAGAAAAACTTAGATAACCATTTTCGTGAAATTTTTGCTCCCCAAAGGGGAAAAAAAAAACTAGCAAGAATAAACAAATCGGACAAAAGAAATATTTAAACATTTCCACTTTTTCCCAGTGATATGAACCAAACAAACAGTAAAAAAATTTAAACCCCCGGGGGCCGGGGATCATAAAGGCCCCAAAAAAATTTTAAATTGAAACCGGGAGTCTGAAATAACCCCCGGTTACTGGGAAACCCAGGGTTTGAAAAAGTTTTTTGTTTAGTTTCCCACCACATGACGGGAAAAAAAAGCCCTTTCCACCATCACAGGGACGGGAAAAATTAAAAACTTAATTATTGAAATTTTTAAAAAGTAAAAAAAAAGAGGAAATAATAACGGGGTTCTTCCCAAAAAAAAACGTCAAACCCCCCTGTTAGAGTCCAAAAACTTAAGCGGGGGGGAAAAATGACACAATACACCCAAATGTTTTCACACGAGAGGGGAAAATTCTTGTTGGGAAAACAAATGTTGGTAAATTTGTCACAAAAAACAAACGAGAATGATTATCAGGGTTTTTCTCGGGGTTTACAAATCTTACAGGAAAACTAAAAAAAAAAATTGGTCCAACCTAAAAGCCAAGTAGTTTTTAGTGAATTTTTTTGTCCATTATTGTTCAAATTTCTTTGTACAATCTTTTAAAAAAAAAAAATAATCAACTACCTCATTTTTGATTTTACTATAAGCATAAGTCACCTTATGAAATTTTTTCTTTTTTAACAAATTGTTTGTTTAAAACTTTAGCTAAATTTGGATTTTTCTCTGTCCATATTTTTCCCTTTAAAATTTTTAAAAAACTATCAATTGTTTTTACTTACTAAAAATTAATAATTTTCTTTTTTTACTAAAAATTTCAATTTCTCTTAAAAATTTTTGACATTTAAAAACCATTACTTATCAAAATTACCCTTTACCGGGTTTTAAACCACTTTACTATTTAGAGTACTCTTAATTCCTCGTGCTGCCATATAACCTCTATTTAAAACCCTTACCAGTGCAATTTGAATAAAATTTAAAACATTACTTTTTCACTTTTTTTTAATTTTTAAACTTACAAAAAAAATTTTATTTAAACACCTTTTTTTAACTAAAAATAAAATTTTTATTTTTTGTACTTTTAAACTTATTTTAAAACTTCCCAGAACTTTTTGGGTTGAAAATTTTTCCCAACTTTTTTATATTAACCCCCCCTTTTTAATTACCCTTTGAACCTTTTGTACCTGTTCCCGTCTTACTACATATTAAAACCAAGACTTTCCCCTTTGGGTTTTTTTTTTATATTTTTTTTGGTTTTTTAAATTTGTAATTATATTTTGTAAATTTAAATCTAGTTAATTCCTAAATTTGTCAACCCCCCTTTATCCCCAGACCAGTCCCAATTTTGCAAGTACCTTTTCATTTTGTATTTTTATATTATAATTTTTGGGTTTTTTAATTCCTACTCTAAGTTTTTTCATATTAGTGACTATATTGGGGGGCAATATGTATTTTTCAATTATTTTTATTTTTCAAGGCCCTTAACTATCTTTTGCTAACTAGTCCCAACTACCTCTTTATTTTTTTTCTACTTTTTTTATTTTTTGCTCCCTTTAAACTTCCCTTTTTTATTTTGTAAATTTTAAAAAATTAGTTATACTCTAATTTTGTAAAAAACTTATAAAACCCACCTTAGTGCAATTCCCAATTGAAGCTTGTCCCTTTTTTTAAAATTATTGATTAAACTAGTTGTATGTAGTCAGCCCAAAATTTCTTTAAATTTTTTAACCTATTTAAAAATTACTAGTGAGAGACTGGTGTATTTTTAATTTGTATTGTTATATTTTTAGATTAAATCTAGTTTTTACTATGCTCATTTCTATTTCCCAAAACATAGACTCCAAAAAGCCTTTATATTAGACCTTAGTGCAATTATTTGTTTAACCACTTTTTTGGGTTCCACCAAAATTTAAATTACCCCCCTTTTTTATTAAAATTTTATATTATAATTTAACTTTAAAGAATTCCCTTTTTAAAATTTAAACCTACTTATTTTCCCCCAAGCTCCATTATTTGATCATCACTTTATTTTTTTCACACACAAAATTTTTTTAATTTTCCCTTTTATATTGTCTCCTTTTTTTTTGCTTTAAAAAAAAACCTTACCTAAATTTTTTTTACATTTGTTAAAAAATTTTCGGTTTCTTTTTTTTTTTTTTTAGTTTTTTAAGAATTTTACTTTTTTTTTTATTTTAATTCTAACTTTTTAAAATTCACTACAAATCTTATGATTCCCAAAGTTTGGCCCGGGATACCAACCTCTTTTTTAAATAAATTTAAATGTTTTCAAAAAAAGTTACGGGAAATTTAAACAACAAAACCCAGAACAATCAAAGGCACTTTCTCAAGCCAACAAAAAAATTTTAAAAAAATTCTTTAACTACAATATCAGATCTTAAGAAAACATTATGATGACCCCTAGCATTACTAAATTCCTTTCATGCCAATATGTCCATCATTTCACTAAATGAAAACCCGGCTAAAGCCTGATACTACAGATGTTATGCCATTCCTGGTTTTTTCCCCCCCAGCCCCCCCTTTTTTTTCCCCACCCAACCCCCGTAGGCCCGACCAACAAAAGGGGGGTTTGGCAAATGCTATTTTTACTACTCCCAAAGGGGGCCCAAAAAAAGAAAGTATTTACTAATACTTGCACCCCCAGAAAGAACCCTGGGGAATATATAATAGCTTAAAATTTAAATCCAAATACCTACAAAAACCCTCACAGTGAAAAAACATCTAAAAGATTTTCCCCAATCAAACATTAGCCAATTTAGTCAAAAACCCAGGAAGTTTTGATAACTGGGTTTCCGCATGAACCAAAAATCACTTACTACTCTCCCGGTGACTTCAATATAAAATTTTCCTGCAAGACCAGGGGCCCACACGGTACTGAATTTCCCCAAACACAATTTAGTAACTGCATGTTTTTTACCAACATAAAAAAAACCCACAAGAGTTTAAAAGAGACCCAGTTGTTTCCCTCCCTTTACCACAACTGGGGCCAACACCAAATCCCCCTTTTAAAATCGGCATAAAATTTCAGATAAACCCCCAGACCACTCCCTACTTTTCATAACAACCTTGGTAAAAAAACCCCCAAAACACCTTTCAAAAATAACCCTTTAGACTTCACAATGAGGGAAACCATTAAAAACTTTCCCCAAAAGCTTTAAAAAACATTGGCTGGCCCCACTGAGCAGAAATCCCATACAGATAAATTTACGAAAGTTTTAAAAAAATTTTCCCAAAAAAGACCCAATACCTTTATAACAAGAAATCCCTAAAAAAAACTAAAAAAGGAAAGACGTAAGAGACTGAACAGTCCCCCGGGTAAACACCCAGCATTCTCAAATCCCTAAATAAAAAAACACCCATATGAAAAACAGTACAGAATGGGGCCATAAAACCCGAGACCAAACAAAAAGTTACTCGTCAATCCCAACCAGCCTATAAGAAGGGCCCAAAAAAATTTTATTAGAGAACAGATTTTCCAAATTTCGAGGGGATTAAAAAAGAACCCGAAAGACCCAAACAGAAATTCTGGGGGAAAAAAAAAAGATATCACACATAAACGAAATTTAAAAATTTGCAAAATCAATGAAAACCCCAACTCCCCCCAACAAAAAGAGCAAACAGACTCAATGTTTCTTTTCCCCCTAAATTTTTTTTTCAAAACCTTGCCAAAAAAATCCCAAACTCAATACCCCCCAAATGAAATACGTCAATTTGGGAACTACCCCAAAACTGTTCCTAGCTCCGACTAAAACCCCTAAAGAAGTCTCCCTTATTATCAAAAGCACTGAAAAACAAGGCAGGAGATTTTTTAAAACCTTTCCCCCCTTTAAAATACAAAAAAACCTCACAAAATACTATCAACCCAAACAAATTTCAACACTCTTTTAAAAAATCCATTGAAAACCTCCACCTTTCCCTTTCAGTTCTCAAAATAGCAAGGGTCACCCCCAAACCCTAAAGGAGGAGACCAAAAAAGAGTTGAATAACTATAGGCCAATATCCAATTTAAAACCCTCTCTCAAAAATCTTTGAAAAAATTAATTCATAAACGAATCTAACTCCTACCTCATCTTTCCCCCCAAAATTTCAAAAACCCCCGCCAATTTGGATTCAGGCCCCAATAAAAAACAATGATCTATTATACCCATGCTTTGAAAAATATTTTACAATGCAATAAGGGAAAAAAAAAGTCCCCCCTGGGGATTTCATTGACTTACGTAAAGCTTTTTATACAGTTGACCATGACTTGCTCCCCGAAAAAATTTTCACAAATATGGTTTTTAGAGGGCACTCCCTTTAACTACCTCAAGTCTTAAACCCCAGCAAAAAGAAGCCAATATGTGTACGCAAATGGGGGCAAACCTTCCGCACAACCAATTTTAAATTTGGGGGGGCCCCACAGGAAATGTCCCCTTTGGGCCCCCTTCTCTTTCTTATACATAAATGACCAACCAAATGCTTCGAAAATTTCTTTAAACCCACACTTTTTGCCCGATGACACTACATAACTCTTCTCTCCCCGAAACCCAGTCAAAAGCTAGCCAATACTGTAAACCCGAATTAAAAAGAAAATAACAAAACCCGGAAAGAGGTTTTTTTTTAAAAAACTTAAAATAAACATTGAAAAAAACCCACTTCATTTTAGTTTTGGAAAAAGAGTTTCAGAGTACCTTCCTTAACAAAAAATAAACGGATAAACCCATTTACAAAGCTAACAGAGGAAAAATTTTCCCAGGAATCCACCCCCGAAAAAGATCAAATTTTCATACACATATACAACAAAATTTTTAAGAAAAACTCCAAGACTTTTAAGGCCCTATATCGAAGATACGGGGCTATGTTTTCCCCCGTCAGCCCTCCCCGGGGGGTTTAACAAATCTCTTATTTTTCCCCTTTTCCACCTTTTGGAAATTTTTGCTGGGGGTCAACAACAATTAACCATCTCAACCACTAATTTTCCCAATCAAAAGGCTCAGGTTTGAAAAAACAAATTCTCACTACAGGCAACACACTCCAAACCAAAATTTTAAAACACTCAACCCCACTCACCATACCAAAAAAATCCCTTAAATTAAATTTTTGCAAACCCAATTTCATACATAGAACAAATTAAATTTATATTTTAAACCCCCCCCTCAAAAAACCCCCTTGCCAACCTCAACGAAAAAACTTTACCCTAACACAAAAGGGACAGGTCACTCTTTTTAAAGTTCCCGTGTCCAAACTCCGCTATGCAAAAACCAAAAGGTCCCTAAAAGGGCCCCAAAATCTGGAATTCTTACCCGGGAAAAAATAAAAGAAACCAATACCTGTTTTTTAATTCAAGTCCTTCTCAAAGATCACTTTCTCACTCAAAAAACCCAAAAAAAATACTGAAAAACTGAAACCCTTAAAAAATTGGGAAAATCCTATTGTTCTAAATTATTTCACACAAATGTTAAAAATAGGACCCAATCTAACTTTAAATTTTTTTTTTAATTTCATAACCAAAAAGAATTTTCTCCATTCGGGTGAATTTTAAAAGCAATGCCCAAACAACCATATGACCTGCTTTTTAATACTATTTGTGGGTTTTTTTAGGTTTTTCTGTTTAAAAATAATGTTTTATCACGATTTCATCATTCTTAGTTAATCTTAAGTTTAAATTTTTAAAACCCGCCCCCTTTAAGCTTGGGATATAAGTGGCCTTTTGGGTTTCTGCTTTACCTGTATTTTTTGTACCTCTGTTTGTATCTTAAATTTTCTAAATAAAAAAAAAAAAATATATATTTATATATTATTTTTATTATATAAATATATTTAAATAAATAATATAATTTTAATATTTAATATATTATATATTATGGGGCGTGCCGAAAAGGAGAATTTTCGATTTGGCTTAAATAGCAACGCTCTCTTGGGCCCTGTAGGACAAGTGGAAAAATTTTGTATTCAATAAATTCGCCAAAATCATTCTGAAACCCAACGAAAAAACTATATTTAACTGTGTTTTTTTTGTTTAAATTACTGTAAACAAATCTAAAAAATTTTTTAGTTGGGTTTGCCCAAAATAAATGTTCTTTTTTATAATAAAGGTTTAGGTTAAAATTTTTAAAAATTTTTCCGGGCAAAATTTAAAATTTTTTAAAATTTTAAAAATTAAATTACAAAAAAATATATCTTTTAAAAAAGTATAAGAGAAAAAATTTTTGAAAAAGGGCTTAATTTTTTAAAAGAGTTCTTGCTAATTGACCATTTTCATATTCGGGGACGACATTATATTTTTATATTTATATATATAAAATTTTTATATATTATTAAAATATAATATAAAATAATTATATTTTTTTTATATATATATATTTATAATAAAATATTTATATCAAATAAAATTTTATATATATTTATATATATATATTATATATAAAAAAAAATATATATAATTTTATATATATATATATATATATAATATATAATTTTATTTATATATATTTATTTATATATGTTTTATTATGGTGACGGGATCCCCATCTATCCTTGGGGAAAAATTTGGGAAGCTCTTAAACATGGGACTATAAATGTGTGTCCACAAATGGCTGACCCCCTAATTTCCCTCACAGGGGGGCGAAGGGGGGGAGCGTGACCACAGGGAGGAGTACAAAAACAGCAAATACCCGGACATTAGCCAACGTATCAATTTGTCCCAGTGGGATCGGAGACCTTGGGATCATGGGGAAAGAATTTCCAAACGTTTTCCTTAAAGAAATTGGGGGTTTCCCGACTCTTTGACACCACCCGGGACCCTGGGCAGGGCCAACCCTTTATGTTCCAAAACGCCTCAGCGTCGCCCTCCAGAGGGGAAATGCTTGCTGCAAACCCTTGGGTCAAAGTCCAGCCTCGGGAGCTGGGGGGAAAATTCCCTCATCTTTGAAAATTGTGCCATTGTATTCATGTTCATGTTTTTTTTCTGAAAAAGAAAATTTTTTTTATTAAAAAAAAAGTTCACATAGAAATTAAAAAAACATTTTAGGGGGGGAAAGGGGAAAAAATATTCAAACAGCTCCCGGGGAGAACCTTGAGGGTTTTTTCTTTAGGGACCTTTTATTGTCCCTTTTCCCGAGGGTGAGGGTTTTCCCCCTTTTCCCGCAAAAGAGGGTGGGGACTTTTCCCATAAATATAATATATATATTTAATATATATTTTATATATATTTAAAATATATTTTTTTTATAAATTAATATATTTTAATTTTATAATATATTAATATATATATATATATAAAATATATATATATATAAAATAATTTTTAATATATATATAATATATATATTTATATTAATATATAATAATAAAAATAATATTTTATAAAATTTTTATATATAATATATATATAAAAAAAAAAAATATATATATTTTTAAAAATATATAAATAATATATAAATATATATAAATTTTTTTAAATATAAAAAAATTTTTATTATAAAAATATATATATATAAATTTAAAAATATATAAATTTTATATATATATATAATATATATAAAATATAATATATATATTAAATATATTTTCTAATATAAGATAAATTTAAAAATAAAAATATAATTTTATATATATATATATATATAAATATTTTTTAATTTTATAAAAATAATATATATTTTTAATTTTTATAATATTTAAAAATTTTAAAAAATATATAAAAACCTTTTATTTAAAAATATAATATATATATAAAATATATATATTTTATAAAATTTTATAAAATAATATAAAAATAAAAATATATATAAAAATAATGTCATGCCGAATTTGGGTTTAAAAAAAGGGCCCAAACAGGAACTCATTTAAAATTTTAAAATCCCTTTTTAAAAAAAAAAATTTTTTTATACGTTTTTAAAAAGGGAATTTTTTTTCATTTATGCTAAAGTAAAAATTAATAAATTTTTTACCAAAAAAATTTTTAGGAAAAAAATTACCTAACTTTATTATAAAAAAGTGCAATTTAAACCCAATCAAACCAAATATATTTTAGGGGAATTTTACCCAAAAATTTAATAAAAAAAAACACAATGAAATAAAAAAAAATTTGTTTTGGTTAAAAATGATTTTTCGAAAATTTTTGCTACAAAAAATTTTCGCTTCCTTATTCGGGAAGAGAGCGTTGCTTTTTTAAGGCAAAATCGCCAAATTTTTTCCCTTTTTTCGGCATATATATTTTTAAATATTTTTATATTTTTTATATATATATATTTTTATTTTTATATATATATATTTTTATATATCAAAAAACTGAATTTTTGGCTGAAGGGGACTCGAACCTACCAAAACCTTGGAGCCCCAAAAAATTTCGCTAGACTTTGATCCCAAAGGGAGGCCCGCTTTCAGGGAGAAGGGTTTGGGGTTTTTATTCATTCCCCCGATGAGATAAAAGTTTTAAACCTTCTCCTGAAAAATGGCGCCTTGGGCCAAAATCTATCGCAAGGGTGGGCTCCCAAAGGTTTTTTGGGCCAGGTGGGTAGATTGGTTTTTAAAACACTGATACTTTGTTCCAAGGTTTTTGGGGTCTCCTTCAGCCAAGGGTCAGTGTTTGTGAATTTTTTTTCGCCTGCTCTTGCAATTCCTTTCACACCACACACACACACAACACATATATATATATAATATTATTATAATAAATTTTATATATATAATATATAATAATATAATATTATTATTTTAAAAATAATTTTATTTGGGTTTTTAAACATCGCAAAAAAAAAAGGGTTGCTCTGCACTCGTGTCATTTTACTCACCCCATGGGTTATTGTCCCCGTCTAAGAAAAATAAACGTTTAAAAAAATTTGAGGTCGACTTGAAAAGACCAAAGTGAACGGACACGCACTAGGGAAAAAATTTTTTTTTTGGTAACCTTTTCGTACCTCCATTCGTACTTTTTCCCCAAATGCCTGTTTTTTTCCCTTTTAAACAAAAAAAATGGGGGATTTTTTAGATTTTAAATTTCACGATAATTGCCCAAAATTTTTAAATTTTAAATATTATGAAAAATTTTTTTTAATTTCCCGGCCCAAAAAAATTTACAAATTAACCGCTCGCAAACTGGGGTGAGTTTAAAAAAGTTCTGGAAAAGGGGGATGAAATTTTGCTACGAAAAAGATGCATCACCAAACCCAAAAGGGAAACATGAAAGGGGAAACAAATGGGGGAAGCATCGGAGGGAAACCTGGAAGGGGGTGGGAAAAAAAAAGCTGGGGTGGTTAGGGGGTCGGGGGTGAAGTTGGGAAAAAGGGGGGTGGTGGTCCCCGGGGCCGGGTAAGATTTTTCTCACCCAGGGGGGCCGCCCCCCGCTCCTCCTGCTTTTTCAATCACTGCAGATGAACTTCCCCAAAATTCCCGGGGGAAAAAATTGAGTTATCGGCCCAACCCTCCCCCGGAAGGAATTTGACACGTTCCTTCTCGTTTCCCCCTCCTTCAATGTTTAAAAAAACGGGGGGACTATCACATGAAAACTTTTTTGCAAGCTATTATTAAATTCCCCCCAAATAGGGCGTTTCTTACAAAAATTTAAAATTTACAGCACGAGAATTTTCTATGTTAAAAAAATTTCCCCCCCCACCGTATGTATATTTGCTAAGGTGGAGAAAGTTTATTTTTTTAACTCTTAGCCGAGGAAGGCTTAAAAATTCCGGGGCTCCCCCAACGGTGTTTGAAATTTTCAGAAGGGTTTTGTTTGCGTAAGTGAAAACCCCAGTCGTGGCCAAGACTAAGTTTAAAATCAACCAGCATTATTGTTCCCCTTTCATCTTCAAAATACTGGTGTGTGTCCACCTCTTTTTTCGGTTTCCCAAATTGTCCCCCTTTTACCACAAAAAAAAAGATAATTTTTTAAGTCCCCTTCGTCCAAAGTGTTAACAACCCCCCCAAAATGCCTTTTTTTTATATTAAAATATATTAAATATATATTTATAAATATATATTATATATATATATATATATAAATATATATTTATGTCGGCCCAAAAGGGGAAACTTGCGATCTTGGTTAAATACAACGCCCCTTTTTGCCCTATAAGACAAGTGAAAATTTTGTTTTTATGCAATAATTTCGCCCCAAAAACAAATTAAAAACCTTTAAAGAAAAAAATATATTTCACGTGTTTGTTTAGTATTTAATTACTGTAAAAAAAAACAAAATATTTTTTTGGGTTTTTGGGGGGAAACTAAAAAAAAATTTTTCAATTGTTTAATTAAGGGTTTGGTAATTTTCTAAGGGTTCCCCTTTTTGGGGCAAAATTATAAAATTTTTTCATCAAAATTAAAAGAAAAAAATAAATTTTTTAAACGTATAAGGAAAATTTTAGGGAAAGGGCTTTTAAATTTTTAAAAGAGTTTTTTTGCTAAAATTTACCATTTTTCATATTGGCAAAGACATAATATTTTTTTAAAAACTGTTATATTATATTAAAAATAATTTTATTAAAATTATAAAATATATATTCTGTATTTTATATATATATATATATATATATAAATATATATAATATATAAATATATAAAAAAATATATGAAAACTATTTTTAAACTTAGTTGAGCACATCAGTTTTTCAATTTCATTTATATGATCTGGCGAGTTTTTTTATTGTTAACTCAAAGATCCCTTTGCAAAACACTCGGAAAATTTTGCCACACATTCTAAAATAAGATTTTGTTCGGATTTTTAACTTAGAGGGTTTGCTACTCAGGGTAAACCAATATAGTCCATGCGTCATCGGGGATTGTTGACTAACACCCAGGTACCTACTTACAGAAAAGTAACAGACGCAGCAGGTGTGGGGAAAAATATCAGTTTCGTCCGTGCCGGGAAGTGAACCCCTGTCCTTCAGTGTGTGAGCCGAGGACACTACCAACCGAGCCATGAGCCCCCTACATCCTGAATATTTATCGTCATATACGGTTTATTTTTAATAATAAATATTCAGATTAGCAGAACACTTGGAAGGAGATCTCGTTTACGGTAAAAGTAATTCTGTAGAACAGGTTTAGACACTATTCTAAGCACTTAAGAGAAAACACCATAAGTGTCCGGGGCCCAAAACTGTTCAACAGCCTCTCATCAAGCATTAGGGGAATTGCCAATAAACCCCTGGCTGCCTTCAAGAGAGCTGGACAGATACCTAAAGTCAGTGCCGGATCAGCCGGGCTGTGGCTCGTACGTTGGACTGCGTGCGGCCAGCAGTAACAGCCTAGTTGATCAGGCCCTGATCCATCGGGAGGCCTGGTCATGGACCGGGCCGCGGGGGCGTTGATCCCCGGAATAACCTCCAGGTAACATATGTGAACGCTTGTGAATGTATAAATGCTCTTGCGTACACACGAATACTCTTGGATACACGAATGTTCTTGGATACATGAATGTTCGTGCTTGAACAAATGTTCCTGAACTTACGAACGCTCGTGAATACAGGAAAAAATCAAGATATTAAAAATCGCTCTAGATTCAATGGCTACCGTAATGTTGTGTTTTGTGAAAGAAATTATACTCTCCAGGGTTCAACATGGATGTAGGAGCACAGTGCGGCTCATCACCATGGTAACTTGGGCTTTATTTTCTTGATTGTAATATATATAATCTATATTATTAAATTTACCGGTAAGCACAAAATAAGTAGGAGCCATATCACGCCTGGAAAAGGGAATTAGGTTTGTTCCAAGCGTAGCATAACTCCATTTCTTAAGATCAAGAGCCCTTCGCCAGCATCGTCCCGCTTCACCTTCCTTTAAAGGGACTGCTTCAAGAACTGTTACCCAGGATTATTATAACCATGGGTAAGCACTAAACTCAAAGGGATTATACACCAAATATGAGGTAACCAGGTTCGATCGAAGGGGAGAATAAGTCCAGTTCCTTGGATCAAGAGCTCCCCACCGGCATTTACGCATCTCCCTTATGGGGTATTAACCAGAAATTTATTCTTCCTTTCTCTTGCAACATCTTATTTCCCTGGAGATAAAATAATTCATTAAAGAATCCATTAACATTATTCATAACTTTATGTACTATTACTACAATCATAACTTAGTGTTAAATCCAAAAGGGTCAACAGCTTTATGCAAATTTAAATAAACGGAATTTCTCATCCAGCTGTTCTTCTGGAGGTCGACATTTTTCAGCAAGTAATGATATATCAGCGTTTGAAGTTACGCCAAGCGTTCTTGTAAAGTCTCGTCCAGGTCTTTGACAGGTATCTCCGAAGCGTCTTCAAGATATTCATACAACCCAGGAAATTGTGCAATTTTGTATGTCATTTTTTCCCGACAAAAGGCTAATTTCCTTTTCAAGAGATCTTGTCAATATCAACAACTGTTCAGTTTTCAACCTTTTTTTCCCCAAGTGCTTGGAACTGGCACTCAGGTTAGCCAACTTTATCAGCCAGACTTCATTAAATCTGTCAAAGCGTTATTTTTTATCCACATTTTTTAATTCCATTCAAGGCAGTATAACACGTGAAATTATTTTTCCAGGAGAAAGCCAATGGAAGCGAGAGAAAGAGCAAGTGTTGGTGCTCCGATCCCATTTTTTTTTTTTTAGAAACCCAGAACAGTTGAGTATGTGGCGCCATCCATTACCTTGAAGCCTTGAGAGCCCAGGGAGGCTCTGGTTAACTTCTTACACCACCAACGTAAGCAACAGTAAATGATACCAAGCTTGACCTCTTGTACAACATAGCACTGCTTTCAGTCATTGCCGATGCTCCAACAGTACACACACTACATCAACAGGAAATAAAACCGCAGATTTCAAAAGTATTCTGACTAGTTTTGTTGATGAGAAGTGCCTCACACAATATACATAATTTCTTTAGCAATGTGACCAACTGCTTGTACCATACGAACACCATGAAATAACACTAGTCCCTGGTAATTACACACTATAGATCCTGAGTCGCAATTTTTTCTACCTGTTACCGGATCAACACTTTTTTTTAGGAGAATGTCTTCTGACAGCAAGGAAATGAGTGAGCTACTCAAGTCCCAATATGACTCAGTTTTTAGCAAGCCGCTAACCAGACTGAGAGTCGAAGATCAAAATAATTTTTTTATGAGAGAGCCACAGAATTTGATTAACACAAGGCTATCTGATGTTATCCTGACGCCAAATGACTTCGAACAGGCGATAAATGACATGCCCATGCACTCTGCCCCAGGGCCAGACTCATGGAACTCCGTGTTCATTAAGAACTGAAAGAAGCCCCCTATCACGAGCTTTTGCCATCCTATGGAGAGGAAGCATGGACACGGGGGTCGTCCCACAGTTACTAAAAACAACAGACATAGCCCCACTCCACAAAGGGGGCAGTAAAGCAATAGCAAAGAACTACAGACCGATAGCACTAACATCCCATATCATAAAAATCTTTGAAAAGGTCCTAAGAAGCAAGATCGCCACCCATCTAGATACCCATCAATTACACAACCCAGGGCAACATGGGTTTAGAGCAGGTCGCTCCTGTCTGTCCCAACTACTGGATCACTACGACAAGATCCTAGATGCACTAGAAGACAACAGAATGCAGATGTAATATATACAGACTTTGCAAAAGCCTTCGACAAGTGTGACCATGGCATAATAGCACACAAGATGCGTGCTAAAGGAATAACAGGAAAAGTTGGTAGATGGATCTATAATTTCCTCACAAACAGAATACGAAGAGTAGTAGTCAACAGAGTAAAATCTGAGGCGGCTACGGTGAAAAGCTCTGTTCCACAAGGCACAGTATTCGCTCCCATCTTGTTTCTCATCCTCATATCTGACATAGACAAGGATGTCAGCCACAGCACCGTGTCTTCCTTTGCAGATGACACCCGAATCTGCATGACAGTGTCTTCCATTGCAGGCACTGCAAGGCTCCAGGCGGACATCAACCAAATCTTTCAATGGGCTGCAGAAAACAATGTGAAGTTCAACGATGAGAAATTTCAATTACTCCGATATGGTAAATACGAGGAAATTAAAACTTCACCAGAGTACAAAACAAATTCCGGCCACAAAATAGAGCGAAAAACCAACGTCAAAGACCTGGGAGTGATCATGTCGGAGGATCTCACCTTCAAGGACCATAACTTTGTATCAATCGCATCTGCTAGAAAAATAACAGGATGGATAATGAGAATCTTCAAAACTAGTGATGCCAAGCCCATGACACCCTTCAGGTCGCTTGTTCTATCTAGGCTGGAATATTGCTGCACACTAACAGCACCTTTCAAGGCAGGTGAAATTGCTGACCTAGAAAATGTACAGAGAACCTTCACGGCGCGCATAACGGAGATAAAACACCTCAATTACTGGGAACGCTTGAAGTTCCTGAACCTGTACTCCCTGGAATGCAGGCAGGAGAGATACATGATTACATACACCTGGAAAATCCTAGAGGGACTAGTGCCGAACTTGCACACGAAAATCACTCACAACGAAAGCAAAAGACTCGGCAGACGATGCAACATCCCCCCAATGAAAAGCAGAGGTGTCACTAGCAGGCTAAGAGACAATACAATAAGTGTCAGGGGCCCGAGACTGTTCAACTGCCTCCCAGCATACATAAGGGGGATTACCAATAGACCCCTGGCTGTATTCAAGCAGGCACTGGACAAGCACCTAAAGTCGGTACCTGACCAGCCGGGCTGTGGCTCGTACGTTGGATTGCGTGCAGCCAGCAGTAACAGCCTGGTTGATCAGGCTCTGATCCACCAGGAGGCCTGGTCACAGACCGGGCCGCGGGGGCGTTGACCCCTGGAACTCCCTCCAGGTAAACTCCAGGTATATTTGATCCATTTGTAGCTGGATAGTGTGAATTCGACCTTCTTGGGAATCTCGTTTCTTGAATCAAGATTCCTTCACCAGCATCGTCACCCCTCGCCGTCGAGGAAGGGGGGGGGGTCCAAGCGGTCTCAAACGATACCACTGTTTCAGACTATGAAACAACTCCTCTCCAGGCAGATGGACTAACAACCTTGAATCTACGACTTCAAGGGTGATAGACTGATTACATCGTCTTCACATCTCTACTGCTCCTGCCTACTTCCTGCACTCGACTGAAGAAGCCTACTGTGTAGGCGAAACGTTTCGGAATAAAGTTGCCTAACTGATGCCTATGTGTCTTACCTACCAAACCATTGTAATCTTTTCTGCTTCACATTTACCTAATTATCCTTCCAAAAAATACGCTGATTCACTGGCAAAATTTGAATGAGCAAAACAGAAGGTAGATAATGGTTCGGAGAACCGACAAGTTAATAAATTAAACACATGTTCAACACTTGGGTATCCTTAATGAGGAAACGTTTCGCCACAGTTAAATCTTCAGTACAATACAAAGAACAACAGTGAAGATCAGGAGTAGTTTGAGGTAATCAGTCCCTCACCCTGGAGTCAATGGAATTAGTCCATCAATCTTGAAAAGATTGGACTAATTACATCGACTCCAGGGTGAGGAACTTTTTCACTATTCTTCTTCGTACTGTACTGATGAAGCCACAGTGTGGCGAAACGTTTCCTCAATAAAGATACCTAAGTACTCA
>NC_069412.1:49616525-49668467 GCF_026875155.1 Cherax quadricarinatus
TCAAATGCCTTTCACCAACATCAAGATATCCTCTTGAGCCCCGTCAATTGAGGCGCGAAAAGTCTGAGTGTCAAAAATGTGCTTTCCTATCACGGAACTTCATCTGTACATAAGACATGCCGACATTACTTGTATTATTAACAAATCTTCAACGGGTATATTCGTTAGAACTCTTTATAATCTTCCGTATGTTATAAAAGATTATTTAATAAATTACTAATAACCTGCCATATATTGGATAGATCTATAGCTAATATTCCGAATATGTTAGATGGTTTTACAGATAACAGCCTATCATATATTGAGAGTTCATAGTTGAAACACATCATGGGGAAGCGTTAATTAAGAGGCCGTTTGAGAATTATGTTCTACCACACCATTTGCTTAAAGGTAATGATGTATTTATTAGCAGTTTCATTGAGGGTTACACAAACATTAAAGCTATTCTGAGGCCGAGCTAGAACATGAGATGCAGCTGTAAATAATAACTGCCCGACAACTTCATATGAAAGAATATAATTTTAATCCACTTAAAGTAGCATCTAAATCTAAGATATGACAATTCGATTGCATATTAAGTGACATGTGTAACCCTATTACAAAACTGCAACCACAAAACCACGAAGAAACGCAGTCCAATTCGCATGCTGCCAATACGTCTACAGTACCAATACGAGTAAACATTCCCGCGATGCAAGGTGGTGAGCAGGACAAAAAGACAACAGCTTGAAAAATAGCCAATGTACATAGACTTCAAGAGACAGAGGAAAGTAGGGGAGAATGGACCATAAGAGTAATGCTGGAGAAATGAGAATACGCAGCCACCCTCGACAAGTCAATATACATACAGATGGCTGGCTACAACTCTCGCAAGCCTCGTATTGTAATTTTCCACAGCCTGCCTCGTCTCGAATGTGACCATCGCCTAAGGGCTTATTTCCATCCAGAGTGGCGCATGATTAAGCAGATTATTTCCATGCTGAGTCGTCTATGATCAAAAAGACTGTTTCCATGCGGCTGCAGTGCTAAAACAAAACGTAAGAGCACATTACTATAAAAAATTCGTATTTAGCAAAACTGGACACATCGGCAGTGTGCTGCTACCATATTCTGTATGGTATTTACATAGTGGGAACAAAGATAGGTTTCCCTTTTCATATTTCGTCACAAAGGATGGGTTACATACATGGTGTTGAAATCTGTCAGCCTTAACTGAGAGATTTAAATAAGACAATGACGACTGTGTTAAGTATTTCATCAGAGGTTCAGTAACTATGGGAGCTTTAAAGGTTTAATTCCTGCAGAGCTAGCCACTATTACTGGTAATTACCATCTCTTAGAGTAACCTACCCCATACACAGGGAAAATAGAATTTTAGGATGATATTTCCATCATCCAAGAGAGGAGGCAAAAGGATGGAGAAATTTGGATGGCATAATATATCTACGTACTTACATTAATATAGGTACACTAAGTGGGGTGGAGGGGATGGTGCAGTGTGGAGATAGCAGCCTGCTTTCATGTTGATATTCATGATTTTTTTTTACGTTGCGCAGTAAATGTCAGGCCATACACATCTGCGCGAGTACCTGGCTGAATACCTATTTTCTGATCTGGTAATATACCTATTTACTGGTCTGGTGCTCCAAACAATTCATCGCATTTTTAACATATTAAGGTGTATAACCATGTTAACCGGAAAGCTGTTTCCATTAAACATATAATAAATTGCACACGCAAAAGCCTGTCAGCAACGATAATATCACAACCCAATTTCAATATCTTACAAAACTAGCAGAAACCTGATGCTATCATTACCCTCTCTTATATCACATGCTTTTGTTTTAGTTAGCCGAAAATGGTTTCAGTGCGAGGCTGAAATATACTCATTTTATTATTTGTCTCCATGAAAAATAATTAAAAAATAAATTAAGGGGATGTAATAACTCCGTTATTATACTCATGGGAAAGTTTAAATCCTCCTAAGGATCATACAGCGCTTAAGGAATGGAGGGTAATCAATCTGATCTACGGAAGAGGAAGAATAGTGACCATTCCTTAAAATAAGGGCCTTTCACCAGCATCAAGGCACCCTCGTCCCATTAAAGATGAGCAATATTCAGTGACAGTGTCCCCCGCATTTGAACAAAAGTCTTGTGCTGTATGTAGCTTTATTGTACAAGTTTGCCCCATTCAAAGGGGGCTCTGATTAAAGAATTGGAGCTACTTTCCATTTCCTTGGATCAAATATGATTCCCTCCCATTTTCAAGGCACTGTATTATTCCCAATGATAATTCACAAGTTTACCGACTACACAAGTCCTTATTCAGATTCACTCAGCTACACCTTGATTACCATTTTTAATATACCGGGTAGTCATACTTACCCACAAATGTAAAAAGAAATAGTAAAATAATTCCCCAGCAAAGGCAGAATATCTCTGGATCTCTGGTCGTCTCGTGGGAAATTGTCATTTTATTTTCAGTTATAAATGCTGCACTGAATCATAAAGTAAAACTAGACTGAATATTTTTGTTAATTCGGCTCAGTTAACATTGAATCGCAAACATTATACAGTACTGTATGCAAAAATTAAATGTTTTTATTCTGTCCAAGGCTCTTGAACCGTTTAGCTAGTTGTGCCACCTGAGCTACTAGTATACTGTGCACCCCATGCTCATCCTATGAACGATAGCTCAAAAAAAAAAATAAAGAATTATAGAGGTCACAATGGTCTCTTAGACTCCACTGAGCATTGCTATATCAATAGAAAGAAATATTAGTCACTTCAAATTTCACATTTACTTCATATAGTTGTACACTATATAGTATGGAATACAATGTAACAAAATATCTTACCACTTAAAGAAGAAACATTGGTCATAACTGGGTTGTAATCTCTATCAAAACAGTTCATTCATCTAGTCGGTGGAAAATGTGGATACAACCTCAAGATTTCAGATATCTTATCATAACAATGAAATGTTTTGCCATATCCTGTAAACTTCTGTTTAAAAACAGAAGTTTACGTAACAATGCCAGAAAGGAACTAGCTAACGAGCTTGAAGAAAATAGAACGGTACAGATAGGAACTCACAGATCCATTATTCATAAAGGTAAACAAATACTGACTGAACCGCGGTGCCACACGCGTCGCGGCTATTTTCACTTTGCTTACTTGAGGTTAAATATACGTTATTATAGGTTTATGTAATGTAACCGGCTGCTACTATTTGGCGTTAGTAGCCTCTAAAAAAATTTTCGTTACATGGCTGCCGGTCCAATATAGACTAATTTTTAATTCGTCTAATGCATGACTACCGTGTGCTTTGCTTCATAAACAGACCTTAGCTTATAAAGCAACGTTGTTTTCCCGAATATGCACAGGGCATATTTAATTTACCTATAAATCTAGGAAGTTTCAACATCGGAGATTAATATATTTTCCTTATATTAAATAATACTAAATATAGTTTAACTTTAGGCAGAATTAAGCTATATTATCTGAGGTAAATTTTCAGCTATGTTAGGTTTCTTTGGGCAAAATTACGAAAAAGAACGGTGATTTGAAAGAATGTTGCTCGAACTTCTGCACGCGCCCTTGGACTGAACCAGGGTCATTTAGTTAGTAAGTTTATTCAGGTATACACAAATACAGTTACATAGAATTATCATACATAGCAGCATGTGTAGAGAACCTAGGATAACCCAAAAAAGTCAGAGTGACTTATTTCAGTGAACTACAAGCCATCTATCAAACCATAACAACAAAAATATTAAAGAAAACTCGTCTTGTTTTTTTATTACATTTGTTATAAAGCAGAACTATCGTAAACGATTCCGTTCAAAAACTAGCTGCAAAAATTATGGAACACATTGGAGGGCAATCCAGAGGCAAAAATAGAAGTACAGTACACTGAAGGGGGACGACAATCAACGCGAGAACTATGGCCAGTATTTTCAGGGAACAATAAGTGGTAAAAAAAAAAAAAGCATTTCAAACATAAAAACATCAGACTGGATACTGTAAACGTCATTAATATATTCTTCAGATGATATAAAGCTTTAAGAATCACATGCAGTGCTAAATAACTCTCACGAGTTTAGTGCTTTTATGATTAAAATAATAAAAATAATTTAAAATCAAATAGAAACTAATTTAATTCCATGTCTTTCACTGAACAATGTCTGCTTTTTTTAACGCATTTCTCCTGCTGCTTCTATTTGAAATCCTGCATTCCCCAATAACGATAATGAGTTAACATTTTTAACGTGATAAATTAATAAACAGACATACATGTTTAAACTATTAATTGCTTACAGATCACAAATATTACTCACGTTTGTGATAAACAATTGTACAAATAAATTAAACTGCCTGTCTCGTCACAGTGAAGAGCTGGTAAATTTCCAAAATTAAATTCGTGTTTCAACATAAATTTAGCTTTTTATTTTTTAATTAGGAAAATAACGAATGATACATAAATACTGCTGTACATAAACTGGTTTTCCGTAGCACTGCAGAATTCAAAGTGCCGGCTTTAATAATAAAGGAGGGGAGGGGAAGATAATCGAACGTGTTTGACCTGCTTTTGCCTACGCCAGGCTTCATGAGGTTATGCTTATCTCATAGAATCCAATGATGACAAACGGCTTCCCTCACCAACTATAAGCCGGTTTACAATGACTTCTATACATCTGTACTGTACTAATGACATGTTGACCTTACCGTTTTCCCCTCACCTGTTCAATGCTCATCCGAGTTCTTGAAAAAACTAACTCAATGAAACTGATTTATATATTAAAATATAAGGTAGTGAGGGTAATAAAATATTAGGGAAGTGCATGCGCACAGCACTGAAGAGGTGCATACCTCTAGCTTCAGCTTAAGTAAATGTTTTTGTTATTCCCTGGCTTCCCCAGAGGCTGCCAGGCCAACCTCTTTACAACATCAGTGTCACATTTACCAACTGCACACTAATGACATTTCACCTGAAATTAAAAAACACCGGGCCGCGGGGGCGCTGACCCTCGAAATACTGGGGACCCTCATCCTCAGAGAAGACAATAAACGTACTTCAAGGAAAACTCAAGGTTCTCCCCGGAGCTGTTTGAATATTTTTTTTTTTCATTATTATCATCACACTGGCCGATTCCCACCAAGGCAGGGTGGCCCGAAAAAGAAAAACTTTCACCATCATTCACTCCATCACTGTCTTGCCAGAAGGGTGCTTTACACTACAGTTTTTAAACTGCAACATTAACACCCCTCCTTCAGAGTGCAGGCACTGTACTTCCCATCTCCAGGACTCAAGTCCGGCCTGCCGGTTTCCCTGAATCCCTTCATAAATGTTACTTTGCTCACACTCCAACAGCACGTCAAGTATTAAAAACCATTTGTCTCCATTCACTCCTATCAAACACGCTCACGCATGCCTGCTGGAAGTCCAAGCCCCTCGCACACAAAACCTCCTTTACCCCCTCCCTCCAACCTTTCCTAGGCCGACCCCTACCCCGCCTTCCTTCCACTACAGACTGATACACTCTTGAAGTCATTCTGTTTCGCTCCATTCTCTCTACATGTCCGAACCACCTCAACAACCCTTCCTCAGCCCTCTGGACAACAGTTTTGGTAATCCCGCACCTCCTCCTAACTTCCAAACTACGAATTCTCTTCATTATATTCACACCACACATTGCCCTCAGACATGACATCTCCACTGCCTCCAGCCTTCTCCTCGCTGCAACATTCATCACCCATGCTTCACACCCATATAAGAGCGTTGGTAAAACTATACTCTCATATATTCCCCTCTTTGCCTCCAAGGACAAAGTTCTTTGTCTCCACAGACTCCTAAGTGCACCACTCACCCTTTTCCCCTCATCAATTCTATGATTCACCTCATCTTTCATAGACCCATCCGCTGACACGTCCACTCCCAAATATCTGAATACATTCACCTCCTCCATACTCTCTCCCTCCAATCTGATATCCAATCTTTCATCAACTAATCTTTTTGTTATCCTCATAACCTTACTCTTTCCTGTATTCACTTTTAATTTTCTTCTTTTGCATACCCTACCAAATTCATCCACCAATCTCTGCAACTTCTCTTCAGAATCTCCCAAGAGCACAGAGTCATCAGCAAAGAGCAACTGTGGCAACTCCCACTTTATGTGTGATTCTTTATCTTTTAACTCCATGCCTTTTGCCAAGACCCTCGCATTTACTTCTCTTACAACCCCATCTATAAATATATTAAACAACCACGGTGACATCACACATCCTTGTCTAAGGCCTACTTTTACTGGGAAATAATTTCCCTCTTTCCTACATACTCTAACTTGAGCCTCACTATCCTCGTAAAAACTCTTCACTGCTTTCATTAACCTACCTCCTACACCATACACCTGCAACATCTGCCACATTGCCCCCCTATCCACCCTGTCATACGCCTTTTCCAAATCCATACATGCCACAAAGACCTCTTTAGCCTTACCTAAATACTGTTCACTTATGTGTTTCACTGTAAACACCTGGTCCACACACCCCCTACCTTTCCTAAAGCCTCCTTGTTCATCTGCTATCCTATTCTCCGTCTTACTCTTAATTCTTTCAATAATAACTCTACCATTCACTTTACCAGGTATACTCAACAAACTTATCCCACTATAATTTTTGCACTCTCTTTTGTCCCCTTTGCCTTTATACAAAGGAACTATGCATGCTCTCTGCCAATCCCTAGGTACCTTACCTTCTTTCATACATTTATTAAATAATTGCACCAACCACTCCAAAACTATATCCCCACCTGCTTTTAACATTTCTATCTTTATCCCATCAATCCCGGCTGCCTTACCCCCTTTTATTTTACCTACTGCCTCACGAAATTCACCTACACTCACAACTGGTTCTTCCTCACTCCTACAAGATGTTATTCCTCCTTGCCCTATACACGAAATCACAGCTTCCCTATCTTCATCAACATTTAACAATTCCTCAAAATATTCCCTCCATCTTCCCAATACCTCTAACTCTCCATTTGATAATTCTCCTATCCTATTTTTAACTGACAAATCCATTTGTTCTCTAGGCTTCCTTAACTTGTTAATCTCACTCCAAAACTTTTTCTTATTTTCAACAAAATTTGTTGATAACATCTCACCCACTCTCTCATTTGCTCTCTTTTTACATTGCTTCACCACTCTCTTAACCTCTCTCTTTTTCTCCATATACTCTTCCCTCCTTGCATCACTTCTACTTTGTAAAAACTTCTCATATGCTAACTTTTTCTCCCTTACCACTCTCTTTACATCATCATTCCACCAATCGCTCCTCTTCCCTCCCGCACCCACCTTCCTGTAACCACAAACTTCTGCTGAACACTCCAACACTACATTTTTAAACCTACCCCATACCTCTTCGACCCCATTACCTATGCTCTCATTAGCCCATCTATCCTCCAATAGCTGTTTATATCTTACCCTAACTGCCTCCTCTTTTAGTTTATAAACCTTCACCTCTCTCTTCCCTGATGCTTCTATTCTCCTTGTATCCCATCTACCTTTTACTCTCAGTGTAGCTACAACTAGAAAGTGATCTGATATATCTGTGGCCCCTCTATAAACATGTACATCCTGAAGTCTACTCAACAGTCTTTTACCTACCAATACATAATCCAACAAACTACTGTCATTTCGCCCTACATCATATCTTGTATACTTATTTATCCTCTTTTTCTTAAAATATGTATTACCTATAACTAAACCCCTTTCTATACAAAGTTCAATCAAAGGGCTCCATTTTCATTTACACCTGGCACCCCAAACTTACCTACCACACCCTCTCTAAAAGTTTCTCCCACTTTAGCATTCAGGTCCCCTACCACAATTACTCTCTCACTTGGTTCAAAGGCTCCTATACATTCACTTAACATCTCCCAAAATCTCTCTCTCTCCTCTACATTCCCTCTCTTCTCCAGGTGCATACACGCTTATTATGACCCACTTTTCGCATCCAACCTTTACTTTAATCCACATAATACTTGAATTTACACATTCATATTCTCTTTTCTCCTTCCATAACTGATCCTTCAACATTACTGCTACCCCTTCCTTTGCTCTAACTCTCTCAGATACTCCAGATTTAATCCCATTTATTTCCCCCCACCGAAACTCCCCTACCCCCTTCAGCTTTGTTTCGCTTAGGGCCAGGACATCCAACTTCTTTTCATTCATAACATCAGCAATCATCTGTTTCTTGTCATCCACACTACATCCACGCACATTCAAGCATCCCAGTTTTATAAAGTTTTTCATCTTCTCTTTTTTCGTAAATGTCTACAGGAGAAGGGGTTACTAGCCCATTGCTCCCGGCATTTTAGTCGCCTCATACGACACGCATGGCTTACGGAGGAAAGATTCTTTTCCACTTCCCCATGGACAATAGAAGAAATAAAGAACAAGAGCTATTTAGAAAACGGAGAATAACCTAGATGTATGTATATATATATGCATGTGCGTGTCTGTGAAGTGTGACCAAAGTGTAAGTAGGAGTAGCAAGATATCCCTGTTATCTAGCGTGTTTATGAGACAGAAAAAGATATATATATAAACACCACTGCACTAGCCAAGGAGTCGAACCCATGCTGCTTTGGCCCGTCTCATGGTGAGCGACAACGCATGACGCTTTAGACCACTAGACCACACACATATGTCGTGCCGAATAGGTAAAACTGGTCGATTAGCAAGAACTAGTTTGAAATTAAGTCCTTTCTAAAATTTTCTCTTATACGCTTAAAGACACATTTTTCATTTATGTAAAAATTAATAATTTTGTACCAAAAGAGCCTTAGAAAACTTACCTAACCTTATTATAACAAGCGCAATTTAATTTAACCTAATCCAACTAAATATATTTTAGATAAGCTTACAAATATTTAATAATAAACAAACAATGAAATAAATTTTTTTCGTTAGGTTCAGAATGATTTTTGCTAAATTATTGCATACACAAATTTTCGCTTGTCTTATTCCGCAAGAAGAGCGTTGCTATTAAAGCCAAAATCGCAAGTTTGACCTATTCGGCACGACACACACACACACACACACACACACACACACACACACGATGTATGATAGAGCTCATGGGGCAGGGAGAGAGAGGACCTAGTAGCAATCAGCGAAGAGGCGGGGCCAGGAGCTGTGAATCGACCCCTGCAACCACAAATAGGTGAGTACAAATAGGTGAGTACACACACACACACACACACACACGTACGTATATATACGTATATATTTCATGGAGAAGAACTAAGCCTGTACGGGTCACATGATTAAGCATAATTGTAACACATAAAAGAGGTAATCGTTTACGAATTTAAGATGGAATATGGAGAAACCTGAGACGTAAATCATGATCCTTCTTCAGTCTAGATGAAATATCTAATTAGTTCCAATACATTTAATGAAATTTAGATACACATTCATTATTATTATTATTATATTCATGGGGTAGCACTAAACCCGTAGGGATTAAAAAGTGCCCTGGGAATGGGAGGAAATCAGGTTTGATCAAGGAAAGGAGATGGTAGCTTCAATTTCTTGAATCAAGAGTCCTCTACCGGTATCAAGTCACCCCCTTGAAGGAATTTCTCACAAAGCTGCATCAGCTTTCTGAGGCTGGTCTCAAGAGGTTCACCATCGTTTTGTGAAACAGCTTTCATCAAAGAAGGAGGGTGGGGCAGTCACCAAAGGGCAATTACTGAGCAGGTTCATGTCTAAAACCACTTAGGGAACTGGGCGCTTTACTGGAATGACCGAGTCGGCGGCTACAGAAATTGGACATGACAAAGCTTGAAGTCTGCTCCAGCTATTTCTCACAAAGCTGCATCAGCTTTCTAAGGCTGGTCTCAAGAGGTTCACCATCGTTTTGTGAAACAGCTTTCATCAAAGAAGGAGGGTGGGGCAGTCACCAAAGGGCAATTACTGAGCAGGTTCATGTCTAAAACCACTTAGGGAACTGGGCGCTTTACTGGAATGACCGAGTCGGCGGCTACAGAAATTGGACATGACAAAGCTTGAGATGGTAGCTTCAATTTCTTGAATCAAGAGTCCTCTACCGGTATCAAGTCACCCCCTTGAAGGAATTTCTCACAAAGCTGCATCAGCTTTCTGAGGCTGGTCTCAAGAGGTTCACCATCGTTTTGTGAAACAGCTTTCATCAAAGAAGGAGGGTGGGGCAGTCACCAAAGGGCAATTACTGAGCAGGTTCATGTCTAAAACCACTTAGGGAACTGGGCGCTTTACTGGAATGACCGAGTCGGCGGCTACAGAAATTGGACATGACAAAGCTTGAAGTCTGCTCCAGCTATCGGATACCTTACACTGAAGGCAGGCGGAAAGCCTTCGAGGTGGGAAGGGGCATGCGGCAAACCTGCTGGGGAGGGGGACCAGTGGAAAAGCCTGAGAAAGTGTGGGGACCAGTGGAAAAGCCTGAGGAAGGGTGGGGAACACTGGAAAAGCCTGGGGAAGGGGAGGTAGACAGCCTTAGAGAAAGGAGGACAAAAGGAAAGCGTGAGTGGAAAAATGGGGAAGATGACAAAGCCTGAGAGAAGGGGGCCAAACGGAAAGTCACGGGGTAAGGAGTAAGGGAGGTTCAAGCTGTCTGATGGTGGAGGGGCAGGCAGCAAGCCTGAGGGTAGAGGGGCAGGCGGCAATCCCGAGGGAAGACAGATGAAATGGGGGCTGACGGAAAGCATGAGCGAAGGGGCATGCGAAACGTTTAAAGCCGACCAGAAGATGCAGTCTTGGGTTAGTTATCGCATAAAATCCAACATTTCCAAATTTATAACTGTTAGTAAATTAGCAAAAAAAATTTGCACCATCTTTTCGTAAGATGCAACCGTTTTCAAAGAGTGAAGCAGTTAAAGTACATAATGAAGTTATTTTACAGAGAAATACCATACCATTTTTTTTAAATTGACAAATTATCACACACATTCAATAACAATACCACCCTTCTAAGTAGGATACATGAGTGATTTAAGTGTGAAGCTGATCATTTGAAGCTTTCTAAAATTATTACACAGAAACCAAAATCAGGAATAGTTAACATAAAACTGACCAAGGGGCACCTGCCTATACAAAGTTTCCTGAACTTTCCCCTAATTACAGTACACCAGCGTTGAAAAATTGATACCAATTAGATTAGGCGTTTTCAAGTTATAAAAAAATCGGGTGACCATTTCAATGAGAGGATACCTACTTATGAAAGATACAGGTTTAGTCAATAATTATTATTATTATAATCAAAAAGAAGCGCTAAACCACAAGGGCTATACAGCGCTGCAGCTTTAGTCAAGACCGAAGTCATGGGCAAACTGCTAAAATGTACTTTACATTTTAGAGCGTGACTTAAGTCACCGAGGTCAAGAGCACCTGCCAGCAGGTGGCTACAGAGAATCCTCTCAAAGAAAAGATTCACATTGAAAGGGGCCGAAAACACTTCCTATTGATCTCTAACTTGTTGCTCATCTATAAACATTACATAAATAAATAAATTCTCTAAAAATATACATGTATCAGAAACTTTTCCTGCGAGGATAGGCTAAAGACACTGAATCTGCACTCTGGAAATCCATAGAACTGAAAGACCAACACGAGACAATTGCTGTCCATGATATGGGCCAGTTTTCATTTTCATCGGGGATGGGAGGGGTCGATCCAAGGAAAGGACGGGTATCTACAATTCGTAAGATTAGGAGCTTCTCATCGTCATCACGGTACCCCATCTTCAGTGAAGAATGACATGCAAGGAGACTGTAAACAAAACCTTCATTCATAAGAAAAAAAAAAAGCAGGAATGCTGCAGCAGGCTTACTGGCCCATGCTAAGCAAGTTCAATTCACACCCACCCACACAAACAAATACCCGTCTAACCTATATTCAAAGCTGCCCAAAGTTCATGCCTCAATGACGTTACCTGGGAGTTCGTTCCACACATCCACAGCTCTATTGCCAAACCAGTACTTCCCTATATCTTATCTAAATCTAAATTTATCCATTGATGCCAGTCCTGTTTTGGTTAGGTATTTTCAACACACTATGTATATTCCTTATATTTATTCGTTTTCCATTTGTACTCCAATCATATCTCCTCTAATTCTACGCCATTCCAAGAAGTGCAAGTTCAGTGTCTTCAGCCTGTCTTCGAAGGAAAGATTTCTGATACATGGAATCAACTACTTCATCCTTCTCAGTATATTTTCGAGCGCATTTATATTCATCCTGTAATACGAAGACCAAAATTGAGCAACGTATCTTAATTAAAAATATAAAAATAATGCAACAAATTTGTTAGCTTTATTGCGAACACTTATGTGCTGTTGATATTTTTCACACCTTACACGTCTGCATTGAACTGCATCTGCCGCTTTTCCGATTAACATCAAATTATCCAGGTCATCCTGTAGCTTTCTAGTGTCCACATCAGAAATCATATGACTGCATATTCTAGTGTCATCGGCAAACTTACTTACGTCGCTATTTATTCATCAATGTGGTATATGCAGACTGTGAATAAGGTTCCCAACACTGACCCCTACAGTACACCACTCGTAACATGTCCCGCCATTCCGATTTCTCTCCATTAATGCAAACTCTGTTGCCTATCGATCTGCCATGTTTTGGCCCAAGAGAAAATTTCTCCTATTCCATGTGCCACTATGATCATTTAATCCAAGGAGTTGGTAATATCCTCTGCTTTCTCGGATCAAGTCAAGTACCACTAATTTAATCAGCCTTTTGTCTTCCATTGCAGGCACTGCAAGGCTCCAGGCGGACAACAACCAAATCTTTCAATGGGCTGCAGAAAACAATATGAAGTTCAACAATGAGAAATTTCAATTACTCCGATATGATAAATACGAGGAAATTAAAACTTCATCAGAGTACAAAACAAATTCCGGCCACAAAATAGAGCGAAAAACCAACGTCAAAGACCTGGGAGTGATCATGTCGGAGGATCTCACCTTCAAGGACCATAACATTGTATCAATCGCAGCTGCTAGAAAAATGATAGGATGGATAATGAGAACCTTCAAAACTAGGGATACCAAGCTCATGATGACACTCTTCAGGTCGCTTGTTCTATCTAGGCTGGAATATTGCTGCACACTAACAGCACCTTTCAAGGCAGGTGAAATTGCCGACATAGAAAATGTACAGAGAACCTTCACGGCGCGCATAACGGAGATAAAACACCTTAATTACTGGGAGCGCTTGAGGTTCCTGAACCTGTATTCCCTGGAACGCAGGCGGGAGAGATACATGATTATATACACCTGGAAAATCCTAGAGGGACTAGTACCGAACCTGCACACGAAAATCACTCGCATCGAAAGCAAAAGACTTGGCAGACGATGCAACATCCCCCAATGAAAAGCAGGGGTTATTATTATTATTATAATCAAAAAGAAGCGCTAAGAAAAGCAGGGGTGTCACTAGCACGTTAAGAGACCATACAATAAGTGTCAGGGGCCCGAGACTATTCAACTGCCTCCCAGCATACATAGGGGGGATTACCAATAGACCCCTGGCTGTCTTCAAGCAGGCACTGGACAAGCACCTAAAGTCGGTACCTGACCAGCCGGGCTTAGTTTAATATATGTTTATTATGCACCCCATACCCATCCTGTGGGCGGTAGTCAAAAGACTGTGGCTCGTAAGTTGGATTGCGTGCAGCCAGCAGTAACAGCCTGGTTGATAAGGTTCTGATCCACCAGGAGGCCTGGTCACAGACCGGGCCGCGGGGCGTTGACCCCTGGAACTCTCTCCAGGTAAACTCCAGGAAGTCAAATTCATATACATAATATCGTATTATTTTTGTTCTAGCGCCTCGTAAGGGAAGAACGCCCTTTGTAAAACAAACCACGGTACGGGTGGGGCTTGAACTCACGGTTAGCGAATTGTAAAACTCACAAGCCGCGAGTTCAACCCATACCCGTACCGTAGTTTGTTTGCAATTGTATCATTACAATTTCGCGAGTCATGATGACATCCCTTCGTAAAACCAAAGCCGTGCAGAGATGCGTTGACGAAATTATATCTTTCAAGCTAGCTTCTAATTGCACCAGCAATTATTGACTCCGTCAAGCACAATAGTTAGGACGACTGGTTTACATGAAGCTACGGACCTATCGCTTGTTCTGTAAATGGGTATCACCTTTGCCATTTACCCGGTAGGTTACCAGTGTGTAGTGCTATATTCAAGAGTAACAAATGGTTTGCAAAGTTCTTAAGAACTTTTGTGCTGTATAGTCCTTGTGGCTTAGCGCTTCTTTTTGATTATAATAATGATCTTAAAAACTTTTGTAAACAGTTCAACGAGGATCGGTGACTTGTTTGCCTTCAATCTAATTATTAATATTAGAGGAAACTTACCTTGCTCTCGCAGTTGTCCACTTTTACTGGATGAATAATATTTTAAGTACGCGGCAGTATAAAACACACACACACAGTAAAATTCACACAATAATTAAAAAAAAAGTCAGACCTTGAACACGTCAAAACAGCGCCAAGGTCCACTACGCTCTGAGAATTCAACCCCGCATACAAAAATCAGGAATTTTATTTGCCAGAATTACGAGGAAGTTGCAATACGATAAAAAAAATGTTTGGAACTTTGAATAAACTTTCTTATATTATAGCAAAGCCTAGTCAGCTGAGTAATATTTTGTTTTGTCAACATACTACGAATGGGGTTATAATTTTAGAAATCACGAAACAACCCAAGTCATTCATTACACTCACTTTTTTTGGCGGATTCCATTATTATAATCAAGGGGAAGCGCTAAACCCGGAGGATAATACAGCGCCTGGGGGGATGTGGAAGGCATTCAGGCTTAATTCGGGGAACTGGAGCACAGATCCAATTCCCTAAATCAAGAGCCCCTCACCAACATCAAGGAACCTTGTAAAGTAAAAGGACACAAGTGCAACTAATGTGACATTTATTGTGGCAACGTTTCGCTCTCCAGGAGCTTTATCAAGCTCCTGGAGAGCGAAACGTTGCCACAATAAATGTCACAATAGCTCACTTGTGTCCTTTTACTTTACATATTGTCGGTAATTCTACCAACTATATTTCAAGGAACCTTCCTTGAGGAGTGGGCGGATTCCAAAAGTAATAAACAAAATTAAGTTTATATTTAACTACAACATAGATCACACTTATGAAAAGTTTTTCTAGGGTGCTTACCTGTATGAACCTCAACATTATATACATACCAGTAATCTCATTGGAGTACAAACATATTGTTTACCGTAGTCACGCCCTAGTAGACAGTTATAAAATTAACCACACCTGGTCCGCACCAAGAGGTCCCCTCGACCTCACAATCTAATCCAAATCTAACCGAGCCCATATGGATTGGGGTAGCACCCTCAATACGGTGCTACTAATTAATTAGTTACCCTGTATAAGTTATATAGTTTAACTGAATGAAAGGGGGGGGGAGTAGAGCACCCATGATACAATCCGACAAGGAAAACATTTGTGTACATAATCCCACTACTTACTCAGTATGTTCTCTGGTGGTCACTTGATGGAGCTGGACACTCGTAACCTATCTAATTATAACATACCACTACTTTGCCAGTCTAAGGTTCAATAACTAAAGGGTATACTTAACTGTGGGTGATTGATATTCACATTCCTTGATTCCATCACCATCTCATTTTCGATGCCTGCTACAAACCGACAACGATTCTCATTCCAGCAGGACAGGTATCCCTGGTTGTCCTTGCTTCTTAGACCGTCCGTGACTCAAGGAGTTTCCTTCCACGTCCTCGTTAACAACGAGGTCTAGCGAGTTCACGATCGAGCAAAACTAACACATATTTCACTTCACATATTCTCTAACTTAGGTCGTGTAATATCATTAATAACATACAAATCCACAAGCGATTTACGTCTCATAACTATTAACAAACTAGAGGTCACTCCATTAAGATCTGAGACCGATTAGTGATGATTAATCCAGGGTATTTCCTTCCCATGACACAGTCCATTGTGGCGCGTCAGTCCCCGCTCTGTCTCTTTATCACACTACTTTTACCACTCTATTACTGTGGATCCCGTAAATCCCGTTCCCTCACTCGTACCACCAGGAAAATTATACGACACTATAATTCTTATATATGAACTGAGGCTATATTAATCCTTAGGCCATTACCGTGAACGTCATTTCGTGGGTTCCATGATTTCTCTATCTTCCTCACCACCATTCAAAACAATACGCGCACCCCACCCTCCCCGCACATCCCGCATGCGCACAGGGAACACTAGGTTCTACTTCTTTTTTCAAATAACATTTTTTGATACCCATAAAGACACATTAACACCTATTAGGCACTATATTTCGGAAATTTAAAAAAATTTCCACACTGCGGCCGGGCGAGGTCGTTATGCTATACGACTACATAAAGTGGGAGTACAAATTTTTTTCTCATCTTTTCACTTGGCCCACCCAGCATTTATTGAACTCGTCAAAATGGACTAATTGGTGTTCCATTCTCTCAGGGGCATAAGCCTATGCACCCCTGGATAAGTTATTTGGGCATACTGGAATTTTGGAGACAATAACCAATAACAAGTCCACTCAGTATCCCAAGTCAGCCCCCAGCACATTACTGCAAAATAGTCAACCAACTCCCATGGCCATCTATATTTATTGATCCCTCAAAAGGACTAATTGGTGTTCCATTCTCTCAGGGGCATAAGTCTAGCTTCCTGGATTAAGTTAATGGGGCATACTTTGAATATTTGAGACTTAACCCAATAACAAGTCTCTCAGTATCCCAAGTCAGCCCAGCACATTACTGCATACAGTCACCAACTCCATGGCCATCTATAATTTATTTGATCCCTCAAAAATGGACTAAATAGTGTTCCCATTCTCTCAGGGGCATAAGCATATCTCCCTGTATTAATTTATTGGGCATACTGGAATTTTGAGGACTTTAACAATAACAAGTCTCTCAGAATCCCAAGTCAGTCCGCCAGCACATTTCTTCTATTTCATTACCCCTTCAACATATCTCAATAGTTCCTCTTCATTTAGACGTCACAACACCGGAAATTGTCCACAACAGATTATTTATCCCAATTACTTCGCTCAGTGGACCGCCTTTGCACTTAAGCTGTGCATTTAATCGTCGCCTGAAGTAAGAACAATTTTATTATTTAACATGCTTATTAATTATATCATTATAAGCATTCAACAATTTTGTTGTCCTTGCTCAGTTCGCAGAGCTGGGTCCTTTACTGTCCCATACGCCATCCTATAAATTTAGTAGTAATTCGGACGGTCAAGCTTCCACGGAAGAGTCGCACCCAAAATGCCGCATACACATTTAACATCATTCAGGTATTGTTCCTGAGTAAAGGAATCATTTGGAACTTTCCCTCATTTACATTGAAATCCCAAGCTGTCTCAGCTCCCACGAAATAGAACTGGTTCAACATCATTCACGATAGAGAGAGATACTTGTACTGGTTGACCCTTCATGAAGTAAGACACCGTGATCCGTATTCACTACTTCCTCTAGTCATTATTACTATCGGTAGTCTGCCATATTATTCATGGCCGTACCAGTGTTGAGGAGAGTGACGCCGTATGGATTTGGATTTATGCCCATTTATCCAGAATTTTTACATCCAACACCGTCAAGGCTCCTCAGCTAGGGTCCATCATATATTGCCATTAGCTGCAACCTTACATCATTCACTGTAGTGTCAGGGTTATTAGACATTATCAATAAACATTATTGGTCACCATTAATATAAGAACGTCTACATACAACCCTGCACATAACTGGATGTGCTTTCCCCTTGTTCATGATACAACTGTTCAATTTGGTATGACAATCCTTTACATTATGAATGTCTAGCATCTGATTAAATCTTCAAGTTCTTTCATTCTTTTTCCACTTTAATATCCCATGAATTACAGGCATTACACGATGGAGGGTACGGGAGTGAAATGAGTATCGGTCGGACTGGCGGGCGTGGAAGAGACAGTCTCTCTATTCTTGCCTGACTCTTATTAACTGGGGTTACACTTACTGAGAGTACTTATTCCTCTTACCTTTGATGTGAGGAAACCACTATTACTGATTCCTGACTTGTATGTGCCTATTTAACTCAACTATGATGTATTACCACTGGGATTATAATTTTTTTCCCTGTTTTGAGGCATGACAGATACTTCAAGTCATTAAGTGTTTATATCCTTAGAACTGTTTGGCTGACTGGTCTGCAATTGTAACAATTAATTCCTGCCGACCCTAGTCTGATTGTTCCTCCAGACACCGTACTATTGAGGTTTTGGCAACACACCCTTTGCATTAATAGTTTATACAACAGCCTGGCTTACAAACCCATTAAAATTATATTCAAAGCCTTACATTACAAGACAGGTTTTTTCTTTTTCCAATTCGTAATGTTGATTAATTAAAAACATTCTTTCCCATTCCATCTGCACAAAGTCTCTAGCAGAATCTCTTTCACATCTTTAAACCTATCAATTTGTAAACCAATCAAATCTACTCTCTAAAGCATCTAAATATAACTTTTAATTCATTAGGTTTCACAGTTCTTTGATTCCCTAAATCAAAAAATGCCTTCGCGTCCACATTGCTATTTAATTAGCTGTAATGATGCTTTCATTAACTCCTAAAAATTCACAGGACTTGTAGCGGCACATTAACTCCAATTAGATCCAGTCATGGTTAGAGAATTATTAATCACTGATTTATACACTAAAGTAGGGCGCCTTATAAGAGTAATTCTTGACACTTTACTCTTGTAAAATCCTAGCCACACATGTGCTAGCAATTAATAGGGCTATATTGTCCAATCCTTCACAAATCGATCGATTAAAACTTGTGCACCCTACAAACAACAATACACAAAACCTCTCAACATCCTTCAATCAGGGGGTCACGATAAAATATTAAGGTAATATAATTCAATTAATTTATTTTTGTTTCATCCACTAGATTGCATTCCGTTTTCGAAGGACCAACGGGCAGAAAAGGAGACAATTTGTCTAGGGAGTCTTATACCCTGAATGTCCCCTTCTCCAACATTATCTAATACCGAGTAATTCTCATCTCATTGGGGGAGTACAATCCTATTGTGTTACCGTAAATGTCACCCCGTGTAGACATAGTGAATAACTTAACCAACCCCTGGAGCGCACCAATGGGTCCCCTCGACCACACAATCTTATCCATAACTAACCGAGACCATTATTGGATTGGGTAGCAACCCACAAGAAGGTGGCGGAGCTACTAATTAATTGTGGACGTATAGATTATATTAGTTTAACTGAATGAGGGGGGGGGGTAGGACACACATGGAAACATCCGTCAAGGAAAACATTTGGTACATAATCACCACAACCTTACCAGATATGATCTCTGGTGGTCACTTGAAGTATCTGATCACACCGTAACCATCTAATTATAACATACCACTACAGGCCAGTTCAAAAGGTGCAATAACAATATGGGATACTTAACTGTGGTGATTGATATTCCACATTCTTGATTCACCCTCCTCATTTTCGATGTCCTGCTACAAAAACCGACAACGATTCTCATTCCAGCAACGAGTATCCGCTGGTTTGTCCTGCTTTAGGACGTCGTGACTCAAGGAGATTTCCTTTCCTCGTCTCGTTAACAACGAGGTCTAGGCGTGTTCACTGCTTCGGAGCAAACGACTTAAATCACTTTTCACAATACTCTTAACTTAGCGTTATTATCAATATTACATTAACCATTCACGAATGCCGATTTAACGTCTCAAAACTATTATACAAACAAAGTGTCACACCATTAAAGATCTGAGACCGATGAGTGATGATTAAATCCAAGGGTAAAGTATTTCCCAAGGACAACAGTCCAATGGGCGCGTCAGCCACCCGCGCCTTCTCCTATCACACTTTTAACCCCACTCTATTACTGTGGGTGGGTCCCCGAAAATATCCCTTTTCCCTCACCTCCTCCCAACCAGGAACAATGTACGACACTTCTTATTAAGAAAATGAGGCTATATAATCCTTAGGCCACCGTGAACGTCAATTTCGTGGTTTCCAGCCATGTTTTCTCAGCATCCTCACACACCATTTCAAAACAATACGCGCGTCCCCTCCCATCCCCTGCTACAAGTCCGCGGGGGGCATGCGCAAAGTGAACTCTTATGATCTACTCTTATTTTCAAATACATATTTATGACCCTCTAGACACATTAAGAAGTCACTATTAGGCACTAAAGTTACCCGGAAATTAAAAAATATTTCCACAAACTGATTCAATAGAGAATATACAAATTAAGTAATACTAACGTTGAGGAAAGGTCTATTTTGACATCAGTTTTTATATACTAACATGATATCCTAAACAAACCCGAACTCTTTCAAATTATTAAATCCATTATAATCAAAGAAAGCGCTAAACCACAATTCGTTTGCAGATCCGAGGAGCCTATATTGTAAGTATGACATTACCCCCTTCGCGCATTGGAATGACAAAGTCACAACAGTGAACTAACACTCAAATACCTACTTACTGCTAGGTGAACAGGGACAGTAGGTGTAAGGAAACATGCTCAACATTTCTACCCGTGCCAGGGATCGAACCACGGACACTTAACATGTTGTCAAATAGCCTGTTGAAACTTTTTAATTTTTCTGATGGTAATTCTATTTACATTTAGGAAGAAGCGCTAAACCCGTGGCGATCAAACCGCCTGGGTAATAGGAGGCAATCATGTTGGATCCGAGGAAGGGTAGGGTAACTCCAGTTCCTTGGATCAAGGAATTGTAGTCCTCCAGCATCAAGTATTATTATTATAATAAAAAAGAAACGCTAAGCCACAAGGGCTATACAGCGCTGCTCCTCCAGCATCAAGGAACCTTCAAGGGGGGTTATCATTCCTGAAAATTATCTATTACCTTACGGTGTAAATATGAAATTATTTTGGCTCGGTGAAGATCACATTCACAAATATAAATAGCACATCGGGTCTCTGGAAGACTGATGTTAACTCCCATAAAGGAAAAGTTCAGTTCCTTGGAAGAGCCCCCAACCTTAGATGTTTTTATTTCATATGGGCTGAAGTGCTTAACCCGTAAGGGTCATACGTCAATCACGTTCGATCCAAGGGAAGGGCACTTCCAATTCCATGGATTAAGAGCCTTACCAGCATCAAGGAATCGTTGAGGGGAGCAGTGTAAAATCCAGACGTTCTCATTTTTGTAAGTCATGTACGGAGGGTCTGAGTTACAGCAAAATACTCACCCTTGCATTCATCAAGTGTCTAGGGAATTGTAGCCAATCAGATTCACTTCAAGAAGAGGTAAGGTCCAATTACCTTGATCAAGAGCCCCTTACCTGCATGAAAACCTCTCGTAGGGATGTTGCATAAGAGTATTATGATCAAAACTAAGCGCTAAACCCACAAGGCTCATACAGTGCATTCAAGTATGTTCATTTTAATATACTAGGTATAAGTCGCATTGCCATTTATTCACTATAGGCATTACATTTAGTAATGATCACTGTCGTGGAGATCATTTATTACCATCCAATCTAATTCATGCTCTATGGTCAAGGAGCAGAGATTCATTCAAGAGAAAAATTCTGGGATGCAGTTATGTGGTTGCAGGGGTCGATTATAATAATAATCAAAACCAAGCGCTAAACCCACTAGGGTCTGCGAGGGTAGTCTCTCAGCTTCTGGCCCTGCATCTCTGCCGGCCGTACTTAGTTTGCTCTCTCCTAACTTCTAAAGTCCTATCATGCCTATTTTTAAGGCTAAATATGAATCCTGCCTCGCCCACTTTACTGTTCATACCATTACACTTCCTCACAATTCTAAGACTGAAGAAATGTTTTCTAACATCCCTATAACTCATCTTTCTTTTAAGCTTTCAGTTGTGTCCTAGTGTATCTTTTTCCTGCCTTTTGGTCTGCCCCTATGCATCCTGATAATTCCTCTTAATATTGCACATCATTATCATGTCACCCCCTAGTCCTGCCATCTTTCAGGTTAACCTCCTTCAGTCTCTTCTCATACCCCTTGGTTCTGGGACTATTATTATTATATTATAATCAAAAAGAAGCGCTAAGCCACAAGGGCTATACAGCACTGCAGGGTAGGGAAGGAAGCAAGGGTATTGGATGGCAGAAGGGAGGAGGGATGATCAGTAGGTTACAGAAAACAGCGGGGCAGGGGATAGTACGGGGGTAGAGGGTAGCAAGAGATTGAAGTAGAAAGGGCTGAAGGTATCAGAATTTGTGAAGTCAGTTGTTGTCAAAAAGTCAATGAGAGAGTCCGGATGAAAAGTGGGTCCATCAGCGAGAAGGGAAGGTAAAGAGAGAGCAGCGGAGCGAAGACGATGACGGAGGTAAATTCTGCGTGCTCGTTGATAAAGTGGGCAGTCCAACAGAATGTGGCTGACTGATAATGGAGCTTGGCAATTCTCATAGAGAGGAGCAGGGTGCCTCTCCATGAGAGATCTACGAGTAAGACGAGTATGGCCAATGCGAAGACGGGAGAGAGTAGTCTCCCAACCTCGACACCGGTGATAAGAAGACGGCCAGTAACCTATACTCGGTTTAATAGATTGAAGTTTGTTGCCGAGCACAGTAGACCAACGTTGTTGCCAATGGGTGTGAAGGTGGGAAGATATTGCAGCAAAATAGTCCGTAAATGGAATACCTCTATACGAAACCGGTAGGTCATGTACTGCTGACCGCGCAGCAGTGTCTGCCTGTTCATTGCCCTGTACGTCAACATGACCAGGGACCCAACAAAAAACAATATCTTTATGCTTGGTAAAGATGTGGCGTAGCTAAAGTTGGATACGGAGGACTAAGGGGTGAGGTGTATCAAATTTCTGTATAGCCTGTAAAGCACTAAGGGAGTCTGAGACAACCACAAACGATGACACAGGCATAGATGCAATACGGATAAGTGCTGCAAGGATGGCATACAATTCAGCAGTAAAAATACTAGCCGAAGATAGTAAATGCCCGCGTACGACACTGTCCAGAAACACTGCTGCGAATCCTACGCCGTCAGAAGACTTAGAGCCATCTGTGTACACAGCAATGGCATGAGAATGAGAGTGGAAGTGGTCAAGAAAAAGAGAGCGGGAAGCGAACGTAGACAGTTGGGCTTTCGAGCAAGGTAGAGAGAAAGAACAGACTCGAACAGCTGGAACTTCCCAGGGGGGTAGGGAAAAGTGAGATGCTACATGAACATAGAAAGGTGGTAATTGAAGAGAAGACAAAAGCGAATGAAGGCGAAGAGAGAAGGGATGGAGTAAACAGGGGCGGCGAACAAATAAAGAATGTCTACTAATATCAGTGACCATTCTATAAATGGAAGGATTGCGGAGATCATGAGAGCGTACATAGTAGCGAAGGCAATGGGCATCACGGCGATCGGATAAGGATGGAACGTTCGCTTCTGCATAGAGGCTCTCGACAGGGGAAGAGCGAAAAGCACCAAGGCATAAACGTAATCCTTGGTGATGAATGGGGTTAAGGCTAGAGAGAGTAGGAGGAGATGCCGCTGAATAGATCTGAATAGTTTCAATAAAATGAGGGTGGAATGTAGGCGAAGGAGGGTTCGACGATCAGCTCCCCATGAAAGATGAGCAAGGGTTTTAAAAAGGTTCAGCCGGCTGTGACAAGTTGCCTTCAGAGAGGTAATGTGAGGTTTCCAGGATAACCTACGGTCAAAGAGGAGGCCCAGAAACTTGACTGTATCACGTTCAGGGATACGGGAGCCATAGAGGTACAAAGGATGATCGGAGATGACAGAGCGTCTAGTGAAAGTAATTTGGTGGGTTTTAGTGCTGGAAAATTTAAACCCATGTGTGGTGGCCCAATTGGAAACACGGTCGACTGCATGCTGGAGAGAAACTGTAATGAGGTGACAGTCAGCGCCTGCACAGGCAATAGCGAAGTCATCAACATAGTGATGACCAAATATTTGATGGAAGACTAGAGGCCAAATCATTAATAGCAAGGAGAAAAAGTGTTGTGCTCAGAACACATCCCTGGGGGACACCTTCAGCTTGGAAAATGTCCGGGGAGAGCACATTATTAACCCGAACACGGAAATGCCTGTCAGTAAAAAAGTTCTTAAGGAAGGATGGTAGATTGCCTCGAAGGCCAAAGGAGTGGGCTTGGGCTAAATTATTATACCTCCAAGTTGTGTCATATGCCTTCTCAAGGTCAAAAAATATGGCAATAACTGAGTGGTTATTCGCAAAGGCATTACGAACATACGTATCCAAGCGTAGTAAGGGGTCTATGGTAGAACGTCCCTTACGAAAGCCATATTGACGAGTGGAGAGACTTGTTGTGTGTCTCTAAATACCACACTAAACGTCTATTTACTAGGCGTTCCATCACTTTGCAAACTGCACTGGTAAGAGCAATGGGACGATAGGGGGAGGCTTCATGTCCCGTATGCCTGGTTTGCGGAAAGGGAGAACATGGCGGATTTCCACAGCTGTGGAAGAACCCCTTGTGACCAAATAAGATTGTAAAGGCGTAATAGGACTGCAAGGGCTGACTGATGTAAATGTTGTAGCATACGAATATGAATGTCGTCGGGCCCAGCTGCCGATGATCGGCAAGCTGAGAGTGTTGCCTCCAGTTCTTGAAGTGTAAAAGGCACATTATACTGTTCTTCTCTGAGAGAAGAAAAGTCCAAGGGTGCTAACTCTCTGGCAGACTTTGAGGAAAGAAATGAGGGGCATAGATGGAGTCCCTGAGAAATACGGACCAGATGATTGCCAATTTCATTGGGAACATCTAGTGGGTTTGCTATATCAACACCGGCAACCCGCAGAACAGGAGCCGGGTCAGGAGAATATTTACCACTCAGTTTTCGTACTCTTTTCCAGACTGAACTCATAGAGGAAGCAGAGGTGATGGTAGAGACATAATCTCGCCAGCAAGTGCATTTAGCGTCACGGATGACACAGCGAGCGATCGCACGCTTCTGCTTAAAATCAAGAAGTCTCTCTGTGGTTCTATTGTACCGGTATCTGCCCCATGCAGCGCGTTTCAAACGTACTGCACGAGCACAAGCAGGAGACCACCAAAGCACGCATTTCTGAGAATGCCTGCCCGAAGTTTGGGGTATACAATTAGAAGCTGCGGTTAAAACGGAGGACGAGAAGAGGTGTAAAAGCTCATCGATGGAGGACGAAGAAGGAACCTCTCTAAAAACAGTTAGGTGTGAGTAAAGGTTCCAATTTGCCTGATCAAATTGCCAGCGTGGGATGCGAAGAGGTGGTGAATATGAAGGGGAAGTAAGAATGATTGGGAAATGATCGCTGTCATGTAAGTCCAGGAGAACAGACCAAGTGAAGTCTAATGCGGCGGAGGAAGAGCAGACAGAGATCGATGCAAGAGAGAGTGCGAGTCCGAGGATCAAAATGGGTGTGAGTACCTGTATTGAAAACATGGAAGGGGTGGGTGGCAAGAAAAGCCTCTAACTGAATGCCACGGGAATCACAGTGAGACCCCCCCCCCCAGAGGAAATGGTGGGCATTAAAATCGCCAAATAACAGAATCGGTGGCGGTAATGACAAAACAAGAAAGGCAATATCCGGAATAGATAATGTCCAAGAAGGAGAGAGATATAAAGAACAGAGCATATACCACCTATGCAAGTGGATACGGGCTGCTGTGTAATGCAGCGAAGTACGAACAAATAGCTGATGGTACGGAATATCAGTGCGTAGAAGAAGGGCACTTTCATTAAAGGTCCTATCAGGAAAAGAATCTGAAGAATACAATAAATTATAGCCTGAGATGGGAGAGATAACAGCAGAGTGTAATTTTGGTTCCTGTAAGCAAACACCAACAGGGGAAAACTGGGAGAGTAACATCTGAAGCTCACCCCGATTACCCCTGAGGCCGCGTATATTCCACTGTAAATAGGCCATGATTGGCAATGATAAAGATACCTGAAATCTGCAGGTAAGGGTTCCTACGGACTAGAGGGGTTAGAAAAGTCCACATGTGGAGGCAGTGGAAAACGTTCAAGCAGCGAAGGAATGGTGCGCTGTGAAGAAAGGAGTTGCGCAGATGGAGCAGAGGAGAGAGAAGGAACGGAGGGTGGATCAGTGTCCATTGATGGTTTGGTCTCTGCAATATATTCAGAGATTGCTTCAAGTGTTTCGGAATTCAGAGATGTCGTATGGGAGACAATATTGGAAATGGTAGGGGGAGGATGAGTAAAGATTGGAACTGTAATGGACTGTACCAAGGTAGGGGGGGGCAAAAGGGTGGAGGGAACTGGAGAAACGTGGAAGGGGACAGAAGGGGCAGAAACCTGGGAGGTGGCAGAAGAGGAAGAAACTTGGGAGGGAACAGGAGAGAAAGGTACAGTACGAGGAGGAGGGTGAACCTCTACACTTGTAACAGAGCCAGTGAGAGGGAAAGAACCAGGTACAGAGACAGGGAAGGTAAAATGAGGAGGTGGAAGATGGGTAGGAGGTGTTAACGGACCTTTTTTTTGCTTTTGAGAAGTAGAGGGACGATTAGGAGGAGGCGTCATACGAGATCTCGTCGCTACTGAGGCTTGTGAGGGAGAACATGAAGAAGCGAGATCAGACTGAGGCGTTGAAGTAGGGACATCTGAGCCTAGGACAGCAAAAGAATTAGATACAGGAGTGACTATGGGAGAGGTAACCACAGAGGTGGTTGCAGAAGATGGGATCCCAGAAGTGGGGGGACGTTTTGAAACACAGGAATAAGAAACACGAGGTAGTCTCCCTTGGAGGCGGAGATGAGAAACTGCAATGGCATAAGGGAGACCTTCTGCCTCTTTGAGGTAACGGATTTCACACTCGTTTAAGTAGACTTGACAACGGCAAGAGTACGAAGGGTGAGCCTCATGACAATTAAGGCAAGAGGGAGGTCGATTGCAAGACATATTAGAATGGTCATCGGCACCACAGACCGGGCATTCGGCAATAGATCTGCAATATTTCGCTGGATGGCCAAATCGCCAGCAATTTCTACACTGTTGCGGTGTAGGGATCACCTTTCGAACTTGTAACCGATGTCCTGCTACATAAACTGAGGATGGGAGTTCACGGCTGTCAAAAGTTAAACGAGCCACACTGCTAGGGTATTGTCTCCGCCTGCGGGCAGGAAGAACATAAGTGTCTACCTTGAGGATTGGGAGATCTTGGAGTTCCAGCTGTTCAAGAATGTCAGTGCCACATGTCTGGAAATTTTGTTGAACTATGGTATGGGGCAGAATGACGGTACCACTACAAGAATTGAGGGAATGATGTTTTTCAATAGTGACAGGAACAGTATCGATATGGGAAAGACGAGAAAGCTCATGAGCCTGGGTAGCATTATGTACAGTGATGATGAGCGTATTGCTCTTAAGAGCATGAAAAGAAATATCTTTACCAACATGGCGTAGGAGTGCCTTGCCAATACTGTGGTCAGAAAGATAGGCAGTAGAGGAAGTCGGTCGTAAAGTGAAGAATTTAGTCTATTATGCAGTCTGAAACTGAGCGTGGAAAGGTAGTGAAGGACGTATCGATCTTTTCTGGGAAGAACGAGAAGGTGGAGAAGTATCATCAGCAGGTAATTTTCGCTGGCGTTTAGGCGTGGGACCAGAGTTGGTCCGACGTGGAACGGGCCGGCGATTCGAAAATTGCTGCACCGTAGAGGGAGAGGCCGGAAGCATAGTCAGAGGAGAGCGAAGGTCAGATAAATCGAAGGAGTCAGTCGAGGCCTCAGTACCTGAAGCGGGTGAGGAAACAGCACCGGCAAGAGGTACAGAGGCATGAGGAGTGTCTGAAGTGTGGTCCAAAGACGAGGCGGGGTCAGAATGGGGTGCGGTATCAAGAAGGGGCCCGGGGAAAGCAGGTTCATGGACTAGGGCTGCCATGGTTAGGTTACTTCTTTCTTTTTGTTTTTAAGAAAAAAAAAAGAAAGAAAAGAAAATAAAAATAAAAAAAAAAGAATAAAAAAAGGGGGGACCGGGGAGGGATAGTTCCTAGGAGGAATGAAAGGGCCAGAAATCTCCCTCCGTGCCCAAGAGGACCTCAGCACCGCAACTAGCGCAAATGCAGTATGGAACCCGTACCATACCCTACCCATCATGCCAGTAAACCGGCAATCTGGGATAGCAACCTCACATCTGCCGAGCTACCTCGGTGGACAAAAGAGAGGGCGGCCGGAAATCCGCCATAAAGCATACCTCCTTTGGCCACCACCCCCGGAATCTGAAAGGTGGCTTCCAGAGATACACCCGTCGCCCGAGAGACATCCAAAGCCACCCTCCGGGATACCGGAGAGGGATCGGGACATCCCCAGGCAATCCAGATTCCACGGCAAACTATGCCACCGCTAAGAACCTCAACGGAATGGGATGCACCCCGGTACCCTTTCCCCTACCTAGGAACTAGCGTGCCTGTGGGAAAAAAAAAAAAATCCCAAAGGCCAAAAAGGAAGGGCAAAAGGGAGGGGTGGGGAGGAGGAGGAGGAAAGGAAAAAGGGGAGGATGGGGAGGATGGGATAGGGAACGGGGGATTGAGGGGTAATTAGGTTCGGTCTGAGGAAGGAGACCGACAGGTCTAATTCCTCAGACCAAGAGCCTCTTCACCATGCCAAGGAGCCCCCCTTGAAGAGGGGTTCTTGGACTAGTCTTATTGCAAATCTCTGCACTTTCTCCATTTTCTTGACATGCCTGATCAGATGTGGGTTCCATACTGGTGCCTCATAACCTAAACTGGGCTTCATATATGCTTTATATAGTGCCATGAATGACTCCTTGCTGAGGTTCCTGAAAGCTAATCTTAAATTTGCCATGTGCACTTTTGCTGCAGAAGTTATTCACCTTATGTGCATCTCAGGCTTTTAACTATGCTTACATTGAGGTCCTCCTCGAGGGAGGTTTGCTACCTGCATTCCCTAATCTTAGCACATCACTAATTTTAATGACTGACTTTGCTAGGGTCAGAATAAGGGAGGGCATTAAAGTTTAAAGGAGGGGTTTGGGATATTGACAGTTTGGAGGGATATGTTGTGTATCTTTATACGTATATGCTTCTAAACTGTTGCATTCTGAGCACCTCTGCAAAAACAGTGATTATGTGTGAGGTGAAAGTGCTGAATGATGATTAAAGTATCTTTTTGGGGATTTTCTTTCTTTTTGGGTCACCCTGCCTTGGCGGGAGATGGCCGACTTGTTAAAAAAAAATAAAGTTTAGTCTGTAGAAACTTAGGGAAGCAATTAGCTCAGATTCCTTAGGTCAGAAGCCTTTCATTAAAGTCAAGACACATATATATTATCATAAAGAAGCACTAAACATACAACGGCCCACTTACATGTACTTTATTGAAGGGCACAACTCTACAAGCAGGTCCAACTTCCAGGGGAACAGAAACAAGTATTGTATACAGGATTCCATGCACATTATTATAATAAAAAAGAAGCACTAAACCTACAAGGGTCATACAGCACAGCAGGGCAGGGAAGGGTGTAGAGGTATTGGGTAGCAAGGAGAGGGATTATTATTAGGTCATGGAGTGCAGCAGAGCAGTGGATAGTGCAGGGGTAGAGGGTAGCAAGACATTGAGGTAGAAAGGGCTGTGAGGAGTGCTAGAGGCATCATCATCAGTTTGTGCAGTAAATCAGTTGCTATCAAAAAGTCAATGAGAGTCTAGGTTAAAGGAGGGTCTATCAGCAAGAAGGGAAGGTAAAGCAAGGGCTGTATAGTGGTGACGACATTGGAGGTAAATTCTGCATGCTCGTTGATAGAGTGGACAGTCCAACAGAATATGGCTAACAAAAACTGGAACCTGACAATTCTCGGAGTGGAACAGGGCACCTCTCCATGAGATACCCGTGAATAAGACAAGTGTGGCCGATGCAAAGATGGGAGAGAGTAGTCTCCCAAACTTGACTCTGATGACAAGAAGACAGCCAGAAACCCATACATACTTGGTTTAATAGAATGTAATTTATGTACCAGATCAGACCAACGTTGTTGCCAATGGGTGCGAAGGTGGGTAGCAATTATAGCAAAATAGTCTGTGAATGGAACAACTCTATATGAAACTGGGAGGTCAAGTACTGCTGACCATGCAGCAGTGTCTGCCTGTTCACTGCCCTGTACGTCAAACAAGACCGGGGACGCAACAAAAAACTATCTTTGTGCTTGCTAGAGATGCAGTGTAACCAAAGTTGGATATGAAGAACCAGGGGATCAACTCCATGCACATGAAGTACACTGGATGAACACTGTCTGTAGCTGCAATCACCCTGGTGAGGAAGGCCCAAGCTTCCCACACCAGAGTTGCCTTTGGCTTAAGTTCAAGGTATCAATGAACTGCTACACTGTATATTAAAAAAAATTATACACTAACCCTGCATGGGCTATACATTACTGCAAGAGGGGGTGTGAAAGGGCAAGGGTTTATGGAGGTTGGGGTAACGGCTAGCAGAGCCGGGGGTTAGTATGACTGCAAAATTAGTGCAGGTCAGTTCCTGTCTAAAATCAAAGAAGCAGGTCTACATTAAAGGTGGGCCTTTTGGTGAGGTTATTTTTTGTGCATTAGGGCACTGTAAATGTCAAATGAATTCTGCATGCTCTCAGATAGCCATATATTAATACAGCTACCCAGCTGACCATGCATGGAGAGCTCCCTGGCTTATCTCTTATGATATTCTTGAGAGTCATGTCTGTCTGATTTGCAGACTTGCTATTATATTCATTGGGAAACACTAAACCTGTAGATATCATACAGCACCTGGGAAATGGGTAGCAATCAGGTTTAATCCAAGGGTAGAGCAGATCTGAAGTAATTCCTTGAATCAATAATTCCTAACCAACATCAAGGCACCTTCTTTAAGAAGTGCAAATATGCGATTGTGGTTCCCCATGCATGACAGTGATGGAAAGATGGACAGGAGCCCAATTGCAGCTTGATGGAAAATACTTTGTCTTCCAGTTCATACCAATGCAGCTGCCAGCAGTATTAATCTCCAAAACAGTACACAATAGGTAATAATATAATAAATTTGAGTGCTAAACCAGTGGAGATAAGTACATCGTGAATAGCAAACCCAGCAACCAAGTGTTTGTTATCCTGAGCTTCACTGTCTAGAGACCTAGCAAAAATAATTACTCTTATGCCTGGTAGCAATTTGGCATAACCACTGTTATCTATGGCATGCAACGGAATGTGGTATATATTTCCGGCTAGTTTGTAATGCACTTTGAGTCAGAAATTAATGTGGTGGGTGAGCATGGTTAAAATAAGTATGGTATCAAAGAGTATGGCATATACCTAACTGCTGTGAAAATGCCAGCTAATAAATGGCCTTGTATCACTCTTTGCAAAAAACAACTGCATACCCTACTCCATCTGAGGACTTGAAACTACCAGTGTACACTGCCAAGGCATAAGAGTGTGAATGGAAGTGCTCCAGGAAGAGAAAGCAAGAGCTTAAAGCAGGTACCATAGGCTGACCTTCAAGCATGGAAAGGGGGTAGGAGAGTATATAAATCACTGGAACTTCTGAAGGAAGTAAGCAAAAGTACATAAAAACAAAGTGTGAACATTAAATTTCAAACTCAAAGGCTAAAGAGCTACAACAATTAAATGAATTTATCTTACTAATATGTGAGTTTTCTATACTGATCAGGATCATGAAGGCAATAAGCATGTGGTGATCCTGCAAAGAGGGATGTTTGCTTCAGCACATATTTTAATCAAAACCAAGCACTAAACCCACTAGAATCATACAGTGCTGCAGGCAGAGGGTGTTGCTGGAGCAGAGAGGAGCCAGGGTGGAGAGGATAACAGAGGTAGAGTTAGAAAGGGCTGTGAGGAGTGCTAAAGGAAGTATGTATTATCAAATTTCTGTGTAATAAATCAGTTGCTGTCAAAAAGCCAAAGAAGGAGCCTGTGTCAAAGGTGGGACCTTCTGCAAGGAGGGAAGATACAGGGTGTTAGAGTAGTGACAATGCTGGAGGTAAATTCTGCATGCTTGTTGAAAGATGCTTCAGCACATAAGATCTTGGCCAGTGAAGATCAAAATGCTAATACAGTACAAGCCCCATATCTATGGATTCGGTTTCCACTGTTTCAGTTATCCACATTTTACTGTTGCCTGAAAATAACCCTTAATTTTGGTTAATAATGGCCACAAACTACAAAAGTAGTGATGCTGGCAGTTCTTCAAAGCCTAACAGAAACCTAAAAATGCTTCCCATCACTTACTGTGAATAACTTATCAACTGAACTATCATAGGTATATAAGTAAACGAAAATCAACTTATACATAGGGTTCATTACTATCCGCAATTTCAGGTGTCCACAGTAGGTCTTGGAACATATCCCCTGATGACACAGGGGGACTACTGTACACAGAATGAATAGGAGTGAGTTTCTTGGGAGTAGCTGGGGAGGCTGAAGAATATAGTTTGTCTTTATAGGCCACTGTGAATTCAATTAGGCCTTAGGAATTACCTATCTGCTTATAAAGTTAAGATGGGATAAAGCTTTAAGTATACTCAACTGAGTAAGACTGTTAGGGATATGTGGGACTGCCACGAAAATCCACAATCAAAGGTCTAGAAATTCAAACATAGCACATACCAGGGCAGGGAAGCCATGCAGGTTGGCTGATGGAGCATCTCATGATGCTTAACAAGTCTGTTTTAGACCTGCTCTTTCTTTTCAATCACAAAAATTTAGCTAACATATATAGGTCTCTATACTTTGGTGGAAAATGGCTATATGATTAAAAAATTACTCATTTTAGTATTTTTATACAGTAACAGTAAAAACTATTAAAAGTTTCACAGAACTACTTTTAGTTTAGTTCAGACATTTAGAATCTACGTGATATATGACAGTGACAAATCAGATTATTTCAACCTCCCTACTACCAAGCTCTTTATAATTCAAAATTCAATATACCATAAGTGTTGGGTACAAAAAGATAATAAATGAAAAAGAACATAATTTTCGTTATTCATGGCACAAATACTTCAAAATCAAATAAACTATTCTTGAATTACAAGATACATTTAGTAATTTTTATTTTTATATAACCTTCAACTGTAACATTTAGTAAAGTAAAATATAGAGAAACACTCACTCCTTCAAACTCAAAACTCAGTACAACAATCAATAACATTAAGACTACCAGTTCTTTTCATTCACTACTCAATAACAAGGCAAGACTGATTTACAAAATACCACCACTAGTCAACAAAAATACTACACACTTTTTCAGTATAAAATAAAAGTTTCCGTGTACAGTGTATCAAAACTATATTGAATTATAATCTACTGTAAATATATATGCTCTGGCTTCTCATGACGGGTTTCACTTTAGAGAACATTTTGAAATCAAACTACAAAAAAAAAAAAAAAAAAAAAAAAAAAAAAAAAAAAGGCTGTGTAAACATACACCTTGTTTTGCATCTAATATTAAATTCCAAGATCTTACTTTATCTCATCAAGGATTTTGAAAACCTTAGTGACTGTCAAATAGTTAAATTTTTCTTACACCAAAAATAATTCACTATTTATTGATGTCTCTGATTAAGAAATCCAACACTCTACCATGAATTATTTGTTGTGTAACTACAAGTACTGACCAAAAAATAAATATTTAAAGTTCAACGAAATGTAAAGTAATTGAATGTAGAGTAAATGAGCTCTAAATAGAACATTATGATAAAAGAAATTCCATCTCAGAGTTACACAATGCATTAAGAGATGCACTGTGCTGCTTTATACTTGATATATTCAACTCTCCAACTGTCTCTGTAATACAGTACAACTTCATCCACTCAAGATGAAGCCTCCAGATTTTTTCCCCCAAAAATAAAAAATATTCAAGCTTAATACCTTTAAAATATAAAAACTTCCAAAAGGAAACTTCAAATTTATAATTCTGAATATACATTTTTACATACCTGACTAATAATATAATCAAATTAAGTGCTAACTCCAGCAAACAAAAGTTATGAAGAAAATTGCACATTTTACAAGTTGTGTCAAAAGATTATTGGAAAGTTTCGATGGTAAGTTACTGCAGTTATGTTAAATTTAGTTTTAATTTCTTTTCTTTAACACACTGGCCATCACCCAATGAGGTAGAGTGACTCACAAAAGGAAATGCACTCACCATTCATTCTACACACTTTTGACAAAACAGCTATTGAATGAATAAAGATTAATGGGTTTCCTTTTTTTCTTTTTTTTGGGGGGTGGGGGGACAACATCTCAGTGGGAGATGGTCGGTATTAAAAAAAATTATTAAAACCATCAAATTAAATTTAAAATAGGTTTGCTCCCCCCCCCCCAATGTACTATACAGTGGAACCTCAAATTTCAAACTTAATCCGTTCCAGGAGCTAGTTCTAAAGTCGAAAAGTTTGAAATGCGAAGCAATATTTCCCATAAGAAATAATGGAAATACAATTAATCCGTTCCAGAAACCCAAAAACATTCACAAAAAAAATACATTTTATAGATAGGCAGGCCGGACTTGAGTCCTGGAGATGGGAAGTACAGTGCCTGCACTCTGAAGGAGGGGTGTTAATGTTGCAGTTTAAAAACTGTAGTGTAAAGCACCCTTCTGGCAAGACAGTGATGGAGTGAATGATGGTGAAAGTTTTTCTTTTTTGGGCCACCCTGCCTTGGTGGGAATCGGCCAGTGTGATAATAAAAAAATAAAAAAGATAGTATTACATTGTAGTTTTACATACACACAACAAATATAGTGTACAATTATTAATAAATTTAAATAAACATATAAAATAACATTTTTACTTACCTTTATTGAAGTTTGGTGATGGCATCTGGAAGATAGGGAGGAGGAGAGAGGGAGTTGGGGTTAGTGTTTGGAAGGGAAATCCCCCTCCATAAGGACTTTAGGTATCAAAGCCCTCTCTGGGGTTACTTCCCTTCTGTCTTTTAACGCCACTACGACCAGCTTGAGAGTCACTGGACCTCTGTCTCACAAAATAACTGTTCATAGTCCTCTGTTTCTGGTGCCTCTTAAGATTTCCCTAAAATGGGACAAGATTCTGTCACTGAACTTGTTGCAAAGATGGCTTGTTTCAGCTTGCTCAGGGTGGTACTTCTCCACAAACATTTGGACATCATTCCACTTGGCACAAATCTCCTTAATCTTAATCTTTCTTTACCACAGGGGTACCACTAGCAAGTTTCTTTGGGCCCATGGTATCTTATTTCACAGTCCCACAAGCACTAAACACAATGAATTAATTTTAAAATGTTTGAATGAGACCGCAGGTTAGTGTTCACTCAAGCATCAACAAAGCCAGACTGGCTCATGGCACTTGTGCAGGGACGCAGACAAAGCAGGCTGGCGGACAGGTTCGGTACCCGGCGGTTCGAAAGAAGGGGTGAGTTCGATAATAGGGACAAAGTTGGTTTGAAAAAAGCAGTTGATTTTCAAAGAGTTTGATAAGCGATACATTTGAAATTTGAGGTTCCACTATATTTGATTGTTCAACTACTACAGCACATGACCAGTTCTAGGTTATCAGTGCATTTATGTATAACAAACAAAGGCTTATTAATATATTTTAGAGCAAGAGGGTAATGGTTGTTGAATACCAAGCACATAATTCATGCACAACATATGACTGTTTCAATGTTGTAAGGAGAAAAAAAGATATTTTTCCTGCAAATCCAAAAAGCTTCCTGAACATCATTAAGAGTTAATTAAATCTGCAATGTTGGTTATTTCCATGTTAAGTAGAGTCCCATAAAAAATGGTTAAAAGTCCTCAGTGTTAAAATACCAGTAGCATCAGGTATGAGTGGAAGACATAATAAGAATGCCAGTCTTATTTGATATGGATAATTTACTTAACAGTTAAAAAAATATACATACATCAAAGAAAGACTAATGCAGGCACAATATTTCAATCATAAGAGCTCTACATTCATGCTCAAATTAAATTTTTTGGGGATATATAGTACAGTACTATAATATTTTTGTAACACTGCTTCCAATATATAATCAAATAGTATTGTCCAAACAATAACAAATGCATACGTAAGTATTAATATAAGGTTATGTGAAAACTATCTTCACTCTAATATCCTGTACACGAGATTTACAAAGTTAATATATAAGACAATTCACAAAATTAAAAGAAAATTGAAGCCGTGGCATACGTGGAACTGCCATGTAAGTATGAGGGCCAAGATCTACAACTTCAGCCATAAATTCAAAATCTAAATTTCTTTCCAAAAAATTTAACCTTTTTCAAACCCCAAAGTAGAAGAGAGATACAAGACTTCTCCATTGAAAAGGATAACCATAAAAATACTGTACACTATAAGAAAACTAATGACTTATTTGTGAAAAACCCTAAGAAATATGTTCACAATATGTATGAAGTGCTTTAATCCATAAAATAATTTTGAACCTTATAATTATGGCTAACATGCACTTGTTAAGTCCAACAGATCCAGACAGCAGCTGTGTACATAACAGCAAAAAATCTAGATTAACCTTTATAAAATATTATCTAATTTAAAAAGTACTTGAAATACACAAATTTATATATTTTTGATCACTAATTACTAGTAAATCGCTGGGTAAACAATTTGCATATTTAATTAGAATTTTTTCCAGCTACTTCATCCTATATCAGTTTAGCAGACTGTAAGACACATTTCTATTACATTATGCATCCAGCCATGCGATACGATGGTGCATGACAAAAAATAAATGCTACATACAAAAGCCACAAGATTTCCATTATACATGTCAGGAATTTTCAGTTTATAAATCATTGTTTTAAATTAAATGATACTTTTTCTGCATATATATAAAAGCAAACTGCCTATTAACCAACGTAGAGTACACAATTCTGCACCAACAAAGGGGCCACTGGTAATCTCCTATGATTATATGCTATTGTCAATTGCTCAAAACCTAACAGAAATGCTTAGAACACTAACTGAGGAATTAAGTTGGCATATTTTTTTTTTTTTTTTGTCACCTTGCTTTGGTGGGAGACAGCCAATGTGTTAAAAAATTTTTTTTTTACAATAAATATCTTCTGTGTGTGTGTGTGCGCGTATGTATGTATTTTATGTATTTTATTATTATAATATATATATATATAAAATATATATATATATATATATTAAAATATAATATATATATATATATATATATATATTATATATATATTTTATATATATATATATATATTTTTATTATCACACTGGCCGATTCCCACCAAGGCAGGGTGGCCCGAAAAAGAAAAACTTTCCCATCATTCACTCCATCACTGTCTTGCCAGAAGGGTGCTTTACACTACAGTTTTTAAACTGCAACATTAAACCCCTCCTTCAGAGTGCAGGCACTGTACTTCCCATCTCCAGGACTCAAGTCCGGCCTGCCGGTTTCCCTGAACCCCTTCTTTAAAAGTTACTTTGTTCACACTCCCAACAGCACGTCAAGTATTAAAAACCATTTGTCTCCATTCACTCCTATCAAAACACGCTCACGCATGCCTGCTGGAAGTCCAAGCCCCTCGCACACAAAACCTCCTTTACCCCCTCCCTCCAACCCTTCCTAGGCCGACCCCTACCCCGCCTTTCCCTTTCCACTCGGGACTGATACACTCTTGAAGTTATTCTGTTTCGCTCCTTTCTCTCTACATGTCCGAACCACCTCAACAACCCTTTCCTCAGCCTCGGACACAGTTTTGGTAAATCCCGCACCTCCTCCTAACTTCCAAATACGAATTCTCTGCATTATATTCACCCACACATTGCCCAGACATGACATCTCCACTGCCTCCAGCCTTCTCCTCGCGCAAAAATTCATCACCCATGCTTCACACCCATATAAGAGCGTTGGTAAAATTTATACTCTCATACATTCCCCTCTTTGCCTCCAAGGACAAAGTTCTCTGTCTCCACAGACTCCTAAGTGCACCACTCACTCTTTTTCCCTCATCAATTCTATGATTCACCTCATCTTTCATGACCCATCCGCTGACAGTCCACTCCCAAATATCTGAATATATTGAATATATATATATATATATATATATAATATATAATATTTTATATATATATATATATATATATATATATATATATATATATATTACACCACACACTATAAATAATTGATACAATACAAATACAGCAAATTCTAAGAAATTCTACTCTGTGAGCAATTGCAACAAATTACACTACCATAGCAAGAAACATAACTAAAGTAGTGGAAACAGTACAATTTGTCTAGTCATGCTTACTATTAATCATAAATTTTACTCCTTCAATAAGATCTGCAGTGAAAATTACAAAGCCTTGTGTAATATTTGTTTACTAATGAATAAGAATAGCACTGTCATGGCAGTGAGGATCAGTGAGAATGATACAGTAACTAAAATTAAACAGTACTAGAGTAAATATACTTGTGCACACAGATTTTTAATTCATACTATCAGGTTACAAGTCTACCTTATATTCTCATTTAAAAACTGCAAAAATGTACTTGCAGCATTTAAATGGAATTTATGAACATTTTACTACAATCAGCATCCAAGAAAAAAAAATGCAAATTAACACTCAACGACAGATCTTCAAAATATAGAGGAAAAAAAAAAATGAAATGTAGTAAATAATCATTGAAGTACCACATGGTTTAATCTTCCTAAATACATTCTGGTATGTTCTTCTCAGTTTTGACTTGCCTTTCCTTAGTAATATCGTTTTGAGCTTTTTTAAAAAGTCTTCAGTTAAAAGCCATTGATAAACTGTGTGTACAACTAGTTCCAGTTCATAACCTGCCAAGACCAATGTATCATCTCTATGCTGCCTTCTATACTGTACTTAATGAACTGGGAAAGCCACAGTTCTTCCAAAAACTTCACTACAATTTTGCTCAATAATAATTTGTAAAGAGTCTGAAAAAAAAAACAGAAATTTAAGGGGGTGAGAAGGCAAACTACAAACTTAGCACATGCCTAGCTTAAACAACAATGTGAATTTGATGATGGCTAACACAAGATTTACTAATCATAATGTTACTACTATTACTACTAATAATATTAATCATAACCTGAGCAAAGTACTATAAACTTTTAAATCTGCCTAATCTTTACCTTGAAAATATATAAACTTCTGTTCCAAATTAAATATTACTTCAGTCAGATTACTGAAAACATTTCTGAATTCCAAATGAAGATGTGCAGAACACGTTTAGCCAAAAAATTCATGTTATAAATGCAATGCTTTATCAACCTTTTTTCCAGCTTTCTTTTCCTTGCATGAATGAAACCCTCTAGTGAGAAGCTAATGCATAACTTATTATAAAGGGCTAAAAGCACTTCTGAAACATTCAACATTCAGCAGTTATCACAAATGATCTGGGATGATATATTCTAGAGAACATTTTGCTACAGCATCCTCAAAACACAGTACCTTCCCAGCCCAAAAATATATAATATGATATGAGGAAATGATCTGGGATCGAGGGCACATCCCACAGGTTCAGCTGCACTCTTTACACTGGGGGAAACTCTGAGTCATCGTCAAACTTAAGGACACTCTTCGGAGGAGACTCACAGGCTGCAGCCATTTCACTTATCTTGTCTGCCTCTACCAAGATAAAAAAAAAAAAATGTTACATATCGATCAGGTTTCACATATCCCTGTACTTACATAAAATTTAAAATATCTACAATGCAGTGTTCCCTGGTAACCTAGTCTCTGGAGAAATAAACAAAAAATATAGTCTGCAACATTATATGTATACCAGTTTCATCAGCTGATATAAATAAGTTTACTATACTACAAAAAAAAATTTATTTCCTCAAATAGCATGATCAAATAAAGCAATAAGAATAAACAAATACTGCTCTCCTACCGATGCTGCAGGGTAAATAAACAAAGATTTCTCAGGTAAATATGCTAATACAGCTACGAGAATCCAGAGACCAGAATGTCTTGCTATTTTACTGGTAATTTCTTGTACTGAGCAATAACATCCTCTGAAATAAGCTCCATAGAGGAGTAATAAAATATGAAGTAAATACAGTATCAAGATGATACAGCCACCACGTACCATGAAGGTGAATGCTGTACATATTAGTGCCTGCCAGTATAATACAGCAAAAACAAAGACAGTACCTGCCATTTTCAACCCTCCTGGACATTATCAAAGAAGTCAGCCCACAAGAGTGGAGATCCATCTAACAAGAGTAATTAACTAATACTGTACTACCAATAAATTTTTTTAAACTATCCTCAAGAAATTACATTGTTGCAAAACCTGGCAAATCAGCTGTTAATAAAGACGTTAGAAATGACCTACACAGCACTTGTTAAGAATTAATATTCCCTTGGATTTTTCCCCACAAAGGCCTCAATGCTGTTTATCACAACTACCATCTTGACAAACTAAAGCAATATGAGCTCGAAGGTCACTATACTACATTAACCTTCCTGACCTCAACATTGGATACCAACACTGTTGTAAATAACACTATCTACTCAACCAATGAACATTGGTATCCCCAAGGCAGAATTCCAGGCCCTTTCTTATTCAATTCCACCCTGCCTCGGTGGGAGACGGCAGACTTGTTAAAAAAAAAAAAAACTCAGAACACGCTTTGCTGATGACACCACTTCTGTCTCTACAACCAGTGTGACATGTAAATGGCCCAAGTCGGATCGAAACATTGTCATTATTATTACAATCATAACCAAATGCTAAACCCATAAGGGTCAATATTGTCATAAGCTTTTTCTCTGTATGTGAGGGTTATTAATGCATTGTTCTATTCATGGTACTATGCCTTTTTGTTCTTCACCAAGACCTTTGTTCTAAATGATCTAGTACAGTATTATAACTAAGTTTATGATCTAATGGCTATACTAGAGCACTATGGCATGCATTTTGTCATTCTGATATAGATTTTTCATCTTATAATTTACTACTTTTTAATACTTTATGTAATTTAAGTTTTAATTACATCTTTCATATTTGATCTTCCTCACAAGTCACCAGCATGCAGAAGAGGTGGAGGAGTATGCTGCCACTCATGAATTACTGCATAATTATACTGTAAAATGTGTGGACAAGCAATGATAGCCATCTTGGTTCATTACTACTATCCTTTAAAAAACAAGTCATGCAGCTGCTGCCCACCCCTACACATGTCCTGTACTGCATTGTAGCCCTGTTCTGTTGAATCAGCATTTACATATACATTAAACAATGTTTCATATCATTTGTTAGTGAAGAGTAACAATAGTGAATGTTAAATACTAGATAAATATTCTTAGTTAAAAATTAATTTAATTAGATACAGAATATTTTGGCTTGGGAGTGCATCTCTGATTATAAAAAGTGTTTCTAGGGAGAAAATAGGTTCTGAGTTCCAAACACTCGACAGACAATTTTTAAGGGATGTATTAAATTGTAACAGATGACAGTAGATGCAAAACAACCCCAGGGTAATTGAGCTGAATGATTCCTCTAGGTTTTGTGTGTTACAATAAATGCATTGTCAACAGACTGCAATAGTGGAATGGAATGGAGAACAGCCCAAATAGGTGTATCTATGGAGATATCCTACACAGGATGTGGGATGTCTTCATATACACATACTTACCTTGGCTGTACTGAATAGGCAATATGTACAGTGAAATCAAATATGAAGTTGATCGTTTAAGTGTCAGATATGTTTAAAGGTGGAAACTGCTCAAGCTTGGCACAAATTAATTACCATTCTTACAATCATAAACAATTAGAAAACATTAGGTCATACAGGAAGTAGAACAGACTGTGACCTGCTCAGTAGAATAAAAAGGTCTGTGCAGCTAAGATGGAAAAGTTACTTAATTTGTATATTGCAGAAAATTATTGCTGACAATGATTATAGCCTTGATCAACTGCTATAATTTAAGTGATGGCATATAGAATGTGCTGTAAGTATAAGTAATTTTTACTCAGTACAGTAGTATAAAAAAAAATTAGGGGGGTGGAGGGCATCAACGTTATTTGGAAAATAGTCCTATTTTTTCATATGTTGATTACTAATTCTGAGGAACGTAACTCCAACATTACTAACTTAAAGCTTGCCTACACAATGGTTTAAACTTAATTATGTTCTACATTCAAATAAAGGAATCTTATATACATGCTCATTACGTGTTAACCCTTTGACTGTTCCGGTCGTACATACACGTCTTATGAGCCTATGTATTTGACGTATACGTACATACTCAAAAATTCTAGCGGCTTCAAATCAAGCAGGAGAAAGCTGGTAGGCCCACATGTGAGAGAATGGGTCTGTATGGTCAGTGTGCACTGTATAAAAAGAATCCTGCAGCACACAGTGCATGAGAAAAAAAAAACTCCGACCGTGTTTTTGGATTAAAACGCCAACTTTGACGTGCATTTGCATATAGTTTTCATGGTTATATTCTCGTTTTCGTAGTCCCATTTGATAGAATGGAAAACATATTATAGAAATACTAGAGGTGATTTTGATAAGTTTTACTATGAAAATGACCTTGAAATGGAGCTCAAAGTAGGGGAAATGTTTGATATTTGCTGATGTTCAAGTGTAAACAAATGATGTCATTGTCCAATAAATGTCCAACTAGCCATTCTAATATACAGTCATGAATGGGTTGACATTGTTTATACAATTATTACAATATTGCAGTAGTCTGCATAACAGTAAATCTTCTATTTTTTGTTTGAATAAAAATTCAAAATAGAAAGCAAGAGTAATATCAGAGGGCCCTGGACACGTGACTGATGAACAAAGAAAATGTTATTTTAGAGCCAGGAATGTCTGCATTATTCATTCTGGACCTTATTTTGAAATTGGCATATTTTTTAATTTGCGTGAAATTGGCCAAATTGCCAATTTCTGACCACTTTATTGGGTAGTTGAAATCAGTAAATGGGCAGTTTCTTGTACTCAATCGGTAGAACAAATGGAGTTCTAAAGAAATAGTTATGAGTTTGGTCAACTGGAACAATGGAATGAGCTGAAAATAAGGCTCAAAGTGGGCGAAATTGCAGATTCGTAAATATCACTGAGGTCGCTAACTTTGCGAGAGCTTAATTCCGTAAGTTTTCCATTAAATTTCGTACTTTTGGTGCCATTACCATTGGGAAAAGATTCTCTATCATTTCATGAGAAAAATTAATTTTTTTTTTCAAATATTTTGCGACACCAGGAGACACCTCAGTCAAACGGTTAACTGTTGAAGGTCCCCAAATTAATGAGCCTGCCATAACAGAAATTTTTGAAAAATCAATATATTAACCCTTAAACTGTTCAAACGTAGATCTACGTCCACGTGCGGGGGGCTCCGAACGTAGATCTACATTTTTTTTTTATATGCTTTCAAATGGGGAAAATCAAGGTCGGAGCACTACGCATGTGGACGTAGATCTATGTTTGGACAGTTTAACCCTTTCAGGGTCCGTCCCATAGATCTACGGCTTTACGTTCAGGGTCCAAACCGTAGATCTACGTCATGAGCTCAGCTCACTCTGATAAACTGTGAGTGGTACATTTGGGCCTAGATAGGAGAGAATACATCTATGTGGTATGTGTGCACCACATAAAACAGATCCTGCAGCACACTGTGTATAATGAGAGAAAAAAAATGAAATCATGATTTTTCGATTAAAACAGCGACTTTGCATTGTTTTTTCGTATGTTTTTTATAGTTTTTATTTGCGATTTTCTTGGTCTCATTTGATAGAATGGAAGACATATTACAGAAATAGAGATGATTTTGATTTTGGTTTTAGCACTGGAAAGGCTTGAAAAAAATGAGCTCAAGTAGCAGAAAATGTTAAATTTTTGACGATATTCAAGAGTAAACAAACAACCTCACACGTCTAATACACGCCAGCGGTGGGTCTAATATACATTCACAAATATGGTGATGGATATTTATACAAATTTTACAGTATTTCATAACGGTAAATTTTCTATTTTTGGGTGTGAATAAAAAATTCATTAAAGTAATAAAAAAATCAAAATGGAATTTATTTGTAAAAACCCCAAAACGTAACTAATGAACAAGGAAATGTTAGTTTAGTTCCAGGAATACCTGCATTGTTTATTCTGGACCCTATTTTGAAATTGGAATATTTTGAACTTTGTGTTAAATTGGCCAAATTAACAATTTCCGATCACTTTAATTTGTACTTGAAACAGTTTACTTGGCGATTTCTGTGCTCAATCGATAGAATAGAAGTAATACTAGTGAAATAGCTAAGAATTTGGTTGACTGGAATAATGTAATTGGCCTAAAATGAGAGTCAAAGTCTGCAAAATCGCCGATTCGTAAATATTGCTGACACATCAAAATTCGCGAGAGCATAATTTCGTCAATTTTCCATCAAATTTCGTACTTTTTGTTTTATTACCTTCACAAAAAGATTCTCTACCATTTCATAAGAAAAAATAACAATTTTTTTTTTTTGAAAATTCTTGGACACTGGGGCACCACTTCAGATTTGGGCCTTGGACCCTGAAGGGGTTAAGGGTTATTAATTCCTCTTAACCCTTTGAGGGTTTTCGTCGTACTAGTACGTTTTACGCGTAGGGGTTTTTGACGTACTAGTACTCATAAATTCTAGCGGCCTCAAATCTAGTGGGAGAAAGCTGGTAGGCCTTTATATGAAAGAATGGGTCTATGTGGTCAGTGTGCACAGTCTAAAAAAAATCCTGCAGCACACAGTGCATAATGAGAAAAAAAAAACTTTGACCATTTTTTTTTAATAAATCAGCGACTTTTCAGTGTATTTTTCGTATGGTATTTATTGTTTTTATTCTAGTTTTCTTGGTCTCATTTTAATAGAAATGGAAGACATATTACAGAAATTGAGATGATTTTGACTGGTTTTTACAAAGAAAGGGCCTTGAAATTGAGCTCAAAGTAGCAGAAATGTTCGATTTTTACCAAACTTCAAAGGTAAACAAATCGTGCCAAGCGTGCAATACACGTCAACTGGAAATCTAAAATTCTTTCACAAGTGCATCAATAATATTTATTACCATTTTTTACACTAATGCAGTAGTCCCGCATAACAGTAAATCTTATATTTTTTTTGAAAAAAAAAAATTCAAAGTGGGAAAACAAAAGAATAAAAAAGGGGGGGACTTGAGACAGGGACTAATGCCTAGAGGAAATGTCTTTTTAGTCCCGGGAAATGTTTTTCCCTTGTTTATTCTGGCCCTTTTTCCAAAATTGGCATTTTTTAAAAATTTGGGTTGAAATTGGAAAAATTTGGGTTTAAATTCGACCACTGTACGGATAAAAGTTTTTAAAAAAATGGTTTTTTTCTTGCTTTCCAAATTCGATGAAAAAATGGATTTTTTAAGCAAATATTCATGTTTTTTGTCGATTTGTACAGTGAAATTGGCCGAAAAGGGGGCTCAAAGGGGCAAAAAATCCCGATGCAAAAACCCGCCGAGCCCGCAAAAAAACTTTGCGAGGGGCATAATTCGTAAGTTTTCAATAAAATTTCAAATTTTTGGGTGTCTTTATGTTTGGGGGAAAAGTTTCCTTTTTCTTTTCATAAGAGAAAATAATTTTTTTTTTTTTTTTTTAAATTTGGCCGCCCCCGGGGAAAGGGATTTCCCCCGGAGGGGGCCCTTTTGTCGACCCTCAAATTTTTAAAATGGTAAAGAAATATTTTTTTTAAAGGGAAATTTGTTGAAAATATCTTCAAAATTTATATATGTGCAAAGTTGGAAGTCGGGGGATCACTTTATGCAAAAAAAAGAAATTTCTTTCCAATTTGAGGCTTTGTTTTTGGCCTTTTTACTGTGCTCAAAAAAAACCCCAAATTTCCCCAAACCCTTTTTTCCCTGGAAAGCCTTCCAAAACAAATTCCACTGTTTTCAAGAAACTGCTAATTCAACCATCATTACAACCCTCTTTTTAAAGCAAAAATTTTTTGGCCAAATTTTACACTACTATTTTTAAAAAATTTTAAAAATTTTAACCCTTTCAGGGTCCTTTCCCGTAGTTCAAACGGCTTTACTTTTTCAGGGTCCCAAACCGTAAAACAACCCCAGAGCTCACTCACTTGATAAACGTGATTTAGTACTTTTGGGGCCCTAGATATGAGAGAATACATCTATGTGGTTGTGTGCACCTACTTTAAAACAGATCCTGCGCACACTGTGTATAATGAGAAAAAAAAAAAATGAAATCATGTTTTTTCCCGATTAAAACGCAACTTTGCAGTTTTTTTTTTGTATGTTTTTATTGTTGTATTTGCGATTTTTTGGGTTCCTCATTTGAAAAAATGGAAGACAATTACAGAAATAGAGAGGGATTTTAAATTTTTTTTTTTAGCATGGAAATGGCTTGAAACGGCTCAAAGTAGGGGAAATTTTTAAATTTTTCCCCGATATTCAAGGAAAAACAAACCCCTTTTCACCTCAAATTTACACGTCAGCGGGTGGGTCTAAAATACATTCCCCCAAAATATGGTGATAAATTTATAAAATTTAAATTACAGTTTTGCAAAACAGAAAAATCTTCCTTTTTTTGGTTTTTTGGAAAAAAAATTCTTTTAAGGTGAAAAAAAAAATAAAAAGGGAAATTTTAAATTTGTAAACCCCTCAAAAAAATAACTAATGAAAAAGGGGGGAAATTAGTTTAGTGCCAGGAATGCCTCCCATTGTTTATTCTGGCCCCTTTTTTTTAAAATTGGAAAAATTTTAAAACTTTGTAAAAATTTTTGGCCCCCAAATTTAAAACAATTTCCGTTCACTTTATTTTGAAATGGGAAAAATTTTGATTTGGGTTTTTTCTTGTGCTAAATTTCGTGGGAAAAAAAGAAAAATACTAGTGAAAAATCTAAGAAATTTGGGTTTGTTTGGGAAAATAAGGAAAAATTGGGCCCTTTTAAAATGGGAGTCAAAGTGGGAAAAAAAATCCCGATTCGTAAAATCGCTAAACATTTTAAAAATTTCGCAGAGAATAATTTAAACCAATTTTTCCCCCAAATTTCATACTTTTTGTTTTATTCCCTTTCCCCAAAAAGGGATTCTCAAAACGTTTTTCAAAGAAAAAAAAACAAATTTTTTTTTTTGAAAATTCTTGGACACTGGTGCTTTACCCCAGATTTGGGCCTTGGACCCTAAAGGGGTTTAAAAAACAAAGCCCAAAAAAAAAAAAACCGTGGGCTTTCCACCAGAAAAAAAAACCCTTCCTTCTGTTTATTATCATGTTTCAGGGCCTTTCCTATATAACATTTGGCCCCTTCCTTATAAATCCATTTCAAACACTTTTTCCCCAAAAATTTTTTTACAAAAAACCAAAAAAAGAATGTTTGGCAGGTTTTTTTTTTCAAGCAATAAATTTTTAAAAAAGACCTAGTAAAAACCCATAAATAGCCCAGGAGATTGGTAGGGCCCCCACCCTTTTTCCCCCCGGAAAGTTGCCCAAAATTGACCCTTTCTTGCCCTTTGATGTCTGTCTCAACAAATTATGGACTGAAACTGATCCAATTTTTTTGGCCCCTTTCACTAGGATGTCCCAGTTTTATTGGGCTTTCATTTAAGAGCCAGGGCCCAAAAAAACCATTGGAAAAAAATATGGGGTAGAAAAATTTCGAAAGTCGTTTGTAAGGTTCTCTCTTTTAAAGTGGGGGGTTATTTTTTTAACATCAAAAATTTCCCATTGTAGCTTGAAATAGGGGCAGAGGTTTTAAATGTTTTCCCCTTTGTACTGTAGGGGGAAAAATTTTTTTAATTAGTTAAAACCCCCCACTGCTTTGACCCAAACTTAAAACTATTGAACATGTGCAGATCTTGGCACTGCCAAGATCCCATGACGTGTTCTATGTGACCGACAGCTTTGGTTTTAAAAAAAAGAACCCTTTGGGGAAAACTTTTATTTAAAACTTTATTAACCCCCCCTGGGGGCTTTTCAAGTACAGTACAGTAGACCCTCGGCCAACGATATTTAAACCATTCCAGAGAAAATTTTCTTTAGGGGGAATTTATCGTTAGTCCCAATTAATTTTTTCCCCCAAAAGAAAAAAAAATGGAAATCCCAAATTTAAAAAGTTTTCCCGAAAAGCCAAAAATTTTTTAAAAAAAAAAATTTCTTTTTTTTTGAAATTTTACGTTTCTCTACAAAAAAAACAATGAGACAGCTTAATAACTACAAAATAAATGGTTTAAAATGACAAATTACCTTTTTGAAAAAAATATTTATGATTGATGAGACTTTTTCCCTTTAACACTTTGGGGTTTTTAAGTGATACATTTAATAAAGGCTTTACTTTGCAAACCCCACCAAACAAATTAAACAAAACTGAGAGTTATCCTGTTTTTTTCATAGGCTTGTTTCTGGGGGGTTTCCTTTTTCCCCCTGATAAATTTTGGTCCTGCTTGGCATTTTTTTTCCAAAAAACAGGCCCCGTTTGTCACAATTGAACACTTGCTGGGGTTTGGGAAAAATTTTAAACTTTACCATGCCTTATCAACTGTGTATGCCATTACGATTCTTAAATTTCTCAAACCAACCCTTGGGTTTGGGCCCTTTAAAATTTAAACCCAAAAAGACACTAGTTCCCCGGCAAAAAAAAAAATTTTTCCCGTTTACCTGGGTGTTTGTCGCCCGGTGTGGCGCATCCTGGGGACAAGATTAAGGACCCCAAAGGAAATAAGTTTTTAAAAGTCCTTTAATGATGCACAGACTAATTTTGGGGTTTTCCTGGGTTGGGTAACCCTCTGGGGTTTTTTCGTTTCCAGTAGTTTTTTCTCACTAAGCCATACCAAAAAAAACTCTCCCCTCTCTCCCACCTCCAAGAAGTACAGCTGATGGGGGGGGAAAACAAACAGCTGACGGTGGTGCACAGAGCAAATGATTTGGGCAAGCATGGGGGCCCGGGGTACAGGGAGGGAGCTAACGGTGGTCACAACAGTTACGGTGATGCAGCAAAAAGGTTTTACGGTGATGCAAACAGCAATGACTGTGGTGGGAGCAGCACTGACCCGTTTGGGACAGGCAGGGGGACCAGTGGTACAAAGTATTTTTTGAAATATTTTTTTCACCCTTTTTTCCCAGGTTTGGAATTTTGGGGATAAAAAAGGAAAACTTTTTTTGGGCACATGGGTTTGGGTTATTTAGCAGTTCAAGCACCAAAAAAAAAAATGGAAAAAATACAAAATTTAAACGAATACAGTGGAAACCCCTAAATTTCGAGTTTTTAAATCCGTTTTCCCTGGGCCCCTTTCTCGCAACTGGTTTTTCTCATTTGCAGGTCAATTTTCCCCCTTTTAAAATTTAAATTTAAAAGCAATTAAAACCATTCCAGTGGAATTCTGTGCTTCAATAAAATTTTACTAAAATCAACTAATAAGGGGTTATTTATCTATCCCCCAGTTCATCTAATAGACATAAAAAAAACAATATAAAAAACATAGAAAACCCGATATAACTCTTAAAAGAATTTAAAAAATGTCATTTTGTAAAAGTGGCGGGGGGGGCCAAAAAATTTTTTGTTGGGACAGGGCCAAAAAAATTTTTTAAAAATTTCAAATATCATCAAACCTTTTACGGCATATTTTTTCAAACCCCAGTTTATTTAAAATGACAAAACAAATAATGGGAAAAAACATGTTTTTTATGTTATTTACATTGTTAGGGCATTGTTCATTTCCCCTAAACTCAAAATCTAAAGGATTTTTTTTTCTATCCCCAGTTCATCTAATATGAAATAATAAAAAAATTTTAAATAACACAGAAAAACCGTATATACTCTGAAAAAAAAAAAATTGCCATCATGTAAAAAGGGGGGAGGTGGCCAAAACCGCTCCCTCTATGTTTGGTTTAAAAACTGCCATCTGTGACGGCCTTTTGAAGCCGCTTAATTATAATTATTATTATTTGTCTTTATTATTATATATGTATTATTATTAAACTTTATATTTTATTTTATGTATTATATTATAATTGAAATTTAAATTATTATTATTATCATACCTATTTTTATTATTTTTATTGCAAAAAAAAATCATTTGAAATTTTTTTATTCAACAAAAAATATAAGATTTCCTTTACCCCTTTTTGAAATAATTGTAAAAAAAATTGTAAACCCTTCACGACTCTAGGAATGGACAGTGCGTCATTTCTTTACTCTTAAAATCCCAAAAACAATTAACATTTCCTGTGTTGAGCTTATTTCAAGGTACTTTTTGTCGTAAAAGCAATCAAAATCATATTTTTTTTGTAATATTCTTCCATTCTATCAAATGGACCAGAAAAGAAATATAACCTAAAAACCATACAAAAAAACCGCTAAATGGCTAATTGTGAGAATGAACTCCATTTTTTTATGCTTAGATTTCTTTTTATTTTTGGTGCACGTTAAGAAGCACTTTCCCTATACATTTCCCAAGTTTCAATAAGTAGTCCCCAAAAAACAAATAGATACAAATTTCCCCCGATCAAAAGTAAGAGCCCCTTACCAGTTAAGGAACCTGCCTGAGGCTGCCCCGCTTATGAAAATTTTGTTCGCGTATAGAAAAAAAACGACCCCTGACAGCTCGATTTTGGAAAAACTCAACAGGATGCGCCGCAAATGAGGGTTTCCCCTGTATTTGGTTGTAACTGTCCCCCCTGGCTTTTAAACAATGATGGCAGGGCAGCTGAGGGTTTAGGCTGGACACGGTTAGGGCGAATTTGATGTTGGGCGAGTTTTTTTTTGGTCGGGGCCCAAATTTTTTTTTTCTCAAAACTTGTTGGGGCAAATTTATCGTTTTAAAAGTGCCTTCATTGGCCCAGGGTCCACTGTCAGCCTCTCCTTTCTTAAAGAGGAGTTTTCCTTCCCAAAACCAATCGGGAATGAATTCATCACTAATGAGGGGCATGTTAGGTAAGACCATATGCAAAAAGTTAGGTATCTTTTTTTTCGAAAGTTTTGCCTACAGAGGCTTCTTCGTGAGTACAGAAAAGTTTTAGAAGCAGAAGATATTGAAAAAATGTAATCAGTCCATACCCCTTAAAGTTTTGAGGTGGTTAATTTCCCCCAGTCTGAGAAGCATTGTTTTCCCTTGTCGAAACAACAGAAGTTTGAAGTGAAGGATGGAGCCTTTTTTAGTGCCGGGGTGGAGTAGGTTGCTTTGGGAGGGCGGTCCCCTCAAACCCGCCTTCTCACATTGGGGTGAAGTTGATGGTCTGTAATAAAGTTTTCCTTGTGTTGAGTGTCTGACAAATGAACTTGAAATGGTAATTAAATTTCCGACAATTGTTTGGGGAAGACACATATGCAACATTAGGTATTTTTATTTTAAAGTTTTGCCACCATAGGCTTTTCAGTCGAGTACAGAAAAAATTGATAGAAGCAAAGATACTTTTAAAACGATGTAAAACAGTCCATCACCCTTAAAAATTTTGAGGTGGTCATCCCTCATCTGGAGAAGAGCATTGTTTTCCCTTGTCTGAAACAATATGAATTGGAAATGACGGGTGGGCCTTTATTAGGCCCGGGGGTGGATTTGGTTTTCTTTGGGGGGGGGGTCCCTCTCAAACCCCGCCGCTCCTATTTGATCGAAGTTGATGGTCTGTACCAAGATACCTGTCGGTATTTTATACCATTTCAAGTTCTTTTTGTCAACACTGCAAAACAAGGGTATCTTGGTACAGACCATCACTTCGACTCTACTAGTGAGAACGGGGGTTTGAGAGGGACCCCTGCCCTCCCCCAAAACAACCCCCACTTTCCCCCCCTCCTGGCACTTAAAAGGCTCCATTGTCACTTCAACTTTATTGTTTCAG
>NC_069412.1:49668967-49681467 GCF_026875155.1 Cherax quadricarinatus
GCCCGGTGGGGCTGGGTTACAAGTATTTTTGGCAGGTTAAATCCCCACCCCCAGATGTAGCCCAAACGAAATGTAAACTTTGCCAGAGGATATTGTCACACCCTGCGTCATTATGTACTGGAGTGTGATAACATTAATGAATTTAGAAAAACTCACTCAGAAATGTTCAAGAAATGGCAAAGTACTTTATCCACAGTGGTATATTGCAGACCATTCTGGAGAAATACCCTGACTTTGCTTAGCTGTAAATAAAGCATTACCACATGTGTGCATGTGTGTGTGTGTGTGTGTGTGTGTGTGTGTGTGTGTGTGTGTGTGTTGTGGTGTGTGTGTGTGTGTGTGTGTGTGTGTGTGTGTGTGTGTGTGGTGTGTGTGTGTGTGTATGTGTGTGCACTCACCTAGTTGAGATTGCAGGGGTCGAGTCCAAGCTCCTGTGTGTGTGTGTGTGTGTGTGTTTTGTGTGTGTGTTTGTGTGTGCGTGTGTATGTGTATGAGTGTATATGAGTGTGTGTGTGTGTGTATGAGTGTGTGTGCGGGTTATTTGTGTATCGTTCCAGTCACGTATTGTGCCTTTTTTTATTTGTGTGTGTGTGTGTGTGTGTGTGTATGAGTGTGTGTGTGTGTGTGTGTATGAGTGTGTGTGTGTGTGTATGAGTGTGTGTGCGTGTGTGTGTATGAGTTTGTGTATGTGTGTGTGTGTGTGTGTGTGTGTGTGTGTGTGTGTGTGTGTGTGTGTTTTGTGTGTGTGTGTGGTGTGTGTGTGTGTGTGTGTGTGTCTCAACAATCAATATCTGCACCAATAACTCACTACAGTTGTGACCGGGTGTGGAAGTGTGAATTGCTCATTACTCTATAATTTGTTCATGATTGTAGCCGTTGTATAAACGTAAGTAAACCATTCTTACAGTATTCATTACCTTTGTAACTTGTGAGTTCATTACCTTGTACCTAGTTCAGCCATCAAAACTTTGGGGCCCAGTCCCTGGACCACTTATGTACCTCTGTAATCTGTAAATACCTTTGTAACTTGTCATGATTGTGACTAGACCTACCTGGAGTTCATTACCTTTGTAAATTGTGGTTCATTACTTTTGTAAATTGTGAATTCATTACCTCTGTAACTTGCTCAGCTATCAAAACTTTGGAGTCCAGTCCCTGGACCAATTATGTACCTCTGTAATCTTTTTGACTCCGCCCACAGGATGGGTATGGGGTGCATAATAAACATATTAAACTAAAACATTCAAAAAGACAAGCTAGTATTGGATTATAGTTACGTCATAATAGTCTGCACATTCATCTAGCCGATCCAAAATGTGGATATAATCTCATTTCCTGTAAGGTATGTAGGTATCACTAAAAGACTGGATGTTTACACACTAAGATATGATGTTCTAGTGTATGTCCCTCTTTGTATTTCATGACACTTGCATCTCCAAGCAAACAGTACTGCCAGGGATACTTATAGCCTAGACTAAACGCATCAGTGACGTCTTGTAATCTACTACCTTGTTACTGCCTCCACAGACACATTTTACTTCATTCAGTTTAATTATGACGGACAACTGATCTGCTAGTTCTATCTGTGATTTACATTCTTCAAAACATGTGTGCTATTGTTTTAAATCTCTGTTTGAGAAACTAAAATTATACTCTATTCTATCATCGACTTGACCATGCTTCCAGAAGCCTATGCGAGAACAATGTTATTATAATTATGGGGAAGCGCTAAACCCGTAGGATTATACAGCGCATGTAGGAGGGGGGGATGGAAGGTATTCAGGCTCAATTCAGGGAATCGGAGCACATATCCAATTCCCTAGATCAAGAGCCCCTCACCAGCGGCAAGGAACCTCCCTTGAGGGGCCACAAGCAGAATGTATCAAGACAGTACAGGGTTTTTATGGAATGACCTTTCCTGTGGATTCCGTTGGAAAGGCAATAGTAAGCAGCCCTATTACTATAAGTAAAGGTTAATTTATATTAACTTAGTCAAATCTAGAATAGCAAATATTAAATTGTTATAGGCTTCGAGCCTGCAAACACGCTATCTTTTTTAAAAAAGACCACCTTGCTAAATTATCATTATATTCATGGTTAAACGGCTAACGCCTGGTGGTCTTATTGTCTCCAGTAAGACTGATAAAACCTGCTGAGCAGGCGAAACGTTTTGGCAATAAAGATACTTAAGTGTTACACATTGTCTTACTCATCAACTTGTCGGAATTGTATATCTATAATAATGCAAAAAGTTATACAACGCCTGGGAAATGAAACGTAATGAGGTGCGATCCAAGGAAAAGAAAAGGCCACAATTGCAGAGAGAAAATTTACTGAGGCGCTTCGCCTGTGGAAAAGCTTCTTCGATGTGTCCACAGACGAAACGTTTCGAAGCTCCTCTCTGCAAGTGCGTCTGTTTCTCCACGTGTGGGCTCCGTGCCTTTTATCTCCATTTGATCCAAGGAAGGGGACACTAATTCAAATTCCTTAGATGAGAGTTTGCCAGAGTATAAGTATCCACCGGTGGCTACACTAAAGACTTTACGAGAAACCTGAAGCTTACTCAGGCTCACCTCTTATATGCTTATTGATCAAACAAAGTGTTAAAATTTTATCTTATAGCTACAACACCATAAGTAACATCCATATTTACCAAATGGAGGTGATCATTTCAGTGGCAGAGATGGAGGCGTAGGAGGAGGATGGAATAAAAGGAGAAGTGTAACGGGAGATGGAAGAAGCGATGGGAAACAGCGGGGGGGGGGATGGGAAGAGAAATACAGAGGGGAAGGGTAAATGGGAGGGGGGGGAAAGTGAGATGGAAGAGGAAAGAGAAGAAAGACTTATTTAGCAAAATTGGATGCATGTAAATGTTTCTGTAAGGCATCAAATAATTTAAAAAATCTTGGTTTTATATAGCAAATGTAAAAAAGGCGGATTTTTAATAAAAACAACGGATGCATCCACATTGTGTTGCTATATGATAGTTACACAGCGGGAACAAAGCTATATATCCCTTTTACATTCTATCATGTACAGGGCTCATACAAGGTGTTGAGATCTGCCAGCCTGATCTGGGAGACTTCAGTAGTGCAATGAGGATATCGTCAAATATTCCAGCCAGGATTCATCAGCTATGGGAGCTTCAAAGGCTTCGTTCCAGCACAGCTGGAGAGAACTGCCATCTCTCAGGAGAGCCTATCCCATACACAGGAGAATTAAATTTTCTGATACCTCCCATCCTCCCAAAGGGAAAGAGAACTTATACTAGGAAAGAGATGGAAGGAGGAAGGGATGAGGTGGTGTTGGGGCAGTGGTGCTGAGGTAGTGCTGAAGGGGTGGTGGTGTTCGTAGTGTCAGGTGTTGCAGTTTTGGCCGAGGTTGGAAAGAGTTTGTGGAGTGACAGATGTAGGGCCGCTGCCGACGACAACCGCCACAAGTTTCCCAGACATGGGCGTTATTGTGCACCTCTGTTTTGTGCCACGACCTCTCCCGCCTTTCCGCCCCTCTCGCCCTAACCCACCTTCCCTCCCACGCCTCTCATGCAGGAATGGAGAAAGTTTATTTTGCTAGATTGAGCAGACGACACATGCATCCTTAATTAAAAGCTCACATGCTTATAGTGGAGGCATATTCAACACAGTGTATCAAGAGTATAAGAAGGTTCACGAAGCCATAATAGCGGTCAAAGTTAGCAACACATCACTCTGAGTGCTATGTTCCAGCACTCTCTACAGAGTGCTGGAACAATGGAATGAAGATTTAGATTTTGCTGATGAGCGCTAGTTTATTGCGCATCCCATATCCATCTTGAGGAGAGTAGCGCAAGAGTATGTGGATACGCCGAAGGCCTAAGAACTAGGCCCCAAAAGAGTTAACTGGAGTACATCTTGATATATATCTATAATTTGTGTTATCTGTTGCATTTAGATGGATTATCTGTGCGTATGTCAAACTGTCGAAAGTACCTGTGACCAAGACTAAACTTATCTACTACAACATCAGTTGGTCTGTTTACATTAAAGCTATTATTATAGCGAGTTACAGATATACTCAGGCTTCTAACTGTATTCCTGTGACAATCAGATTCGCTATCTACTTTTCTAATATTATTCCTAATGTTTAACAAAGACATACCCAAGTTATATTTAACATTTTCCTTCAGGGTACTTTTATGGCTAATTTATCAACTTTATCATGTAGTAGTAATTAAATGTGTGATAGAATTCCAAAAGAATTGTATATTAATTCCTGTTTTACTGTTTATTTTTCAATATTTATACTTAGCCTCTCTAATGAATCTATTGTAAGAGTTATTATGTAAGTCAAGTGTATTCTGTGATGACAGATTCGGTAATGATCAAGGATTCAAGCTCAGTGTCATAAGTGAATTTTAGCGCTATTCGGGAGGAAAACAATTCATTTTGAAGTGCGGAACCCTTAGTTCTTAATTCTTGTGACTTGTTGAAAATGGTTGATATTGCTATTTCGAGAAGCTATAACAAAAAGCAAGTGAAGCCATTTGTAGAGCTTGTTAACTCATGTAAATATATTTATCACCGTATAAAATAACTTTTCGAAAACAATTTTAAGCCAGTTCGTCTGGTTTAGCTGGCTTTGCTTATTAGACACGAGATACATATTAGTGGTTTTTTTTTAAATGTAAGGAAAAACAAACTGCAGGGTCTGCAAAAGACTTAGTATGCCTTTAAAATTGGAATACAGTTGTGCAATCGTTTAAAATCACATAAAACGTATTACAGTTCTACTGCGAGGGGAATATTTGCCAATAATTTGTATTCCTCTGGGAGAAAGCGTATATGTGATCACTTAAAATCACAGAAAACGTGTGACAGAGTTCTGTTGTAAGGGAGAGGCTGCACAATATTTTGTATTCAGCGAGCACCTCAAACACCTCCCTCTTGTCACTGTGGCTCGCTTGATACTCCAGCGTTCAGACTTGTATTAAACCCAAGAGTCGTAGCAGCTAGTGCACTACATGCAGTATTACTCACTACGACTCACCATCTTGGGTTATCCTAGATTGCTAGCGCACTCATCTCACACACTGAGATCCGTGGTTCGATCCCCAGTACGGGTGGAAACATTCGGGCGTGTTTCCTTAAGACACCTGCGGTTCCTGTTCACCTAGCAGTAAATAGGTATCTGGGTGTTAGTCGACGGGTGTGGATCGTATCCTGGGGACACAACTTACCTAATTTGCCCGAAATACTCAGCGTAACAAGTGGCTTTCTATATAGTAGTATGTCACTGATGTCAGCTAGACCTGTATACCTTGTACATGTGCTTGTGGAAATAAAGATTATTATGACTGTATTTATGTGTACCTGTACCTAAATATACTAAACTTCACACAGTGAATAAAATAATAATAATCCACTTTCTCCTCCTAGTCTTCTACCTTTAACCCCCCCCCTTTATCACCACAACGTACATGCCTTAAGATAAGATACATAAGATTTTATTGGAATTTTTAACCCAGGAGGGTTAGCCTCCCAGGATAACCCAATAAAGTCAGTGCGTCATCGAGGATTGTCTTATTTCCATTGTGGTCCTTCAATCTTGCTCCTCAGATACCACCCATACCAGTCACCTAACACTCAGATACCTACTTACTGCTAGGTGAACAAGGATAGCAGGTGTAACTGCAGGGGACGTATCTATTATGAAACTAATGAAGCTTAAGTTTCAGGGCCCCTAATCCTGGAGGGGCCCCAGAAGCCACTTTAGTTTACACTGCTTAAAAATTTTGGGTCTACTGTATGAGAAGGTTTTTTTAATACTAATAATATAGTGTAATTCAATACAAAAATAATAGTTAAAATAAAAATTAAAAGGTTATTAAAGTATCATGTAGGCCTAGCTATTGTAGGCCTAGCTGTTGTAGGCCTAGCTGTTGTAGGTCTAGCCGTTGCTGGCTGTAAAAGTGACCCCACAACAGTTCAGGCTTCAGAGCCCCAGAAATGTAGGTTCGACAAACCATAACACGGGCGGGGTAGAACCCACGATCAGAGTGTCTCAAAACTCCAGACCGTCGCGTTAGCCACTGGACCAGCTAGCCCAATCAGATTCATCCAACTAGGTATATTTTCTACACCATAGGAAGGTTAGCATAGGCACCACTGTGACCACAAATACAAGTTTTTACAGACGAATCTCCAGCTAGCGTGGTATGGTCTTTTTTGCATTCGTTTCATTACGATTTCGTGAGTAATGTAGGTCCAACACTGAGCGCAAGGAAACGCCCGATATTTCCACCCGGCCGAGGATCAAATCACGGATACTTAGTGTGTGTGAGAAGAGAGTGTTGCCTACCAGGGCACAGCACACCTTTACCATTATACTCCATCACCATGCAGACACCCTCACCACTACTACCATCACCACCACAACCATGCGCAAGCCCCAACAACTACCACCACTACACACCTACCCTCACCGCTCCCACTAGCACACCAACACTACATTCACTGCCCCTGTCTCCTGGACAGTGTGTGGAAACATCATATATCATGGACAGTGTAGAGGCATTATATTACCTGGACAGTGTAGTGTGTCTCCACAATGGTGGCAAACAACAACGAAGAAAAAATAAAAAAGACATCAGCAATAATGAAATGGCAACGATGGTAGTCTAACTCGCAATCTTTCATTTTCCTAGATGTCCGCTTACTTTCACCTTCCCTTTTATACCTTCACTTTCAATTTCCTACTTTTACACGCTCTTCAAAAAAAAAAAAAAAAACCTGGCTACGCCAGACCTACCCATTTTAATTAGCTATCCCTGCTATTTCTCTCTCTCTCTCTCTCTCTCTCTCTCTCTCTCTCTCTCTCTCTCTCTCTCTCTCTCTCTCTCTCTCTCTCTCTCTCTCTCTCTCTCTCTCTCTTCTCCTCACTCTCTCTTCTCTCTCTCCGTCCTTGCCTCAACCATTTATTCTAGATAATTCAAGATGACCCCGTGTACCAACAAACACTGAAGACAGCAACAAGGCAATCTCCGAGCACCAGTAACAACTACTGAAGAAGACAATAACAAGGTGACCCGTGCATCAGCAACTACTGAAGAAGACAATAACAAGGTGACCCCGTGCACAGCAACTAATGAAGACAATAACAAGGTGACCCCGTGCACCAGCAACAACTACTGAAGACAAGGTGACCCCGTGCACCAGCAACAACTACTGAAGACAATAACAAGGTGACCCCGTGCACCCAGCAACAACTACTGAAGAAGACAATAACAAGGCGATCCCGTGCACCAGCAACAACTACTGAAGAAGACACAAGGTGACCCCGTGCACCAGCAACTACTGAAGAAGACAAGGTGACCCCGTGCAACAGCAACAACTACTGAAGACAACAAGGTGACCCGTGCACCAGCAAACAAAACTACTGAAGAAGACAACAAGGTGACCCCGTGCAGCAGCAACTACTGAAGAAGACAACAAACAAGGTGAACCCCGTGCACAGCAACCAACTACTGAAGAAGACAACGAGATGACCCCGTGCACCAGCAACAACTACTGAAGACAACAACAAGGTGACCCCGTGCACCAGCAACAACTACTGAAGAGGACAACAAGGTGACCCCGTACACCAGCAACAACTATTGAAGAGGACAACAAGGTGACCCCGTGCACCAGCAACAACTACTGAAGACAACAACAAGGTGACCCCGTGCACCAGCAACAACTACTGAAGAAGACAACAAGATGACCCCGTGCACCAGCAACAACTACTGAAGAGGACAACAAGGTGACCCCGTGCACCAGCAACAACTACTGAAGAAGACAACAAACAAGGTGACCCCGTGCACCAGCAACAACTACTGAAGAAGACAACAACAAGGTGACCCCGTGCACCAGCAACAACTACTGAAGAGGACAACAAGGTGACCCCGTGCACCAGCAACAACTACTGAAGAAGACAACAAGGTGACCCCGTGCACCAGCAACAACTACTGAAGAAGACAACAACAAGGTGACCCCGTGCACCAGCAACAACTACTGAAGAGGACAACAAGGTTGACCCGTGCACCAGCAACAACTACTGAAGAAGACAACAAGGTGACCCGTGCACCAGCAACAACTACTGAAGAAGACAACAAGATGACCCCGTGCACCACCAGCAACAACTACTGAGACAACAACACAGGTGACCCGTGCACCAGCAACAACTACTGAAGACAACAACAAAGGTGACCCTGTGCACCAGCAACAACTACTGAAGAGGACAACAACAAGGTGACCCCGATACACCAGCAACAATACTGAAGAAGGCAACAACAAGGTGACCCGTGCACCAGCAACAAACTACTGAAGAAGACAACAAGGTGACCCGTGCACCAGCAACAACTACTGAAGACAACAAGGTGACCCCGTGCACCAGCAACAACTACTGAAGAAAACAAGGTGACCCCGTGACACAGCAACAACCAACGGAGAAGACAACATCAAGGTGACACTGAGAAGGACAACATCAAGGTGACACTGGAGAAGACAACAAGGTGACACTGGGAAGACAAGGTGATACTGGAGAAGACAGCAACAAGATGACACTGGAGAAGACAACATCAAGGTGAAACTGGAGAAGACAACATCAAGGTGACACTGAGAAGACAAGGTGATACTGGAGAAGACAGCAACAAGATGACACTGGAGAAGACAACATCAAGGTGAAACTGGAGAAGACAACATCAAGGTGAAACTGGAGAAGACAACATCAAGGTGACACTGAGAAGAACAAGGTGATACTGGAGAAGACGCAACAAGGCGACACTGAGAAGACAAGTGATACTGGAGAAGACAGCAACAAGGCGACACTGAGAAGACAAGATGATACTGGAGAAGACAGCAACAAGGTGACACTGAGAAGACAAGATGATACTGGAGAAGACAGCAACAAGGCGACACTGAGAAGACAAGATGATACTGGAGAAGACAGCAACAAGGTGACACTGGAGAAGACAGCAACATGGTGACCCCCGTGCACCAACAACCACTGAAGGGGAGACGTGAGAAGTCACCTCGCTACTTCTTACTCTTTACGCAGGTGCTTTTATCCAACCTGATTTACTCTGACGGAAAATGCAGATAAAAATCAGCAAGAACCTCCCGCCGCCCTCCAAGCAGCACCCCATCCATTCTCAATCCTCCCCGGGTTACAACACTGCCACACACACTATCAGATTTTTTGCCAAGTGGTAAACATTCCGCTGGAGCAACAATGGATTTCTTACCACAGTTTGCAGTAAATATCTCGATTAGGTTTGGTCATCCTCTATTCAAAAAAAAAAATTAAAATTATACAACGAAAAAAATATAAATTTGTAATAAAGGCGATCATAAGTTCGACATGAAGAGAAAACTGGCAGCTACCGAACGCGGCAGACATAACCATGTCAGATTTTTACTGTTTAAGGTACCTTAATAATAGTGGTAGTAGTTAGTAGTAGTAACAATAATAATCTATTTTCTACAAGTACACGATACAACTTATGCAGACCTAGCTGATATCAATGACATACTATCAAGCCCCTGGTTATGCAGAGCACTTCGGGCAACTTAGGCTAATCTTGTACCCCAGGATGCGACCCACACCCGTTGGTTAGCACCCAGGGTACCTATCCTGCTATTAGGTGAACAGGGACAGCAGGTTTAAGGAAACACTCCCATTGTTTCCACCCGTACCGGAGATCGAACCACGGACAATGTGTGAGCTGAATATGCTACCAACCGAGCTACGGGACACCTCAGTCTCATTTGACGTTCTTCGCAACAGTGAAACAATGCATTTGATTAAGCAGACGGACTGCACGATATCACTTAATTGGTATACTGAGGACTAGCAAACGAGAACAGCATTCACGGATTTGAACACTCTTTCAGAACTTTATGTATACCTTATGTTAATGTAAGACTGCTTCCTGCAGCTTCTCGTACTCCTACCATAGGCCTGGTAACCAGCCTTCCCTCTGGTGACGCGGGTATCGTTCAGTATCATGAGAACAAAAAGGCACAATACCGTTACTGGAATACACAAATAACCCGCACAAAGGTCCGACTTGGACCATTTACAAAGTCAGACCGAAACGTCGTCCTAAGCTTCTCTCTCCTATGAGCGGGTTATTTGTATAGTATCAATACGATCCTCTGTCCCCTAATCGCAGCACGGTCTCAGACCTGCCAGGCATGTTGTTGCTGTTATTATTAAAGCATTCATCTGGGGTGTTCATGTGACCAAATCACTGGTGCCGTTGGCCCTATAACGAGGAAAGTTGCAAAAAGCAACTACTGACCTACGCTCCCACAGACGGTGGTGTCTTCTACTATACGTCACTGTAGTAACCACTGGTCCCATGTCGGGTTACAGACTCCGAGGTACACTAGCAGACAGTGAATGCACGCCTTCAAATATTTCAAATAGCAGACGCTGATTACGCGAGATCTGTTCTCTGGAATACACAACATACACCAAAAAGGCCAAGTGGCTTATCGACAAGTGCCTTTGACAAATGGTAACTGAAAGTCCTACTTTGGCCTTATAGAAGCGAGAGTTTACCAAGCAGGAATCTTTGCCACGGCATTTAATTAAAAGTTTCTATAAAAAACGCACAAAAACTTACATTTTTCATGCACTAGGCCCTCTTGCAAGGGCAAAATTGCTCGGAGGCAGAACTTATGCGTCTCACCGTAAATCTAGTCAGGTGGGAATCAGATGAAGGTTAATATTTATTTCAGCGGCTCGGCTGAGATTTTGTTTAATGTGTAATCTAGCTACTCAATTTTTTTTTAATTTTGTAAACTGTACAATAGTCAATGGACTGTGCAACGGAGACGATTATAATTTGGGCCTGTGGAAAAAGTTTAGTCTCTGGTAAAAAGAAAAGCCTAACCCAGCCTAGTCTAATATCTAACTCAAAATCTAGGATAGGTTACGTTTGCATTACCAAAAAAGTTTTCCCCATACTCACAAAATATAAACGTTTCCGTTGCACAGCTCACTACTGTTGGCGAATGTACTTAATAACGCTTATGTTCCAAGTAGATGAATATTAACCCAGTAGAGCTTGTACAAAACTGTAGCATACACAACTACACTATGCAAATGTACAATTAATGTACAATTGCTATGGATCCCATCACACACTGGATTACACCTTCATGATAAAGTTGATATGTTAGCCAAGAAGAGTACCCAGAAGGAGAATGTAGAATATAACTTTGGTATATCTGTGTCTAGCATTAGGAATAATATTAGGAGAGAAGTAAATAATGAAAATAAATGTTAGAGAAATGCAATTAGAAGTCTGAGTAGATCTATAACCCACTATGATAACATGAACGTAGATAAGTATGTTTACGAAGCAACTTGCAATGTGAACAGACTGACTGATGTTGTAGTGGCCAGGCTTAGGCTTGGTTACAAGTACTTCTGGCAGTTTGACAGACACACAGATGATGATCAAACTAAACGCAAATTATGTTGTCAGGCATATGGTCACTGTCTTGAACACTATGGTGCTTAATTGTCAACTTATTGGGGAATATAGTGATAGACAGTATAATAACCTATGTGACATGTCAAGATATCTTATTAATGAAAATAAGATATACTAAGTAAATTTCCTAAATTTGCTTGTAAGAGATAAGTGAATTGTAGATATAAATCCAAATGTACACTTGTAACCCATTTGGGGCCTAGTTCCTAGGTCTTTTGTGTATCCATATGCTCTTGCGCTACCCTCCACAGGATGGATATGGAGTGTACAATAAACTAGCCACTTCGGTGGCAAAATCTAAAAATCTAAAACTACGCAAATGATCATTAAAGAAAAGAAAATATGACACTGCTCTGTATAAGGAAGACAGTATTACGAGCCTTAGCCTGCCACTAAGATACAATAACTACCGTCAGGGTATGATAGGTAAAGGGACACATGTCAAACTAATGCGACATTTTATTATGGCAACGTTTCGCTCTCCAGGTTACAAAACTCACTGGGAGCGAAACGTTGCCACAATAAAATGTCGCATTAGTTGCAGATGTGCCCCTTACTTAACATATTGTCGGTAATTCTACCAACATAATTACAACCGTCAAGATAGCCCTAAATTTCCTGGTATAAGCTTGTGTCAGTAATATATTTCCAGCTGACCAGTGGTACGCAGCGACCTCTTTAACAACACCGCACACCGTTGACAAACTAATTTGTCAACGGTGCGCGGTGTTTATATCTTTCTAGTCAACATAAATAGGTGCACCAAGAGTGTTGACCTTTCTTAAGGCAGTTACAAACTACTCTGCAGAAACTTACCAGCTGTCTTTAATTCCCATTATTCACACTACCATAAAAAAAATAAATGTTCTTAGAATTTTTTTCCTCCTACAGTTAGGTTGCTAGCAAATCAAAAAGAAACCTGAAGACGATGGGTTAGTAGATATATTAGCAGTTATGAACATTGCTACATAGCTTAACG
>NC_069412.1:49687182-49707096 GCF_026875155.1 Cherax quadricarinatus
TTTATTCCATCTTTAAGATATAATTAATTTTAAATTGAAGGGATGTGATTTTTGTGCACGATAATTTTAATTAACTTGACGAAGCTAGAGTACCAGGTATTTTTTTCACAATTACCTTGTCCAATAGCCTATAAAAACTGTTCTGTGTCTAAGGTGCCCTGATAAAATACAGCATACAACAAATGGGAATGAAATATTCCATTCTTGCCACAATCAAATTTTTGCTATCCAAGTTTGCTTCAGTGTTGCTCAGATAAAAGAATGAACATCCAGATTTTTAACCCTAAATAGACTCCTGATATATACAGCACTTAACACAGTTTTATAAGAATGAGTCACAATGTCATAGTTGGAACACTTCACATACAAGCCATATATTGGAGATGAAACAAGACCACACTGCTGTTAATTGTGGATCATTATAAAGTTTCTGCTTGATAATAGCTGAGGATGGGCTGAAACACTGTCAAATTTCACCCACAATGTGTGGGTTATTTATGAAAAGCTTTATTCTTGACTGTTATGTTATATACCTGACTATTGCTAAAGTTGAAGTAGTGCACCCATTCTTATTTAAAAGGCTTTAACATTCAGAAACAACACACTGCCTACAATGTTGAAAATTATCCACTTCTGCCATATTAGTTTCCAGTATTCAAACATAGTGAAATGTAATAACTTGTCTGTTTGTCACCAAACACTGACAGAGGTTCTCTGATAAAATGTGATAATGTTCAGTAAAATATGGCAGGAGATGATTGTTGATGTAAAAGAGAATTTAATGTAAACTTCAATTAAAGCTTGATTCAAAATTAGATTTCAGTAATATATAACCAATACAATACCTGCCTGTTACTATATGATTCAGCAGGTATTGTTATTAAGGGGGAGTGGCACAGTAAACATACTGTACATTATATAGGACTCAACAGTAAAGATTTTTCGATAAGCCCCAGATATTCTCTTAACCAGTAATGTGCTGGTAAGTCTAATTTTATTATGGCATGAAAATACACATACAATTTTTTCTGTTTATTATAATGTATTTTATATTTCAATAAAAATTACAAGTCTAACATTTTATTCAATATCCATTTAAACCCATTCATCATCTTAACATTCATGGAGGAAAACTTTACATTTGCAAAAAAAAAAAAAAAAGTGGCTTTGAAATGTTTACAGTAAATTATATTACAAATGCTTAAGTAACAATCTAGAAGTAACAGCAGGTACAAAGAAAAGTTGAGTTCATGTTGTATTGACACCTAACCAGGTTACAGTGTCATTCCAGCAGCCTAGATTTTGTCAGTACAAGATCTTTTGCATATGACTATACAATTCTCCCTTTTGCTTGTCAGCATCTTTATTCTGACTGGTTAATAAAACAAACCTACTGACATATTACTGATGGTAATAAGTCAGTAGATTTGACATCTACATCAGATTTATAAAACACACACACAAAAAAAAAAAAAAAATTAAAAAAATAGACATCCAATCTTGTAAGATTTAATTTTCAAATCACTGGGAATTAACATGAGCACTGGGCATACCTATTGCAGTAAGGTTGGCTGATCACTCGGGTAAAGAAACAAAATAAATTATCAACCTGAAAATACATTAGCACAGCACAGAAAATTACATATGTACATGTTACCTGCTGTCAAAGAATAACTAGATGTCACTAACTGAGCATGCTATAAAAATAATATAGAGCCAGGACATCATATGGAAAATAATACACCATACTAGCATGTCATTCACAAGATTTGTTTATGACATGCAGAGGCAGACCATAAACTGTGAGTGCCGCAGCAGTGAGATACCAGCGGCAGAGCGAGCGTGAACGAGCAACCAGAAGAGCTACATCCGAGGGAGGCACAGCCAAAGGAGACCCTGGTTCACTTTCTTCACCTCTTAATGCTCGTACCATTCCACGAGTGAGGAAATCTGTATCCTTGTCTGTTACATCCCACAACATTCCTACCACGCATGGGCTGTCATAAAGAGAATACATACAATCATCCTAAATATATAGCTGCTGACATGGTAATTCATTCAGCCTTTAACACTGGCATACACTGAGGGTCAGCAAACTACAGCCAGCAGGATGGATATGGCCTGCTGCCTAATTACATTTTGCAATATGGACTTTTATTATAAATAAATAAATTTGAAAATGTGGTTATCTTATCTTGTATATGTATCCTTTAACTTTATCAGTGCCTTGGCTCCCAAAGCTTAAAATATTTATATCCTGCCCTGTCTCTGCAAAAACTTTGCTGACCTCTGGCATGCACCATAAATGGCTATAATTTTAATTTATTCTACTTTAAACATTAGCATACACCATTAATAGTTATAATTATAATTCTTTAAAGAGATGTAATATCTGAAGAGATAGCAAAGAATTGTATGTTAATGGAACAGCAACAAGAATTAACAATAACAATGCTGTTTAGTCAAACAGAGGCTAATGTTAATTAATAAGGATTTACATCCAGGGAGGAATAACATCTGGAAGGAGTTGGGAAGAGCCAGAGATATTACAGAATGAAAGGAGGTAAAGAAGTTGCGACAGATGAGATTAAGACTGAGATATTAAAAGCAGATATAGAGTGATTGGTGTACTTGTTCAATATATGCATGAAAGGGAAGGTAATTAAAGATTGGAAGAGAGTATAAGAGAAAAGGAGACAAAAGAGTATAAGATTTATAAGGAAGTAAACCTGTTGAGTATTCAAGTAAAGTATATGGTAAAATTATTATTGAGAGTTAGGAATAAGAGTGCAAGGTAACGAGGAGGATTTAGGAAGGTTAAGGGTTGTGTAGACCAAGTGTTTAAAGTGGTGCATATGCATGAGCACTGCTTTGATACTTCTGCCATATTTATGAATTTACAAAAGACATATGATAGGGATGCAATATGGCACATGTTGCAAATGCATGGAATATGTAATAGGTTACTAAAAGCAGCAAAGAGGTTTTATGCAGCATAAGGTTCAGGCTTGGATATGTACAGGAGAAAGAGGATGATTTGCCAGTCAGAGAAGGCTTAGACAAAGATGTGAATGCTAGGGTATTGAAAAGTGCAGGAATAAAAGATTAATTAATCTGTATAAGATAAAAGGTGTAAAATACCAACAAATTGATAAGGTACATGTGCAACATCTAAATATCTTTATTTGAGATGTTTCACAAACTAGGGGCTTTCTCAATCTAATAGAGAAATGAGGAAGGAGATTCATATAGGGACCTAGCAAGGTGGAATTAGTGGCAAAAAGTAGTAGTACTGTAGTAGTGGTTACATAAGCTCAGGCAGAGCTTGCAAGAGATGTAATTTGCAGGCTGAGGAAACTGTGGTCAGGTTGAGACGAAGTATTAGGCTACAAGCCTTATACTAGAAGCCTAATACTTCAGCTCTTCTTCATGTGTGGTATGAATATTATGCAGAGAAAATGAAAAAAGTGTGGTGCTACTACAGGTCTAATTCAAGAGCAGCTATTCATGTGGTGGTGCATTTTAAAAGGATAAAGTAGAATAAGATGACATAGAGCGCATATAAGCCTAGGGTTAAAGGAAGGACAGGGTAGAGGTCTCAAGAAAGTTTGGAGGAAGGGAATAAAGGTCTTCAATGGTTGGGGGCCTGAACATCCAGCAGCCATGGATGAAATAGATATGATTTTGGAGAGCAAGAAAGATCAAATTTATGAATGGATTCAGGGAAACTAGTTAGCTGGATTCAAGCCCTTGAGATGGGAAATATAGTGCCTGCAATTAAAAGGATGGTGTGGATGTTGCAATACCAAGGGTTATTCGAACTGTATGCTTCTGGCAAGACAGCCATATATGAATGATGGTAAATGTGTTATTTATGAATCAATCTACCATGGCAGTAGATACATAGTGTGGTAAAAAAAGAAGTACTGTAATAAACAGGCACTGCTGTATATTGTATTATTACAATGAGTTCTCAAATTTTAACATACCAGTATGCTATTAAGTAGTTAAGAACAACCCCCCATGGGTCTGGAATTCGTCCTCGGGGTGCTAGGCGTACGGAAGCACAACCATAGAGCAGAACCAATGCCCTGCAATCAACTCCTTCAACCAGTTCACCTGGCAGGTACTGACTACCTGAGCCATGACCAGAATACCTGTTAATATATCATACCCAGTAAGCAAAAACATTTGACATATAAGAGAGGCAGGGTTATCAAATCACAGGAGGAATAGGGCTCAAACCCATGGCAGGCAAGTACTAACACTTGCAGACCAGTGTTTTACGACTCACCTGCCATGGCTTTGAACCCTGCTCATTCAGTGATTTATTTCAAACAGTATTATTACAATTTCATAAATCAAGAGGTAGGGTGCTTAGGTGAATTAAATGTGAAAACATAATGAGTCATAAAAAAAAAAAATCATGAGCAGAATTACAGGAAGGAGGGGAAGAAATACAAGAAATGAGTGAATGGGGGTATGGGTAAAATGGATATAGATACCAGGAAGTTTTGTGAATATGCTTGTCTTCCCTTAAGAATACTTATTTCAATCTTGCTGGATACGAAAGAAAGTGATGGCTCTGTTATAAATTTCTGTTATACTTTTGCAGTACAAGAACAATAACTGAATTTTGGATATAATTTTTCCTCATTTGTTGGGTTTAATGCACTGGTTTACAGAACAGGATTGTAAGGAGAGGTTTGGGATATTTGCTATTTGGAGTGACATCTGAACTGTCGTATCTGTATGCCTCTGGCAAGACAGTGATAGTGTTTCTTTTTTGGGTCATCCTACCATGGTGAGAGATGGCCAGCATGTTAAAAAAAATATCAGTCAAAAATATGCGAGTTTTAAGTTGGTATTAAAAAATACTTTGCTTCAAGTGTTACAACTTTCATAAAATTCCCATACTTATTAAGTCTACAGAAACATTACCCCCATGAATATGAAGGTTTTAATGTATATGCATCATGTATGTATACATGCCTATATACACATGTGAACTGCACAAGTAATCACATTCAGCAACACAAGGCAAAGTATTAATGCTAAAAGATTCCAAAATATCCACATTACCCATATCACAGAACTTGGTTAAAAAAAACTTGGAACTCACACAAATAAATCTTGGTTAGTGATAGCATCTCTGAATTCCTCATGAGTAGGTCTGCGAGAGGTAATACCTGGCCAGCCAGTCTCGTCAAACACAGACTTTAAACGTTCTTGTGTTCTTGGCAAGTTGTTATCTGGATCCAACAGATAAAAGCCCTTACTTGAATCAACGCCTTGAGCTAGGACACTTGAACTTCGGCAAGAGTGATGCTGATACAAAGAATGGAAAAAATGCACTAAAAAAATTAAAAAAAATTAAAAGAAAAAAAAAGAAAAGATAATGTAACATTTCTTAGAGAGTTGTACTGAACTTAAGAATTTGTTTACTTTTTTGATGTACATTATTTTTTTTTAAATTTTGACTCAAAACTAAAAACAACATCTATAAATTGAAGTTTTTTCTTTTAAATAACTGTATTTCACACTAAAATACCTAGGGTACTTAAAAAATAAAGCACATCACTTGACTTCTAGCTGTACTTCCAAATGGGCCCAGACACAGTGGTCCAATGTCGAGCCACCAGGCCTCAACATCCCTATCCATGCATATTACTGATATTCAATACCGAACAAGATGATGAATTAGACACATGCAATATTTGGATATCGTTACTTGATGTTTCATTATCCAGTGGCTTTATTATATTATGTCCAGGTATTGCATTAATAAAGCCACATGATAGCAAGACATCTACAATAAAGATACCCAAACGTTGTAAATGTGTCTAATTCATCATCCCTATCCATCTTTTAAAGAAGCACTGCAATTTTTCTCCCTTACCACCATTTCCATCTCAATGTTCTAACAATCATTTTCTCCTGTAACCTTTAACTCCTGCTGCACACAAACACTAAACTTTTAAATTCGTACCACGCTTCTTTGACATCCTCCTTATAACTTTCTATCATGACAGCCATCCTTTCTTCCAACAGTTGCTCAAACCTTTCAATAACCATCCTTTCCCCCTTTCACTTTTTTCTTACTAACAGCATTCTTCATACACTCCATTAAATATTGATCAGAAATGGCAGCCGCTCCTCTCAAAATATGTACTGTACTTCCAAAACTCTTGATCACCAGTATCTAAGGATTAACTGAATATGATTATATTCAACTAGTATTTGGGAATGAGTGTTTCTTTTTCGGGTCACCTTGCCTTGGTGAGAGATGGCCAGTGTGTTAAAAAAAATTTGGGAGTGGACTTGTTGGCAGTTGGGTCCATGAAAGGCTAAGTGAACCACAGAACAGACAAAGGGAAAAATATAAGAGGCATCTGTGGAAAGTAAGAAGTTTACCTATGGGGCTAAAAAAAAAAAAAAAGAGGGGTTACAGACCAGATTCTTGTGGTATCAATACTTTTATATGGGTGTAATGCAAAGGCTTTAAACATAGCAGCAAGGAGGAGGCTGAAGGCAGTCGATATGTCACATATGAGGCTGATGTGTGTGTGAACATTATGCAGAGTTTGAAGCATAGAAATTATAATTCAAAGGACTGAGGAGGGGTTGTTGTGGTTTGGGCATTTAGAGAGAATGGAGAACAGTAGGATGACAAAGAAAGTGCATAAGGCATGAAAGGAATGGTTTGGAGGAGAGGTTAAAAATGGTTCCAAGTACTAATGGCTTAAGCATCCAGGAAGCTTGTGTGAGCATGTTAGATCAGAGGGGAGACAAGTGGATTTTATAGCTCAAAGTGCCATTGATGGGCGAGCAAGGTAATATTTCTGAAGGGATTCAGAACTCTGATTAGCTGGACATGAATCCTGAAGGTTAGAAATACAGTGCCTGTACTTTTATGGATTTTGGTATGATGCAGGAGGCAACATCCCAACCCAACATACTTGAGGCAATTAGTTCCACAAGACTAGTTGCCTCCAGTATCACCCCCCATATCCTGTAAAGCCAGTATGGACATAGATGTCATAATCAGCAAAACCAGAGCAGACCCAAGAGTAACACTGCTGCAAGGGTTTACAGCATTCCATGTGAGGGACACAGTAAGATTTACATAACAAACAAAACAATAAACAAAGTTTATTTCTTTGCAAGGTTACATTGAGATTATAAAATTACAATAATGGGGTACAGTGCAAAGAGAGCCACTATCATGCCTAGGCATTATGGGCAGACTTAATTTAATGGCTTACATACTACTTAATACTAAAGAAATTGATCATAGTTTGTTTAAGTTATACATCTTCTTTGCTTATAGCAGACAGTAGTTTTGCTCTAAATACAATAGTTTCAATAATGAATATTGAAATTAAATTATGGGAATATAACATTGTGAGTTGTTGAAAGTAGTTTACAGTATGAGAATGTTAAAATTGGGTGTAAGGCAGTATTGTTTTGGGTAGGTATTTATACTACAAACCAGGAGACAGGGTGTGACATTCAGACTCAACTGCAAGAATGCAAATATGCTTACCTGGGTGGACAATGTCAACACCACGTGCATCAATCACAGCAACTTACATTCACTCATTATGAATTATGGAGTGCCATTTCAATTATATCAGGAGGAAAAAAAAAAAGATTCTAGAAGCAGCCAACAGACATTCACTATATCTGATACTACTGAACAAAATACTGGAATGTACACACTGGCAGGTGCCATTGCTCATTTTGTATATACACCTACCATCAGACTTACGACCTGCTCGGCTTACGACCACTCGACTTACGACCGTGTTTTTTATGCCAAATTTTTGGGAAATAAACAACTATTTGTGTTGTACACAGTGTTTATCCTAAACCTTACAGTATAAAATACAGTACTAACAGCATAAAAAGTAAAGTAAAACATGAAATACCAAAATAAAGCAATAAAATAAAGTCATTACAAAAATGTTTTGTTGATATTCAGTAGTAAAGTTCGACTTACGACCATTTTGACTTACGACCGGTTTCTCGGAACCGAACTCGGTCGTAAGTCGGACGGTAGGTGTACATAGTCCATATAATGAAAAAGTTTCCTATGAGCCTGACCCATGCCTCCTCCACCTTCATGCAAATCAACACTTAAAAATACATATTGTTTGGCCTGCTTCTCTTCCTATGGCTTCACTTATTATTTCACTTATGACCTCTCCCAAGCCTCACCTCATGGTGCTCATTTGCCTTGTAAGGCAGTATATCTGAGTTCTTTTAATTTTCAGTAAAGTACAGTCTTGGATAAAATGTAATGAAGGTCTCCTTGCAAACAACACATCTTCCTCCCAAGGAAACAAGAATTGTAAATTTAAATATATTCTTATTAAATCACACATTTTTTAAATAAAAGATGTTGATATAATACATAAAATTAACTTTAATGAAAATAAATATATCCTAATAATGTACTGTGAAACAAGGGAACCTAAAAACTTTCAAAAAAATACTTGAGAAGTTTACCTGATATAACAGCAATAGCATACGAAGACTTGGCATCCTAGTGACTGGCTGATCTCTTAAGATCCACATCATCTCCCATGGTAGTGAGACAATGCTCTGAAAGAGGGAGCTACTTTAAAATCATATTCAAATTAATTTTCAATGCGGTATGACATTTGCTGTTTAGAGGGACATCTAAACTGTCTTATCTACGTGCCTCTGGCAAAGCAGTGATAAGTGTGAATGATGGTGAAATTTTTTTTTTTGGGGTCATCCTGCCTCAGTAGAAGATGGCCAGTGTGTTAAAAAAAAATATTTGATCAAACTTTTCTATTTCAGCAAAAAGAGCAGCTTCAGCAAATTCTATCCCACTCATCACAGATACTGCACATCATGCATCCATACTCAACAATGAAGCAATTCCCGTGAGAAAAGGCAAAACCACATCCACAATAAATCTAGTGTTTTTAGAAAAGACAAAGAGATCCTTGGTTTAAATACAATAAATCCACTTGGTAAAAGCAATCATGAACTATTAGAGGTGACATAAGCCACCATCATAGTCCTAATAGTTATCAACTGAGTAATATTTAAATAAAGTAAAATAAAATATAAATTAAAGGAACTGAAAGTGAACTCTTCTAGAAATTTTACACTAATTCTCATCGCCTGAAAATAAAATTACCTTGTCCAGAACAAGTATTACTGGATTTCTCTGAGCTCGTTGCAATCGCTCCAACGTTGCTTCCTCTTTCTGGATAGCAGCATAGAGGTGTTTGACACACTGACTTTTCACCGATGCACTAAGTAAGGATGCTACACTTGCACGTACATTAATGGCGATGTCTAGTTCCAATCTGCTCTTTTTTTCCGATGGTAATGGACAGCTAATAATACACTGAAAAAATTTAAAAATAATTTTTTTAATTTTCACTTAAAGACACAATTTTCTTTTAATGTAACATTTTTTACTGAAACTGAAGTGCATTATTCAAAAATCTCCATTACATTTACTGAATAAATCAGTATTATCGACTTCTATGCTACAAATATGACAAGCTCTGAAGTGAAGTCATTGAGATGTACAGTGCTCGTCATGGCATTATGCCGGGCGAGTGCCCCGGCATAATGCTGTGGTGAAAATCAAAGGCCTACCATACAGGGGAGTCTTTTTTCGTCAGTGCATTCTGCTGAGTAGGAGCCATTAGCACGACATCACGGCCTTCCTCCACACTTCATGGTGACTTCTCATTGCTCACATGGCTGCTGTGTTGAGAGGAAATATTGCACTTTTGTCTCTCATCCGTCCTATCTTGTGTGAAGTGTTCCCTTTGGTTTTGGGGTTATACATCTTTGATTATGGGTAAAAGGAAGTCTTTAACACCTGAAACTATAGCTCAGATCATAGAGTTTCACAAAGAAATAGTGGAGAATGTTAATGTGTGTGAGCATTCAGTGATTAACTGGGTGCAGCGTTTCAAGGCTGGTGGCGGTGCCAAGTTACCGTCTGCCAAACCTCGGTCTGGTCCCTCGAAGAAGACATCTGTTCATACCTTAACTTTGTTAAAGAAGTAGTTCATACTTTAACACAGTTAAGGTATGAACAGATGTCTTCTTCGAGGGGCCAGGCCGAGGTTTGGCGGAAGGTAACTCGACGCCACCATCAGCCTTGAAATGCTGCACCAGTTCCTCACTGAACGCTCACACACACCAACATTCTCCACTATTTCTTTCATCTGGTGCCCAGTTTTGTGAAGCCCTATGATCTGAGCTATAGTTTCAGGTGTTGAAGACTTCCTTTTACCCATAATCAAAGATGTATAGCCCCAAAACCAAAGGGAACACTGGACAAAAGATGGGACGGATGAGAGACAAAATCGCAACACTTCCTCTCACCACATGAGCCACATGAGCAATGAGAAGGCACTGTGAAGTGTGGGGGAAGGCCCTGACGTCATGCTAACATCTGCTACCCAGCAGAATGCACTGACGAAAAAAGACCCCCCTATATGGTAGGCCTTTGATTTCCATCATGGCATTATGCCGGGGCACTCACCCGGCATGTCATGACAAGCACTGTATATGGAATGATGCGCTCAGTTCTACTTAATCACTGATTATTAAGTATACAATACAAAATAAGACAAAAGAGGAAATGTTTACAGCACATTCAGTAGAACACAATTTACCTTGCAAGGGACCATCCTTTTATTTTATGTACTTAGAAATGCTAGGTAATATTACAATTAAACTACATTGAAGAACTCTATTAATAAAGACTAGTGAATAAAACTGGCATTAATACATATACATATATTAATACTGAAAGTAGAAAAAATTATAAATTAGAAAACAGGATATGCACAAATATTAGGCTTGAGATGCAAAGTTTGAAAGATGTAATAATAGCAGTACATTTATTATGAAGTTCTAACCTGCAGCAGTTGCTTCTGAGTGTCTGTGAGGGGTACCTTGCAGTCAGCTAGTATACGAGCAGTAGTTTCCTCCAGGAGGCACTGATCACGAGCATCAAGAGAGCCAACTAACAAACAGCACCAGTGTCGCAACCAGGCCACCTCCATACTCCTAACAACACACTGCAATAAATACAGGAAAATAAGAATTCAGCATCAGTCAATATGACCTGTATAAAAGACAAGAATATATTCAGCTATTCACAAAATTCCAAAATACAAATATAGTCACCCTGCCTCGGTGGGAGACGGCCGACTTGTTGAAAAAAAAAAAAAAATATATAGCACTGTAGTATAATATGCAGCAAGCAACGTGCGAACGTGTTAGATAGAAGTGAATGGAGGCAAATGGTTTTTAGGACGTGACGTGCTGTTGGAGTGTAAGCAGGTAACATTTATGAAGAGATTCAGGGAAACCAGCAGGCCAGACTTGAGTCTTGGAGATGGAAAGTACAGTCCCTGCACTCTGAAGGAGGGATATTAACCCCTTCAGGGTCCAAGGCCCAAATCTGAAGTGGTGCCCCAGTGTCCAAGAATTTTAAAAAAAAAATTTGTTATTTTTTTCTTATGAAATGGTAGAGAATCTTTTTGTGAAGGTAATAAAACAAAAAGTACGAAATTTGATGGAAAATTGACGAAATTATGCTCTCGCGAATTTTGATGCGTCAGCGATATTTACGAATCGGCGATTTTGCCGACTTTGACTCCCATTTTAGGCCAATTACATTACTCCAGTCAACCAAATTCTTAGCTATTTCACTAGTATTACTTCTATTCTATCGATTGAGCACAAGAAATCGCCAAGTCAACTGTTTCAACTACAAATTAAAGTGATCGGAAATTGTTAATTTGGCCAATTTAACACAAAGTTCAAAATATTCCAATTTCAAAATAGGGTCCAGAATAAACAATGTAGGTATTCCTGGCACTAAACTAAACATTTCCTCTGTTCATTAGTTACGTTTTGAGGCTTTACAAATAAATTCCATTTTGATTTTTTATTCACATAATGAATTTTTATTCACACCAAAAAGTAGAAGATTTACTGTTATGCAATACTGTAATAATTGTATAAATATCATCACCATATTTGTGAATGCATATTAGACCCACCAGCTGGCGTGTATTAGATGTGTGAGGTCTTTTGTTTACTCTTGAATATCGGCAAAAATTTAACATTTCTGCTACTTTGAGCTCAGTTTCAAGCCATTTCCAGTGCTAAAACCAATCAAAATCATCCCTATTTCTGTAATATGTCTTCCATTCTATCAAATGAGATCAAGAAATCGCAAATACAACTATAAAAAACATACGAAAAAACACTGCAAAGTTGCTGTTTTAATCGAAAAATCATGATTTCAGTTTTTTTCTCTCATTATACACAGTGTGCTGCAGGATTTGTTTTATGTGGTGCACACATACCACATAGATGTATTCTCTCATATCTAGGCCCAAATGTACCACTCACAGTTTATCAGAGTGAGCTGAGCTCATGACGTAGATCTACGGGATGGACCCTGAAAGGGTTAATGTTGCAGTTTTATAACTGAAGTGTAAGTGTGCTTCTGGCGAGACACTGATGGAGTGAAGGATGGTGAAACTTTTGCTTTTTTGGGCCACCCTGTCTTCGTGGGAGATGGCTGATGTGTTAAAAGAAGAAAAAAGTATAATATGCAAATACTATGGAAAATTACTAAAAAATTATTGCAAATACGTAATTGATATTTAATACTGCCCAATACAACCAATATGCCAGTACACACAAAATACCTTAAGTCTATTATTAAGCTCTTCTCTCTTGGTGAAATATTTCTGCTGCTGGTCTCGGTAGTCCTTGTTAATAATTTTGTTCTCCTCCTTTATAAGTTCCACCTCCTGCCGGATTCCCCGCACTCCTTTATCTTTGGGAGCTGCCACTGCCTAGGATGTATATTTACAAACATTAATTTTATGATACCCTTTAATAGCAAATGATGAAAATAAGCATAAATTCATATTTTTTCATAACATTACAACCTATATGAATTTAGTCAACATTAGTGATGGGATACCTTAAAATATTACTGAAGATTTATCATCACTACCACTAAATAAATAAAATGTGTGAGGACAAGTTTCAAGTATTTTCAAACAGCCCATATAATATGTGCATAGAAAAGTCTTAGATTTACAAAATAATCTTTTTTTTTTTTTTAAACTCAACAGCCATCTTCCACCAAAGTTGGGTGATTCCCCCCAAAAAAAATTCACATTCATTCAGTCAGCCTTTCCAGAAGTGTGCTGACATCACAATCACATATTACCCTCCGACTGCAACATCTGCACCTCTATTTCAGCTTGAAGGCACTGCCCTTCCCACCTTCAAAACTCCAATCCGGCTAACCTTGGCTCTCCACGTTTCGGGACCCCCATGTGGCTCCAGGTTTTCCCAATCGATCTCCCTGTGGTTGAAATCGCCCATTACCAGTAACTTTGCTCTGCTCGAGTGAGCTCTTCTTGCCACCTCAGCCAGTGTGTCCACCATCACCCTGTTGTTTCTATCAATCCCTTCACAAAAGTTATCCTGCTCACACTCCAACAGCATGTCCATGAAAAAATCATTTGTCTAAGTGCACTTCTATCTAACATATTCAGATAAATCTGCTGGATGCTCAGGCCCCTAAATAAAGAGTGTAAAGACAACAAAAATATAAAGTGTCAAGAGAAATAAAGTGACATGTTTTAGGTCTACTAGGAAACATGTGAAGTTAAATTAGATTTATTTAGAGACTGGGAATACAGAAAAAACTTAACAAGGTTTTTTCTTGGAAACATAAACACATATGCAGTTTAATGTGATCCTTTATTGACAACGTTTTGCCCACACAGTGGGCTTTTTCAAGTCACAAACAGATCTACCTGGGGTGGAAGGTACGTGAGTATAAAGGATCACATTAAACTGCATGTGTGTTTGTGTTTCCATTGTGTCGGTATTTTATACCATTTATTTTCAAGGTTTTTTCTTTTTAATACGTCAGCCATTTCCCACTGAGCCAGGGTGACAAAATATCAGTATGTAACAGTATATATTATGACAACCTGGTCATCATTAATGATCAAGCAATTCTGCCATTGTTTTAGCCTATTCTATAACAAAACCTAAATAAACTTTCTCTATTCCTTATGTACAGTTTTATTCACTCACAACACTGCATAGTAAATATTTTACTGACTCTAAGGATCCAACATTTTTTTTCTTTATTAACACATCGGCTGTTTCCTGAGGCAGGGCGACCCAAAAAAGAAGAAACACTTTCATCATCATTCACTCCATCATTGTCTTGCTAGAGCCACACCTACACTACAGTTCAAAAACTGCAACATATCTCCACCCCTCCTTCAGAGCACATGCACTGTATTTCCCACTTTTAGGACTCAAGTCCAGCTATTCAGTTTCCCTGAATCCCTTCATGAATGTTACCGTGTTCAAAAAAAATAGTAAAACTGCAATACAAAGCCCACTCATAAGAATTTTAACAGCAAACTTAACTAAAAAACTGTGGATATCCCAGAAGAATGAAAGCAAGCAAACAACACAGAGCAGTGAGATTTATTGTTGCATTTGTTTTATAGCATAAAAATATAAAGCAAACTATGTCACACAAGCTTCTACACATCATTAACAGCAAGCATGAGTGAAGACTATCAGTATGGGTATCATTACAACACAGCACAAAACTCCTGATACAACTGGCTTAAGATTTGTAATTCAACTGACTTGGTGCATATGCAACAGTTACAGAGTAACAATAAGGCAATCATAATCAATCTTTCTAATGATTTGGTCTTGATATAATCTCATATGTATACCTGCACAGTTACAACTGGTTGCAGACCACATGTGCAGCGGGATATGTACAGTCCAGGGGTGGAAGGGTGAGCGCCAATCTTCTGGAAGTTACACTCTCCAACACTCTGTGTTGTTATTTGGACTACTGTCCACTCTGTAATGAAATTTATGAGAAGTAGCATATATTTCCATTATTTAACGTATTTCAAAGAAAGAAGTGATTAACTACAGTACAATAAATGTTGCATAAATAGTGCCTGTATGTGAATACACATGCACACACACTAACACATACACAAAGTTGAATTCTACTGCTAGTATCATGAAATTTTATTAAATTTAGAATGAATAAGGTATCACTCTGGCATTTCCACACTGTTTGTTGGTAGGGAAGCTGGTGGTGGAAAACTAGCTCCTGGTTTCAATGTTTATTTATGTTAGTTCGGCAGAGTTACCCTCTGATGCATTGCATGAACACACCTGGTATCAAAATTTTTCAAAAGCAACATTCCTGACCTCAGTTAAGCTGAGGTCAAAAATATTGGTAGATGGAGTATTGGAAAGCACAAAAAATTGTGCATACTAGTATGTTGGACACAGTCATCATCTGAGTGCTACTCCATTTGACAGAGTTAAAAGGTTATATAAATATTGAGATTCTACAGTCTTTCCATTTACTCATAAATAACAAAAAAAGGCACAATACCGTGACTGGAATGATACACAAATAACCTGCACACAGAAGAGAGGAGCTTACGACGACGTTTAGGTCCGACTTGGACCATTTACAAAATCACACTAACGAGAAGTAGAGCAGGACGGGTATATAGGAGGAGGAGGAGGAGGAGGAGGAGGAGGAGGAGGAGGAGAGGAGGAGGAGGAGGAGGAGGAGGAGGAGGAGGAGGAGTAGGAGGAGGAGAGGAGGAGGAGGAGGAGGGGAGGAGGAGGAGGGGAGAGGGAGGAGGAGGAGGAGGAGGAGGAGGAGGAGGAGGAGGAGGAGGAGGAGGAGGAGGAGGAGGAGGGGAGGAGGAGGAGAGGAGGAGGGAGGAGGAGGGAGGAGGAGGAGGAGGAGGGAGGGGAGGAGGAGGCGGAGGAGGAGGAGGAGGCGGAGGAGGAGGCGGAGGAGGAGGCGGGGAAGGAGGAGGCGGAGGAGGAGGCGGAGGAGGAGGCGGAGGAGGAGGCGGAGGGAGGAGGCGGAGGAGGAGGCGGGAGGAGGAGGCGGAGGAGGAGGGCGGAGGAGGAGGCGGAGGAGGGCGGAGGGAGGGGAGGAGGAGGGCGGAGGAGGAGGGGAGGAGGAGGCGAGAGGAGGGAGGAGGAGGCAGGAGGAGGGAGGAGGAGGCGAGGAGGCGAGAGGAGGAGGCGGAGGAGGAGGCGGAGGAGGAGGCGGAGGAGGAGGCGGAGGAGGAGGCGGAGGAGGAGGCGGAGGAGGAGGGGAGGCAGGAGGGCGGAGGAGGAGGCGGAGGAGGAGGCGGAGGAGGGAGAGGCGGAGGAGGAGGCGGAGGAGGAGGCGGAGGAGGAGGCGGAGGAAGAGGCGGAGGAGGCGGGAGGGCGAGGAGGAGGAGGAGGCGGAGGAGGAGGGAGGAGGAGGAGAGGCGAAGGAGGAGGCGGAGGAGGAGGCGGGAGGAGGAGGAGGAGGAGGAGGAGGTGGAGGAGGAGGAGGCAGAGGAGGAGGAGGAGGAGGAGGCGATGGAGGAGGCGGAGGAGGAGGCAGAGGAGGCGGAGGAGGAGGCGATGGAGGAGGCGGAGGAGGAGGCGGAGGAGGCGGAGGAGGAGGCGGAGGAGGCGGCGGTGGTGGTAGTAGTGGCGGAGATGGAAGGAAGTAATGGGGAAGTAAGGAGGAGGAGCCAGTCAAATACAAAGAAAGGGGAGCACTGCAGGGGAGCTAGGTGCCCACAGAGGGAGAGCAAGAACACAGAGGTGGGGGAAATAATGAAATAAATAATGAAGGAACAGAAACAAGACAGAAGAAAGAAAGACAACCCAGAAGAGAAAAAAGGAAAGAGGAAAGGGGAAGAGGGAGCAGAAGAAAAAGGAGGAATCAGGTTGTCATGGGTGTTCTGAAGTTTGGAGCATTTTACAATGTAGTGGGAGAGGAAGGCATCTACAGGACTAAGATTCATACAAGGAAAGCTGTGTATTAGAGAGGATTCAACAAGACGGTGACTGTTAAAGTTGGAAGTAGGGAAGACAGTTTTAGCAGAAGACCAGTCTATAGGATGGCTGTGATCTCTGACGTGACAGAAAAGAGCATTGTTAGTGTCGGCAAGCTAACACTATTTTTGTGCTCCCTAAGTCTTTCAGAAAGAGACTGGCCAGTTTCTCCAAAGTATTGAAGAGGACAGGAGGAGCAAGAAATAGAGTAGACACCAGGAACATCTGTAAAGGGAGGAGAGGTATGAATGAGATTAGTGGGAAGAGTGTTAGTCTGGCGGAAAGTAAGCTTGATGTCTAAGGGAGGGAGAGAATTGTTGAGATTAGAAAGACCGGAAATGTAGGGAAGGCAGAGGACAGAAGAGTTCCCAGGAGTAGAGTTTGGGAGAGAAAAATTACGCTGAGCACGTGAGAGGGCAGAGTCTATGAAACGGGAAGGGTAGCCAAGACGGGAAAACGAATTATGAAGAGTGGAAATTTCTGCTGGAAGGAACTGAGGATCACAGATGCGGAGGGCATGGAAAAAGAGGGAGATAAGAACACTTTTCTTGACAGAGAAAGCATGATAGGAAAAGTAGTGAATGTACATGCAACTGTGCATAGGTTTACATCTACTCCTAAACATCATGTTAGGACTATTTAATTAATGCATTCAATTTATAACACTGACCTGAAGGAAGTTTTTGCAGAAGACTCATGGTTTCATCCACGTTAGTGGCAGCAAGTGTAATTTTCTCATCTGTCAGGGAGTCAGGAGACATAACCTCACCACAATCCTCATCTCCTTTATTACCGTGACTGTAAGTCAAATGTTGTGGTGTAAACTTTTTATCTTATTACCTTGTTCACCTAGGGCATCAATTCAGTCAGATAGAAAATGATATACATTGTTCAACAAAATTTAAAATGTGCATCTGGCATACAAATAAAACAATTAATAACCCAATAAACCCACAAGAGGACAAACAGCAATGCAAGATGTAGAGTGTTACAAGAAGAAAAACTGTCCAATCTGTGTTCGTACTGTAATAACGTTATACCTTGGAAAACTTCTTTTCTTTAAAGGGTGAAATCTAAATACATATATAAAAAAAAATCTTAATGTATTTCAGGTCACTATTAAAATTTAAAACATTTTAAAGAAAACATCTGAAGAGGTATTCTCTCTCTTGGTATTACAGTAACATACATGTAATATGGAAATTTATTCCTGATTAACTAAGGCTGCTCATTATCTACTTTTATTTGGATGTGTGATGCTGAAAATTTAAGACAGCTAAGAATAGTATTAACTTAGGCTTATGGAGCCGCATAGCCATGCGGTGATGAAGGAGTGTTGAATGAGACAGAGACAAGTGGTGGAAGGCAGCGTCCACTGCCCCTTCTTCTAATTCTTTTTTCGCTGCCATAATGTTGACATCTGCAATAGATAACACCATGTGATGCCATGCATATCATACAACAAACTTCATATGCACTTAATTAAGGATAAGGGAGTAAAATATAAGTTAGATTTCTTGAACTGGCAGAGGGTAAATTAAATGAGTATACCTTCTGCATTATAATTAAATATTAATAATAATAATAATAATAATAATAATAATAATAATAATAATAATAATAATAATAATAATAATTTATTAGGACATAATACATAGTTGTACAAGGTATTATAGGAGTTGGGTGTACATGTCAAAAGCCCCTTGTATGCAGAGCTTACGGGCAGGCTTAAAATTAACTTAAGACTATCTAAGCTATAATAGATTTAATTGTAACAGTTACTGTAGACAATTTACAATATCAAGTACAACTGAGTTATTTTAAACAATGAATTTGAACATGCTGATACTGTCCCATATGATGCTATTGGATACATGCAAAGCAAAATTAAAAAAAATATGAAATTTATAAGTGTGTTGCCATATTCAATTAATTATTATTATTATACTTTATTTGTAAAAAGCACTAAACCAGTGTGGGGTATTCAGCAAAGCATGGTGAAGAGGTGGCTGTCATTTAAGATAAAGCTGTATAAATGCTGAATGAACTCAAGGCCAAAAGAGACCAGAGCTGGTGTAGTAAATAAATTTGCTTAAAAATTCTGACTAAATCTGTATTAATGATTGAGACTTGAGACAGGAGGGCTGACAAAATAAGTACAGTATGTCAGTGAGTTGAAGTAAAATGAGGTAAGCACACTCTCTGATGAATGGCATAATCTATCAAGTGATGCTGGACTGTCTACATAACCAGATCTCCATGAACCTTATAAATTGTATATCTTAAATGTTTCTCACAATTATATCACATAAATGTTAAACCTAAAACCGAATCTAACTTTATTATTTTTTAAATACACTACCTAACAGAACACTTCATAAGACTGAATGTACAACAATGCATGCAACCATATGACCTGTCTTTGTAATACTCACTTGTGCTTTATAGTAATCTGTTTACATTAATGTTTTATCACTGATTTCATCATTGCTTAGTTAATCTTAAGTTAATTTTAAGCCAGCCCGTAATGCTATGCATAGTATAAGTGGCTTTGGCATGCTGCTCTTATCTGTATTTTTTTGTACCTCTGTATGTGCACTCAAATTGTTAATAAATAAATAAATAAATAAATGGATAAGCAAGATATGGCCAACATGCAGTCACCAGATTACCATTTCTCATAACTGATAGCAATGAAAGATATCTAGAAGCCCAATTGTAGTTTGATTAAAAAAGGTTTGTTGGCCACTAACTTAAACCAATTATATACTGTACACTGCCAACATTCTTGCAAGTGCTAAGTCAGTAACAGAAAGTGCAGAAAAAGAACAACTGACTGTGGAAGATAATAAGGTAGTGAACAGTGGATCAGATAGGACAAGTCCAAATAAGAGCTTCAAAATGAATCTCAGACCTTAAAAAAGAAAAGTTATGATGGAAAACTGAAAACTTTAAAGATGCCCAATGGAA
>NC_069412.1:49707596-49762596 GCF_026875155.1 Cherax quadricarinatus
CTGAGTCTGGAAGCTTGATGAGTGATGGATAGTGGTGCTTAAAAATACTATTCGATGTGAAAAGGTCTACTCTGTGAAGAATTCTTGTGGCTCCCTGGACTAAACCCAAAAATCCCTCCATCGAGGAACTTTACTAGCAACTTAAGGGAAAGAATTGGGGGCACGAAATGGAGATACGGCGATTGACAGGGGGAAAAAACAAGAGGATTCGTAAGTCCTACTTTTTCGACCCCTCGGTCAAGAAGGGATCGTGGTCAGGGGCTGGACAGCAGGGACGACGAAGTTGACGATCAAGAAGACGAAATGGAAACCCAGAAACGATAAAGAAGAAAGAGACGCTGTGGAAACTCCTGTGGAAACCCCAACGCATTCTCGTGCTACCAGACAAAGGAGTCGCTCGGGGATCGTACGAGACAAAAAGGGAAGGTAAGAATATTTTTGTAACGAATGGTATTAATACCGACAGATGGGGAAAAGACACATGTGCACATCGGGTTCTTTATTGAGACGTTTCGCCATCCAGTGGTTTTATCAATACAAATTCTAGGACATAACTTAAGACAGTAAACATGTACAGAAGTGAGGAATCAGTCCCTCAACCTAGGAGTAGGTGAAAACGCACCAAACTAGGTGCTGTTTGACCAACCCTAGGTTGGGGGACTGATTACCTCATTTTGACACAGTTTACTGCTTAAGTTATGCCTAGTTTTTGTATTTTTTAAAGCCATGGATGGCGAAACGTTACAATAAAGATACCCAGATGTTCAAGGTCATACTTCCAAGAATATTGTTTTTGGGGGAATGCCAGGTTAGAACTGGATAGGGCTTCTGTTGAAGGCGGATGGGGAGAAAGGGGGGTTTATGCTTTTCCTGGGGCTGGGAGGAGGACTTGTTAGCGGGCTTACAACATCAGAACGGTAATGGGATAAATCCTATTATTTGCCTCGTGCTGGAGGCAATATGTAGGAAAGCGTAAAAGTGGGATTTATTTAAAAAGTTCGGGGACCATAGACATTTTTAGGAAGAAGGGGGGGCGCCCTTTATATGTGGGATTTTCCCCAAGAAGAGGTTTGGTAATGAATGGTTGTCCAGAGCAATTGGATTAAATTTTTTGGCGGGGAAAACACAAGGAAAATCATCCCTTTCATTGACAACTGGGACAACTTCTATGCCGAAACGACATGTATCCAGGGATGGGTTCACTTATCCAGGGAGGTTGGGTTTTTTTGCTAATATTTAAGGGGGTTTGTTAGGACTTTAAAACTGGGATTAGTTAAGGTATGGGTTTTAGAAATAAAATAATGAGTATGGATATATTGACTTAGCTCTGATATTAAGAACTTAATAGTAACTTTTTGGAGAACCGGGTAATGAAAATTTCAAAAATTTGGGTTTTAAACAAGTAATAGGAAAAAATGTGCAAAGAAAAAACATATGATGGATTTTTCAACATCGAAGTCAAAAAAAAAAAAATTTTTTTTAAAACGTTTTTGGGGCAGTGCTGGGGGCTTTAAGAAAATAAGACCTAAAAACATAGGAACACGAAAGGCCACTGGCCCTACGAGGCAGGTCCTTTTCAAAACGACTCTACCTAAAACACCAAGAAATAACTCCCGTTTTAGTAAGACCAAGCAACAGTTAGGGACTTTTTTTGAAACGTTTCGCCTCACAGAGGGTTTTCAGTCAAGTACAAAAAGGATAGAAGCAGAAGATACTTGAAGACGATGTAATCAGTCCTCACCCCTTTAAAATTTTGAGGGGTCAGTCCCTCATCAGGAGAAGAGCATTGTTCCCCTATATGAAACAATATGGAGATGAAGTGACGGGATGGAGCTTTTTTTAGCGAAGAGGGGAACGTAGGCCCCAGGAAGGTAAGAACTCGATGTTGAAGGCAGGGCCCTCTCAAATCCACCGCTCTCACTAGGGAAGTTGTCGAAGTTGATTGCAGGTCTTACCCCGTAAACCCCTTTGTGCAGTTCTCAGATTTACATTAAAATGATATAAAATACCGACGGTTTTTAGGTAAACACTTTGGTAAGACTGAAGAAGCCACTGTGTAGCGAAAACGTTTCATAATAAAGATACCAAAACTGTTGCTATGTGTCTTAACAACAACCTGTGGGTTTTTTATCCCATTTTAATGTTAAATAACTCCCGACCCCTTGCCCCAATAAACCCAGCCCCTCCCACTCTTTTAATTTTGTCCAGTCCTTCAAAAGCTCCCCAAGGCCCTCCTTTTTAAACCCCACTGGGAAGACTGCACGCATCTACAACTCTGTTAAAAAAACCAGTATTACCTATGTTTTCAAATCAAAATTTTACCCAACAAAACCCATTTTCCGGGTTTTACCGGGTTTCGACACCCTCAGACTTTTTTAATGTCTCCCTTGTTTATGCCCGCATCCATTAACACTTAAATGTACACCTCATTCACGCCTCTCCAGAGAGTGGAGTTTTAAGGCTTTAATTTATCTTCATACGGAGTTCCTTACACATAAATCTTTTTAGCATCTTCTCTGTATGTTCCTTGAGTCTAGTCCATCCTGTAGAAAGGGGCCCCAAAAAACTGAGGCAAAATCTAAAGGGGCCTCCTAGTGATGTATAAGCTGTAAAAAAAATTTTTGGATTTGTTACTTATACTTCTTGAGAAAACCAAGAATCGTTGGCCCTTTGTTGCGCACACAAGGGCATGCTGTCTTGGTTTAGTTTTTGCTTACCATACTCCCAAGTTTTTTTCACATTCTGTATGACCAAGCTCTATTTCACCTAATTAAAGCTTCGGGGGAAATTTTCATTCCCAAAGGGAAAGTCCTTTACACTTATCCAATTAAATTTTCATCTGCCATTTTTTTCAGACCAAGACATTTTTTGTTCAAACGCCCGGGGAGTTTCATTGATATCCCCCCGGGGAAATTTTAGGCCCATCTTTTTTATCACAAACACTTTATATTCCCTTCATAATCATTAATGTAAATTTTTTAAAAGGGGCCAAAACTGAGGAAAAGGGGGGGCCCCCAAAATCCTTTTTTTAAACCGGGGAAAAAGCAAATTCCCCTTCCTCGCCCCCTTTTTTTTAAAAATTTTTTTTTTTTTTTTTTTTTTTCCCCTTTTCCAAACCCCTTTTGTAAATTTCAAAATTCTTTAAAAAAAAAAAAAATTTTAAACGCCCCATTTCCCTAGAGAACTTTAAAAATTTTTTAAAAAAACCCTGAAACACTTTTTTTAAAATTTCCCTTTAATATTTTGCGGAAAAAAAAAACCCATTAAATAAACCCAAACCCTATTAAAAAACCCCCAAAAAAAAACCCCAAAAAACCCGTTTCAAAAACCCAGCCAATCCACAAAAAACCCCCCCAACCCAACCCCAAAAAAAACCCTTTTTTTTTTTTTTTTTTTTTTTTAAAACCCCCCCCCCCCTTTTTTTTCCCCAAGACCCCTTTTTTAACTTTTCAACCACAAAACCAAATAAACAATATTCCCAATTCCTTAACTGAAAACCCCTCAAATGTTCTATTAAAGAACTCAGGAAGTTTGTCAGGCAGAACACCTCCTAAAACCATGTAAATTTCATTTATAAAGTTATGCTCTTCGGGTGATTTTTGATAATGTCACAAATTGACTCCAATAACTTGCCACATAGACGTCAGGCAAATGGGGGAAATTTAAAGGGATGGCTTACCCCTGATTTGAATATGGGGAACCACATTAGCCATTTCCACAATTGGACAACACTGGTAAGGATGGACGCATTGAAACACTCGTTAATGGAAATAAAGGTAAAAATACCGACACAAGGGAAAATAAAAACAAAAAAGCAGTATAATGGACCCTTTTATTGACTACGTTTTCCCCCACACAGTGGCTTTTTCAAGTCACAAAAACTTTCTGTTTGTGATTTAAAAAAACCCCCTTTTGTGGGCGAAACGTAGTCAAAAAAGGATCACATTATACTCATTTGTGTTTATTTCCAACTCGTTAATGGCTACTAAGCTCCATCTTGCATTTTTAAAGTATCCTTGAAAACAATCACGGGCCCCGGGGATTTTTTTTGTTTCAGTTTGTCTACTTTTTAAAACCATTCCCCGTGACAGTAAATTAGTTAACTTAAAATTTATCGGGAACTAAAAAAATTTTTAAAATTACTGGAATCTCATTTACATCTTTCCGTGTAAAAACTGAAAAAAAAATAGTAAATTAAATAAGGAAACTTTTCCATTCTTTTTCCCCGTCAGCGCCCCTTTCCCATTTTTCAGGACCCTTTATTTTTTCCCTTCACCTTCGTCCTATAAAATTGAAAAAAACCCCTTTTGGGTTTAAGCCCTTTTGATTCTTTAAGAAAACTCAAATTTTCATAGTCACTTTTACCCTTTTTCAAATTCCCCTTTTTTACTTCTCTTCAAGCTGAACATTTTTGGTCAAAAGGGTTTTAACCTCCCTCTTTGATGCCCCCTTAAATTCCTCTTTTTTTTTCCCCCAATAGATGCTTTGGGCCCCCCTTTTAACCCCTTTTTGGGATCGTTATTATTAGACCTAATTTCTCTCGGGGGAAATTGTATGCATTTGGGCACTGTGAAACATTTTTTAAGAAAAAAATTTCTTAAAAGCAAAACCCTTCATTTTCCCAATTTAAAGTATGTTTAAATCGTCAAAAAAAATCATTAGCTAGAAAACCCCCAATCAAGATTAGACAGATTTTTTCCCAAAATCCATTATAACGGCAGAACGAAAATCAGGGTTTTTTTTACTGTATTTTTCATTATTTTTGCTTTCCCAAATTTTAATGCAAAAAAGTGAGGATTTTGTGATCACTTGCCCCAAAAGTCTTCAGTGTTCTCCAGTTTAAATTTCACGAGGGGTTCCCTTTTTATTTGGAACAAGACTGGGTCTAGCAAAATTTTTAAACCCCTGGTAGGTTTCAGTTACGCTCTGTTTCAAAAAACAGTCCTAAACCCGTTTCCTAAAGTCACGGGACTCGGGAATTCCCTTTGTCAAAAATTCCAGCCCAATTTTGACAAAATTTAAAAGCCCCCTACTAGGGACTATGTTACTGTGTCCAGAACCCCTAAAAATTTTCGTGCCAAAGTCTCCCCTCTATGGGACCCAAAAGCCGGGAGGTCGGTAAAATTACACCAAGAAATTATTTTTTTTCTTCCCCTCCACGAACTCCCCAAAAAACCACCCCGTTACTGTTTCCATCTTTTTTTTATTCCCTGTTTTTATCCCAACAATTAATATTTGTAGATAAATGGTTCGGGAAAAACCGACATGTTGATAAATTAGACACATTTTGAATTTTTGGGTATCTTTATTGGGGGAAAAGTTTTTGGGGCCCCACAGTGGCTTCATCAGTCCCTACGTAGGAGAAACTTGAAAAAACAGGGGAAAAATGAAGGGAATCACCCCAACCTTGATTTTATGTGTTCAGTCCATCAAACTTGAATTTGAAAACGGAAAATCAGCCCTAGAAGCAGCCCTTTTAAAACCCATGGCAGGAAAAGGTGCAGCAGTCATAGGTAGTGTCACATTTGTTCAATGTGGAAGTAAAGGTTTGTGGCCCCAAAAATTTGGCAACGAAGAATTTTCCCAAGTATTAAGATGCCAAAAAATTGCCCTGTTGAAGATTTGTAGTTTGGTGGTTTTTGAGAAAAACCGGGCATGTTTATAAAAATTAGACCAAAACTGTCAGACACTGAAAATTTTTAGGGATTTTTAATACTTAAGGGAAATTTTTCGCTTGCCCAATTCTTGGGGGACGACCTACTTCCAAAAATTTAACAAATTTGCCCAACCTATGAGCTGGGACCTCCCCCTGCCATAGGTTTAAAGCTTTCTTCTACGCTGATAATTTCCGTATTCTATTCAAGATTGATGGGCTGACACATCGACTCAAGGTTAAAGGGGCTGATTACCTCATTCTCCCCCCTTGGGGTTCCCTTTAAGTTTCTCCTACGTATGGAAAGATGAAGCCCTGTTTGGCGAAACGTTTCCCCAAGATTTCCCAAGAGTTGAATGTGTTAATTTATTTAATTAATAATTTTTTTCGAACATACAATTTCAAAATCCTCCCCCTTCCCATTTCATCTATCCAATTGAACAATTAAACCTGAATATTTCACTCAGCAACATATTCCCGACTCTTTAAATCAACCAGTTTTTTAGTTTAATTTCAATGATATCAAAGTTCCCGCAAAATGCTACCAAACGTAGTGATGAATGGTTTTGGAAAAAACCCACAAGTTTAAGATTGAACACTTAAAGCAGCATTGGGAATCTTTATTTTAGGGAAAAGTTTCGCCCCACAGTTGGGTTCATCATCCCCAAAACAAAGAAAGGGGTAAGGAAAGGAGGGGAATGAGTAATAAGTCCCTCAACCCGGGAGTGATGTGTTTTAGTCCCTCAAACTTTTAGAATGTACAGCATGGGCCGAGACGTGGTTTTAAACTGTAGTGGGGGTGAGGTGAAACGGCGGAGGCGGGGTATAGTGGTAAAACCCTCCATAGTCCCAAGTAGGGGCTTCGTCCAAAAGGTTTAACAAGTGTTGAAGAGTTTTTGGGAAAAAAGATCCCATGTTTCTGCAGTGTGTGGGCAGTTGTGATGAATGGTTTGAAAAAAAAAAAAAGTTGAAAGATTGAGAAAACTTAGCAGGGATATTGGGGGAAACTTTATTCAGGAAAGTTTTGCCCCCAGTGGCTTTATCAGTCCAAACAAAGGGAAAGGGGTAAGGAAGGGAAAGGGGAATGAGGAAAACATTTCCCCCAAACCCGGAGTCGTGTGTTCAGTCCATCAACTTGAGAATGTACAGCCCTAGGGCCGTAGACGGGGGCTTATATACTGTAGTGAGTTTAGGTGAAAACAGGCGGGGGCGGGGGGCTAGTGGTACCATCCAATAGTCGAAATGGCTTGTCCAAAGGTTTTTCAAACCCTTAATTTACAACTGTCAGACACTGCAGCATCATGGGGTCTTGTTAAAAGAATTCTTTAAAAAAACCCTTGTTCAACCTTTGGAAAGAAGAAAACTTCGGGCTAGTGGGTGGTACCACTTTGAAACCCCCCCTCCCCCCCCCCCCTGCTTCACCACCCCACTACAGTATATAAGCCACGTCTACGGCCCCTTTTCTGTAAAAATTCTACATGAATTTATGACTGAACACATCGACTCCAAAGGTTTTAGGGACTGATTACCCCTTTTCCTCTAATTTAAAAAAAAAAATTTTTTAAAAAAAAAGTAAATTAAACTTAAAAAAAAATTAAAAAAATTTAAATTTTTTTAATAATAAAAAGGGAAAAAGGGGGGAAAAATTTTTAAAAAATAAAAGGGGGTTTTTTAAAAAAAAATTTAAATTAAAAAAAAAATTTTTATGATAAAAAAAAAAAATTTTTATTAAAAAAATAAAAAAAAAAAAAATAAAATTTAAATTTTTTAAAAAAATATTTTAAAAATTTAAGTTTATAATTTTAAAAAAAAAATTAAAAAATTTAAATTTAATTTTTTTTAAAAATTTAAATTTTTAAAAAAAAAAAAAAAAAAAAAAAAATAAAAATTTTTTAAAATAAAATTTTTATATAATTAAATTAAATAAATTTAATATTATATTTAAAAAACCGGGGGGGTTTTTAATAAAAAAAGTTTTTTTTAAATTTTTAAAAAAAAAAAATTAAATAAATATTTTTAAAAAATTTTAAAAAAATTTTAATTTAAAAAAAATTAAAAAAAAAACCCCCCCCCCCCCCCCACCCCCCCCCAGAAAAACCACGCACCCCGCCAACACAAAAAACCAACACCCCAACCCCCCCCCCACCCCAACAGAACCCCCAAAAACCCAAAAAATTCCCCAACCAAAAAACCAACCAACCCCTTTTTTTAAAACCTCAAACCCCCCCACGCACACAATTTTTTACAAAACCCCCCCCCCACAAAACCCCAAAACCCCAACCCCCCCCGCCACCCCCCTCCCCAAACCCCAAAAAAACCCCCCCCAGGACAACAAAAGGGGAAAAAACCCCACCCAAATTAAAACCCCCCCCCCCCCCCCCCCCACCCCAAAACAAACCACTTTCAAAACCCCAAAAAACCCCCCCCAAACCAAACCCAAAAAACACAACCACCAGGCAAAAACCCCAAACCCCCCTACACGAACCAAAAAACAACCCGAACCCCTTAAAAAAAAAACACAAAACGAAAAAAGTTTCCCCTTTATCCCGCATAAAATTTTTCCAATTTTTCAACTTGTCCGGTTTTTCAAACCTTTAAATACAACTGTCAACACTGCGGGCATCATGGGATTTTGTTACATAAAATTTTAAAACACTTTTTAAACCCTTTTTGGACGAAGACCTTTTCGATAGTGGAGGGTACCACTAGGGACCCCCCTTGCCTGCTTCACCTCACCTCACCTACAGAAAATTTTTTTAAAGCCACGTTACACCCCCTATGCTTTTTAAAATTCTAAAGATTGAGGGGACTAAAACACATGGGACCCCAGGTTGGGGGAATGTTTACCTCACCCCTCCCTCCTCCCCCTTACGCCATCTTTTTTTTAGGATTTGTTTGAAGCCACTGTGTGGCAAAATTTTTCCCTGAATAAAATTCCCCATATGCTGCATAAGTGTCTAAATGCCCAAACGTAGTTAAATTCATTTTATTTCTTGCATCGACTGTTGCATAAAATAAAAACAAATTTTTTTTTCTTCTGCACATTTTTCCTATTTCATCTTAGTTTTAACACAATTTCTAAAATTACCCATTACCCAGAGTTACCCCATGAATTTTACTATTAAAATTTTTTAATATAAAGGAAATAAGTCAATATATCCATACCTTTTATTTATCATTTCAAAAACCTAAACCTTAACAATCCTAGTTTAAAGTCCTAACAACCCCCCAACTGATTTTAGCAAAAAAACCCCACACCTGCCCGGGGGATAGTGAACCCCATCCCGGGCCATACTTTGTCATTTCGGCCATAGAAGTTGCCCCTTTGTAAAAAGAATGGTACTGCTTTACCCTTTAAACAGGTTTATCCAGCCAACAATTAATACCAATTGCTTGAAAAACCATTCATTCCCAAACACCTCTTTTTTGGAAAAAATTTCCCAAAAATAACGGGGCCCCCCCTTCTTCCTAATTATGTTATAGCTTGGGCCTGAACTTTCAACTAAATCCTCACTTCTACGGGTTGCCCACATTTATTGCCTCCACACTGAGGGAAAATAATAGGATTTATTTCCCTTTTCCGTTTTATGATGTTTTTCAAGCCGGCTAACAATGGGCCTCCCATCCCAGCCCCAGGAAAGCTACCCTTTTTTCCTACTCCTTTCCCTTTAAGCGAATGGGCCCCCCCCATGTATCTAACCCGGGGACCCCCCAACAATATTCTTACCTTTTCCCTTTTTGTCGTTTGCCTGACATCCCAGTAGTGGGGTCACATTGTTTTGGGAGCACCGGGGAATGCGTTGGGGGTTTCCACAGGAGCTTCCACCCCGCAGTTTTTTTCTTCTTCATCGTTTTCTTTTTTCCATTCGTTTTTCCCGTTTGGGTCAACTTCGTCGTCCCTTTGCTTCCGCCATGACCACGACCCCTTCTTGACCTGAGGACTCGAAACAGGGGGGACAAATACGAATCCTCTTTTTTTCCTCGGTCAATCCCCGTATCTCCATCTTTGCTGCCCAATTTTTCCTTAAGTTGCTGGTAAATTTTGGCCTCAATGGAGGGCATTTTGATTCAGTCCAGGGGGAGCACAAAAGGGACACTTCTTCACAGATTTAAGTACGGGTAACCAACTTGTTTATCATTGCATTAACTAAAAGTGGTATTTTTAAAGGGGTAGGATTTTGATGCTGAGTGTAATATTCAGGGATTTAAGTTTTTTCAATGGGGAAAAGATGTAAGGGGAAAGGGGGGGGAGGAGTTGCATTGTAGGGTTCGAAAAAATATTAATTTTTTGCATAAAAACGGGTTAAAAAAAAACAGGGGGACATAACAGAGTCTGGGTTTGGAAGTTCGGGGGAGGGTCAAGAAAAAAAACTAATTCTAGGTGAAAATATACCGCCCTCCAGGTTTGGATCACGATAGAGGGAGATTTTCTTTTGGGACAAATTGTTAGGGTTTTCTGGACACAGTAACATAGTCATGGGTAGGGGACTTTAACTTTAGCCCAAATTGACGGAATTTTTTTGACAGGTAACTAGGCCAGTGACTTTTTTGGAAACAGTTTCAGGGACTGTTTTCTTGAAAAAGGGGCGTAACCGAGGGGCCCACCCGGGGTAATAATTTTCTAAAAATAGTCTTGTCAAAAAGGAAAAAACTCGTGAATAATCTGGATCATGAAGAGCCCTGGCGGCCCAAATGATCAAAAAATCCTACTTTTAGCATTAATTGGGAAAGCAAGAATAATGAAAATACAGTAAAAATTTCCCCGTTTTCGTTCTGCCGATTATAAAGGACCCTTTGGGAAAAATCTGTCTAATTTTGTTGGGGGTTTTCTAGGGTAATGATTTTATTGACGAAAACCCTACTTTTTTAAAAAGAATATGAAGGGATCTGCTTTTATGATTGTTTTCTTAATAATGTACACGTATATACTTCCCCCGAGAGAAATTAGGTCTAATAATAACGATTTCCCCAAAAGGGGTTTAAAAAGGGGCCCAAAGCATCTAAATTGGGGGGGAAAAGGGGGAAAATTTTTAGGGCATCAGAAGAGGGGAGGTTAACCTTATGACCAATATGTACAGCCTAAAAGAGAAGGTAAAAAAGGCGATAGAAAGGCTAAACGGACTATGAAATTAAGTTGCTAATGAATCAACGACTAATCCAAGGGGTTCTTTCAAGTGTATAGGAGCGAAGGAGAAGAAAAAAGTAGGACCACTGAAACTGGGAATGGACAGCATGACGGAAATGAACTGGAAATGTGTGTTTCCTTATTTAATGACTACATTTTTGTCAGTTTTTACCCAGGAAGATGTAAATGAGATTCCAGTAATTAACAATTATTTAGTTCCTATGACTTTAAGTTAAACAATATTACTTCACGAGGGATATGTTAATAAACAGATAGACAAACGAAACAAAATAAGTCCCCGGGACCCGATGAGTTTTTCAGGTACTTAAGGAATGCAAGATGGAGCTTAGACCAGCCATTAACGAGTGTATTCAATGCGTCCCTCCTTACCAATGTTGAGCAGAGTTGGTGAAGAAGGCTAATGTGGTTCGCTAATTCAAACAGGGGATAAATCCACTCTTCAAATTTACCGACCAATAAGCCTGACATCTATATTGGGCAAGTTTATTAGGAAAACAATTATAGCTGACAACACAGAAGTCACCTAGAAGAGCAAACATGATAAATGAATCTCAGCATGGATTCACGAGAGGTCGTTTCCTGCCTGAATAATGTGTGATGAATGGTTGAAAAACCGACAAGTAGAAGGATTGAGACACTATGCAGCATATGGGGAATCTTTATTCAGAAACGTTTTCGCCACAACAGTGGCTTAACATTCCAATACAAAGATGATAGGCGTAAGAGAGGAGGAGTATGAAGGTAATCAGTCCCCTCATCCTGGATCGATGTGTTCAGTCCATCAATCCTTGTAGAATGTACAGCATAGGAATGAATAATGTTCGCCAAAGACTGTAGAACTGACACGGTCACAATCTGCGATGACCCGACTCTGCTCCCGAGGAGCAAGGTTTCAACATGATGCGACATATGCTGTTCAAGCATCTTCTGGTCAGTTACAACTGGTGCATCTCATAATCGTCAACACGTATGTACTCCCTAACTTTGGACACTAGCGAGGAGGAGGATATGTCTTATCACAGGTAAGAACACTTGTCTGGTTCGTTGACTTCCATGGTACACTATGTGGCCGCAAGTCCATCTCTGGTTCCTCTTCGGCTGGGGAATATCACTCCTAGTTGCCTGTGGAGTGTCTCAGTAACTTCGCACACCAAAGATAGTGTGTATAGGGCCTCTGGGGACAACGTCTGACAGTACTGGACATCTCCTCCTCCAGCCCATGACTACCATCATCTTGCTCTGGGAAAGCCCAAAACGAAGCCGATGGATGGCGGTACACTGCGCTCTGGACCACTTCTATCATATGGAGTGGGTTCCACCCTGAGTCGCTGCTCGTACCACTGTTGAGATGGGGTATCACCTAAGACCTCCCCCCATAAGTTTCATTCTCTGGCAGCCACAGTTTAGTCCTGTCGTAGGCTGATTGGACAGTAATCCCACATGTAGAATAGTCTGTTGCTGGCCATGCTGCCTTGGCTGCCTCATTTCCCCGTATGCCAGCATGGCTGGGGATCCGTTCAATGTCGATTCTGTTTAACCCTGGAAGCTTCTAAGGCTGTCATTATGCTCAGTATCGATGTGAGAGGTGAACATTGTCCCTGTGGTGTGAGGATGGGAGAAGGCATTTGGATTGCAGAGGTGGAATCAACATGTCTGAACAGGTCGAGTCGATGTCGTAGGGGCATGTGACAATCCTGCTAGAATCGCCACCACTCAGCTGAAGGATCGTGCAGTGGTCGGGAGTTTTGCCAGCCTTGTGTGTGGTATGAAACCATGTGTACAAGTCCAAGCTGCCGCTCTCTTCTGTCATGGTCGAAAGAACCATCTGTGAAATACACCTGCACAATGTGCCTCCCACTGCCAGTGCCATGCTTGTCTCAGGCATGATTGCTGAGAGTGTCTTGGGACCAGCAGAGACGCTTAGAGATGGTTAGCTGCATGATGCAAACCTCGCTGGATTGGGCGTCCAGGAGGTGTGGATGGTAGCACCCAGCAACAGGAAAGGTCACAACTCTTCTCAAGGAGTAGTTGTATAGGCAGCAGCTTCCGCCCAGCAGCAACAAAACCGAACGAATCCAGAGTAGTCCGTGAAGAGTGAGGGATCTTGTGCCATGTTTGTCAATATCCGTCTCCTTATGGGGTACCTTGCTGCCTGTGCAGAAATCGTGGCCACTTTGCAGGCGTATTAAGTATCTTACTCAGTCAGCCAAGGAAGGAAGCCGGGCTCAGATCTGAGACCTACAGTGTTGGTCGCAGATGGGGGCCCCAAGCATAGTTCTTATCGCCTGATTTTGTAACGACCTCTCACACTTTGCCTGCTCTGCGGGAAGAGATGAGCTAACCCTGTGCACCGTAGTCAATTGAGCGAGCGTATCGCTTGTATATAGTACAAGCGAAGTACCCTTTGCTTGCCCCCTGCACGGTGCCACGTCATAGCTCTCATGGCATTGAGTCTGAGTATAGCACGGGACCTGACATACTCGGCCTGTTTCTGAAATTCAGCTTTTTTATCAAATGAAGATTCCCAAGTAACAGGAAGTAGCCTGTCCACTCAAGTTCTAAGCCCTGAATACGTTTATCTATTCCAGGATCTGGTCCCATGAACATCATTGCAAAGATTTCTCGGCCGAGATCTTGTAGGCCTATTTTCCCTTGCAAGACTGCGTAATTAGGTCCAAAGCTCTCTGAGCCTATCGTTCAAAATTGCCTTTCCCATTCACTACGAGTGCAAGATCATCCAGCATAGCTGAGGAGCTGTTGACCACTATGAAAGGGCAGGCTCACAAGTTTCCTGCATAAGGATGGTTAAACGGGTAGGACTGAGCACATCTCCTTGTGACGTACCGTTTTTCCAGGGATTTAAGGAAATAGTGTCCCTGAAGCTACACAGGCCAGCCTGCCCCTAAGTAGACTCAAGACCAAGCCAGGAGGCGTCCCTTTGATTCCCTTCCGATCTAGAAATTGCCAGAATGCTGTGGGGCTGGCTAGCTCAAATGCCTTTTCAAGGTCGATAGACGACAATACAAGGTTTTTTTTTACTGTCAGCAATCTGGCTTAGTAGGTGGTTTAGCACTCTGCTGTACCCACTCCTTGGTGAAGCCAAATAAGTGATGATAAGAGGGTCCAAGGTTTCAATAGTGATGTGGTTTAAACCACCATCCACCTTCAGCCAGTCTTGCTAAGCAGCTGGTCAGCGATAAGGGTCCTCATACTGCCTGGGTCCTTGGTCTTTTGGAATTGGTACATGGTAGCTTTCTCCAAGCTCCTGAGGAGTTGTCCCCTGGCCCTCCCGACTTTTAATGACGTCTAGTAAGGCCTCCATCCACTCCTGCCCACCCGTGCAATCATGGAGTTAAGTAACACCATCAATGCCCGGGCATTGTCACCTGAGTTCTTAATGGCACGTCGGATTTTCCAAGTCCGTGAGGTCATCATCAGTCACCTCTTCCGACTCACATGCGCTTGTATCGTTAGCTGGCGCTGTGGCAGAAGATCCGTCTGTATATTCCGGATGCCTTGGGAGCTGATTGGATGGCTCCCTCTGGAAGTGAAAAGCTCCACTAGATTCTCAGCTTTTTCCGGGATGGTTCGGTGTGCCGGTGGCCTCGGCTTGCTCTTGCCATTTGCTATGATGAGTTTGCCCCATATCTCAGATTAGTGGAGTGATGCCCGAAAGTTGAGCACCACTCCATCCATTTCTCAGTTTTTAACTCTGAGAGAGACTGCGGCATGCTGCACAAGCTCTCAGAGTATTCCTGTTCTCTGCCGTAGGTTACGCCTGTAGCATCCTAAAAGATTTGATGCTGTGGTTCTGCTCCCGCACGCTCGTCGTTGGTAGAAACCACCAGTTCTCTTTGTGAGTGCGTCCTGCGGACTTCTTTGGAATTGCGCACTCTGCTGCTGGTGAGAACATGGATTAGCTCCTGTTCAGCTGTATCACAGTCTTCAGATAGAGAGTAAGTGGACTCACCGTTATGAAATAACCTGGAACACCTTCCAGTTGCCCCTCTTTACGTCCCATCTAGGAGGCAGCACAACTGCGGAGCCTGTTGGATGATGAAGGTGGAGATCACTGCAAAGTGGGACCTGACAAGGTGAGATAGTTTCCCATGTGGCTCCTGCGCGAGTTGTCTTGACCTAGAAGGAAAGATCGAGGCAGCCACCCAACAGGTGTGTGGGGTCTCCATTGTTTAGCAACCTTACCTCTGGAATATCATGTAGAGCATTGCTATGTGTCCCTGCCAGCAGCATTGGTTGCTGAGTGAAGTGCAGCATTGGGTGATTGCATTGAAATCGTCCACCCACAAAAAAACACTCAGTGCATGCTAGTGCGAGAGCTCTGCAATATCAAGGGTGTGTCTTGGGTACTTGTTAGATGTTAAGATGGTAATGGGCGCCCCAGGGGTAGTGCACAAGGATGGCCTGTACCTCGACAACCGCCCACATTCCACGGGTTTGCTAAACAATCGGAGGTATTGTTATTGGATAAAAAACAGCTGAGCCTCCTGCAGTGAAGGAACGCCCGTGTTCCGTGTGCCGGAAAATACCCAGCCAAAACCGGGTATCTTGGCACATAGTCGGAAGACAGAGTTTCCTTGTAGCAAGACGATATCAACCCAATCCCGTATTACTGCCACCAGCAAGAGGTGCTGTTTTGCCCCTCAGGCCCCTGAATGATCCACTGCAGACCTTGAGGGTGTATTTGGTACCGAGGTTATTCCATCGAAGTTTGTTTTCCTGACTGGATATATACAATCAAGGGGAAGCGCTAAACCCAGAGAGAAAACAGCGCCTGGGGGTATGTGGAAGGCATGCAGCTTAATTTGGTGAACGGAGCACAGATCCAATTCCCTAAATCAAGAGCCCCTCACCAACATCAAGGAACCATCCTTTAGGGGTCCTGAGCTGGAGACTGAGTCCAGCCCGCCTTAGAACCTTCAAATTCATGGCATCCACTGTCTCCTCTTCGTCAGAAGCACACTCTCAGGAGCATATCTGACCATCTCTGGAATGCCGCTCTGTTTGTTCCGCGAGTTGTTTTGTCAAATAAGATCCTTGAACACCTTGATTAGTGCTACAGAGATCCTCCCAGGTGAGGCCTGCTTTGGGAGTTGGGTTTCGAAAGAGTGGATATTATCTGTTTGTGGTCTGTATGACTGCTGAGGGTTTGGATTTCTTTTTGTATGCACCGTGGTCTGTTGCTGTATACCAGGCTGGGTAGCCCGGATCTGCTGATGAGGTTGCCAGTTGATCTGCAAAGTGCCTTGCCGGTAAGGAGTGCCTGCGTTGTCGTGCTATTCCTGAGGAGGCTTCGGTATAGTGCCGCTGCTGATCGCATTGTACCAGATGCCACCCAGTTGAAAGCCTCCTGACCTCTTGTATCTGTTTACTTCGTTGAGGAGGGGTGCAGAGGTTCTGACCTGACGCCTGGTGAGGCCTTCTAGTGTTGGGAATTCCTGGGCATGACTTGGGTAGCTGCTGAGGATCTGCGGTTAAGGCAGGGTTCTCTGCACCCATCGTTTTCTGAGAGTGATGATCCGTCGTAGCCTATTGCCGAGTTTTTGCGTCTTCCAGACTTCTTGAAATACTGACGAGCCTCTCAGGGCATTGAGGATTCCAGCATTGGTTCTGCCCTGCAGTTCGGGCATATGTGGAGTGGGTGCGATTGCATTTTTCAGCTTGGGATGATGCCATTCCTCGGTAGGGTGTGCTGCTGCAGACACCGCTAGATTACTCCTGTTAGGACAGAGGCACCCAGGAGTCCATAACGCTGACACTTGAAACAGCGAACTGTTCAGCTGAGAAGGTCCTACATCGTACCTGCCCCAAGAACCGAGGTCCAGCTGGGATTCATGGTCCTACATGCTGAATGAGGACCCGTCAGGTTGGTGCATTGCCTGCCGTCCTTTGCCTTGATACGTTGACCTTGACCATCACACTGGGGTGAGCTGCTACTGGCCTCGATGGGCATCAACAGCGGGTAATCGCAACACTACACCCTTGGTGATCATCTGCCGAGGAGTCCAGTTCCTCCAGTTTAAGAGCGAACTGTTCCATGAGCTCTCTTCAAGGTGGTACACATTCCTTGTTGAAGGAGTCCAATATTGTTTCTTCGCCCTGAAGTTGCAACCATATCTTGAACTTCAGGTTGTGTCCGTGAATCCAGGAAGAATCAACCCCAGTGGGTTTCTGTGGTCCCCTGTAAACTTCACCTTGAATTTACCAGGTCTGTTAGAGCTGGTTTGCCTGCTCCTTAGGACGGATGTGCTTTCTTCTTGTTTCCACAGTGTTCCATCCCCTTGTTTTCGTGGGTGGGGTTGTTATTTCCGCACCTGTTGTTCTATTGTCGCTGGCTCCCATGGTTTGGGATGGTCAGATCATGCTACAATGTGAGCAGATCTTCCTCTTCCTCTCGCAACTTCTTCGCTAGAATTTCGCCCCACATTTCCAAATCTAGTCCACCGTCGTGTTCATTGAGCACGTGACCTCTTCTTTTCGGTCAGAAGCCATGTGCCCTATCTTGTGATAAGGTTGTGAACCCGTGAACTGAGTGTGTGTCAATGGATTGGTCTTAAAACGATTAGTAACGTTGTACAGCAAATAGGGCCAATAGACGTGGCTTATATACTGAAGAGAGGTTGAGGAGAAGCAGGCGGAGGCGGGTCATAGTGGTTCGTCCCAAAGGATGAACAAGTGCAGCATCATGGGATTCTTGTTACAAAGAATCACCACACTTGTTCAAACTTTGGACGAAGACCTACTTCGACTAAGTGGATGTACCACTATGACCCCGCCCCCCACTTCACCTCACCTCACTACATAATAAAAGCCACGTCTACGGCCCTATGCTGCACATTTCTTACAAGATTTGATGGACTGAACACATCGACTCTCATGCTGAGAGACTGATAACCTCATACTCCTCCTCTCCTTACGCCTTCCACTTTGTAAAGGACGAAGAAGCCACTGTGTGGCGAAACGATTCCTGAATAAAGATTACCCAAATGCGCATAAGTGCCTCAATCTTCAACTTGTCTGTTTTACAAACAATCAACACAACAGTCAGACACTGCAGCATCATGGGATCTTGTTACAAAGAATTCTTCAACACTTGTTCAACCTTTGGACGAAGACCTACTTCGACTAGTGGATGGTACCACTATGACCCCGCCTCCGCCTGCTTCACCTCACCTCACTACAGTATATAAGCCACGTCTACGGCCCTATGCTGTACATTCTACAAGATTGATGGACTGAACACATCGACTCCAGGCTGAGGGACTGATTACCTCATACTCCTCCTCTCCTTACGCCTTCCTCTTTGTATTGGACTGATGAAGCCACTGTGTGGCGAAACGTTTCCTGAATAAAGATTCCCATATGCTGCATAAGTGTCTCAATCTTCAACTTGTCGGTTTTTCAAACCATTCATCACAACTGTCAGACACTGCAGCATCATGGGATCTTGTTACAAAGAATTCTTCAACACTTGTTCAACCTTTCGACGAAGACCTACTTCGACTAGTGGATGGTACCACTATGACCCCGCCTCCGCCTGCTTCACCTCACCTCACTACAGTATATAAGCCACGTCTACGGCCATATGCTGTACATTCTACAAGATTGATGGACTGAACACATCGACTCCAGGCTGAGGGACTGATTACCTCATACTCCTCCTCTCCTTACGCCTTCCTCTTTGTATTGGACTGATGAAGCCACTGTGTGGCGAAACGTTTCCTGAATAAAGATTCCCATATGCTGCATAAGTGTCTCAATCTTCAACCTGCCTGACAAACTTGCTGACGTTCTTCCATAAAACATTTGAGGCAGTTGACAGTGATAAGGAATATGATATTGTTTATTTGGATTTTAGTAAAGCCTTCGACAGAGTACCTCACAAGAGACTCTTAAGAAAAGTGGCAGCTCATGGTAAAGGAGGTAAAGTTCTAGCATGGATTGAGGCATGGCTTACCAATAGAAAGCAGAGTTACAATTAATGGAGTGAAATCTGAATGGGGATTAGTCACTAGTGGCATTCCACAAGGATCAGTTTTAGGCCCTCTCCTGTTCATAATTTACATTAATGACCTTGATGAAGGGATTACTAGTGACATGAGTAAGTTTGCTGATGATACAAAGATAGGCCGTATAATTCACTCTGAGGAGGATATCAATGAACTCCAGGACAATTTGAACAAATTAATGTCTTGGTCTGAAAAATGGCAGATGAAGTTTAATGTGGATAAGTGTAAGGTACTTGCCCTTGGTAATGAAAATAACCCTCGAAGCTATAATCTAGGTGAAGTAGAGCTTGGTCATACAGAATGTGAAAAAGACTTGGGAGTCATGGTAAGCAGAAATCTAAAGCCAAGACAGCAGTGCCTTAGTGTGCGCAACAAGGCCAACAGATTACTTGGATTTATCTCAAGAAGTATAAGTAACAGAAGTCCAAAAGTTATTTTACAGCTCTATACATCACTAGTGAGGCCTCATTTAGATTATGCTGCTCAGTTTTGGTCCCCTTACTACAGGATGGACATAGACTCATTAGAGAACATACAGAGAAGAATGACTAAAATGATTTACTGTGTAAGGAACCTCCCGTATGAAGATAGACTTAAAGCCTTAAATCTCCACTCTCTGGAGAGGCATAGAATGAGGGGAGATATCATTGAAGTGTATAAGTGGATGACGGGCATTAACAAGGGAGACATTAATAAAGTACTGAGGGTGCCGAACCAGGTAAGAACCAGGAATAATGGATTCAAGTTGGATAAATTTAGATTTAGAAAGGACATAGGTAAGTACTGGTTTTCTAACAGAGTTGTAGATGCGTGGAACGGTCTTCCCAGTGGGGTGGTAGAGGCTAGGACCTTGGGTAGCTTTAAGAAGAGACTGGACAAATATATGGTAGTTTCAAATTTAGGTTGGATAAGTACATGAGTGGGAGGGGTTGGATTTGAGTGGGACTTTCACATCAGAGCTTATTTCTTGGGTGGCATTGAAAATTGGGTTGGTCAAATGTTTGTTAGTGGGATGAATTGTAAAGGACCTGCCTAGTATGGGCCAACAGGCCTGCTGCAGTGTTCCTCCTTTATGTTCTTATGTTCTTATGAGTGGGAGGGGCTGGGTTTGATTGGTGTCATGGGTACGGGAGTTATTTCTTGGGTAGCTTTAGGTAGATGTCGTTTTGATAAGGACCTGCCTCGTGTGGGCCAGTAGGCCTTCTGCAGTGTTCCTACATTCTTATGTTCTTAAAGATACCTAACTGTTGCATATGTGTCTTACCTAACAACCTGATATATATTCCAGTAATTTGCCTTATTACGTACGCCTAGGCATTGCTATGTCGGATGATGAATTTATCGTGACTATTTTCGTGGCGGATATTCACTAAAATACCTCAGCCTGCATTAGAGCTCGGGCAAAACGTTTCAGCAATAGACACACCCAAGTGTTGCACAAGTGTCTTCCTCATCAACTTGTTGATATTATGTTATTAATGTTCTTGCTGTTGAACAACGGTTTAGTGCCAAAGGAGGTAGCGTAGGTAGCAATGATACGGCCGTGGATTAGTTTGGTTTTAATTGGATAGGAGTGAGTACACAACGGGCAAAGTGAGGGAATGACCGATAGCCAGTCCGTGGAGGGGAGCACTTGTACCTTTCGAGTCAGTCGGCCGTGAAGTGAGGGCGAGTGGGCCCAGCGACCCACTGACCTGGGTATGCCTACAGAGGGCAGCACCTGAGTGCCGCGAAATATGAACTAAGCTGGCAGACAGCATAAGCTGTCTGCACTGACAGTACAGGCTATCTACATATACCACCATACCAGGGGCGGGATTTGAACCCGCGGTCAGAGAGTCTCAAAACTCCAGACCGTCGCGTTAGCCACTGGACCAGCTAGCCACAATAAGATTCGTCCAACTAGGTATATTTCTACACCATAGGAAGGTTAGCATAGGCACCACTGTGACCACAAATTGCATTTGTGGTCACAGTGGTGCCTATGCTAACCTTCCTATGGTGTAGAAATATACCTAGTTGGACGAATCTTATTGTGGTTAGCATAGGCACCACTGTGACCACAAATTGCACTTGTAGTCACAGTGGTGCCTATGCTAACCTTCCTATGGTGTAGAAATATACCTAGTTGGACGAATCTTATTGTGGCTAGTTGGTCCAGTGGCTAACGCGACGGTCTGGAGTTTTGAGACGGGTTCAAATCCCGCCCGTGGTATGGTTTGTTTGCAATCGTGTCATTACGGGTACATATACCACTTTCAACACACCCGTCACTATTCACAGCCAGACAACAGGAATGATACCATGTTGGGTAACTCAGGCTCACTTTGACAACATCCATATGATGGCTCCCATTACCCATACTGATGCTGGTATAAGTGGTTCTGGTGGATCTAGAAGTGATGCCAGTGGCTCCGGTGGATCTAGAAGTGATACCAGTGGTTCTGGTGGATCTAGAAGTGATACCAGTGGTTCTGGTGAATCTAGAAGTGATACCAGTGGTTCCGGTGGATCTAGAAGTGATACCAGTGGTTCCGGTGGATCTAGAAGTGATATCAGTGGTTCTGGTGGATCTAGAAGTGATACCAGTGGTTCTGGTGGATCTAGAACTGATGCTAGTGGTTTTGGTGGATCTAAGAGTGATACCAGTGGATCTGGTGAAACTAGAACTGATACCAGTGCAGTTTCTGATAATGCCAATGTTGATGCTCCTGCCGGTGACACAGGAGTTTGTGTAGGGGGTCGTACTTGTGAGGCTGGTTGTAGCACTGGTGCCAGTAACGATGTTTTTAGTGTTCATTTTGGCTCTGGCACTGATCTAGACATTACAGCAGTTGGGAACTCACAACCCTCAAAACAAAAGGGGGGAAAACTAACCTTTAGAGAAACTTTCGAAACTCTTCAAATGTTAAAAGGGCACCTGTCAGCACTACTGGAACTATCTAAAAGGGAACTTGCATATAGAACCATCTAAATAATTCTATAATTCAAGCTCTGAAGCCTTCCACTTGTAGGACTCCAGGAACATGACGTCTCACTCACGCCAAACTAAACGAGTATCACCAAGTCACCAAGTAGCTAAGAGATATATTCGTGCCAGGCAGCAGAAAAAGAAATTGGTGAGAAATATTAAAACTCATCTCAACTTTTTGGTTTGCCTCCCCCCCCCCTCTCATCTGCGACTACTTGACAGAGTAGAGAACAGAGCAAGACGTCTCATCTCTCGCCTGGACCCATCCTGGATAGATCTGTCATATCAGCAGAGCCTTCAACACAGGAGGGATGTGGGTGGCCTTACTGTTATGTACAAGGCCAATATTGTCAAAGTTCCACACTTGGATACACTTCGAGGACAGCGAGAAGGAAGCTTCTGTACCACAAGACGGGCAGAAAGCAGCAACTTCACTCTGGCTGTACCCTTCTCCAGAACATCACTCCATCTGAGATCATATATACCCAGGATGACTCGAGTATGGAACACATTCGTACACCATAATGATGTCAACTAGATAAAGTCAGTTTATCAGCTGAAAATGCTGGCCCACAGATGGCTCCAACTTCTTCATGTTCCCTACCTTCATGTTTCATAATAAAAATGCTTTCAGATGAGCTGATGTAGGTAACAGCTCTTAGCTTGTCAATAAAGTTAGGAATCCTTAACTTGTAAATGGCGTGTCAATAAAGCTAGGGATCTTTTACCTAACCTTTTCAAACCCTGTGGCTTCATCAGTCCATACAAAGGAGAATCTTGAAGAACAGGAGGAGAATGAGGTAATCAGTCCCTCAACCTTGAGTCGATGTGGTCAGTCCATCAATCTTGAATATTCAAGATTGATGGACTGACCACATCGACTCAAGGTTGAGGGACTGATTACCTCATTCTCCTCCTGTTCTTCAAGATTCTCCTTTGTATGGACTGATGAAGCCACTGTGTGGCGAAACGTTTCCTCAATAAAGATACCCAAGAGTTGCACATGTGTCTAATTTATCAACATGTCGGTTCTCTGAACCATTCATCTACAAACCCTGTGGTAAAAAAAAAAAAACATGCAAAACTGGAATCAAGCCACTGGCCTCCTAAGAGCCACAGAGGCTACGTCCAGTCAACAAGTCCTCTCACCACAGAAACTAGCAATGAATCAACTTTAGTGTCTGTAAGCACACAGTGTCACACCGAGAGGGGAAAAACATACCGTATATCGAGTTAAAGGCCTTTACGAAGGCTATTTTAATAGCGGAATACGCGTTCCCACGTACCACCCGTTTAGATGCGACTGAAAAAAAAACAGAAAATAGAGAGAGGTCGGCCTCTATGTTGAAGAGTTGCTCGAATACTCTGAGCTAGTGAATACCACAATTAATGCATTCCAGGTTTTGGAGTGTAGCAGGCGAGGATGTAGTAAGCTAAAGGATCACCTGAACTCTGACGTCTGTACACATCCGCTAAGACAACTACTGAACGAATGATTGGCAGTGTGTGTCATCTTTAAATGCATCATCCTATCTTGGTGAGAGAGCCCATGCAGCAACAGTAACAATAATAATAAACCAATAAATATAATAATAATGTTAGTGGTTGGTAATAGTGATAAATTTAACCGAAGAACGAACAAACACTTTTTCCTCCACATTGTTCCTGTACATAAAGAACAATATTCACAAATCAATTACAACACTGTGATGATGAGTGACGGTTCATTAACAACAACAACAGGTGGAATGTCGTAATTACCTTCTCTTATCTAGTGTACATTATTTAATTACCAAACACTGGCATTTCGTGTTGATTATTTTTGAGACAAACTGACCTGGATTCCAGCAGGGTTTAACACTCGTCCTTACACAAGGTCGACATAATGACTGGGTTTCCAGACTCCTGGGTCAACGTATGCTCCATAATCCAATTGAAGCACGCTACTGCAGTTAACGAAAGTAAATATGGTGAGGCAGGCTGCAGTGTAAACACGTTTAGGCAGGTTGCAGTGTAAACACGTTTAGGCAGGTTGCAGTGTAAACACGTTTAGGCAGGTTGCAGTGTAAACATGGCAAGGCAGGTTGCAATGTGGACATGGCAAGGCAGGTTGTTAGGTAAACATGGCAAGGCAGGCTGTTAGGTAAACATGACAAGGCTGGCTGCTAGGGAAACATGACAAGGCAGGCTGCTATGTAAACATGACAAGGCAGGCTATGTAAACATGACAAGGCAGGCTGCTAGATAAACATAACAAGGCAGGCTCCTAGGTAAACATGGCAAGGCAGGTTGCAATGTGGACATGGCAAGGCAGGCTGTTAGGTAAACATGACAAGGCTGGCTGCTAGGGAAACATGACAAGGCAGGCTGCTAGGGAAACATGACAAGCCAGGTTGCTAGGTAAAAATGACAAGGCAGGTTCCTATGTAAACATGACAAGGCAGGTTGCTATGTAAACATGACAAGGCAGGCTATGTAAACATGACAAGGCAGGCTGCTAGATAAACATGACAAGGCAGGTTATGTAAACATGACAAGGCAGGCTGCTAGATAAACGTGAAAAGGCAGGCTATGTAAACATGACAAGGCATTCTGCTATGTAAACATGACAAGGCAGGCTGCTAGGTAAACATGACAAGGCAGGCTGCTAGGTAAACATGACAAGGCAGGCTGCTAGGGAAACATGACAAGGCAGGCTGCTAGGTAAACATGACAAGGCAGGCTGCTAGGGAAACATGACAAGGCAGGCTGCTAGGGAAACATGACAAGGCAGGCTGCTAGGTAAAAATGACAAGGCAGGTTGCTATGTAAACAGACAAGGCAGGCTGCAGGTAAAACATGACAAGGCAGGCTGCTAGGTAAACATGACAAGGCAGCTGCTAGGGAAACATGACAAGGCAGGCGGTGGGAAACTGACAAGGCAGGCTGCTAGGTAAACATGACAAGGCAGGCTGCTAGGGAAACATGACAAGGCAGGCTGCTAGGTAAAAATGACAAGGCAGGTTGCTATGTAAACATGACAAAGCAGGCTGCTAGGTAAACATGACAAGGCAGGCTGCTAGGTAAACATGACAAGGCAGGCTGCTAGGGAAACATGACAAGGCAGGCTGCTAGGTAAACATGACAAGGCAGGCTGCTAGGTAAACATGGCAAGGCAGCCTGCTAGGTAAACATGGCAAGGCAGGCTGCTAGGTAAACATGACAAGGCAGGTTGCTATGTAAACATGACAAGGCAGGCTGCTATGTAAACATGACAAGGCAGGCTGCTAGGTAAACATGATAAGGCAGGCTGCTAGATAAACATGACAAGGCAGGCTGCTAAGTCAACATGAGTCAACATGACAAAGCAGCCTGTTATGTAAACAGGGCAGGTTGCTATGTAAACATGACAAGGCAGGCTGCTATGAAAACATGGCAAGGCAGGCTGCTAGGTAAACATGACAAGGCAGGCTGCTAAGTAAACATGACAAGGCAGCCTATGTAAACATGACAAAGCAGGCTATGTAAACATGACAAGGCAGGCTATGTAAACATGACAAGGCAGGCTATGTAAACATGACAAGGCATCCTGCTATGTAAACATGACAAGGCAGGCTGCTATGTAAACATGACAAGGTAGGCTATGTAAACATGACAAGGCAGCCTACTATGTAAACATGACAAGGCAGCCTACTATGTAAACATGACAAGGCAGCCTGCTATGTAAACATGACAAGGCAGCCTGCTATGTAAACATGACAAGGCAGCCTGCTATGTAAACATGACAAGGCAGGTTGCTATGTAAACATGACAAGGCAGGCTATGTAAACATGACAAGCCAGACTGCTATGTAAACATGGCAAGGCAGGCTGCTAGGTAAACATGACAAGGTAGGCTGCTATGTAAACAAGACAAGGCAGGCTGCTATGTAAACCTGACAAGGCAGGCTGCTAGGTAAACATGACAAGGCAGCCTGCTATGTAAACATGACAAGGCAGCCTCCTATGTAAACATGACAAGGCAGCCTACTATGTAAACATGACAAGGCAGGCTATGTAAACATCACAAGGCAGGCTGCTATGTAAACATGACAAGGCAGGCTGCTATGTAAACATGACAAGGCAGGCTGCTAGGTAAACATGACAAGGCAGGCTGCTATGTAAACATGACAAGGCAGCCTGCTATGTAAACATAAGGCAGCCTACTATGTAAGCATGACAAGGCAGGCTGCTATGTAAACATGACAAGGTGGGCTTCTATGTAAACATGACAAGGTAGGCTATGTAAACATGACAAGGCAGCCTACTATGTAAACATGACAAGGCAGCCTGCTATGTAAACATGACAAGGCAGCCTGCTATGTAAACATGACAAGCCAGGTTGCTATGTAAACATGACAAGGCAGGCTATGTAAACATGACAAGCCAGACTGCTATGTAAACATGGCAAGGCAGGCTGCTAGGTAAACATGACAAGGCAGGCTGCTATGTAAACAAGACAAGGCAGGCTGCTATGTAAACATGACAAGGCAGGCTGCTAGATAAACATGACAAGGCAGGCTGCTATGTAAACATGACAAGGCAGGCTGCTACGTAAACATGATAAGGCAGGCTGCTAGGGAAACATGACAAGGCAGGCTGCTATGTAAACATTACAAAGCAGGCTGCTAGATAAACATGACAAAGCAGGCTGCTAGATAAACATGACAAGGCAGGCTGCTAGGTAAACATGACAAGGCAGGCTGCTAGGTAAACATGACAAGGCAGGCTGCTAGGTAAACATGAAAAGGCAGGCTGCTAGGTAAACATGATAAGGCAGGCTGCTAGATAAACATGACAAGGCAGGCTATGTAAACATGACAAGGCAGGCTGCTAGGTAAACATGACAAAGCAGGCTACTAGGTAAACATGACAAGGCAAGCTGCTAGGTAAACATGACAAGGCAGGCTGCTAGGTAAACATGATAAGGCAGGCTGCTAGATAAACATGACAAGGCAGGCTGCTATGTAAACATGACAAGGCAGCCTGCTATGTAAACATGACAAGGCATCCTGTTATATAAATATGACAAGGTAGGCTATGTAAACATGACAAGGCAGGCTGCTAGATAAACATGACAAGGCAGGCTGCTAGATAAACATGACAAGGCAGGCTGCTAGGTAAACATGACAAGGCAGGCTGCTAGGTAAACATGACAAGGCAGGCTGCTAGGTAAACATGAAAAGGCAGGCTGCTAGGTAAACATGATAAGGCAGGCTGCTAGATAAACATGACAAGGCAGGCTATGTAAACATGACAAGGCAGGCTGCTAGGTAAACATGACAAAGCAGGCTACTAGGTAAACATGACAAGGCAAGCTGCTAGGTAAACATGACAAGGCAGGCTGCTAGGTAAACATGATAAGGCAGGCTGCTAGATAAACATGACAAGGCAGGCTGCTATGTAAACATGACAAGGCAGCCTGCTATGTAAACATGACAAGGCATCCTGTTATATAAATATGACAAGGTAGGCTATGTAAACATGACAAGGCAGCCTACTATGTAAACATGACAAGGCAGCCTGCTATGTAAACATGACAAGGCAGCCTGCTATGTAAACATGGCAAGGCAGGCTGCTATGTAAACATGACAAGGCAGGCTACTAGGTAAACATGACAAGGCAGGGTATGTAAACATGACAAGGCAGGCTGCTAGGTAAACATGACAAGGCAGCCTGCTATGTAAACATGACAAGGCAGCCTGCTATGTAAACATGACAAGGCAGCCTACTATGTAAACATGACAAGGCAGGCTATGTAAACATCACAAGGCAGGCTGCTAGGTAAACATGACAAGGCAGGCTGCTAGGTAAACATGACAAGGCAGGCTGCTAGGTAAACATGACAAGGCAAACTGCTATGTAAACATGACAAGGCAGGATGCTATGTAAACATGACAAGGCAGGCTGCTATGTAAACATAAGGCAGCCTACTATGTAAGCATGACAAGGCAGGCTGCTATGTAAACATGACAAGGCAGGCTGCTATGTAAACATGACAAGGCAGGCTGCTATGTAAACATGACAAGGCAGCCTACTATGTAAACATGACAAGGCAGGCTGCTATGTAAGCATGACAAGGCAGGCTGCTATGTAAACATGACAAGGCAGGATCCAATGTAAATATAGCAAGGCTTACTTCACTATAAACAGAGCTATCAAAATTTTCTTCAAACCGAAGGTGATTTCGAGGGCCACTGTCCCGCTGCCTGGTCCCAGACCACGCTTCCTAGTAGATGGTCCGAGTAACCAGACTGTTGGTATTAACCGCACGCAGTTCAACGTAGGTACCAGAGCCCAGAGGATCTTATCCAGCTTTCTCCTGAAGATAGCTAGGAATCTGATGGCAATTTCCCTTATGTTTGACGGAGGGTGCTGAAAAGTCTTGGTCCCTTCACACTTACCGATTTCTTTCAGTGTACTTTCTGCACTCCTGCTTTTTACTCGGGATATTTTGCACCGTCTGCCGAGCCTCATTCTGTCGTAGGGTGTATGTAATTTCGGTGGGCATATTCGGGACCAATCCTCTGATATATCTCTGATGAGTTTCTAAACCCGGCCATGGGCCAGGCTCGTCCAGAATTTTACCAGTGTAAATAATGATGCTTCGCTCTTCTGTGAAGTCTATGGAGTACAACTCAGAGGACTTCAGATATTTCAAAGAATTTAGGCATAAGTCGGAATTCAAACAGGCGGTGATGTTACCCTGTACATCCTCCGATCCTGTAATTTCGCCTGAATTAAAAGGGGCTGTTAGTGTAGGGTAATATTCCAGCCTAAAGCGAACAAGAGACTTCAAGAGTATCATTTGCTTGGTAAATGATACGACGTTGGCAGACGTACGAGTGAGGGTCTGATTAGCAGGTATAGGTCAGAGAAAGAATTAGGAATAATGGAAGGGGGCCCTGTAATAGAAGGGAACAGTTCCGCACACCTATTTAAACCCAGAGAGACCCAAATCAACCTGCACCTTAATAGCAACACAGACAGTAACAATTACATAAACAATCTCCACAATACTGCTAATACACGAAGCTAACGTGAAAGAGGAGTTGATCCCTCCTGTACACAACCCGTACATAGGAGGAATAAAGCTTATGACAACGTTTCGGTTCGACTTGGCTCACTAGACAATTAAGTCTGACTTGTAAATGGTCCAAGTCGGACCGAAACGTCGTCAAAACCTTTATCCATCTTATAAATTACCTCGTGTTTATGAGAGAACATTGTTGTGAGCCTTGAAAAATAAAATCCACCATTATCAGTCCTAGCTTTCCTACATTCTTCTTCCTCTTCACTGAGTAAAAACGTGCACGACACCGTAACTAGTTAATGGTCCAAGTAGGAGCGAAACGTCGTCTTGTGTTTCAGTTTCCTCTTTGCGGGTTGTGTATTTAACATATTCCCTTCCGGTTTTTATGTCTCCATTGATCCATAATTGAGTAACTGGAACTTGCCACTGAACATCAAATTGTTTTCTGTCGTCCACTGGAAGACGGTTGATGTGACGTCTCATCAACAGATGTCACACAAACTCCCCGTCTTCCACCTTTCTCTGCAATGGACTGAAGAAGGAGTAAACTGGAGAGAAAAAGACGCTCCCTCTACAGAAGACGACGAAGAGTCACTGAGCTCCTCAGGAGTGCTAGAATATCTGATACACGAAAGGAGGCGCTGACCAGGGAAGTGGAAACTATCGAACTTAAGCTAAATGACTCTTACAGGAACCAGGAGAGGTAGGAGGAGCTTAAAGCTATTAGTGAAATTGAAAGAAATTCAAAATATTTCTTTTCATATGCCAAAAACAAGGCAAATACCACATCTAGTATCGGGCCCTTACTCAGACAGGATGGGACTTACACAGACGACAACAAGGAAATGAGTGAAATATTGAAATCCCAGTACGACTCTGTGTTTAGTGAACCACTAATCGGTCTGAGGATCGACGACCCAAATGATTTCTTCATGAATGAGCCTCAAAACTCCATAAATATATGCCAGATTTCCGACATTACCCTAACTCCGATAGATTTCGAAAAAGCCATTGACAACATGCCTATGCATTCAGCCCCGGGCCCAGACTCGTGGAACTCTGTTTTCATTAAGAACTGCAAGAAACCCCTCTCGCGTGCCCTAAGTACACTATGGAGGAGGAGCTTGGACATGGGTGAAATTCCACAGTCACTTAAAACAACGGATATAGCCCCACTCCATAAAGGTGGCAGCAAAGCATTAGCTAAGAACTATAGACCAATAGCTCTGACGTCCCACATCATAAAAATCTTTGAAAGAGTGCTAAGAAGCAGGATTGCAAATCACCTGGATTCCCAAAATCTGCACAATCCAGGGCAACATGGGTTCAGGGCAGGTCGCTCCTGCCTCTCACAACTACTGGATCACTATGACATGGCCTTGGATGCACTGGAAGAAAATCAGAATGCAGATGTAATATACACAGACTTTGCAAAAGCATTTGACAAATGCGATCATGGCGTAATAGCCCATAAAATACGTGCTAAAGGAATAACTGGGAAAGTGGGGAGATGGATCTTCAACTTCCTAACAAATCGAACACAAAGAGTAGTTAGTGGTCAACAGAGTTAAATCGGAGGCTGCCATAGTGAAGAGCTCTGTTCCACAAGGCACAGTACTCGCCCCCATCTTATTCCTTATCCTCATATCAGACATAAACAGAGATATACACCACAGCACCGTATCATCCTTTGCGGATGATACTAGGATCTGCATGAGGCTGTCATCTGCTGAGGACGCGGTTAACCTCCAAGAAGATATAAACAAAGTTTTCCAGTGGGCAACGGTAAACAATATGATGTTCGATGAGGACAAATTCCAACTACTCCGTTATGGAAAACTGGAGGAGATAATAACTAGAACAGAGTATACTACTGACTCCGGCCATACAATAGAGCGGAAAAATAATGTAAGGGACCTGGGAGTAGTAATGTCTGAGGATCTCACTTTCAAGGATCACAACAGTGCCACGATCGCACGTGCAAAGAAAATGATAGGATGGATAATGAGAACTTTCAAAACGAGAGATGCCAAGCCCATGATGATCCTTTTCAAATCACTTGTTCTCTCTAGGCTGGAATACTACTGTACATTAACATCTCCATTCAAAGCAGGTGAAATCGCAGATCTAGAGAGCGTACAGAGATCCTTTACTGCACGTGTAAGTTCTGTCAAGCACCTTAACTACTGGGAACGCTTGGAAGCACTTGAGTTGTACTCGTTGGAACGCAGGAGGGAGAGATATATCATAATCTACACTTGGAAAATCTTGGAAGGAATGGTCCCAAATCTGCACACAGAAATCACTCCCTACGAAAGTAAAAGACTGGGCAGGCGATGCAAAATGCCCCCAATAAAAAGTAGGGGCGCCATTGGTACACTAAGAGAAAACACCATAAGTGTCCGGGGCCCAAAACTGTTCAACAGCCTCCCATCAAGCATTAGGGGAATTGCCAATAAACCCCTGGCTGCCTTCAAGAGAGAGCTGGACAGATACCTAAAGTCAGTGCCGGATCAGCCGGGCTGTGGCTCGTACGTTGGACTGCGTGCGGCCAGTAGTAACAGCCTAGTTGATCAGGCCCTGATCCATCGGGAGGCCTGGTCATGGACCGGGCCGCGGGGGCGTTGATCCCCGGAATAACCTCCAGGTAACCTCCAGGTAACCCAAAAGCTGCACAAGTGTTTCATTTATCAGATGTCACACAAATTCTAACATCTGCAAAGGATGATACACTGCTATGCTTTACAGATGCTCCCGGAAAGATGTTTATATGGGTCGAGGTCCCCGTGGTCCGGTTCCAGACCAGGTCCCCTGTCCAAGACCCGATGAACTAGGCTGTTACTGCTGACGCATGGAGTTCAACGTATGAATTACAGCCTGGTCAATCTGGAAATGATTTGAGGACCTTATGTTCTCTCTCGAAGACTGCGAGAGGTTTCTTAGTCATTCTCCTTATGCACAAAAGGGAAGAGTTAGAAAGTTATTGACCTTCACAGCAAGATTTCTACCCCAGCTATCCCGCCTGCCTTGAAGACGGCCATTAGTTTACAGAAGTATTCCAACATGGAAAGAACAATTTGAATATCATTGATTCAGCGAATCTCTTGCCTTGAAAGTTCTAGTTATCCACTTTATCATTTTCCTTGTGGCAGTAGTAGCACCATTGTTGTGATCCTTGAATGCAAGATCTTCCAAGTCTCATACATGGGTCTTTCGCTGTACTGAATGATGGGTTACTATTGTACTCTGCTACAGTCTTTATCTCCTCCATTCTTCCATAGATTAACAAATGAAACTTGTATGGGCCATGAGACCTATTGCAGTGTTCCTCCTTCCTTATGTTCTTACCAGAGGCCTAGTGGAAGATTTAATTTATATACACTTAAGATACGTGGTCTTTGACAGACACCACTCTCATGGAGATTCTGGTGTTATCAGGAAAAGATGTTACAGAGCTGTGATTAATGTCAGACTCAGATATGACAAGTGAGATAGAACTGAGGCAACTACTGTGACAGCCACTTATTCTACTTTGCTGACTCTTATTCTTTGCGTCTGACGTTACAAAATAAATCCATAAGCCCACTTTTTTTCAGTTATACCTTTCGTAGGCATTTTGTGTTTGGTTCGGTAAGATTCGTCAGAAAACAGACCAAGTGTTTCCTGAACCGGGTGTGTTTACATTCTGATCACATTAGTCGTTGACTTTTAGCTGTGTGAAGGTCATAGGTATTTTGTAATAGTGTTAGGTATTTTGCTCGTCTTCCAGCGTTTACAATGTGATAATGAGGCAACAGCTGTGAGAAGCAGGAGCGACTTGATTTAAACCCCACGTTGCGCTCAGCCGCGTTAATGGTCTAATTCCATGTGTTTTATTTTCTTTTTTTCACAGTTCTCTCTTTCCAAGATTCTCTTGTGCGACGTCAATGCCATCGCCAACAGACCCATAAATGTGCTTAAAAGCCAATTTGATAAGGCTCGCAAGTCAGATCCTGGTAGGCCAGACTGTGGTGCCTACGTACTGGTAGTTCCAACATCCTGACTGATCAGGATATCAACCATGAGACCTGGTGTGAGACCGGGCCCCAGGGGGGGGGGGCGAGGACCTCCAGATTCCTACACTAGTAGACTATGACAGGGCTATGAATTTTGCATTTTTCTTTCTACTTCTACTGAATATGTTTGTACATTTAACAAGCCCGTGTTAAAACGACTGTCTTGACATGGTCTCCCTAAAAGATTTAAGGCATATAACATTCTCGGTCATGGGCAGTGTAGATTAACACATTCTATCAGTGGGTTCTGCAAGGGGAAGGTGACTGTAACTGAGACATTTAAATACAGACAAGCACAGATAGCACAGTGAGCCCATGAAATTACCAACTGGTTGTCCAGCCAGTTCGAAAACCAGATAAGTGAGACCAGATAAATGAAATATCAATTATTCCCAGGAAAACAGTCGTGAACAACCTAAACCCACATCAGTGAATCAGAAAGTTGTTCAACGAGTTTAACTTCAATAACCAGAGGAATGACAGGGATCAGATAAATTAAGAACAATCAGGTATTCCCTTGGAAACAGTCTTGATTTCCCTCAGCTCACACCAGTCCATAGAATAATTGAACACAAAAGTACAGTGGACAGTTTCAACTTTTATGAAGCAATTTAACGACGTAGGCCACTCAGTTCACAGCCTATGCATGCATTCAGTCATCCACTCAGTCATTCATTCTCCCATCCACCCATCTATCTATCCAAATGATCAGTCAGTTACCTCCTTCCATCCATTCCTCCACGCAAGACGACACATGCAACACACACACACACACACACACACACACACACACACACACACACACACACACACACACACACACACACACACACACACACACACGTCATTCAGGTTTCTTGGTAGATTAATCACTAATTACAGCCAAGGAGGGGGGTCATTACCCCCCAGCGAGGCTTACCATTGTTTCTCTGCGCCCAGTTGATGGATGGACGAGGCCCGGCCTCTAATTTGCCAGCTCAGCCCAAAAAGGTGAAATTCTTCACGTCTGGAACGAGAGAGAGACACGCCTCGACAGCTTCCTTCCTAGAAGCTGCATGACCCAGGCGGGTTTACCGCTTCCGCATTAATACTAGACAAAAAAAAACAGGAAAAATAACTATGACCCAAGAGGGTTTACCGCTTCCGCATTAATACTAGAAAAAACAGCAAAAATAATAAGGACAAAAGCAAAGAACCAACAAAAATAAAAATAAGAAATAACAGAAAAAACAAACAAAAAACAGGAAAAAGTAAATAAAAAGGCAAAAAAGTAACATAGAAGAAAAAAAAAGCAGGAAAAAACAAAGAAAAAAGCAACACAAAACAAAAAAAAAAAATCACTTTAGCCCCTAAAGTTAAAAGGTTTAAAGGGAAAAAAATTTCATTATAGGGAAACGCTTAAACCCCTAGGGTTATAGCGGCGGGGGAAAGGGTAGGGAGGTAAGTAGTGTTGACCGGGAAGGGGTGTAGCTTACTGGCTTGCAGGAAGAACCTTCGAAAGGATAAAAAATTGAAACAGTGCGGTTTCGACCCTGGTTGTGTAATTTGTTTGTTAGTTAGTAGTAGTTTCCTATCTCCCTCACTACCTAGCTACGCCCACCTCCCCCTCTCACCCAAAATTCGTACCTACCTCACCCCCTCACACCTAGCTAGTACTACCTCCCCCTCACTACCTGCTACGACCTACCTCACCCTTCCCCTACCTAGCTACGTACCACCCACCCTTTTACCTGTAGTCCACCCCACCTTCATCCTAGTAGTACTACCTCCCCCTCTACTACCCAGTACGTCTACCTCCCCTCTCATCCTGCTAGTACCCCCATCCCCTTTTACTACCTAGTACGTACCTACCCCCTCCCCCTACCCAGCTACGTACCACCTCCCCTCCTACCTAGTACGTACCCACCTCCCCCTCTCTACCGCTACGTACCTACCTCCCCTCTCATACCTAGTACTACCTACCTCCCCTCTCACTACTAGCTAGTACCTCTCACCTTTTCTACCTAGCTACGTACCCACCCACCCCCCCACTATTGTACGTACCCCACCCCCCCCCTTCACTACCTGCTTCGTACTACCTCACCCTCTCACTTTCCTAGAAAGTAGTACCTCCCCCCCCTTTATACCTTGTGTACCCACCTCCCCTCTTACTAGCTACGTACCCACCCCCCCTTCCTACCTAGTAGTACCTACCTCCCCCCTCATACTAGTAGTACTACCTCCCCCCCTCATACCTAGTACCTCCCCCCCTCCTTCCCGCTCGACTCCCCCCCCTTACTACCTAGCTACGTACCCACCTCCCCTTTACCTAGTAGTACCTACCTCCCCCTCTCACACCCAGTACGTACTACCCCCCCTTCACTACTAGCTACGTACCCCTCCCCCCCTTTATACCCGTAGTACCTACCCCCCCTTCATATAGCTCGTACCTACCTCCCCCTTTACTATTAGCTCTAGTACCTCACCCCCTTCACTACCTAGTACGTACCACCTCCCCTCCTACTAGTACGTACCTACCTCCCCCTCTCACTCTAGTACGTACCCCCTCCCTCTCATACCTAGCTACGTCCTTCCCCCCCCCCACTCCTGTAGTACCTACCCCCCTCCCCCTACCAGCTACGTAGCTACCACCCTCATACCCAGCTAGTACCCACCCCCCCTTCCTCCCAGCTACGTACCCACCTCCCCCTCACACCCGTCGACCACCCCACCCTTCCTGCCTAGCTACGTACCTCCCCACCCTCTCCTACCTGCTCGTACCCACCCCCCCCTCTCCTCCCCAGCTACGTACTACCCCCCTCTATACTAGCTACGTACCACTCCCCTTCACTACTAGCTACGTACCTACCCCCCCCTCTCACTACCCAGAGACTACCTCCCCCCCTTACTACCCAGCAACGTACCCACCCCCCCTTCACTACCTATTCGTACCTACCCACCTCTCATACCCAGCTACGTACCCACCTCCCCCTTCCTACCTAGTACGTTCCCACCTCCTCTTTTTACCCAGCTACGTACTACCCCCCCCTTCCCTACCCGTTGTAGCTACCCCACCTTCACTCCAGTTTTTGTACTCCTCACCTTCACTCCCCCCCTCTCACTACCTGCTATGTAGCTCCCCCCCTTCCTACCTAGCTCGTACCCATCCCCCTTCACTCCTAGCTACACCTACCCCACCCTTCCCCTACCTAGCTACGTACCTACCCCCCCTCTCACTACCCAGCTACGTACCTACCCCCCCCTCTCACTACCTAGCTATGTAGCTACCTCCCCCTCTCACCTATCTATGTAGCTACCTCCCCCTCTCACTACCTAGCTATGTACCTACCTCCCCTTCTCACTACCTAGCTACGTACCTACCTCCCCCTCTCACTACCTAGCTACGTACCTACCTCACCCTCTCACTACCTAGCTACGTACCTACCTCCCCCTCTCACTACCTAGCTACGTACCTACCTCCCCCTCTCACTACCTAGCTATGTAGCTACCTCCCCCTCTCACCTATCTATGTAGCTACCTCCCCCTCTCACTACCTAGCTACGTACCTACCTCCCCCTCTCACTACCTAGCTACGTACCTACCTCCCCCTCTCACTACCTAGCTACGTACCTACCTCCCCCTCTCACTACCTAGCTACGTACCTACCTCCCCCTCTCACTACCTAGCTATGTAGCTACCTCCTCACCTCCCTAAACACCCACCTACCTCTCTAATTACCTTCCTCACTAATTACCTCCCTCACTAATTACCTTCCTCACTAATTACCTCCCTACCTACCTACCCTCCCTCACTACCTAGCTACGTACCTACCTACCTCCAACCTACCTACCTCTCTCTGATAATCACTCATACCCATTATACATGGGTGTGACCTAACTTGACCCGCCTTCCTTCAACAGACCATCGAGGAAGAGTCAACAGGGAGAACACAAGACACAGCAAACAAAAATAACGAGGCAGAAGACAACCATGAGAGAGGACGAAGAGGGAATAATGAAGGAGAAGAGGACCGATCAGGCTGTCAGTGCCCGCCGCCCGCAATATGTTGTACTTCGGGCGGCGGCAGATCAGGAACGGTTCTGAGAAATCTGTCGAGTTCCCTCTTGAAGACAGCCAATGAAGGGTGTTGAATAGTCGTGGTCCCTTGAAGGGGGAGTTAGTACGTAGCAATGGTACCTACCCATTTTCTCTACATATTTACCCACCTTGCCTATCTATTTTCCCCCTCCCTGCCTACTTTTTCCTCCTGATAATACATGCCTAGCCAGTGATGATAGACTTCAGGTCACATGTTCTCTCTACGCTGCAATATTGCTACGTATTGAATGTTGGAATGACAGGTTGGTAAGACACACGTGCAGCAGTTAGGTATCTTTATTCTGAAACGTTTCGCCTACACAGTAGGCTTCAGTCGAGTACAGAAACGTTGGCAAACGCTTCTGTACTCGCCCAACGAAAACGGAGACACGAGGCCTCGAAATAAATTCTCGCCCAAAGAAAACACACACGAGGCCTCGAAATAAATTCTCGCCCATCGAAAATGGAGACACGAGGCCTCGAAATAAATTCTCGCCCAACGAAAACAGAGATCAAAGCAGTCCATCCATTTGGTGTAAATAACTCCACACCTACGGAGATGAATCTGAGATGGGTCAATAAATAGATTTCACTCCGTAACCCTCAACAAAGCTAGAGCAACAAACAGATGCAGTGAGGCGAGGTATCATCTTCCCGCGTCAGGACATCAACACACCCAAAATTCCCCGCCAGTTTTTCCCGGGTAGTTGAACTTTAGCTTGGGAAACGCGGGAACTTTCAATATAGGAGGTGAGAGGCGCAGGTGGTATAGTGTTGGGTGGTGCTCAGTGATACATACTGGTGCTCACAGAGCCCCAGATGACAGATGTTGTGGCACAAGTTGGCACCGCTTTATCCACGTGCATAAGCAAACACTGAGATACTTGCAACAGCGACCCGGTCATGGGTGCGCTGAAGGAGGCACTAGAAGTGAGAGACAACAAATAATTAAGTGGAAAGAGGCACGAGGAGAGAATGATGGTGGGTGGTAGTGGTGGTGGTGATGGGTGGTGGGTGATTTTGGGTGGTGGGTGATGATGGCGATGGGCAGTGGTGTGGTGGGTGGTGATGAGTGGTGGGTGGTGATGAGTGGTGGGTGGTGATGGGTGGTGGGTAGTGGTGTGGTGGGTAGTGGTGTGGTGGGTTGTGATGGGTGGTGTGGTGACAGTGGGTGGTGAAGGTACCTTACCTTCACCTTTGATTTATCTCTGATGAGTTTTGCCTAAAGTTTTTCTAACCCAGAGCCCGGCCATGGCTCAGGCTCGTCTGGTGGTTTGCATGGTCAAAGTATTGCCATTGGTGGCCCGCTGACCCACATATCCATTACAGCCTGGATGATCTGACACCTGGTGAAGATACTTGTCCAATTTCCTCTTGAAGGCTTCTACACTTGTTCCAGCAGTGTTTCTGATATCTTCTGTTAAGATGTTGAATAATCTGGGACCACGGATGTTGATACAGTGTTCCCTTATTGTCCCCGCTGCACCCCTGCCTTTCAGTGGGTTTATTTTGCACTTCCTCCCATATCTATCACTACAGTATGTTGTTATGGCAGTGTGCAGAGGATACTGACCACCATGTTAATGATACTGACCACAGTGTTAATGATACTGACCACAGTGTTAATGATACTGACAGTGCTGATACTGACAGTGCTAATGATACTGACAGTGCTAATAATACTGACCAGTGCTAATGATACTGACCACAATGTTAATGATACTAACCACAGTGTTAATGATACTGACCACAATGTTAATGATACTAACCACAGTGTTAATGATACTGACCACAGTGTTAATGATACTGACCACAATGTTAATGATACTGACCACAGTGTTAATGATACTGACCACAATGTTAATGATACTAACCACAGTGTTAATGATACTGACCACAGTGTTAATGATACTGACCACAGTGTTAATGATACTGACCACAGTGTTAATGATGCTGACCAGTGTTAATGATACTGACCACAGTGTTAATGATACTGACCACAGTGTTAATGATACTGACCAAAGTGTTAATGATACTGACCACAATGTTAATGATACTGACCACAATGTTAATGATACTGACCACAATGTTAATGATACTAACCACAGTGTTAATGATACTGACCACAGTGTTAATGATACTGACCACAGTGTTAATGATGCTGACCAGTGTTAATGATACTGACCACCATGTTAATGATACTGACCACAATGTTAATGATACTGACCACCATGTTAATGATACTGACCACAGTGTTAATGATACTGACCACAGTGTTAATGATACTGACCACCATGTTAATGATACTGACCACAGTGTTAATGATACTGACCACAGTGTTAATGATGCTGACCAGTGTTAATGATACTGACCACCATGTTAATGATACTGACCACAGTGTTAATGATGCTGACTACAGTGTTAATGATGCTGACCACCATGTTAATGATACTGACCACCATGTTAATGATACTGACCACAATGTTAATGATACTGACCACAGTGTTAATGATACTGACCACAGTGTTAATGATACTGACCACAGTGTTAATGATACTGACCACAGTGTTAATGATGCTGACCACCATGTTAATGATACTGACCACCATGTTAATGATACTGACCACAGTGTTAATGATACTGACCACAGTGTTAATGATACTGACCACAGTGTTAATGATACTGACCACAGTGTTAATGATACTGACCACCATGTTAATGATACTGACAACAGTGTTAATGATACTAACCACAGTGTTAATGATACTAACCACAGTGTTAATGATACTGACCACAGTGTTAATGATACTGACCACAGTGTTAATGATACTGACCACAGTGTTAGTGATACTGACCACAGTGTTAATGATACTGACCACAGTGTTAATGATACTGAACAGTGTTAATGATACCGAACAGTGTTAATGATACTGACCACAGTGTTAATGATACCGAACAGTGTTAATGATACTGAACACAGTGTTAATGATACTGACCACAGTGTTAATGATACTGAACACAGTGTTAATGATACTGACCACAGTGTTAATGATACTGAACAGTGTTAATGATACCGAACAGTGTTAATGATACTGACCACAGTGTTAATGATACCGAACAGTGTTAATGATACTGAACACAGTGTTAATGATACTGACCACAGTGTTAATGATACTGAACACAGTGTTAATGATACTGACCCCATGTTAATGATACTGACCACCATGTTAATGATACTGACCACAGTGTTAGTGATACTGACCACAGTGTTAATGATACTGACCACCATGTTAATGATACTGACCACCATGTTAATGATACTGACCACAGTGTTAGTGATACTGACCACAGTGTTAATGATACTGACCACAGTGTTAATGATACTGAACACAGTGTTAATGATACTGACCACCATGTTAATGATACTGACCACAGTGTTAATGATACTGACCACAATATTAATGATACTGACCACAGTGTTAATGATACTGAACACAGTGTTAATGATACTGACCACAGTGTTAATGATACTGACCACCATGTTAATGATACTGACCACAGTGTTAATGATACTGACCACAATGTTAATGATACTGACCACAGTGTTAATGATACTGACCACAATGTTAATGATACTGACCACAATGTTAATGATACTGACCACAGTGTTACTGATACAGACCACAATGTTAATGATACTGACCACAATGTTAATGATACTGACCACAATGTTAATGATACTGACCACAATGTTAATGATACTGACCACAGTGTTAATGATACTGACCACAATGTTAATGATACTGACCACCATGTTAATGATACTGACCACAATGTTAATGATACTGACCACAGTGTTAATGATACTGACCACAGTGTTAATGATACTGACCACAGTGTTAATGATACTGACCACAATGTTAATGATACTGACCACAGTGTTAATGATACTGACCACCATGTTAATGATACTGAACAGTGTTAATGATACTGACCACAGTGTTAATGATACTGACCACAGTGTTAATGATACTGACCACAATGTTAATGATACTGACCACAATGTTAATGATACTGAACACAGTGTTAATGATACTGAACACAGTGTTAATGATACTGAACACAGTGTTAATGATACTGAACACAGTGTTAATGATACTGACCACAGTGTTAATGATACTGACTGCAGTGTTAATGATACTGACCACAATGTTAATGATACTGACCACAGTGTTAATGATACTGACCACAGTGTTAATGATACTGACCACAGTGTTAATGATACTGACCACAATGTTAATGATACTGACCACAGTGTTAATGATACTGACCACAGTGTTAATGATACTGACCAGTGTTAATGATACTGACCACAGTGTTAATGATACTGACCACAGTGTTAATGATACTGACCACAGTGTTAATGATACTGACCACAGTGTTAATGATACTGACCACCATGTTAATGATACTGACCACAGTGTTAATGATACTGACCACAGTGTTAATGATACTGACCACAATGTTAATGATACTGACCACAGTGTTAATGATACTGACCACAATGTTAATGATACTGACCACAGTGTTAATGATACTGACCACAGTGTTAATGATACTGACCACAGTGTTAATGATACTGACCACAATGTTAATGATACTGACCACAATGTTAATGATACTGACCACAGTGTTAATGATACTGACCACAATGTTAATGATACTGACCACAATGTTAATGATACTGACCACAATGTTAATGATACTGACCACAGTGTTAATGATACTGACCACAGTGTTAATGATACTGACCACAGTGTTAATGATACTGACCACAGTGTTAATGATACTGACCACAGTGTTAATGATACTGACCACAGTGTTAATGATACTGACCACAATGTTAATGATACTGACCACAGTGTTAATGATACTGACCACAGTGTTAATGATACTGACCACAGTGTTAATGATACTGACCACAGTGTTAATGATTGTGAGGTTAATGTTTATCAAAGTGATAAACAGAAAAATAAGATTTGGAATATATGCAATAACTGATAAACAGAAGAAAGCAATGTGGAGAAAAATATTCAAGAAAAATGTATAATACAAGGAACTCAAAACAAACAAGTACAACAAAACAATTGCAAGGAAAAGCAATGCAACTTGCAACAAAAAAACAAATGCAACTTGCAACACAAAAGCAGAAACACAAGGAAGACTTTCCTGGAAGGATGAGGGGTGGAGGTGCGTGGGTGGACTGGGTGGTGGGAGGGTGGTGTTTGGGTGGACTGGGTGGTGTGTGGGTGGACTGGGTGGTGGGAGGGTGGTGTGTGGGTGGACTGGTGGTGGGAGGGTGGTGTGTAGGTGGACTGGGTGGTGTGTGGGTGGACTGGTGGTGGGAGGGTGGTGTGTGGGTGGACTGGGTGGTGGGAGGGTGGTGTGTGGGTGGACTGGGTGGTGGGAGGGTGGTGTGTGGGTGGACTGGGTGGTGTGTGGGTGGACTGGTGGTGGGAGGGTGGTGTGTGGGTGGACTGGGTGGTGGGAGGGTGGTGTGTGGGTGGACTGGGTGGTGGGAGGGTGGTGTGTGGGTGGACCGGGTGGTGGGAGGGTGGTGTGTGGGTGGACCGGGTGGTGGTGGTGTGTGGGTGGACTGGGTGGTGGGAGGGTGGTGTGTGGGTGGACTGGGTGGTGTGTGGGTGGTGTGTGGGTGGACTGGGTGGTGGGAGGGTGGTGTGTGGGTGGACTGGGTGGTGGGAGGGTGGTGTGTGGGTGGACCGGGTGGTGGGAGGGTGGTGTGTGGGTGGACTGGGTGGTGGGAGGGTGGTGTGTGGGTGGACCGGGTGGTGGGAGGGTGGTGTGTGGGTGGACCGGGTGGTGGGAGGGTGGTGTGTGGGTGGACCGGGTGGTGGGAGGGTGGTGTGTGGGTGGACCGGGTGGTGGGAGGGTGGTGTGTGGGTGGACCGGGTGGTGGGAGGGTGGTGTGTGGGTGGACCGGGTGGTGGGAGGGTGGTGTGTGGGTGGACTGGGTGGTGGGAGGGTGGTGGTGGGTGGACTGGGTGGTGGGAGGGTGGTGTGTGGGTGGACTGGGTGGTGGGAGGGTGGTGTGTGGGTGGACTGGGTGGTGGGAGGGTGGTGTGTGGGTGGACTGGGTGGTGGGAGGGTGGTGTGTGGGTGGACCGGGTGGTGGGAGGGTGGTGTGTGGGTGGACTGGGTGGTGGGAGGGTGGTGTGTGGGTGGACTGGGTGGTGGGAGGGTGGTGTGTGGGTGGACTGGGTGGTGGGAGGGTGGCGTGTGGGTGGACTGGGTGGTGGGAGGGTGGTGTGTGTGGTGGACCGGGTGGTGGGAGGGTGGTGTGTGGGTGGACTGGGTGGTGGGAGGGTGGTGTGTGGGTGGACTGGGTGGTGGGAGGGTGGTGTGTGGGTGGACTGGGTGGTGGGAGGGTGGTGTGTGGGTGGACTGGGTGGTGGGAGGGTGGTGTGTGGGTGGACGGGTGGTGGGAGGGTGGTGTGTGGGTGGACTGGGTGGTGGGAGGGTGGTGTGTGGGTGGACTGGGTGGTGGAGGGTGGTGTGTGGGTGGACTGGGTGGTGGGAGGGTGGTGTGCGGGTGGACCGGGTGGTGGGAGGGTGTGTGTGGGTGGACTGGGTAGTGTGTGGGTGGACTGGGTGGCGGAAGGTGGTGTGTGGGTGGACTGGGTGGTGTGTGGGTGGACTGGGTGGTGGGAGGGTGGTGTGCGGGTGGACCGGGTGGTGGGAGGGTGGTGTGTGGGTGGACTGGGTGGTGGGAGGGTGGTGTGTGGGTGGACTGGGTGGTGGGAGGGTGGGTGTGTGGGTGGACTGGGTGGTGGGAGGGTGGTGTGTGGGTGGACTGGGTGGTGGGAGGGTGGTGTGTGGGTGGACCGGGTGGTGGGAGGGGGTGTGTGGGTGGACTGGGTGGTGGGAGGGTGGTGTGTGGGTGGACTGGGTGGTGGGAGGGTGGTGTGTGGTGGACTGGGTGGTGGGAGGGTGGTGTGCGGGTGGACCGGGTGGTGGGAGGGTGGTGTGTGGGTGGACTGGGTGGTGGGAGGGTGGTGTGTGGGTGGACTGGGTGGTGGGAGGGTGGTGTGTGGGTGGACTGGGTGGTGGGAGGGTGGTGTGTGGGTGGACTGGGTGGTGGGAGGGTGGTGTGTGGGTGGACCGGGTGGTGTGTGGGTGGACTGGGTGGTGGGAGGGTGGTGTGTGGGTGGACTGGGTGGTGGGAGGGTGGTGTGTGGGTGGACTGGGTGGTGGGAGGGTGGTGTGCGGGTGGACCGGGTGGTGGGAGGGTGGTGTGTGGGTGGACTGGGTAGTGTGTGGGTGAACTGGGTGGCGGAAGGGTGGTGTGTGGGTGGACTGGGTGGTGTGTGGGTGGACTGGGTGGTGGGAGGGTGGTGTGCGGGTGGACCGGGTGGTGGGAGGGTGGTGTGTGGGTGGACTGGGTGGTGGGAGGGTGGTGTGTGGGTGGACTGGGTGGTTAGAGGGTGGGTGTGGGTGGACTGGGTAGTGGGAAGGTGGTGTGTGGGTGGACTGGGTGGTTGTGTGGTGGACTGGGTGGTGTGGGGTGGACTGGATGGTGGGAGGGTGGTGTGTGGGTGGACTGGGTGGTGTGTGGACTGGGTGGTGGGAGGGTGGTGTGTGGGTGGACTGGGTGGTGGGTGGGTGGACTGGGTGGTGGGTGGGTGGTGTGTGGGTGGACTGGGTGGTGGGAGGATGGTGTGTGGGTGGACTGGGTGGTGGGAGGATGAAGGAGTGTGGGTGGACTGGGTGGTGGGAGGATGAAGGTGTGTGGGTGGACTGGGTGGTGGGAGGATGAAGGTGTGTGGGTGGACTGGGTGGTGGGAGGATGAAGGTGTGTGGGTGGACTGGGTGGTGGGAGAATGAAGGTGTGTGGGTGGACTGGGCGGTGGATGGTGTGTGGGTGGACTGGGTGGTGGGTGGTGTGTGGGTGGACTGGGTGGTGGGGGGTGGTGTGTGGGTGGACTGGGTGGTGGGAGGGTGGTGTGTGGGTGTACTGGGTGGTGGGAGGATGAAAGTGTGTGGGTGGACTGGGTGGAGTATGGGTGGACTGGGTGGTTAGAGGGTGGGTGTGGGTGGACTGGGTGTTGAGAGGGTGGGTGTGGGTGGACTGGGTAGTGGGAAGGTGGTGTGGGGGTGGACTGGGTTGTTAGAGGGTGGGTGTGGGTGGACTGGGTGGTGAGGCGGTGGGTGTGGGTGAAATGGGTAGTGGGAAGGTGGTGTGTGGGTGGACTGGGTGGTTAGAGGGTGGGTGTTGGTGGACTGGGTAGTGGGAAGGTGGTGTGTGGGTGGACTGGGTGGTTAGAGGGTGGGTATGAGTGGACTGGGTTTGAGAGGGTGGGTGTGGGTGGACTGGGTAGTGGGAAGGTGGTGTGTGGGTGGACTGGGTGGTTAGAGGGTGGGTGTGGGTGGACTGGGTGGTGAGGCGGTGGGTGTGGGTGAAATGGGTAGTGGGAAGGTGGTGTGTGGGTGGACTGGGTGGTTAGAGGGTGGGTGTTGGTGGACTGGGTGGTGAGAGGGTGGGTGTTGGTGGACTGGGTGGTGAGAGGGTGGGTGTTGGTGGACTGGGGTGGTGAGAGGGTGGTTGTGGGTGGACTGGGTGGTGAGAGGGTGGGTGCGGGTGGAGGGTAATAAGGTACACACACCACTGGCTGTGAGAATGAGAGAGAGAATTGGGGAACAGGTGAGAGAAACAGAGAGGAAAAAATCGCAGAGGATGGGGCAGTGGAAAGAATAAAACAGAGGAGAGGGACCAAAAGTAAGAACTGGAAACTGTTAAATATTGTGAAATATTAACAAATACATGTTAAAACGTATAAGCCTTTGTAGAGAGTTGGTTAATTGGGTTTAAAACCTATCGACTATATTATGGTCATTAAGGCTGCATGTAACCTTGTTGCTATCCTGGACTAGGGATTATACTCTCAGCATGTATTCTCTCAGAGATATACACCTCTTTACGTATTACGTGAAGGGGGGTCAACACCCCCGCCGCGAGATACCAGACCAGGCTTCCACGTCTATGAAGTTCTGATCAATCAGGCTCTTACTGCTGACCGCAAGTAGTTTTAATATTCGAACCACAGCCAGGCCGGTCAGGAACTTGTCCAGTTTCCTCTTGAAGACGGCCAGAGGTTTGCTGATAATTCCCCTTATGCATGGAGGGAAGGCACTGAAGAGTCGGGGACCTCTGACACTCATCGAGTGCTCTCTTAGTGTACTCGTCGCGCCCCTGCCTTTATATTAATGGAAGTACTCTGCATCGTCTACCAAGTCTCTTTTACATGGGGTGATTCCGGTATGCAGTTTTGGGACCAGTTCCTCCAGGATTTTTCATGTGTAAATTATGATGTACATTTCTCGCCTATGTTGCAAGGAATACAGCCAAAGAGATTTCAGGCGTTCCCAAAAATTTAGATGTCTGAGTGTACACGAGCAGTGAAAGTTCTAACTACGTTCAGTAGCTCAGCAATCTCGCCTACCTTGAAGGTGGCAATTATACTGCCACCTGAAAGCTGTAGTTATCCAGCCTATCATTTTCCTTGTTGTGGTAATTTCAACAATGTTGTGATCCTTGAATGTGAGACCTTCTATCATTACTCCCAGGTCTTGCACAAGAACCTTCTGCTCTACTGAATTACTGTGGTTGTCCTGCACTCTCTTTCAGTCTATTTCCTACATTACTCGACTCACGAAATCGTAAAGACACGATTGCAAAGAACCCATACCACGGGTGGGGTTAGAACCGGCGATCAGAGAGTCACAAAACTCCAGAAAGTCGCGTTAGCAGCGTGAGCAACTGAAACTTGTCTTTACCGAACATCCTATTGTTGTCTGACGCCCACTGGAAGACTTTATATCCTTTTGAAGATTTCCTGTGTCTTCAATGGATGCCACTTTCACAGAAAAGTTGGTGTCATCAGCAAAGACTGTTACAGCTCTATGATTTATGTTCTTGTCTATGTCGGATATGAGGAGAAACATTAGTGGGGAAAGTACCTTGCCTTGAAAAACTGACCTTGTCACTGTACTGAAACAAATGGCCGCTACCTTTTAGCGAGCTGGCCCCTAAACTAACAGGTCAGTGCGTTAACCACTTTACCATGTCTGTATAAATAGTATAAAATACCGACAAGTTGATGAGTAACACACATGTACAACAGTTGGATCTTTTTACTGTTGAAATGTTTTGTCAGGGTTGTATATGCTCATGCAGTATATCATAGTTCGCATCATCCATATATATAAATAGGGTTCCTTAGCTAGGCTCAGTGGCTAGCAGGTGTGACGTCATGCAGTGACGCATGTGAGCGGTTGTCCATCCAAGTACTAACCAATCCCACCGCTGCCACCAATTTCCCTACACAGCATGTTTCTTCAAATACAGAGGCAGCAGGTGCAGTAGCGAAGTAAAGTTGATCAGTCCATCATCCTTGGAGAACTAGCATTTGAGGTGGTCAGTCCCTCAGCCTGAAGAAGAGGGACTGATCACCTCAAATACTACTTCTCCATGATTGACGGACTGATTACATCATTACTTCCCTTCTCCACTTGCTGCCTCTGTATTTGACTGAAGAAGCCTACTGTGTACGCATAACGTTTCAACAATAATGACATCCAACTGTTGTAAATGTGTAGTATACTCCTCTACACACCAGGAAGGTTAGCATGGGCCCCACGGTGACCAGAAATGCAAGTTACAGGTTCGAATCCCACCCGATCTATGAGTAGTTTACAATTCTGTCATTACGATTTTGCGAGTCATGGCTGAGTTAAGTCACATTTGTACTTGAAACCCCATCTTGTATCCTTGAAGTAAGATGCTTATATCACATGGATATCCCATAAGATCTAAAGGTGTATCTTTCCACAAGGAATGTTGCAGAAATAGAGCAGGAAAACCAAGGTTCGTTCATGTGAATGGCTCTTCTAGAGATCATTGGAAGAACCATTCACATGAACAAACTTTTCTGGATTTCCTACTATTTCTGCAACATTGCAAGCTCCTGATGTGTTGACTGTAACACGAAAGGCCTAGAGCTATTATTCAACTCCCCCTGTATCTAGTATCGCTTGTTCGCCATTATTGCACAAGGAATGTGATGTATACTTAGTGGATATTATAACATCTTGTTGATGGATGTTTTTTAAATGGTGTCTGGGTCTGAGGGAGAGCGAGAGAGAAAGGGTAGATATGATGTCCAACACTACGAGACCAAACATACACTGAAGTCATTTGCACGACATGTCAAAACACTGCCTGTTGCCAAAGAAGAAATGTGGAAAGAGAGTCCCATATGTGAAAGCAGCAGCAGTGATCTGCTTGTGCTGAACTCAGGTATGACCTTGCAGAGGCAGCTATTACCAACACCAAGCTCCAAACTGGGAAACTTGCACCAAAACCAGTAGAACACACTCGTCATTGAACCCCTGGTCAACCAAAGCCCATCACAGATCCAATCAAAACAAACCTCTCTCCTCTCTTAAGCCGGCCTCCTGTTCTAGCGAAGTTGAAATCCAAACAACTTTAATAATAATAGCCTTAATAATAATAAAAATAATAATAATAATACAATTTATACAATGAATTACAATATCAATGAATTACTACACAGAAAGCTCCTGCTTACGCAGAAAATTTTATCCACACTAGTAGGTTAACACCCAGGTACCTATTTACTGCTAGGTGAACAGGGACAGCAGGTGCCTTAAGGAAACACACCCGATGGTTTTCACTCGTACTGGGGATCGAATCAGGACCTCAGTGTGTAAGCCGAGTGCGTTACCAAGCTCAAGGCACTTGTGCTCTCACGACTTGACTATTATGCTACACTCACAGCGCCTATCACAGCAGCAGACAGTGGCGGAAAATGTAGCGATCGTGAGGTCGTATACTGCCCATACGCAACCAATAAAACATTTAAACTACTGGGAACGTCTTAAAGCACTTTGACTGTTCTCTCTGGAATGGAGTAGATATACCTGGCAATATACGAGCATACTTGTAATATATATATGGAAGATAAAGATATAGAATAAACGCGGTGGAGAATAAAGATAAAACAGAATAAACGCAATGAGTACAGTACGTTCTGCTGCCCAAAATTATTTTAAACATCAATAGGGGATATCAAAAACACTGATAAAAATAAAGGTACTTCTCGCAGTTGAGTTCTTTATAGGTACAACTTTTCACTCAAGGGTGAGCTATTTCAAGTACGTACGCAGCATATGAGAAATAAACAGCTTAAAGAGTGGAGACGTCAGGAGCATGAGGAAGGTGCGTCGAGGTTTTAAGTTTAATCGAGGTGCTGCAGAAGGCCTACTGGGCCTAAAAATACTGTTACAGGATTACTGAAGTGAACACTGTACTGGTTGTAAGTGGTACGGTGAAACTGAGGAACTCTGGAAAACGACACTTTTGTATAGTTTAGGACTTTTATTAAAGGGAACGTTTCGCCACCAATGGTTTCATCAGTCCTCTTTTGTTTGATGGTATATGTAAGTATTATTGTATTCCAGGCATCTATTCTTAACACAATCGTTCTCTGAGAATGATAATCTTGCTCTATCCAATGTCACTGAGAACTAACGCGCTGCACACAAGCCTCATTGATGTTATCCATTCTGCAGGCATGTGCGTGTTCCTCGCGACGAAGAGGCAAGCTTCTAGCCGTTTTCCCGATGTAGACAAGTTCGCATCCTCCGCAGGGAGTACTGTAAACCACTGCATCCCCGAGTCTTGAGGTATTCGTAAAATCCTTATGAAATCTATGTTCCTAGCTAGCATTGTGGTATATAAGACCACGGGAAAGGAGGAATACTGCAGCAGGCCCACTGACCCATACTAGGCAGGTCCTTCCCAAACCCAAAAATATTTGTAGATGAATGGTTCACAGAACCGACCCATTGATAAATTAGACACATGTGCAACTCTTGGGTATCTTTATTGAGGAAACGTTTCGCCACACAGTGGCTTCATCAGTCCATACAAAGGAGAAACATGAAGAACAGGAGGAGAATGAGGTAATCAGTCCCTCAGCCTTGAGTCGATGTGGTCAGTCCATCAATCTTGAACAGAATACGGCATATGAGCTACACAAGGAATAAGCTTTTAACAACCTTACTAAAACTTTCTCGAATAATGGTTTAGAAAACCGACAAGTTGATATATGAGACACTTGTGCACCATTTGGGTATCATTATCATGGATGACGAAAAGTGTTGTGCAAATCCCGTGTTGAGGAAAACTGAGGTTGGAGAAGCTGTCGTCAGGACACACTTGTCCCGTTCCCTGACAAATCCTTACTTACCTAACCTGTTCTCACTGTAGCTGTTTATATTCCTCAGGAATTTGTCACTGAGGACTAACTGCCGGGTAGAAAAAATCCGAACTACCATCCATTTCTTGGTCCCCAGATCAAGGAGGGACAAACTTAAATTAGGTTGACGCTGTTGGTTTGTTTCAATTATTAGTTTCACGATGCCTACTGTGTGGGCGAAACGTTTCGGAATAAAGAAAACTAACTGTTGCACATGTGTCTTACTTATCAACCTGTCTGTACTGTATTGTATACCATTATTTTTATTCGTGAAGTCATCTTGCGGAGTGAGTCGGACATCTAAGGAAGTCAATTACTTCTTAAAGAAAACGGTAAGAAGGGTTCCACTTTGTCTAATGGTTCACGGAAATACTACTAATTAAATCGCCTGGATGTAAGGCCAACACAAAGATATCTTTACGAAATGATATACCTTTGAAGAGTTTCGAGAGTTTCCCTACTCTCTGAGCCCGCCCATGGTTCGGGCTTGCCTGGTCAACCAGGCTGTTACTGCTGGAGGCCCGCTGCCCCGGTTACTGAAACACCTTTCCAAGAGTTGCAGATATAGCTTGGCTAGCGCAACACTCGAAGGTGACTCCACAACTAAGCTAAACTAGTTAACGTTACCAAATGAAACTGAGACACTTCCGTAAGTCAGTGAATGTATGTGAAGAAACACAAACTGTATACTGCGTCTTGTACACATCTTGGTTTATTCTACCTGTGATATTCAGAGACAGTTAACATGAATACTGAAGAATTAGACACACATATGCAACACCTGGGTGTCTTTATGTTCAGACGTTTCGCCATCCAGTGGCTTTATCAATACAAATCCAACGAGGTAATGGGAAGACTTTAGAATTATATATATATATATGGGGAGGTAATTAGTCCCTTAGCCTTGGAGTTCAACAGTCTTCTCCTTATATACTTGAATCTGTATTGATAAAGCCACTGGATGGCGAAACGTCTACAAATAAAGACACTCAGATGTTCCACACGTGTCTAATTTTGAATCAAAGTCAGCAAAGTTCGGAGTAGGTAGAGTGAAACGACTACAGCCAGGCTGTTAAAGAACTGGCTTGATGCAACTTTCCTAAGTTCCAAACACTACCGTTTGAGGGTCTTTAGAACGTACCCAATAATTTTGGTACTTCACTAAATTTTTGAGCAGTAACGGTTCTCTGTATATTCTCCCATGCATCCAAGACCATGTTGTAATAATCTTACAGTAACTGTGAGAGGCTTGAGCGACATGCTCTAAACCCACGTTGCCCTGGCTTCTGCAATTGTTGTGAATCAATGTTTTTGGCAATCTTGCTTCTTAAAATTCTTTGCAAGATTGATAATGTGGCAAGTCAGCGCTATCTGGTTTTAGTTTGGTACTGTTTTACTGCCACCTTAGCGAAGTGCGGCTATAGCAGTGGTTTTTAATGATTGAGATAACACCTGTGTTTAGATTCATCCACAGAATATTTAAGGTGTGACTATTTTTTCAATTCATTATGAAGGTCCAAGAGTGTTAACCTCAGGCTGAGGTTATGTTAGATAAATTATGGATATGATTCGAGTCTTTTCACGAAAAACTCGCTTGTAAAATCAGTCTTTTGTCTAGTTAAACGCTCACTTCAGTATTTCACACATTTCTTTTTTGCTGTCAGTGAGTTTCATTTCCTTTAAACAAGGACCTGATCCTTTTTACCCTTAAATTTGCATCCGAGGAAAAGTATTTTGTGTTTCTCTCGACTTTATTTATGGTTTCTGGCTCCCGCTGTCTCTCCTGGGACCTGAAACAATCTGTTTAAGACCAGCGTTTTTTTCATTTAATTGGTGTTTCTTTTTATTTTTCAGAAAGTCTGCAGCCTTTGAGAAGTTCTGAGATTTATCGTCTTCACTTGTAAAGGGAGAAGCTCCAGCTCTTTCTCTCAATAATAATGGTACACATTACCAACAAGTCAATAAGTAAAACCATGTACAACATTGTTCCAGACTATGAAGCAGAACTCTTTTCCAGGTTGAGGGACTGACCACCTCAAAACTACGTCTTCAAGGGTGATGGACTGATACCATCGTCTTCCCTGATTCTGCTGCCTCCTCTGTATTCGACTGAAGAAGCCTACTGTGTAGGCGAAACGTTTCAGGATAAAGATACCTGTTACACACGAGTGTCTTACCTAGCTCTCCTTCCCTCTCAATTTCTAACGTCTCTTCTATTTTCCTCCTGGAATGTGTCTGGAGGATACTTCCAGTACCATTCAACTCATCCTCTTGAGGCTCTTGCTTAAACAAATGTTATTAACATTATGTTAACATATTCCAGCAACATTATGTCAACATATTCCAGCAATATTATGATCTACTCCAGTTAACGTGTTTATTAGGCTACGGATACTACACAACTCTGGGCGGCTTAAGAGATAAAGATAATCTTGACGGGAAAGCAGCAGCAATCTTGAGATAATCAAGATAGTTTTCTTCAGGTGGAGATAAAGTCCTTGAAGGCGCCATCTAAGTCTCACCCTGGCGTGCTTCCCGAGGGCCTCGTCTCAAGTGTGGATCCTCTCCTCTTTCTCGAGGGAGTCTGGTCAACCAGGCACTCCCTGGGCAACGACTACCAACTGTTGACAATCATCTCTTGAGATTTACAACGCTCTCAAGGCTCTCTGTCTAGCTTTCTACCTATATATTCATTCGCATTCTCTCTCTCTCTCTCTCTCTCTCATTCTTATTCACCCTCTCCCTCCCTCTCATTCAATCTCACCCCAATCATTCTCTCTCTCTCCCTCTCTCTCTCTCTCTCTCTCTCTCTCTCTCACACACACACACACACACACACACTGGCAGGTTACAACTCTTCACGCAGTTTATGCTTGATGGAATCACAGACTACCATTAAACGTTACATAGTACACGCTGGTTTATTTTGAACTACAACCTATATTTTACGGACGGTTACCCATCAATAACCATATTACGTAAACCGGAGGGAAACGTCTATCAGCAGGAGAGAAAAAATCTAGCAGCAGGAGAGAGAAACATCTAGCAACAGGAGAGGGAAACATCTAGCAGCAGGAGAGAGAAACGTCTAGAAGCATGAGAGAAACGTCTAGTAGCATGAGAGAAGCATCTAGCAGCATGTGAAACGTCTAGGAGCATGAGAAAAACGTCTAGGAGCATGATAGAAACGTCTAGCAGCATGAGAGAAACGTCTAGCAACATGAGAGAAACACACACTTTGCGGAACCTTTCATTCGGACAAACTTTTCGGTCTATTAAAATCAAGTCGAAACATCGACCCCCAAAAATACCTTCCGGGGAGGAGGAGCAGGTGCATTGTCCCATCAGCACTATGTAGCACAACATTTCGAGCCTATACAGAGCGAAACGTGGTCAGTCACTATACCTCTGTCTTGTCGACACTACAACAGACCAACAGTTGGAAACCCAACGTTACATAAATACCCACCTCTCATGTACTCGCTAATCTCATAAAAAATACTGATTAATCCCGAGTACTGACTGGCTATCTAGCGTTTTTATCTTTGTTTAATACCCAAAAATTCTTCCAACAAATCCTGTGATTACATCTGAGTAATTAACTAGCATTTGCAGGATTCAATTTCCCGTGGCGCTCAAACTCGCTGCTCAATGGGATCTCTTAGCACTGACTGTGGAATTAGCACTGCCTTTGGGATTAGCGCTGCCTTTGGGATTAACACTGCCTTTGGGATTAGCACTGACTGTGGAATTAGCACTGGCTGTGGAATTAGCAGTGGCTGTGGAATTAGCAGTGGCTGTGGAATTAGCACTGACTGTGGAATTAGCGCTGACTTTGGGATTAGCACTGACTGTGGAATTAGCACTGCCTGTGGAATTAGCACTGCCTGTGGAATTAGCACTGGCTGTGGAATTAGCACTGACTGTGGGATTAGCACTGACTTTGGGATTAGCACTGACTTTGGGATTAGCACTGACTTTGGGATTAGCACTGACTTTGGGATTAGCACTGACTTTGGGATTAGCACTTTGGGATTAGCACTGACTTTGGGATTAGCACTGACTTTGGGATTAGCACTGACTGTGGAATTAGCACTGACTTTGGGATTAGCACTGCCTTTGGGATTAGCACTGCCTATGGGGTTAGCACTGCCTATGGGATTAGCACTGACTTTGGGATTAGCACTGACTGTGGAATTAGCACTGGCTGTGGAATTAGCACTGACTGTGGAATTAGCACTGCCTTTGGGATAAGCACTGCCTTTGGGATTAGCATTGTCTTTGGGATTAGCTCTGCCTTTGGGATTAGCTCTGCCTTTGGGATTAGCACTGACTTTGGGATTAGCACTGACTTTGGGATTAGCACTGACTTTGGGATTAGCACTGACTTTGGGATTACCACTGACTTTGGGATTACCACTGCCTTTGGGATTAGCACTGCCTTTGGGATTAGCACTGCCTTTGGGATAAGCACTGACTTTGGGATTAGCACTGACTTTGGGATTAGCACTGACTTTGGGATTAGCACTGACTTTGGGATTAGCACTGCCTTTGGGATTAACACTGCCTTTGGGATTAGCACTGCCTTTGGGATAAGCACTGACTTTGGGATTAGCACTGACTTTGGGATTAGCACTGACTTTGGGATTAGCACTGACTTTGG
>NC_069412.1:49765096-49810096 GCF_026875155.1 Cherax quadricarinatus
ATGAGGCTCACGCAGGACTTCAAAGAGACCTGGACAGGCTGGACGCGTGGTCTAGCAACTGGCTCCTTGAATTTAACCCCGCCAAATCCAAAGACATGAAGATCAGGGAAGGGCAAAAAAGACAGCAGAGCAGAAGCTGGGCAAAGACTGCAAACCTCACTCGAGGAGAAAGATCTAAGGGTGAGTATAATACCGAGCACGTCTCCGGAAGCAAACATTAACCAGATAACTGCTGCAGCATATCGGTGCCTGGCAAACCTGAGAATAGCGTTCCGATACCTCAGTAAGGAATCGTTCAAGACTCTGTACAGCGTGTACGTCAAGCCCATACTGGAGTGTGCAGCACCAGTTTGGAACCCACACCTGGTCAAGCATGTCAAGAAATTAGAGAAAGTGCAAAGGTTTGCAACAAGGCTAATACCAGAGCTAAGGGGAATGTCCTACAAAGAAACATTAAGGGAAATCGGCCTGATGATACTGGAGGACAGAAGGGCTAGGGGAGACATGATAACGACACACAAAATACTGCGAGGAATAGATAAGGTGGACAGAGACAGGATGTTCCAGAGAGGCGACACAGAAACAAGAGGTCACACTTGGAAGTTGAAGACCCAGATGAGTCAAAGGGATGTTAGGAAGTACTTCTTCAGTCACAAAGTTGACAGGAAGTGGAACCTGTTGAAATCTGAATGGGGATTAGTCACTAGTGGCGTTCCACAAGGATCAGTTTTAGGCCCTCTCTTGTTCATAATTTACATTAATGACCTTGATGAAGGGATTACTAGTGACATGAGTAAGTTTGCTGATGATACAAAGATAGGCCGTATAATTCACTCTGAGGAGGATATCAATGAACTCCAGGACGATTTGAACAAATTAATGTCTTGGTCTGAGAAATGGCAGATGAAGTTTAATGTGGATAAGTGTAAGGTACTTGCCCTTGGTAATGAAAATAACCCTCGAAGCTATAATCTAGGTGAAGTAGAGCTTGGTCATACAGAATGCGAAAAAGACTTGGGAGTCATGGTAAGCAGAAATCTAAAGCCAAGACAGCAGTGCCTCAGTGTGCGCAACAAGGCCAACAGATTACTTGGATTTATCTCAAGAAGTATAAGTAACAGAAGTCCAAAAGTTATTTTACAGCTCTATACATCACTAGTGAGGCCTCATTTAGATTATGCTGCTCAGTTTTGGTCCCCTTACTACAGGATGGACATAGACTCATTAGAGAACATACAGAGAAGAATGACTAAAATGATTTACTGTGTAAGGAACCTCCCGTTTTGAAGATAGACTTAAAGCCTTAAATCTCCACTCTCTGGAGAGGCGTAGAATGAGGGGAGATATCATTGAAGTGTATAAGTGGATGACGGGCATAAACAAGGGAGACATTAATAAAGTACTGAGGGTGTCGAACCAGGTAAGAACCAGGAATAATGGATTTAAGTTGGATAAATTTAGATTTAGAAAGGACATAGGTAAGTACTGGTTTTCTAACAGAGTTGTAGATGCGTGGAACAGTCTTCCCAGTGGGGTGATAGAGGTTAGGACCTTGGGTAGCTTTAAGAAGAGACTGGACAAATATATGAGTGGGAGGGGCTGGGTTTGATTGGTGTCAAGGGGTACGGGAGTTATTTCTTGAGTAGCTTTAGATAGATGTCGTTTTGATAAGGACCTGCCTCGTATGGGCCAGTAGGCCTTCTGCAGTGTTCCTACATTCTTATGTTCTTATGTTCTTATGAGTGATGTAGTGGAGGCAAGATCCATACTTAGTTTTAGGTCGAGGTTTGACGAAGCTCATGGAGCAGGGAGAGTTGGAAATAAATGGTATAAAATACCGACACAATGGCAATATAAACACAAATGCAGTATAATGTGATCCTTTATTGACTACGTTTCGCCCACACAGTGGGCTTTTTCAAGTCACAAACAGAACTACCTGGGGTGGAAGGAACGCGAGTATTTATAGTCCGGCTGAGGTCAGGTGAAGAATGCTGCATCTGATGATGTACCGAGTTGGGTTGTAGAGTCTAAAAACTTGGGTAGCTTGGAAAGGAGACTGGACAAGTTTGTGAGCAGACCTTCTACAGTGTTCTTATGTGGGATAGCGATGAAGAAGTTTCTTGGCAAGTGGTTCAGCTATGTTATAGAAGCCACTATTCTGGTTGAAGTTGTCGGATATAGAAATAAGTGATGATTCCAGGATTCTTCGGTATTGGGTGTTGTCTTCTGTGGCGATAGTCTTGAGTTTCTGTAGTTTATCAAGTGGTTGTGTGAATTACGGTGTTGTACGCAGGCATTCCTTGTGTCGTCAGACTGCTTGCGTATTGGTGTTCTGAAATACGTGTTTGGAGGTCCCTTGATGTTTCGCCCACGTATAACTTGTTGCAGTCATTACAAGGGATTATGTATACCCCTGCAGAGGATGGAGGCTTGTCCTGCCTACTACTGGTGATGTCCTTGATGGTCGTGGTTGTGGAGGTAGATACTTGGAATGATGTTTTGGCAAAGATGTTGGAAAACATGTTTGGCAATGGAGTTGGTGGGAAGGACTATGTATCTCTTCTCGGCAGTGTCTTCTCTGGGTGTGTTGAAGATGTTTAGTGCTCGCCGTCTGCAGTCTCTGATGAAGTGACGAGGATAGTGGAGTTTGGAAAATACCTGTTCAATTATAGTGCATTCTTCCTCAAGGAACTCGTTGCTGCAGATTCTGAGTGCACGCAGGAAGAAGCCTATAATTACACCACGTTTGGTTTTGGTGTCGTGGTGAGAGTAGAAGTGGAGAAGATCGTTTTGGTTGGTGGGTTTTCGATAGACTTTAAAACGAAGTTCGTGGTCAGCTTTGCAGAGTAGAACATCAAGGAAAGGAAGAGTGTTGTCGACCTCTTCTTCAAGTGTGAACTGGATTGAAGGCTCGACCTGGTTGAGCTTGTCTTGGAGAGCTTGAACGTTGAAGCGTTTAGGAGTTATGAGGAGAATGTCGTCAACATAACGGAGCCAGGTGACAGACGAAGGAATAATGGTGGAGAAACGTTCGGCTTCTAGATGTTCCATGTATAGGTTCGCTAGGACTGCACTGAGTGGCGAACCCATGGGTAGTCCAAAAGTCTGCTGAAAGAGGTGATTTTCAAAAGAGAAAACACGTAAAGCCAACACATAGTTCAACCAGGTCGATGAAGTCGCTGGCTGGAATGGGAAGATCAAGTGAATCGTCAATTTTCTTGCGCAAGAGATCGATGGCTTGTTTAGTAGGTACTTTAGTGAATAGGGAAGTCACGTCAAGGCTGGAAAGTTTCTTGTTCCTGATGTTGATGTTGCGAATGCGATTGAGAAGATCACCTGAGTGTTTGAGATGTGCTGGACTGATAGTGCCCAAGAGTTTCGAGAGGTGTTTGGCGAGAATTCCTGAGAGCTTGTGGGGAGCACTGCCTATTCCGAGGATATGGGCCTCAGTGGATACCAGGCTTGTGAGTCTTTGGCAGGCCGTACATTTCTGGCAGGTCTGGGGTTGCTGGGCATGGTGTGCAGAAGTTTCTTCCCTTGTTCTGAGCTCCTCAGAATGCGGCGAGTCCTTTGAAGAAAAGTTTTAGTAAGGTTGTCCACTTGGTTAGTTGTGAGAGGTTTGTAGGTATCTGGGTCATTAAGTAGATTGAGCATTTTGTTCCTGTAATCGTCAGTGTTCATGATGACAACACCACCTCCTTTATCAGCGGTGTGACCCTGATGGTCGTGTCTTCTGCTAACCTTTGAGTGCATTGATGTAACGTCGGGGTATGACTGGGGAGCTGCGTGTTGAGATGGCTGCTGAGATGATGCCTTGAAGATAGCCTTTTTTGGAAGTCGGAGTCATTGTGTCTGTAGTTTTTGGCGATGAAATTGAGGTCTTGTTTTGGTTTTCGTAATTCCTGTTGCGAATTTGGGCCTAAGCTGAGGGCTTCAGTTTCTGTGGTTGACAGTGGACGAGATGAAAGATTTTGAATAATTTCAGGTCTTCCTAAACTTTTCCAATTACTATTATCGCAGAGTGTTTGTAGTTTCCTAGTAAGTCTGATCTTCTGTTGAACATTCGCTGTGGTAACTCTGCTGCGGAATGATTTCGGCGGTGCGTCTGTTCATGTTGCCCCGGAGTGTTGTGCCTAGTGTTCTGGCTTGGAGAAAAGCTTCCTTTGTACATTGTTTAAGTCATCTGCACACTCTTCAAGGTAGGTCCGAGCTGTAGCGGAGAAAGGTGGTTTGATGTTGGCAATTTGAGGAGGAGTAGATCATTGGTAAGACCATTTCTTGGATGCAGTCACGAAGAAATTGTGTCTGTTGCGAAGTGAGTAAGCTTTTAGGAGAAGGTCCAGGTATTCTCTGTGTGAAGGATCCATTTCTACTGCAGTGTTTGACACGATGGAAATAAATGGTATAAAATACCGACACAATGGCAATATAAACACAAATGCAGTATAATGTGATCCTTTATTGACTACGTTTCGCCCACACAGTGGGCTTTTTCAAGTCACAAACAGAACTACCTGGGGTGGAAGGAACGCGAGTATTTATAGTCCGGCTGAGGTCAGGTGAAGAATGCTGCATCTGATGATGTACCGAGTTGGGTTGTAGAGTCTAAAAACTTGGGTAGCTTGGAAAGGAGACTGGACAAGTTTGTGAGCAGACCTTCTACAGTGTTCTTATGTGGGATAGCGATGAAGAAGTTTCTTGGCAAGTGGTTCAGCTATGTTATAGAAGCCACTATTCTGGTTGAAGTTGTCGGATATAGAAATAAGTGATGATTCCAGGATTCTTCGGTATTGGGTGTTGTCCTCTCGAAACTCTTGGGCACTATCAGTCCAGCACATCTCAAACACTCAGGTGATCTTCTCAATCGCATTCGCAACATCAACATCAGGAACAAGAAACTTTCCAGCCTTGACGTGACTTCCCTATTCACTAAAGTACCTACTAAACAAGCCATCGATCTCTTGCGCAAGAAAATTGACGATTCACTTGATCTTCCCATTCCAGCCAGCGACTTCATCGACCTGGTTGAACTATGTGTTGGCTTTACGTGTTTCTCTTTTGAAAATCACCTCTTTCAGCAGACTTTTGGACTACCCATGGGTTCGCCACTCAGTGCAGTCCTAGCGAACCTATACATGGAACATCTAGAAGCCGAACGTTTCTCCACCATTATTCCTTCGTCTGTCACCTGGCTCCGTTATGTTGACGACATTCTCCTCATAACTCCTAAACGCTTCAACGTTCAAGCTCTCCAAGACAAGCTCAACCAGGTCGAGCCTTCAATCCAGTTCACACTTGAAGAAGAGGTCGACAACACTCTTCCTTTCCTTGATGTTCTACTCTGCAAAGCTGACCACGAACTTCGTTTTAAAGTCTATCGAAAACCCACCAACCAAAACGATCTTCTCCACTTCTACTCTCACCACGACACCAAAACCAAACGTGGTGTAATTATAGGCTTCTTCCTGCGTGCACTCAGAAATCTGCAGCAACGAGTTCCTTGAGAAGAATGCACTATAATTGAACAGGTATTTTCCAAACTCCACTATCCTCGTCACTTCATCAGAGACTGCAGACGGCGAGCACTAAACATCTTCAACAACACCCAGAGAAGACACTGCCGAGAAGAGATACATAGTCCTTCCCACCAACTCCATTGCCAAACATGTTTCCAACATCTTTGCCAAAACATCATTCCAAGTATACTACCTCCACAACCACGACCATCAAGGACATCACCAGTAGTAGGCAGGACAAGCCTCCATCCTCTGCAGGGGTATACATAATCCCTTGTAATGACTGCAACAAGTTTATACGTGGGCGAAACATCAAGGGACCTCCAAACACGTATTTCAGAACACCAATACGCAAGCAGGTCTGACGACACAAGGAATGCCTGCGTACAACACCGTAATTCACACAACCACTTGATAAACTACAGAAACTCAAGACTTATCGCCACAGAAGACAACACCCAATACCGAAGAATCCTGGAATCATCACTTATTTCTATATCCGACAACTTCAACCAGAATAGTGGCTTCTATAACATAGCTGAACCACTTGCCAAGAAACTTCTTCATCGCTATCCCCACATAAGAACACTGTAGAAGGTCTGCTCACAAACTTGTCCAGTCTCCTTTCCAAGCTACCCAAGTTTTTAGACTCTACAACCCAACTCGGTACATCATCAGATGCAGCATTCTTCACCTGACCTCAGCCGGACTATAAATACTCGCGTTCCTTCCACCCCAGGTAGTTCTGTTTGTGACTTGAAAAAGCCCACTGTGTGGGCGAAACGTAGTCAATAAAGGATCACATTATACTGCATTTGTGTTTATATTGCCAGCAGGGAGAGTTACCTAGTAGCGACCAGTGAAGAGGCGGGGGCAGGAGCTATGAATCGACCCCTACAACCACAACTAGGTGAGTATAACTAGGCGAGCACACACACACACACACACACACACACACACACAACACACACACACACACACACACACACACACACACACACATACACACACACACACACACACACACACACACACCAGTTTGGAACCCACACCTGGTCAAGCACGTCAAGAAATTAGAGAGAGTGCAAAGGTTTGCAACAAGACTAGTCCCAGAGCTAAGGGGATTGTCATACGAAGGAAGGTTGAGGGAAATCGGCCTGACGACACTGGAGGACAGGAGGGTCAGGGGAGACATGATAACAACATATAAAATACTGCGCGGAACAGACAAGATCGACAAAGACAGGATGTTCCAGAGAGGGGACACAGAAACAAGCGGTCACGATTGGAAGTTGAAGACTCAGATGAGTCAAAGGGATGTTAGGAAATATTTCTTCAGTCATAGAGTAGTCAGGCCGTGGAATAGCCTAGAAAGTGACGTAGTGGAGGCGGGAACCATACACAGTTTTAAGACGAGGTATGATAAAGCTCATGGAGCAGGGAGAGAGAGGACCCACTAGCAACCAGTGAAGAGGCGGGGCCAGGAGCTATGAACAACCCCTGCAACCACAAATAGGTGAGTAAAAATAGGCGAGTACAAATAGGCGAGTACAAATAGGCGAGTACACACAAAACTTTACACTTCACTTCCAAACAAATACAATAAATTTGACGCCATTACCAAAAAATATAATTTTTTCCATGACAATAACAAATATTTTCGAAAATCTTTGGCAAGACGAAAAAAAAAAATTGACATGCGAAGCAATTAACCGAGTAACGACTCATTACTTAATTATAATTAATGTAATAAGTATGTTAATAAAAAAGTAATTCAGATAGACGTAACATTTACAAAATAAATTACACAAATACAAGATCAGTCTGGCTGTTAGTGCTGGCAGCATGCAGGCAGTACAACGTAGGTGTAATAATGTTGGTAGATTTACCGACAATATGTTGGGGTACAAGGACACAAGTGCAACTAATGTGACATTTTACTGTGGCAACGTTTCGCTCTCCAGGAGCTTTGTCAAGCTGTCCCTGTTTGCAACAGCTTAACAAAGCTCCTGGAGAGCGAAACGTTGCCACAATAAGTGTCGCATTGGTTGCACGTGTCCTTTTTCACCGAACACAAATTAGGCCTGGTCACAGAGCACGCCGTAGGGGCGCTGACCCCCGGAACTCTCTCCAGGTAAACTCCAGGCACCTACAGCCTGGCTGATCAACAAATGACTTAAGTTGTAAATTACCTCTTGAAGACAGTTAAGTCTATGTACGTGAAGTGGACTTAGAAACTACCCTTATACCGGTAGTTGCTAGGTTGACTGTGTGTAACCACCACACAGTCAGATAATCACTGTCTAAGGCTAGTGAACAGTCACCCGACCGACTGTCTCAGCAACAGTAAACTGTTGACTCTACGAGGTCGGGCTATAGCTCTACATTCATCTGTTCACATTTACTACAATAACAAACACCGTCAACACTCACCTTCCTGGACGTGCAACACTACACAAACACCATCAACACACCCTCCTGGACGTGCAACACTACACAAACATCAACACTCACCTTCCTGGACGTGCAACACTACACAAACATCATCAACACTCACCTTCCTGGACGTGCAACACTACACAAACACCATCAACACACCCTCTTGGACGTGCAACACTACACAAACATCAACACTCACCTTCCTGGACGTGCAACACTACACAAACATCATCAACCCCTCACCTTCCTGGACGTGCAACACTACACAAACACCATCAACACACCCTCCTGGACGTGCAACACTACACAAACATCAACACTCACCTTCCTGGACGTGCAACACTACACAAACACCATCAACACTCACCTTCCTGGACGTGCAACACTACACAAACATCAACACTCACCTTCCTGGACGTGCAACACTACACAAACATCAACACTCACCTTCCTGGACGTGCAACACTACACAAACACCAACACTCACCTTCCTGGACGTGCAACACTACACAAACACCAACACTCACCTTCCTGGACGTGCAACACACACGTCGAGACTAGCATGACACGTTACCTGAAACAAGAAACACAATTTAAACTCTACACACACTTGAGGAAATTCTTGGGTTAGAGGTTTGGGAAGAGATAATCAGGTCTGATCATGGTAAAAATAAAAATTCCGCCCCCCCTTGTGTTTTTGATGCTGCCCCTTTGTGGTCCATTAACTCTCCTACAGTGCTCCTTTTTCTTGTCCTTAGACTTACCCCAAATCTACTTTCTACTCCATTACTACTACTACTATTACTACCAATATTACTACTACAACTATTGCCTCGCTTCACTCCCCTTTCTACCACTACTCCCTCTACTTACTACCACTACTCCCTCTACTTACTACCACTACTACTCCATTACTACTACTATTACTATCATTACTACTACTAATACAACTATTACATCGTTTCACTCCCCTTTCTGTCTACCACTACTCCCTCTACTTATTACTACCACTACTTCTACTACTACCAACATTACCTCTACCACTAATTCTCCACTTCCTTCTTTCCTCCTCTCTTGGTCCCGTCCCTATTCCTCTCTCCTATATATACTGGCTCTCTCACCTTCGTGTGTAGGTGTGACTAGTTAATGGTCCAAGTCTGACCGAAACGTCATAAGTTTCTGTCTCCTATGTACAGGTTGTGCAAGAAAGGGGAATCCCGCCTACCAGTGACTATGCCCTCGTCTGCTACACGTCCCTATCCACTGACGCCTATATAAGCACCAGCCTCCTTGCCCGTGCTCCAGAATCTCTGCACCCACGGTGCTCTCCACACTAACTCCAAGATTGAGGGACCGATTACCTCATCTTTTGTATATAGCTCTGTCTTCTAATTATGTACTGATCAAGCCACTGGATGGCGAAACGTCTACAATAAAAATAACCAGATGTTGCACATGTGTCTTATGTACAGATTATTTGTATATTGTATCACATATCCATTCAGTGCCATCGGGACATCTCCCTTAGATAATGAGGTTTAAACCCGTAACAGTGACAAACTGTCTTGGACTCACTGCAATACAGTGACTTGCATTAATATACTATCGCCAAGATATTGCACAAAACATGTGCATCGTTTTGGTAACTTCATTTCCGAAACTTCTCGCCTACACAGCAGGCTTGTTGAGTTGAATAAAGAGTAGATTAAAACTGGACAAGTAGCAGAAGTGGAGATTTAAAGTTGATATGATCGATCCTGCAGCTCCACGATGTCATGATGCAGCAACGTAAATAACACAGATGCCCGTATAATTGTAAATAACACTGAGATACCTGTATAATTGTAAATAACACTGAGATACCTGTATAATTGTAAATAACACTGAGATACCTGTATAATTGTAAATAACACTGAGATACCTGTATAATTGTAAATAACACTGAGATACCTGTATAATTGTAAATAACACTGAGATACCTGTATAATTGTAAATAACACTGAGATACCTGTATAATTGTAAATAACACTGAGATACCTGTATAATTGTAAGCAAGTGTTCAGTTGACGACTGATATTTAGGTATCTTTATTATGGATAATGAAGTTGCCCAAGTGTTGCACAAATGTAGTTTACAACTAGCATTGACAGATATATAATCCTTAAGAATCCTCGTCTCAGTGCAACGGCTGCAACAACGCGCACACAACCCACTTTCCCTCTATAATGCACTTAAGATCAAAATTAAATAAAGTCTTTTTAACCAGGAATAATAATGAATGTAGTGGATATTTTTTCAATTACCCAAAAGACGTCTGGAAAAGCACACACACACACAAAAAATACTGCAAAACGAAGCCATAGATGTTTCTGTCCATCCTGTACCATCAGGAGAGTCCGGGATGGAACGAAACGTTTCCTAATTGTTGAGATACTTGGTAAGTATACATGACATATTTCTTTTACTACATAAGTATAGAGTATATTTCTTTAACCTGATAGTATATTCAATTTACTTGGCAGGTATACATAATATATTTCATTTACTGGTTAAGAATACAGTGGGATCTCTGCTTACGAATTTAATCCGTTCCACGACCTTGTTCGTATCCTCATTTGTTTATATGCTGAGTTAATTTCCCTCATTTAAATTAACTGAAATGCCATTAATTCGTTCCAGGGAAATTATTGCTGTCAGGAGGCATGACAAAATAGTACTTGAATAAGACGCTAATATCAACTCTACGGCTTATTTATCTATCACAATTTATCTAATATGACATAACAAACAGTATAAATAACAGAAACCTGATATACACTCTAGAATGATTAAAATACGTCATTACATATGTGGCTTGTACTCACTAACTTCATAACCCTCGTACCTAGTCTGTGTTTATCGATGATTTCCTGCTTAAAATCCATGGTAATCATCCTCTTTTTCTTCTCAGCACTGTCCTTTGGACTTGCTTTCTTAGGACCCGTGGTTAGAAAGAAGAAATGTGGCAAAACAACTGCAAGAAACGTAAGGAAAACACGAGCATTCCTCCTACCGGGACGGTAGCACCGTAAACACACGTGCACTGCTGAACTTTGTTTTGGTACGCACTGCCATCTCGTGGTGGCGTTCTCAAACTTATTTATACGTAGTACAAACAATACAAATATACTGATACAGTATATATTATAATTATTGTTATAATATTACGTGGTATATATTATAGTATTACGTATTATATTATTATACATATAAGTATTATTACATATTATTATTAGTACGTACGTATTATAATAATAATTATTATTATTATTATTATTATTAATTTAGGGAAGTGGAGCACAGATCCAATTCCATAGATCAAGAGCCCCTCACCAAGAAACCTCCCTTGAGGGGGGAGTCCACATCCTGAAATTTCGTTCATATCCAGATGCGATAAATCGACCGAACGACTGTTCGTATCCTGGGAAATTCGCATGGTGGGGCTTTCGTAAGTCGAGGTTTTACTGTACACAGCATATTTTTACTGCACAATATACATACCATATTTCGTTTACTGCATAAGTATACATAGCAGATTTAAAGTATACACATCATATTCTATTCCCCTGATCAGTATACACAACATAGGTGTGGGTTTTCTTGCTAACTCAGTTGAGGGGGTTGTTAGGACTTTAAACTAGGATTAGTTAGAGGTATGGGTTTAGAAATGATAAATAATGAGTATGGATATATTGACTTATGCTCTGATATTAAGAATCTTAATAGTAACTGTCATGGAGTAACTCTGGGTAATGATAATTTCAGAAATTGTGTAAAAACAAAGATGAATAAGAAAAATGTGCAGAAGAAAAAACATATGATGGTATTTTATACTAACAGTCGAAGTGCAAGAAATAAAATTAATGAACTACGTTTGGTAGCATGTGCTGGGAACTTTGATATCATTGCATTAACTGAAACGTGGTATGATTTAAAGAGTCGGGATATGACTGCTGAGTGTAATATTCAGGGATTTAAGTTGTTCAATGTGGATAGATGTAATGGGAAGGGGGGGGAGGAGTTGCATTGTATGTTCGAGAAAATATTAATTGTTGCATAAAAACAGGTATAAAAATAGATGGAGCAGTAACAGAATCTGTTTGGGTAGAGTTCGTGGAGGGTCAAGAAAAACTAATTCTAGGTGTAATATACCGACCTCCAGGCTTGGATCACGATAGAGGGAGACTTCTTTGGGACGAAATTGTTAGGGCTTCTGGACACAGTAACAGTCATAGTAGGGGACTTTAACTTTAGTCAAATTGACTGGAATTCTTTGACAGGTAATCTAGAGTTCAGTGACTTTATGGAAACAGTTCAGGACTGTTTTCTGAAACAGAGCGTAACTGAGCCTACCAGGGGTAATAATTTGCTAGACCTAGTCTTGTCAAATAAGGAAACACTCGTGAATAATCTGGAGATCACTGAAGAGCTTGGCGCAAGTGATCACAAATCCATCACTTTTAGCATTAACTGGGAATGCAAGAATAATGATAATACAGCAAAAATCCCTGATTTCCGTTCTGCCGATTATAATGGACTTAGGGAACATCTGTCTAATCTTGATTGGGGTTATCTAGCTAATGATTTTATTGGCGATGATCATACTTATGAATATGAAGGGATCTGCTTTTATGATTTTTTTCTTAACAATGTACACCGTGCCTAGAGTATATACATTTCCCAGAGAGATATTAGGTCTAATAATAACGATCCCAAATGGGTTAACAGTAGGTTAAAGCACCTATTAGGGGAGAAAAGGGGAATTTATAGGCGCATCAGAAGAGGAGAGGTTAACCTTACTGACCAATATGTTCAGCTTAAAAGAGAAGTAAAAAAGGGAATTAGAAAGGCTGAACGTGACTATGAAATTAGAGTTGCTAGTGAATCAAAGACTAATCCAAAGGGGTTCTTTCAAGTGTATAGGACGAAGGTGAAGGAAAAAGTAGGACCTCTGAAAACTGGGAATGGACAGCTGACGGATAACGAACTGGAAATGTGTTCCTTATTTAATTAATATTTTTTGTCAGTTTTTACACAGGAAGATGTAAATGAGATTCCAGTAATTAACAATTATTTAGTTCCTGATGAATTTAAATTAACTAATATTACTGTCACGAGGGACATGGTTATTAAACAGATAGACAAACTGAAGCAAAATAAGTCCCCGGGACCCGATGAGTTGTTTTCCAGGGTACTTAAGGAATGCAAGATGGAGCTTAGTCAGCCATTAACGAGTGTGTTTAATGCGTCCATCCTTACCGGTGTTGTGCCAGAGTTGTGGAAGATGGCTAATGTGGTTCCTATATTCAAATCAAGGGATAGGTCCGTGGCCTGGTGGTTAACGCTCTCGCTTCACACGGTGAGGGCCTGGGTTCGATTCCCAGCCAGAGTAGAAACATTGGACGTGTTTCTTTCCACCTGTTGTCTTTGTTCCCCATCAGTAAAATGGGTACCTGGGTGTTAGTCGACTGGTGTGGGGCGCATCCTGGGACACTGACCTAAGGAGGCCTGGTCACAGACCGGGCCGCGGGGGCGTTGACCCCCGGAACTCACTCCAGATAAACCGTCCAATAAGCCTGACATCTATAGTGGGCAAGTTATTAGAATCAGTTATAGCTGACATTATTAGAAGTCACCTTGAAGAGCATAACTTGATAAATGAATCTCAGCATGGATTCACGAGAGGTCGTTCCTGCCTGACAAACTTACTGACGTTCTTCAATAGAACTTTTGAGGCAGATGACAGTGATAAGGAATATGATATTGTTTATTTGGATTTTAGTAAAGCCTTCGATAGAGTACCTCACAGGAGACTCTTGAAAAAAAGTGGCAGCTCATGGTACAGGAGGTAAAGTTCTAGCATGGATTGAGGCATGGCTTACCAATAGAAAGCAGAGAGTTACCATTAATGGAGTGAAATCTGAATGGGGATTAGTCACTAGTGGCGTTCCACAAGGATCAGTTTTAGGCCCTCTCTTGTTCATAATTTACATTAATGACCTTGATGAAGGGATTACGAGTGACATGAGTAAGTTTGCTGATGATACAAAGATAGGCCGTATAATTCACTCTGAGGAGGATAGCAATGAACTCCAGGGCGATTTGGACAAATTAATGTCTTGGTCTGAAAAATGGCAGATGAAGTTCAATGTCGATAAGTGTAAGGTACTAGCCATTGGTAATGAAAATAACCCTCGAAGCTATAATCTAGGTGAAGTAGAGCTTGATCATACAGAATGTGAAAAGGACTTGTGAGTCATGGTGAGCAGAAATCTAAAGCCAAGACAGCAGTGCCTTAGTGTGCGCAACAAGGCCAACAGATTACTTGGATTTATCTCAAGAAGTACAAGTAACAAAAGTCCAAAAGTTATTTTACAGCTCTATACATCACTAGTGAGGCCTCATTCAGATTATGCTGCTCAGTTTTGGTCCCCTTACTACAGGATGGATATAGACTCATTAGAGAACATACAGAGAAGAATGACTAAAATGATTTACTGTGTAAGGAACCTCCCGTATGAAGATAGACTTAAAGCCTTAAATCTCCACTCTCTGGAGAGGCGTAGAATGAGGGGAGATATCATTGAAGTGTATAAGTGGATGACGGGCATAAACAAGGGAGATATTAATAAAGTACTGAGAGTGTCGAACCAGGTAAGAACCAGAAATAATGAATTTAAGGTGGATAAATTTAGATTTAGAAAGGACATAGGTAAGTACTGGTTTTCTAACAGAGTTGTAGATGCGTGGAACAGTCTTCCCAGTGCGGTGATAGAGGCTAGGACCTTGGATAGCTTTAAGAAGAGATTGGACAAATATATGAGTGGGAGGGACTGGGTTTGATTGGTGTCATTGGGTACGGGAGTTATTTCTTGGGTAGCTTTAGGTAGAGGTCGTTTTGATAAGGACCTGCCTCGCATGGGCCAGTAGGCCTTCTGCAGTCTTCATACATTCTTATGTTATGTTCATGTTAAAACATGAGCTGAGGAGACAATCTTAAATCTCTCTCTCTCTCTCTCTCTCTCTCTCTCTCTCTCTCTCTCTCTCTCTCTCTCACTCACTCACACAAAAGCCAAATCTGACCCAAAGCTGTTGTACAGCCACATCAGGAGGAAAACAACAGTCAAGAACCAGGTAATCAGGCTGAAGAAGGAAGATCTCAAGAAACTACCGTGAAGTATGTGAGAAACTCAACATGAGATTCAAAGAAGTGTTCAGAGAGGAGACAGAAGGGACTCCAGAAAGACGGAGAGGTGGGGTACACCACCAAGTGTTGGACACAATACATACAACCGAGGACAAGTGAAGAGGCTGCTAAGTGAGCTAGATACCTCAAAGTCGATCGGGCTGGATAACATCTCTCCATGGGTTCTGAGAGAGGGAGCAGAGATGCTGTGTACTGCTAACAACAATATTCAACACATCTATCGAAACAGGGCGACTACTTGAGGTATGGAAGACAGCAAATGTAGTCCCAATTTTTAAAAAAGGAAACAGACACGAAGCACTAAACTACAGACCAGTGTCACTGATATGTATAGTATGGGGAGTCATGGAGAAGATTATCAGGAGAAGAGTGGTGGAACACCTAGAAAGAAATGAACTTCTCAACGACGGCCAACACGGTTTCAGGGACGGGAAATCCTGTGTCACAAACCTACTGGAGTTCTATGACAGGGTGACAGCAGTAAGACAAGAGAGACAGGGGTGGGTAGATTGCATTTTCTTGGACTGTAAGAAGGCATTTGACACACTTCCAAACAAGACAATAGTGTAAAAGCTGGAGGTCCAGGCAGGGATAACAGGAAAGGCACTACAATAGATAAGGGAATACCTGTCAGGAAGACAACAGCGAGTCATCGTACGTAGCGAGGTGTCAGAGTGGGCGCCTGTGACGAGTGGGCTTTCATAGGGGTCAGTCCTAGGACCAGTGCTGTTTCTGGTATTTGTGAATGACATGACGGAAGGAATAGACTCCGAAGTCTCCGTGTTTGCAGATGATGTGAAGTTGATGAGAAGAATCCAATCGGACGAGGACCAGGCAGAACTACAAAGAAATCTGGATAGGCTGCAGGCCTGGTCCAGTAACTGGCTCCTGGAGTTCAACCCCACCAAGTTCAAAGTCATGAAGATTGGGGAAGGGCACAGAAGACCGCAGATGGAGTAGTCTAGGCCAGGGGGTCAGAGACTACAAACCTCACTCAAGGAAAAAGAGCTTGGGGTGTGTATAACACCGAGCACATCTCCTGAAGCACATATCAACCAAATAACTGCTGCAGCATACGGGCGCCTAGCAAACCTAAGAACGGCATTCCGATATCTTAATAAGGAATCGTTCAGGACCCTGTACACTGTACGTTAGGCCCATATTGGAGTATGCAGCACCAGTTTGGAACCCACACCTAGCCAAGCACGTAAGGAAACTAGAGGAAGTGCAGAGGTTTGCAACAAGACTAGTCCCGGAGCTAAGGGGTATGTCCTACGAGGAGAGGTTAAGGGACCTGACGACACTGGAGGACAGGAAAGATAGGGGGGGCATGATAACGACACATAAAATACTGAAAGGAATCTACTTCCAACTGTGACCCCTTGTTGCTGTGTTCCAGAGTTGGAACACTGCAACAAGGGGTCACAGTTGAAGAAAGTATTTCTTCAGTCACATAGTTGTCGGGAAGTAGAATAGTTTGGGAAGCGATGTAGTGGAGGCAGGATCCATACATAGCTTTAAGAAGAAGTATGATAAAGCTCATGGAGCAGGAAGAGTGACCCAGTAGCGGTCAGTGAAGAGGCGGGGCCAGGAGCTGTGGCTCGACCCCTGCAACCACAACTAGGTGAGTATATACACACACACACACACACACACACACAGACTAAGCCTTCCTTTCACTACTCTCATAAATAAATCAAAACTCCACCGAACTTACGAAGAGCCAGATAAATCAGCCAGATGGAGAGAAGTACAGCCAGGCCAGGTATAGTCAGGCCAGGTACAGCCAAGTCAGGTACAGTCAGGTCAGGTACAGCCAGGACAGGAACAACTGCGCCATGTACAGCCAAGCCAGGTACAGCCAAGCCAGGTACAGCCAAGCCAGGTACACCCAGGCCAGGTATAACCAGGTCAGGTACACCCAGGTCAGGTACACCCAGGCCAGGTGCAGCCAAGCCAGGTGTAAGTTTATTCAGGTATACACAAATACAGTTACATAGATTATCATACATAGCAGCATATGTGTAGAGAACCCAGGATAACCCAGAAAAGTCAGTGACTTATTTCCATTGGGTCCTTTTAATACCTTATTATACTATAAAGGATATAATATCTTATTATACTATAAAGGATATAATATCTTAATATACTATAAAGAAGATATACTAGGAATAAGGTAAAATGAGTTATTTATACTTACATCTGTGTTAGCTGAAAAAAAATCATTCTCCTCCCTTTCTGTCGCTATTCATCAGGCACCTTTTGGCAGTCTTCTTGAAATGGTTCAAGCTATGACTGGCTTTGACATGTGCAGGAAGTCTGTTCTAATCCTTTATTGCTGTACAATAAAAGGTGTTTGAAGCCTGGCCACTGACTGTGGGTACTACAAAGTTGTGCTCTCTCCCCCTAGTACTATGATTGCTTTGGTTCCCAACCTTGACAAAATTGACAGCAAGATATTCTGGACACTGTTTGTGAGCAATTTTATAAACATGATTTAGCTTCAGTTGTTTTACTCTGTCTTCAACATTCAGCATATCCAACTGCTGTAATTCATCCTGGCCTACATGTTCTCTTGGTCCCAGCCCCAGGATGAATCTTACGATTTTGTTCTGGGTGATTTACAGTCTATCTCTCAGTTTTTTGGTCAAGGTGCAGCCAAGCCAGGTACAGTCAGGCCAGGTACAGCCAGGCCAGATACAGCCAGGCCAGATACAGCCAGGCCAGATACAGCCAGGCCAGATACAGCCAGGCCAGATACAGCCAGGTCAGATACAGCCAACCTAGGCACAACCAGGCCAGTTACAGCCAAGTCAGGTACAGCCAACCCTGTTACCACAAATCCAGGTACCACCAAGCATCAGTATCCACACCTCAGCCAGTATGACTTTGCACGCACTTTCCGCACTGTAATTTTCCCGCGCAATCCATTCTCAACCAGTACCATTTTGTGCGCGTTCCCCCCCCCCCCCCTCCCCCTTCGGACAATTTTCCCGTGTATTTCGGTTATATTCCTTCCCCAGCGCGCGCTTTCTGCCAATATTATTTCCACTTTTTTTTTTGAACGTAAATCTGCACGAAATTTTTGTAAATTAAATAAAGGCGTTTTAGAGGCAATCATTTTTCGCGCCGCTTTCTTGTCAATAACTGTTCCACTAAATTTGGAGCCAAAATAAAAGTACGCCATTTTGTTTCAACTTTAAATTCAAATTGTATTTAGAACCTCGTTGTCCGTTATTAATGGGGAGGCGCTAAACCCATAGATAATGGGAAGTAATCTGATCAGAGGAAGGGGAGGGTTGATCTGATTCCTTGGATCAAGGGCCCTTCATCATCAGTGCCTACCCCCGTCCCGTTCTTGATAGGGGGATACATGCATGATCAATGATTCAGGTTTCTCCTATACAAGAAACTAGGTCGATGCCCTCTCTACGATAGTTAGGTCCAGTTTCAGGTCCCAGGGTCAGTTACCAGATCTCAGGGCTGTCTCAGTTCCCAGCTCTATCCTCACAGGTCCCTGTATTAGCCACCCAGGTCCCAGGGCCAGTTAGCAGGTCCCAAGTCCCAGGGCCAGCTAGCAGGTACCAAGTCCCAGGGCCAGCTACTAGGTTCCAAGTCCCAGGGCCAGCTAGCAGGTCCCAAGTCCCAGGGCCAGCTAGCAAGTCCCAAGTCCCTGGGCCAGCTACCAGGTCTCAAGTCCCAGGGCAAGCTAGCAGGTCCCAAGTCCCAGGGACAGCTAGCATATCCCAAGTCCCAAGGACAGCTAGCATGTCCCAAGTCCCAGGACCAGTTAGCAGGTCCCAAGTCCCAGGGCCAGCTACCAGGTCCCAACTCCCAGGACCAGCTAGCAGGTCCCAAGTCCCAGGGCCAGCTACCAGGTCCCAACTCCCACGTCCCAGGGCCAGCAACCAGGTCCCAAGTCCCAGGGCCAGCTAGCAGGTCCCAAGTCCCAGGGCCAGCTACCAGGTCCCAAGTCCCAGATCCCACGTCCCAGGGCCAGCTACCAGGTCCCAAGGCCAGCTACCAGGTCCCAAGTCCCAGAGCCAGCTACTAGGTCCCAAGTCCCAGGGCCAGCTAGCAGGTCCCAGGGCCAGCTAACAGGTCCCAAGTCCCAGGGCCAGCTACCAGGTCACAAGTCCCAGGGCCAGCTACCAGGTCCCAAGTCCCAGGGCCAGCTACCAGGTCCCAAGGCCAGCTACCAGGTCCCAAGTCCCAGGGCCAGCTACTAGGTCCCAAGTCCCAGGGCCAGCTAGCAGGTCCCAAGTCCCAGGGCCAGCTAGCAGGTCCCAAGTCCCAGGGCCAGCTACCAGGTCACAAGTCCCAGGGCCAGCTACCAGGTCCCAAGTCCCAGGGCCAGCTACCAGGTCCCAAGTCTCAGGGCCAGCTATCAGGTCCCAAGTCCCAGGGCCAGCTACCAGGTCCCAAGTCCCAGATCCCACGTCCCAGGGCCAGCTACCAGGTCCCAAGGCCAGCTACCAGGTCCCAAGGCCAGCTACTAGGTCCCAAGTCCCAGGGCCAGCTAGCAGGTCCCAAGTCCCAGGGCCAGCTACCAGGTCACAAGTCCCAGGGCCAGCTACCAGGTCCCAAGTCCCAGGGCCAGCTACCAGGTCCCAACTCCCAGATCACACGTCCCAGGGCCAGCTACCAGGTCCCAACTCCCAGATCCCACGTCCCAGGGCCAGCTACCAGGTCCCAAGTCTCAGGGCCAGCTATCAGGTCCCAAGTCTCAGGGCCAGCTACCAGGTCCCAAGGCCAGCTACCAAGTCCAGCTACCAGGTCCCAGCTCTAGCCTCACATATCCCAGGTCCAGCCTCTCAAGCTATCAATATCCTTTAGCGAGTATCATCTCATCTTCCTCCTCTTCGCCCTTGCTCAACCAACACTTCAACTACGGGTCTTGCGAAGCAATTGCAACCATTAGAAGGGATTCCTTTGTGTAGCCACGACCCCAGAGGTTCACCACGGCACGCTATCAATACACTGCAACTGTTACAACCTACAAGGAAATCTTTTCAATTCTCCCTTCCTAGTTCTTTCTTTCTTTCTTTCTGTTGCTTTTTCGTTTACTTTTTTGGGGGAGGGGGGAGGGAGGGGTGTGTGGGTTCGTTTCCTTCCCTCAGGTCCACCTTTTCTTCTCTATCTCAGCTGTTCGTTTACTCTAAGATGATATACGACAGTCCTAATGTAGGTGGTAGTAGCAGATATTTCTCGGTGTGGACTTCGCAAGTCCTCTGCTATGTGACTTTCCCATGTACTTTCTCTCTCTCTCTCTCTCTCTCTCTCTCTCTCTCTCTCTCTCTCTCTCTCTCTCTCTCTCTCTCTCTCTCTCTCTCAATTGTCAAGAACAAAACTATTCTCTCTACCTCTGTATTTTCTTCCCCATAGAGTACAGTTCGTCTAGTATTGTAAACGGGTTTTAACTACAAAAGCACGTGTATTATCTATGCTATGTATTAGTTTTGAATACATATTGGTATAATATACATATATATATATATATATATATATATATATATATATATATATATATATATATATATATATATATATATATATACATGAATATATAAATTCACTATCAGCTATGTATACACAAATATATATATGTATGCACACGTACCGGTCACGTATACACACGCATTAGCTATGTAAACACTGATATTAAACGTTGTAACAAATGTAGCACATAACAATCTGACGGTGCCAGAGTGAAGAGTTATCTTCCTCAAGGCGCAGTGCTGACCCTTATTCTCTTTCCCATTCTCGTATCCTACACACAGAAACCCTAGCACTGCATCATTTATCGTAGCCAAGACTAATAGGGGGTGAGAGGGACATTATGTACAACACAGCAACTATCCAAGCTGCTACCAATATAATATATATATATATATATATTTTATATATATATATATATATATTTATATATATTATATATATATAATATATTATTTTTTATTATTATTATCACACCGGGCCGATTCCCACCAAGGCAGGGTGGCCCGAAAAAGAAAAACTTTCACCATCATTCACTCCATCACTGTCTTCCCAGAAGGGTGCTTTACACTACAGTTTTTAAAACTGCAACATTAACACCCCTCCTTCAGAGTGCAGGCACTGTACTTCCCATCTCCAGGACTCAAGTCCGGCCTGCCGGTTTCCCTGAATCCCTTCATAAATGTTACTTTGCCCACACTCCAACAGCACGTCAAGTATTAAAAACCATTTGTCTCCATTCACTCCTATCAAACACGCTCACGCATGCCTGCTGGAAGTCCAAGCCCCTCGCACACAAAACCTCCTTTACCCCCTCCCTCCAACCCTTCCTAGGCCGACCCCTACCCGCCTTCCTTCCACTACAGACTGATACACTCTTGAAGTCATTCTGTTTCGCTCCATTCTCTCTCCATGTCCGAACCACCTCAACAACCCTTCCTCAGCCCTCTGGACAACAGTTTTGGTAATCCCGCACCTCCTCCTAACTTCCAAACAAACGAATTCTCTGCATTATATTCACACCACACATTGCCCTCAGACATGACATCTCCCCTGCCTCCAGCCTTCTCCTCGCTGCAACATTCATCACCCACGCTTCACACCCATATAAGAGCGTTGGTAAAACTATACTCTCATACATTCCCCTCTTTGCCTCCAAGGACAAAGTTCTTTGTCTCCACAGACTCCTAAATGCACCACTCACTCTTTTTCCCCATCAATTCTATGATTCACCTCATCTTTCATAGACCCATCCGCTGACACGTCCACTCCCAAATATCTGAATACGTTCACCTCCTCCATACTCTCTCCCTCCAATCTGATATTCAATCTTTCATCACCTAATCTTTTTGTTATCCTCATAACCTTACTCTTTCCTGTATTCACCTTTAATTTTCTTCTTTTGCACACCCTACCAAATTCATCCACCAATCTCTGCAACTTCTCTTCAGAATCTCCCAAGAGCACAGGTGTCATCAGCAAAGAGCAGCTGTGACAACTCCCACTTTGTGTGTGATTCTTTATCTTTTTAAATCCACGCCTCTTGCCAAGACCCTCGCATTTACTTCTCTTACAACCCCATCTATAAATATATTAAACAACCACGGTGACATCACACATCCTTGTCTAAGGCCTACTTTTACTGGGAAAAAAATTTCCCTCTTTCCTACATACTCTAACTTGAGCCTCACTGTCCTCGTAAAAACTCTTCACTGCTTTCAGTAACCTACCTCCTACACCATACACTTGCAACATCTGCCACATTGCCCCCTATCCACCCTGTCATACGCCTTTTCCAAATCCATAAATGCCACAAAGACCTCTTTAGCCTTATCTAAATACTGTTCACTTATATGTTTCACTGTAAACACCTGGTCCACACACCCCCTACCTTTCCTAAAGCCTCCTTGTTCATCTGCTATCCTATTCTCCGTCTTACTCTTAATTCTTTCAATTATAACTCTACCATACACTTTACCAGGTACACTCAACAGACTTATCCCCCTATAATTTTTGCACTCTCTTTTATCCCCTTTGCCTTTATACAAAGGAACTATGCATGCTCTCTGCCAATCCCTAGGTACCTTACCCTCTTCCATACATTTTATTAATAATTGCACCAACCACTCCAAAACTATATCCCCACCTGCTTTTAACATTTCTATCTTTATCCCATCAATCCCGGCTGCCTTACCCCCTTTCATTTTACCCACTGCCTCACGAACTTCCCCACACTCACAACTGGCTCTTCCTCACTCCTACAAGATGTTATTCCTCCTTGCCCTATACACGAAATCACAGCTTCCCTATCTTCATCAACATTTAACAATTCCTCAAAATATTCCTTCCATCTTCCCAATACCTCTAACTCTCCATTTAATAACTCTCCTCTCCTATTTTTAACTGACAAATCCATTTGTTCTCTAGGCTTTCTTAACTTGTTAATCTCACTCCAAAACTTTTTTTTATTTTCAACAAAATTTGTTGATAACATCTCACCACTCTCTCATTTGCTCTCTTTTTACATTGCTTCACCACTCTCTTAACTTCTCTCTTTTTCTCCATATACTCTTCCCTCCTTGCATCACTTCTACTTTGTAAAAACTTCTCATATGCTAACTTTTTCTCCCTTACTACTCTCTTTACATCATCATTCCACCAATCGCTCCTCTTCCCTCCCGCACCCACATTCCTGTAACCACAAACTTCTGCTGAACACTCATAACACTACTTTTTAAACCTACCCATACCTCTTCGACCCCATTGCCTATGCTTCATTAGCCATCATCCTCCAATAGCTGTTTATATCTTACCCTAACTGCCCCTCTTTTAGTTTATAAACCCTTTACCCCCTCTCTTCCTGATGCTCTTTTTCTCCTTGTACCCATCTACCTTTTACTCTCAGTAGATACAACTAGAAAGTGATCTGATATATCTGTGGCCCCTCATAAACATGTACATCCTGAAGTCTACTCAACGTCTTTATCTACCAATACATAAAAAAATACTGTCATTTCGCCCTACTCATATCGGTATATTTAAATTTATCCTTTTTTCTTAAAATATGTATTCCCCTAAAAACCAAAACCCTTTTTTTAAAACAAATTTTAAATAAAAGGGGTTTTCCCATTATATTTAACCTGGCCCCCCAAACTTACCTACCACACCCTCTCAAAAAATTTCCCCCCTATTTTTGATTCAAGTCCCCTCCCCACAATTACTCCTCACTTGGTTCAAAGGCTCCTAAACATTCACTTAACATCCCCCAAAAAATCTCCTCTTCCCCCTTCCCTTCCCTCTCTTCTCCAGGTGCATACACGTTATTATGCCCCCCACTTTTTTCGCACCCAAACCTTTTAACTTTAACCCACTAATTTTGAAATTTACACTTTCATATTTCTTTTTTCCCCCTTCCCATAACTGTTTTTTAAAACTTACTGCTACCCCCTTTTTTTTGCTCAAACTCTCTCAGATATTTCCGTTTTAAATTTCCCTTTTATTTCCCCCCACTGAAACTCTCCTCCCCCCTTCAGCTTTTTTCGTTTTGGGGCCAGGACATCCAATTCTTTTCTTTCAAAAACTCAGCAATCACTTTTCTTGTCACCCGGGACTACATCCCCCCGCACTTTTTTAAGCAACCCATTTTTTTATAAATTTTTTTCTTCTTCTTTTTTTTTAGTAATTGTATACAGGAGAAGGGTTACTACCCCAAATTGCCCCGGCTTTTTAAGTCGCCTCAAACGACACGCAGGGTTACGGAGGAAAGATTTTTTTTCCCATTTCCCCCAGGGGAAAATTTAAAAAAGAAATAAAAAAAAACAGGAGCTATTTAAAAAAAGGGAAAAAAAAACCTAGATGTATGAAATATTTTATATGCATGGGTGTCTGTGAAGTGTGCCCAAAAAGGTTTAAGTAGGAGTAGAAAAATATCCCTGTTTTTCCTTGCTTTGTTTATGAACAAAAAAAGGAAACCAAAAAAATCCTACCATCATGAAAAAACTTTACAGGTTTTTTTTTCACAGTATCGGGGCAGGAGACTGATAAAAAAATATATATATATATATATTTATTTATATATATTTTATATTATTTTAAAATATATAAAAAAATTAAAAAATATATTTTTATAAAATATATAGTTAGGTCCATTTTTCGGGTCCCGGGGGTAAATTTAAACCAAATTTCGGGGGTTTTGTCTAAGTTCCCAGCTCTATCCTCACAGGTCCCGGTATTAGCCATCCAGGTCCCAGGGCCACCTACCAGGTCCCAAGTCCCAGGGCCAGCTAGCAGGTCCCATTTTATTAATATTATTATTATATATATATATACAATATTAATAAAATGGTTACAATATTCAGTATAGTTTTTAAAGGAAAGAAGGGGTAAGCCAGTGGAAGGCCTCAGTCAGATGACCAAAAGCTTCAGCGTCAGGAAACACTTGTCCTGTTTCCTGACGAACCTTACCTAACCTAACCTGGTGAAAATCGAATCTTCCAGTTGGCCAGGAAAAGTGTCATACATTGAGAACAAATATTAGTTACTCAGCTCTGGAAAAACTGAGGATATAAAAGTCAGCGACACAGACATGCCTCCCGACCAGTGAACCAGGTGCTGAGGGTTTAACGATCAAAGACCCCGTCGTTATACCAGTACCTTGGTTCAACCAACCAATCACAAGGAAGTTCACCAAAGCTGTGAAGCGATGTGGTTGTAGATGAATGGTTCAGAGAACCAACATGTTGATAAACCAGACACATGTGCAACTCTTGGGTATCTTTATTGAGGAAACGTTTCGCCACACAGTGGCTGATGAAGTCACTGTGTGGCGAAACGTTTCCTCAATAAAGATACCCAAGAGTTGAACATGTGTCGAATTTATCAAGCGATATGGTATACTCGTGCAAACAACTCTGGCAGACTTGCCTTCACCGCTGGTCGCTCACGGTTCACAGTGTAAACACTGTACCTAGGCTATAACACACTGTAAATACCAACTGTGAAGGAAATATAATTCAGTTATTCTCTGCTTTTTTTTTTCTTGTTCCCAAGCGGTAATCGCATTACTGCCAGGTGTGCAGACTATATATACATCTGTGTTCGTAATAGAGACTTAACAACAAAATTGATCAGTTGGATAACTAGAACGGGAGAGATACACAACCCGCACATAGGAGAGAGAAGTTTACGACGACTTTGGGTTCAACTTGGACTATTTACAAAGTCTCACAGTGTGACAGTGTATTGGACTCGATCAAACACGGGGAGACATGATAACGACATACAAAATACTGCGAGCAATTGACAAGGTGGACAGAGACAGTATGTTCCAGAGATGGGACACAGCAACAAGGAGATATAGTTGGAAGTTGAAGACACAGATGAATCACAGGGATGTTAGGAAGTATTTCTTCAGCCACAGAGTTGTCAGGAAGTGGAATAGTTTGGGAAGCGATGTAGTGGAGGCAGGATCCATACATAGCTTTAAGCAGAGGTATGATAGCTCACGGTTCAGGGAGAGTGACCTAGTAGCTGGGAGCGCTTGAGGTTCCTGAACCTGTATTCCCTGGAACGCAGGCGGGAGAGATACATGATTATATACACCTGGAAAATCCTAAAGGGACTAGTACCGAACTTGCACACGAAAATCACTCGCTACGAAAGCAAAAGATTTGGCAGACGATGCAACATCCCCCCAATGAAAAGCAGGGGTGTCACTAGCACGTTAAGAGACCATACAATAAGTGTCAGGGGCCCGAGACTGTTCAACTGCCTCCCAGCATACATAAGGGGGATTACCAACAGACCCCTGGCAGTCTTCAAGCTGGCACTGGACAAGCACCTAAAGTCGGTTCCTGACCAGCCGGGCTGTGGCTCGTACGTTGGTTTGCGTGCAGCCAGCAGCAACAGCCTGGTTGATCAGGCTCTGATCCACCAGGAGGCCTGGTCACAGACCGGGCCGCGGGGGCGTTGACCCCCGGAACTCTCTCCAGGTAAACTCCAGTGAAGAGGCGGGGCCAGGAGCTAGGACTCGACCCCTGCAACCTCAACTAGGTGAGTACAACTAGGTGAATACACACACACACACACACACACACACACACACACACACACTTCGCCTAGAGGGACTCGGCTACAGAACTTTTCACTAGCATTGCACTCAAGTCCTACTTTGTTTGCAAGTTGCTACTGCAATTGCTGCCTCAGATACGTGCTGAACCACACAGACCCAAACATTGCCACATCCACCGTGGTTATGTGAAACACCAATATAATTTTATAACCTGCCTTGTATAGGCCAGTAGGCCTGCTGCAATGTTTCTGTTCTTCTACCACATTTGTTGCAAAACTACCTGAACCAGCACTTAGACAAAATTATGCCGACGTTTCGGTCCGACTTGAACCACTAACACGTCATGCTGAATGTGTTATCACGAGAAAAATTAAATAATATCCTATATAAATCATCCAAAATGAATACTGTGTTTACTCAGGAGGATAACAGGTTAACTGTGTTTACTCAGGAGGATAACAGGTTAACTGTGTTTACTCAGGAGGATAACAGGTTAACTGTGTTTACCCAGGAGGATAACAGGTTAACTGTGTTTACTCAGGAGGATAACAGGTTAACTGTGTTTACTCAGGAGGATAACAGGTTAACTGTGTTTACTCAGGAGGATAACAGGTTAACTGTGTTTACTCAGGAGGATAACAGGTTAACTGTGTTTACTCAGGAGGACAACAGGTTAACTGTGTTTACTCAGGAGGATAACAGGTTAACTGTGTTTACTCAGGAGGATAACAGGTTAACTGTGTTTACTCAGGAGGATAACAGGTTAACTGTGTTTACCCAGGAGGATAACAGGTTAACTGTGTTTACTCAGGAGGATAACAGGTTAACTGTGTTTACTCAGGAGGATAACAGGTTAACTGTGTTTACTCAGGAGGATAACAGGTTAACTGTGTTTACTCAGGAGGATAACAGGTTAACTGTGTTTACCCAGGAGGATAACAGGTTAACTGTGTTTACTCAGGAGGATAACAGGTTAACTGTGTTTACTCAGGAGGATAACAGGTTAACTGTGTTTACCCAGGAGGATAACAGGTTAACTGTGTTTACCCAGGAGGATAACAGGTTAACTGTGTTTACCCAGGAGGATAACAGGTTAACTGTGTTTTACTCAGGAGGATAACAGTTAACTGTGTTTACCAGGGATAACAGGTTAACTGTGTTTACTCAGGAGGGTAACAGGTTAACTGTGTTTTACCCAGGAGGATAACAGGTTAAATGTGTTTACCCAGGAGGATAACAGGTTAACTGTGTTTACCCAGGAGGATAACAGGTTAACTGTGTTTACCCAGGAGGATAACAGGTTAACTGTGTTTACTCAGGAGGATAACAGGTTAACTGTGTTTACTCAGGAGGATAACAGGTTAACTGTGTTTACTCAGGAGGATAACAGGTTAACTGTGTTTACTCAGGAGGATAACAGGTGAACTGTTTACCAGGAGGATAACAGGTTAACTGTGTTTACTCAGGAGGATAACAGGTTAACTGTGTTTACTCCAGGAGGATAACAGGTTAACTGTGTTTTACTCAGGAGGATAACAGGTTAACTGTGTTTACTCAGGAGGATAACAGGTTAACTGTTTACTCAGGAGGATAACAGGTTAACTGTGTTTACTCAGGAGGATAACAGGTGAACTGTTTACCAGGAGGATAACAGGTGAACTGTTTACCAGGAGGATAACAGGTGAACTGTTTACCAGGAGGATAACAGGTGAACTGTTTACCAGGAGAATAACAGGTGAACTGTTTACCAGGAGAATAACAGGTAACTGTGTTTACCAGGAGGATAACAGGTGAACTGTGTTTACCCAGGAGGATAACAGGTAACTGTTTTACCAGGAGGATAACAGGTGAACTGTGTTTACCAGGAGGATAACAGGTAACTGTTTACCAGGAGGATAACAGGTAACTGTTTACCAGGAAGGATAAACAGTGTAACTGTGTTTACCAGGAGGATAACAGGTGAACTGTTTACCAGGAGGATAACAGGTAACTTGTTTACCCAGGAGGATAACAGGTGAACTGTTTACCAGGAGGATAACAGGTAACTGGTTTACCAGGAGGATAACAGGTGAACTGTTTACCAGGAGGATAACAGGTAACTGTTTACCAGGAGGATAACAGTGTTGAACTGTTTTACTCAGGAGGATAACAGGTGAACTGTTTACCAGGAGGATAACAGGTGAACTGTTTTACCAGGAGGATAACAGGTGAACTGTTTACCAGGAGGATAACAGTTGAACTGTTTTACCAGGAGGATAACAGGTACTGTTTACCAGGAGGATAACAGGTGAACTGTTTTACCAGGAGGATAACAGGTGAAACTGTTTACCCAGGAGGATAACAGGTGAACTGTTTTACCAGGAGGATAACAGGTGAACTGTGTTTACCAGGAGATAACAGGTGAACTGTGTTTACCAGGATGATAACAGGTTTGAAACTGGTTTACCAGGAGGATAACAGGTGAACTGTGTTTACCCAGGAGGATAACAGTGAAGTTACAGGAGATAAATATGAACTGTTACAGGAGGATAACAGGTGAACTGTTTACCCAGGAGGATAACAGGTGAACTGTTTTACCAGGAGGATAACAGGTGAACTGTTTACCAGGAGGATAACAGGTGAACTGTTTACCAGGAGGATAACAGGTGAACTGTTTACCAGGAGGATAACAGGTGAACTGTTTACCAGGAGGATAACAGGTGAACTGTTTACCAAGAGGATAACAGGTGAACTGTTTACCAGGAGGATAAACAGGTTAACTGTTTTACCAGGATGGATAACAGGTGAACTGTTTACCCAGGAGGATAACAGGTGAACTGTTTACCAGGAGGATAACAGGTGAACTGTTTACCAGGAGGATAACAGGTGAACTGTTTACCAGGAGGATAACAGGTGAACTGTTTACCCAGGAGGATAACAGGTGAACTGTTTACCAGGAGGATAACAGGTGAACTGTTTACCAGGAGGATAACAGGTGAACTGTTTACCAGGAGGATAACAGGTGAACTGTTTACCAGGAGGATAACAGGTGAACTGTTTACCAGGAGGATAACAGGTGAACTGTTTACCAGGAGGATAACAGGTGAACTGTTTACCAGGAGGATAACAGGTGAACTGTTTACCAGGAGGATAACAGGTGAACGTTTTACCAGGAGGATAACAGGTGAACTGTTTACCAGGAGGATAACAGGTGAACTGTGTTTACCCAGGAGGATAACAGGTGAACTGTTTACCAGGAGGATAAATATGAACTGTTTACCAGGAGGATAACAGGTGAACTGTTTACCAGGAGGATAACAGGTGAACTGTTTACCAGGAGGATAACAGGTGAACTGTTTACCAGGAGGATAACAGGTGAACTGTTTACCAAGGAGGATAACAGGTGAACTGTTTACCAGGAGGATAACAGGTGAACTGTTTACCAGAGGATAACAGGTGAACTGTTTACCAGGAGGATAACAGGGTGAACTGTTTTACCAGGAGGATAACAGGTGAACTGTTTACCAGGAGGATAACTAGGTTAACTGTTTACCAGGAGGATAACAGGTTGAACTGTTTACCAGGAGGATAACAGGTTAACTGTTTACCAGGAGGATAACAGGTGAACTGTTTTACCAGGAGGATAACAGGTGGAACTGTTTACCAGGAGGATAAAAAGGTTAACTGTTATACAGGAGGATAACAGGTGAACTGTTTACCAGGAGGATAACAGGTGAACTGTTTACCAGGAGGATAACAGGTTAACTGTTTACCAGGAGGATAACAGGTGAACTGTTTACCAGGAGGATAACAGGTGAACTGTTTACCCAGGAGGATAACAGGTGAACTGTTTACCAGGATGATAACAGGTGAACTGTTTACCAGGAGGATAACAGGTGAACTGTTTACCAGGAGGATAACAGGTGAACTGTTTACCCAGGAGGATAACAGGTGAACTGTTTACCAGGAGGATAACAGGTGAACTGTTTACCAGGAGGATAACAGGTGAACTGTTTACCAGGAGGATAACAGGTGAACTGTTTACCAGGAGGATAACAGTGAACTGTTTACCAGGAGGATAACAGTGAACTGTTTACCAGGAGGATAACAGGTGAACTGTTTACCAGGAGGATAACAGGTGAACTGTTTACCAGGAGGATAACAGGTGAACTGTTTACCAGGAAGATAACAGGTGAACTGTTTACCAGGAGGATAACATTTTAGTTATCAAATATCTAAGTCTCTGTCACCTCAGCAAAGTTTCAGAAGCGAAACATGTCATTAGGTACACCAAAAGGTCTTCCTAATTTTCAGCCAATTGGTGCACTAATTAGTCATCTTTTAAGATAACTGGTTAATTAGTCTTAAAGCCTATCAACTAGTCCAAGGGTCATTAAGGCTGATCACCTGTGCACCACAATACTAAAAATACTGAGAGACGCACTTCTTGGTGTACACTAAACTGTACACCAAAATACACAGTGCCCAGAAACTTGGCATCAGAAAATGGATACGTTTCTTAATGAGGGTTCAAAGAATATGTTAGCTGACAAGGACACGTCTTATCAACGTCTAAGATCAGGACAGCAAGACGCAGACGACGTGTCCAACGCCTTTGTTCACCTTCAAGGACCATAACACTGTATCAATCGCATCTGCTAGAAAAATGACAGGATGGATAATGAGAACCTTCAAAACTAGGGATGCCAAGCCCATGATGACACTCTTCAGGTCGCTTGTTCTATCTAGGCTGGAATTTTGATGCACACTAACAGCACCTTTCAAGGCAGGTGAAATTGCTGACCTAGAAAATGTACAGAGAACCTTCACGGTGCGCATAACGGAGATAAAACACCTCAATTACTGGGAGCGCTTAAAGTTCCTGAACCTGTATTCCCTGGAACGCAGGCGGGAGAGATACATGATTATATACACCTGGAAAATCCTAGAGGGACTAGTACCGAACTTGCACACGAAAATCACTCACAACGAAAGCATAAGACTCGGCAGACGATGCAACATCCCCCCAATGAAAAGCAGGGGTGTCACTAGTACGATAAGAGACAACACAATAAGTGTCAGGGGCCCAAGACTGTTCAACTGCCTCCCAGCATACATAAGGGGGATTACCAATAGACCCCTGGCTGTCTTCAAGCAGGCACTGGACAAGCACCTAAAGTCGGTACCTGACCAGCCGGGCTGTGGCTCGTACGTTGGATTGCGTGCAGCCAGCAGTAACAGCCTGATTGATCAGGCCCTGTTCCACCATGAAGCCTGGTCACAGACCGGGCCGCGGGGGCGTTGAACCCCGGAACTCTCTCCAGGTAAACTTCAGGTAAATAAGGTAGACTCATTAACTACCTGGCCATGATTCCAGGGGTAGCTGACCCCTGCCCGCAGTGAGGTCCAGGACAAGGTATCCTGGCTGATGACTTGGCCACATTGTTGACGAGGGATAGACGCAGGCCAGTTTCTAATTAGATCCCTAGTAATTAGACCCAAGTAATCAGACCCCCGGTAATTAGGCCTCGGTAGACCCCTTATAATTAAGCCCCCGGCACTTAAACCCCTGGCAATTAAAACCCCGGTAGACCCCCAGTAATCAGACTACTGGTAGACTCCTAGAAATCAGACCTCCGGGAATTAGAACCCTGGTAAGTAGACCCCCTGTAATTAAACTCACGGTAATTAGACCTCTGGTAATTAAACAGTAGTTGAGTACTAGATACTTGTAGACGAGTGAACCAGGCCAGGTGATTACTGGTAATTAACCCTTTCGTCACCCTGGTTAACTGGGAATAGTTTAGCCAGACCAGTGGTCTGGGGGATATGCCCCGCGTGTCGGTCTGGCAGACCTGCTAACACAAGTGGAAATGAATTGAAATCGGTCTGCTAGCCTTGATAATCTGCCTGGCAGTTAAGCAAGGCTAAGTTAGGCTAGGTTAAGCAAGACTAAATTAGGCTAGGTTAAGCATGGCTAGATTAAGCAAGGCTAAGTTAGGCTAGGTTAAGCAAGGCTAAGTTAGGCTAGGTTAAGCAAGACTAAATTAGGCTAGGTTAGCCTAGGTTAAGCAAGGCTAAGTTAGCCTAGGTTAAGCAAGACTAAATTAGGCTAGGTTAGCCTAGGTTAAGCAAGGCTAAGTTAGGCTAGGTTAAGCAAAGCTAAGTTAGCCTAGGTTAAGCAAAGCTAAATTAGGCTAGGTTAAGCAAGGCTAAGTTAGCCTAGGTTAAGCAAGACTAAATTAGGTTAGGTTAGCCTAGGTTAAGCAAGGCTAAGTTAGCCTAGGTTAAGCAAGACTAAATTAGGCTAGGTTAAGCAAGGGTAAGTTAGCCTAGGTTAAGCAAGACTAAGTGAACCAGGCCAGGTGATTACTGATAATTAACCCGGTCGTCACCCTGGTTAACTGGGAATAGTTTAGCCAGACAATTCACTTAGAAGGAATTTTGTATCCTATCTTCCGACAGTACCACAGCTGGTCAATTATCGCTGCGTCCTTTTGTAGTAACATCCCAGGGAACGGTAGCACTGTTTAGTAGCACTGGAGACCAGCACCTCTCAGGAAAGTTTGGTATGGTAAGCTTCTGGTCATCTAACCGAGACCTTCCACTGGCTCACCCCTTTAATATATACCTTTGAAGAGTTTCGAGAGTTTATCTACTCTCCGAGCCCGGCCATGGGCCAGGCTCGTCTTTAAAAAAAATACGTAGGAAATACGTAGTATACGTAGTAATAGGAAATACGTAGTATTTCCTATTACCTATAAATAGGGGTTACTTAACCTTTTTACGATTTCGGACCAGAGTGGAAATAATTATCTTACTTTTTCGGTAATTTACACTAAGTATGATAATTGTAGCTACGAGTACCTGTCTCTAAATGAACTTACTAATACACTGTCCAGACTGTGGAAATCACCACCTTCGCCAGTCCTATCAGGTACCAGCATGACTTCTCCAGTCCTATCAAGTACCAGGGTACCTTCACCAGTCCTATCAAGTACCAGGGTACCTTCACCAGTCCTATCAAGTACCAGGGTACCTTCACCAGTCCTATCAAGTACCACGGTACCTTCACCAGTCCTATTAGGTACCAGGGTACCTTCACCAGTCCTATCAAGTACCAGGGTACCTTCACCAGTCCTATCAAGTTTCCAGGGTACCTTCACCAGTCTATCAAGTACCATGGTACCTTCACAGTCCTTTTCAAGTACCAGGGTACCTTCACAGTCCTATCAAGTACCAGGTACCTTCACCAGTCTATCAAGTACCAGGGTACCTTCACCGTCCTATCAAGTACCAGGGTACCTTTCACCAGTCCTATCAAGTACCAGGGTACCTTCACCAGTCCTATCAAGTACCAGGGTACCTTCACCAGTCCTATCAAGTACCAGGGTACCTTCACCAGTCCTATCAAGTACCAGGTCCTTCACCAGTCCTATCAAGTTTCCAGGGTACCTTCACCAGTCCTATCAAGTACCAGGGTACCTTCACCAGTCCTATCAAGTACCAGGGTACCTTCACCAGTCCTATCAAGTACCAGGGTACCTTCACCAGTTTCCTATCAAGTACCAGGGTTACCTTCACCAGTTTCCCATTTAAGTACCAGGGTAAACCCCACCAGTCCTATCAAGTACCAGGGTACCTTCACCAGTCCTATCAAGTACCAGGGTACCTTCACCAGTCCTATCAAGTACCAGGGTACCTTCACCAGTCCTATCAAGTACCAGGGTACCTTCACCAGTCCTATCAAGTACCAGGGGGCCTTCACCAGTTTCCCCTTTAAGTACCGGGGCCTTACCAGTCCTTTCAAAAAAACCCGGGTCCTTTTACCAGTCCCATCAAGTACCCGGGGGACCCTTTACCAGCCCCATCAAGTACCCGGTACCTTCACCGGTCTTCAAGTCAAGGGGACCTTCCCGTCCTATCAAGTTTCCAGGGGACCCTTTACCAGCCTTTCAAGTACCAGGGGACCTTCACCAGTCCCCATAAGTACCAGGGGACCTTCCCAGTCCTATCAAATTCCAGGGTACCCTTTACCCGTCCCATCAAGTTTCCAGGGAAAACCCCAAACCCGTCCCAACAAGTAACCCGGGGGAAACCCTTCCCAGTCCTATCAAGTACCAGGGAAACCCTTTACCAGTCCTATCAATACCGGGGGGCCTTCACCGGGCCCCATCAAATACCAGGGTACCTTCACCAGCCTATCAATACCCGGGTAACCCTTTTCCCCGTCCTATCAAGTTCCCGGGGGACCTACCAGGCCTATCAAGTACCCGGGTACCTTCACCAGTCCCATCAAGTACCAAGGGGGACCCTTTACCCGTCCTATAAGGGACCAGGGTACCTTTACCAGTCCCATCAATTTCCCAGGGGACCTTCACCAGTCCTTTCAAGTTCCCGGGTTAAACCCTTTACCAGTCCTTTTCAAGTACCAGGGGACCTTCACCAGTCCTATAATTTCCGGGGACCTTCCCATCCTATCAAGTACCTGGGCCTTCCCCGGGCCTATCAAGTACCCCGGGTTTTCTTCACCAGTCCCCCAACAAGTACCAGGGTTAAACCTTTTACCAGTCCTAATTTGGGGACCCACCCGCCAACAAAAGGGGGCCTTACCGGCCCTTTTTTTACCAAGGTACCCAACCCCCCATTTGGTGGGGTATTACCGCCTTCGGGCCGGGGCTTGGGGCCCCCCTTTTTCAAAAAAGGGCCCCCCACTTGGGGCCCCACCCACGAGGGAAGCCCAAAAATTTTTATAAAACAAGGACCCCCCAACCAAAACCAAAACCCGAAGGGTGGAATTTTTTGGAAAAGGGGGTAAAGGGGGTTGGGTTTAAAAAATGGGGGGAAAAAATTTTGAGGGAAAAAGTTGGTAGTAAAAAAGCAAAGGGAGAAGAGAAAGGGAAAAGGGGGAAGGCGGAGGGAGGAAGAGGGGGAAGAAAGAGGAGGAAGAAGAGTAGGAGAAACACAGCAACAGGAGGAGCGCAGTTGCAAAAAGGGGGCAGGCAGCAAATAACAAAAGAAGCAGCAGCAGTAGCAACAGGGGCAGCAGCGTAGCAACAGGAGGCAAGGGAGCAGTAGGAGCAGGGAGGTAAAGGGGGAAACAAAGCTGTTTTTCCCTTTAATCTAAAATGTTTTTATTTTAAAAAAACCGGGGAAATGGGTTTCCCAAAAAACCCCCCAAGGGGGTTTTTAGATAAAACCCCGGTTTAAAAAACCCCCTGGTTTTAAACGGGGGTATTGATACCCCCGGTTTTGAACCTCCGGTATAAACTGCTACACCACATCGCTGCTTCACGTCACATCAACACAGGCTAACGCACCCCAACCGACATCATGTGAAGTTGTCAAGGAAAAACGTGGATGCTCTGTTTGACTTTTATCCATTTACCTTTACCCGTTATCTTAAACTTTTTCCTCTTATCTGTTATCCTCTTTTCCCGTTATTGTTTCTTGGATTATTTCTCCACGACTCGGTCTAACCCGACCCCCCAAGTTGCAAGAAATACGGATTAACACCTGTTAAGGACATATGCAATGAACTGCATTTGTATACGAATTTAAGTATTAGTTTGCAAGAATTTCCTGTCACCCCCTAAGGTTAGAACAAGAGGCCCCCCGTCCTGCCAGAGTGCAAAAAATTTTAAAAGGTTTTTCCCCTTTTGTATTTGTTTGACTAACGATAACCTCCCAGGATCGGTACCACTTAAAAATAATAATAATCTTTATTTTTACAAGTCAGGGTTTAAATTTTTCAGACCATAGCTGCAACAGGGCATACTAAATTTCAGAAAAGCCCCGCTTATGCAAAGCATTTTTGGGGCAAAAACCCAAATTTTTTTTGTCCCCAGATGCAACCCACAACGGCATTAACACCGGGCACCTCTTACTGCTAGGGAACAGGGACAGCAGGGGTCTTAAGGAAACACGCCCGAAATTTTTTCAAAACCCCTACCGGGGATGAACCACGGACCTCATGGGGCGAGTTGGTACGCTAGCAATCGGCACGGGACACCCCCGTTAAAAGTATTAAGAGAGACGGATTCCCACCCAAAACTAACTCCAGCCCTGCTCAACGTTGTACCCCCAAAAGCTTCTTCTGAACTTGTCTTGGAGTTTTTAAAGAAGGACATTAAATTTTGGGGTATGAACCCAAAAGGGGGTTACCAAGAGACCCTGCTGCCTTAAACCCCTGGCTCCTTCAACACCCCTGCTACCTTCCCCCTTGGCTCCTTCAAAAACCCCTGGCTGCCCCTTTAACACCCCGGGGTGCCTTCCCCCAAAACCCCTGGCGCCTTCAACACCCCTCTTTTCCTTCAACACCCCCTGGGGCCTTTAACAACCCCTGGTGTCTTCAACACCCCTGGCGCCTTAAACCCCCCCCTGCCTTCAACACCCCTGGCTGCCTTCAACACCCCGGCTGCCCTTTAAAAAACCCCCTGGCTGCCTTCAACACCCCTGGCTCCTTCAAAAACCCCGGTTTTCCTTCAACACCCCGGCTGCCCTTTAACACCCCTGGCTGCCTTCAACACCCCGGGTGCCTTCAACACCCCCCCGCTGCCTTCAACACCCCTCTGCCCTTTACACCCCCGGGTGCCTCAAACCCCGGGTGCCCTTTAACACCCTGGGTGCCTTCAACACCCCCGGGTGCCTTCAACCCCCTGGCTGTCTTCAACACCCCGGGCCCTTTAACACCCCGGCTGCCTTTAACACCCCTGGCTGCTTCAACACCCTGGCTGCCTTCAACACCCCTGGGGTGCCTTCAAAAACCCCCTGCTGCCTTCAACACCCCGGCTGCCTTCAAACCCCTGGGGCCTTTAAAAACCCCCCGGCTGCCCCCCAACACCCCTTTGGGGGGTGCCTTTAAAAAACCCCGGCTGTCTTCAACACCCCGGCGCCTTCAACACCCGGGGTCCTTCAACACCCCCCGGCTGCCTTCAACACCCCGGGCCCTTTAAAAACCCCCGGGTGCCTTCAACACCCTGGCTGCCTTAAAAACCCCTGGGCCTTCAACACCCCCGGCTGCTTCAACCCCCTGCTTTCTTTAACACCCCTGGGTGCCTTCAACACCCCTGGCGTCTTCAGGACTCCTCGCGCCTTTAACCCCCTGGCTGTTTCAACACCCTGCAGCCATCAAAACCCCCGGCTGCTTTTAACACCCCCGGCTGCCTTCAACACCCCCGGTGTCTTCAGGACTCCCGGCCCTTCAACACCCCTGGCGCTTCAAAACTCCTGGCTGCCTTCAACACCCCTGGGTGCCTTCAAAACCCCTGGGTGCCTTCAACACCCCCGGCTGCCTTCAACACCCCCGGCTGCCTTTTAACACCCCCGGCTGCCTTCAACACCCCGGCTGCCTTCAACACCCCGGCTGCCTCAACACCCCCCTGCCTTTAAAACCCCCGGCGCCTTCAACACCCCTGGCTGCCCTTTAACCCCCTGGCTACCTTCAAACCCCTGGGTGCCTTTAACCCCCGGGTACCTTTAAAAATCCTGCTCCTTCAACACCCCTGCTGCCTTCAACAACCCCCGGCTGCCTTCAACACCCCTGGGCCTTCAAAAACCCCCCGGGTGCCCTTAAACACCCCGGCTGCCTTCAAACCCTGGCTCCTTTAAAAACCCCCGGTACCTTCAACACCCCTGGGGTCTTTAAAACCCCCTGGCTGCCTTCAACCCCTGGCTCCTTCAAACACCCTGGCTACCTTCAACACCCCTGGCTGCCTTCAACACCCCTGGCTGCCTTCAACACCCCTGGCGCCTTCAAACCCCCGGGTGTCTTTCAACACCCCGCGCCTTCAAACCCCGGGGTGTCTTCAGGGCTCCTGGCGCCTTCAAAACCCCCCCGGGTGCCTTCAACAACCCCTGGCTGTTCAACACCCCTGGCTGCCTTTAAAACCCCCGGGTGCTTCAGGACTCCCGGGTGCCTTCAACCCCCTGGGTGTCTTTAACACCCCTGGCTGTCTTCAACACCCTGCTGCCTTAAAAACCCCGGCTGCTTTGATCCCCCTGCCTTCAAAACCCCGGGGTCTTCAACACTCCTGGCGCCCCCAACCCCCTGGTGTCTTCAAAACCCCGGCTGCCTTCAACAAAACCCCCGGCTGTCTTCAGGGCTCCTGGCTCCTCAAACCCCTGGGGTGTCTTCAAACTCCTGGTGCCTTTAACACCCCTGGCGCCCTTTAACACCCTGGTGCCTTCAACACCCCCGGCTGTTTTCACACCCCTGGCGTCTTCAACACCCCTGGTCCCTTTAACACCCCTGGCTGTTTCAGGCTCCTGGGTGCCTTTAACACCCCTGGCTTCTTTTGAAACCCCCGGCTGTCTTCAACACCCCTGGCTGTCTTTTCAACACCCCTGGTGCCCTTCAACCCCCTGAGCCTCAAAACCCCCCGGCTGTTTCAGGACCCTGGTGCTTCAAAACCCTGGGTGCCTTTTACATGGCTGTCTTCAAAACCCCTTTTGTTTCAACCCGCTGATGCCTTTAAAAAACCCCTGGCTGTCTTCAACACCCCGGGTGTTTTTCCCAAAACCCCTGGCGCCCTTTAACACCCTGGGTGTCTTCAGGGGCTCCTGGGGCCCTTTAAAACCCCGGCGTCTTTAAAACCCCTGGCTGCCTTTTAACACCCCCCGGGGTCTTCAACACCCTGGCTTCTTCAGGATCCTGGGTGCCTTCAACCCCTGGCTGCTACGGAAAATCCTGGTGCCTTTAACCCCCGGCTGTCTTCAACACCCCTGGGTCCTTTAGCACCCCTGGCTGTCTTAAAGGGTCCCGGTTTTCCTTCAACAAACCCCCGGTGTCTTCAAAACCCTTGGGTGCCTTTAACCCCCTGGCTCCTTTAAAACCCCGGTGCCTTTAACACCCCTGGCTTTGTTTCAACCCCCGGCGTCTTTAACACCCCGGCTTCCTTTTAACACCCCTGGTCCTTCAAAAACCCCGGCTTTTTCAACACCCCCGGCTGCCTTTAAAAACCCCCGGCTGCCTTCAACCCCTGGCTGCCCCTTTAACCCCCTGGCTGTCTCACACCCCCGGCGCCTTTAACACCCCGGCTGTCTTAACACCCCCCGGCTGTTTCAAAACCCCCGGTGTCTTTCCCCACCCCCGGGTGTCTTTCCCGGGCTCCTGGTGCCTTTAACAACCCCGGCTGCTACAGGGGCTCCTGGCTGCCTTCAAAAACCCCTGGGGTGTCTTTAACCCCCCCGGCTGTCTTCAGCCCCGGCTGTCTTCAGGGTCCTGGCTGCCCAACACCCCTGCTGCTTCAACACCCCGGCTGCCTTCAAAACCCCCGGCTGCCTTCAACCCCCTGGTGTTTCAACACCCCTGGTGTCTTCAACACCCCTGGTCCTTCAACACCCCGGTGCCTTCAAACCCCTGCTGTCTTCAACACCCCCCCCTTCAACACCCCGGCTGTCTTCAACACCCCTGGCTGCCTTCAACCCCCTGCTGCCTCAAAAACCCCCCGGGTGCCTTCCAAAAAACCCCCCGGCGCCTTCAAAACCCCCCGGTTTCCTTCAACACCCCGGTGCCTTTAAAAACCCCGGCTGCCTTTAACACCCCTGGGTGCCCTTCAACACCCCCGGGGTCTTCAACACCCCGGCTGTCTTCAACCCCGGCGCCTAAAAAACCCCTGGCGCCTTTAACACCCCTGGTGTCTTCAACACCCCTGGCTGCCTTCAAACACCCCTGGCTGTCTTCAAAACCCCCCTGCCTTCAACACCCCTGCGCCCTTTAACACCCCTGGGTGCCTTCAACACCCCTGGCTCCTTTAAACCCCTGGGTGCCTTCAACACCCCTGGCTGCCTTCAACACCCCTGGCTGTCTTCAACACCCCTGGCTGCCTTCAACACCTCTGGCTGCCTTCAACACCCCTGGCTGCCTTCAACACCCCTGGCTGTCTTCAACACCCCTGGCTGCCTTCAACACCCCTGGCTGCCTTCAGGACTCGTGGTTCGTATGTTGGACTACGTGCGGCCAGCAGTAACAGCCTGGTTCATCAGGGCCTGGTCAACGACCAGGGAAGGTCATGACCTAAGTAAAGCAAAACAATGGTCATTCCTAACAGCTCTAAGTTACTTAGACACAAAAGCCAGTTTGAATTTCAAAAACCACAGGTCGATTCGTCAGACTGTTGGTGCTAGCAGCACGCAGACTACGTTGGACTGCGTGCTTCCAGCACCAACAACTTGATGGAACCATCAAGCAGGAGACTGAATAAGAGGTTGAGATTATGGAGGAGGTACAAAAAGTTGAGGAAAATCATCACCACCACCAGCTGCTGCATCAGCCAGATCATCAATGGATGAAGGCAGTGTTTATCAACACCACCAGCTGATGCATCAACTGCTGATGTTCTCTGATAACACCTCACTCCCTTCTATCATCAACCTCCATCTACTAAATTTATTAATCTGTGGCTTCCCCTCTAACATCAACTGTTTACTCATTTATCTACACCTTCCTCTACCACTGTCTCTGTTGCTTTACATAAATACCGTAAAAGCAGACTGATAGACTGACGATATCGACTCCAGGTTGAGGGACAGATTACCTCAAACTCATCCTTATCTTCCACCCTTCTCTGCATTGGACTGAAGAACCCATTGTTTCTTCCCACATCTCGTCGGTATCACTAAACCATTTTTCAATTTCCGTTATGTTAATGGTGCTATAGATCATTCCTTGAGGTTGTGATTGAAAAATTTTGGAAGCCCTTGCAATGTGATTCCCTTTCATAGTGGTTGAATGGTACAGCGTTGGGTCTGCTACCCGCATGCACCACGGTTCGACTGTCCGTCCATTCTCTAGCTCATTCAATGACAGCCCTTCGTTACGACTTGCATATGCGGTCTTATGTTCGCATTTTTCCCAGTTCTTGATTGGATATTCTCAGTAACTTTACACACACACACACACACACACACACACACACAGCAGGGAGAGAGAGGACCTAGTAGCAATCAGTGAAGAGGCGGGGCCAGGAGCTATGACTCGACCCCTGCAACCACAAATAGGCGAGTACAAATAGGTGAGTACATTCACTACACACACACATACACACACAAACTACACACACACACACACACACACACACTACACATACACTACACATAACACACACACACACACACACACACACACAAACTACACACACACTACACATACACTACACATACACTACACATACACTACACACTACACACACACACACACACTACACACACACACACACACACACACTACACACACTACACACACACTACACACACACACTACACACACACACACACACACACACACACACACTACACACACACACACACACACACACACACACACACTACACACATACAAACATATGAAAGGCTCCTTGGAGCTAGTAATCACGTGGTTCTGAGCTTTAAATACATAGAGTTACAAGTGGAGAGGGTAATAGGAGTAGGATGGGAAAAGCCAAACTACAAAAGGGGGGACTACACAATTATGAGGAGCTTCCTGCAGGAGGTTCAGTGGGAAAGTCAGTAAACGATATGATGGACTACGTGACAACAAAATGCAAGGAGGCAGAGGAGAGGTTTGTTCCCAAGGGCAACAGAAATAATGGGAAAATCAGAACAAGCCCCTGGTTTACCCAAAGGTGTAGGGAGGCAAAACCTAAATGCACTAGAGAATGGAAAAAGTACAGAAGGAAAAGGGCCCAGGAAAATAGATTAGTCGAAGAGCCAGAAACGAGTATGCACAGATAAGGAGGGAGGCCCAGAGACAGTACGAAAACAACATAGCATCGAAAGTCAAGTCTGACCCAAAGCTGTTGTATAGCCACATCAGGAGGAAGACAACAGTCAAGGGTCAGGTAATCAGGCTGAGGAAAGTAGGTGAGGAGCTCACAAGAAAAGAACAAGAAGTATGCGAGGAGCTCAACATGAGCTTTAAGGAAGTATTTACAGTGGACATACAAAGGACTCTGGGAAGTCAAAACAGAGAGGTAAACCAACAAGGGATATACCAACAAATGTTGGATGAAATACACACAACCAAGGAGGTGAAGAAGCTGCTAAGTGACCTTGATACCTTAAAGGCGGTGGGACCGGACACTAATCCATGGGTTCTTAAAGAGGGAGCAGAGATGCTGTGTGTGCCACTAACAATTTTCACTGAAACCGGCTAACTACCTGAGGTATGGAAGACGGCAAATGTAGTCCCCATTTTTAAGGAGACAAACACGAGGCACTTAACTATAGATCAGTGTCACTGACGTGTGTAGTATGCAAAGTCATGGAGAAGATTATCAGGAGTAGAGTGGTGGAGCACCTAGAACGGGACAAGCTTATAGATGACAAGCAGCACGAATTCAAAGGAAGGCAAATCCTTTGTCATAAACCTACTGGAGTTTTATGACAAGGTAATGGAAGTAAGACACAAGAGAGAGGTGGGTAGATTGCATTTTCTTGAACTTCAAGAAGGCTTTCTACACAGTTCCTCACAAGCGACTAGTGCAGAAACTAGAGGATCAGGCGCATATAACAGGAAGGGCACTGCAATGGATCAGAGAATACCTGACAGGGAAGCAACAACGAGTCATGGTACGTGATAAGGTATCACAGTGGGCGCCTGTGACGAGCGGGATTCCACAGGGGTCAGTCCTATGACCAGTGCCATTTTTGATATATGTGAATGACATGACGGAAGGGACAGACTCAGAAGTGTCCCTGTTTGCAGATGATGTGAAATTAATGAGGAGAATTAAGTCGGCCGAGGATCAGGCAGGACTACAAAGAGGCCTTTACAGGCTGGAAGCTTGATCCAGCAACTGGCCCCTCGAATTTAACCCCGCCAAATGCAAAGTCAGGAAGATCGGGGAAGGGAAAGTAGACAGCACAGAGTATAGGCTACGTAGCCAAAGACTGCAAACCTCACTCAAGGAGAAATATCTTGGGGTGAGCCTAACACCGTGCACGTCTCCGGAAGCACACACCAACCAGATAACTGCTGCAGCATATGGGAGCCTGGCAAACCTGAGAATAGCGTTCCGATACCTCAGTAAGGAATCGTTCAAGACTCTGTACACCGTGTACGTCAGGCCCATACTGGAGTATGCAGCACCAGTTTGGAACCCACACTTGGTCAAGCACGTCAAGAAATTGGAGAAAGTGCAAAGGTTTGCAACAAGGCTAGTTCCAGAGCTAAGAAGAATATCCTACAAAGAAAGATTAATGGAAATCGGCCTGATGATACTGGAGGACAGGAGGGTTAAGGAAGACATGATAACGATATACAAAATACTGCGAGGAATTGACAAGGTGGACAGAGACAGGATGTTCCAGAGATGGGACACAAACAAGGGGTCAAAATTGGAAGTTGAAGACTCTGATGCGTCAAAGAGATGTTAGGAAATATTTCTTTTATCACAGAGTTGTCATGGCAATTGACGTAGTGGAGGCAGGAACTATACATAGTTTTAAGACGAGGTATGATAAAGCTCATGGAGCAGGAAGAGTGACCTAGTAGTGACCAGTGAAGAGGCGGAGCCAGGAGCTGTGACTCGACCCCTGTAACCACAACTAGTTGAGTACACACACACACACACACACACACACACACACACACACACACACACACAGAAGCGACCAGTGAAGAGGTGGGGCTAGAAGCTATGAATCGACCCCTGCAAACACAAATAGGTGAGTACACACGACTTAAAAGATACATTGTTGGTACAAAGATGGGATATACAGTTTTTATGGCATTACAAATTCGAAAATCACATGCCCCAGCTGTGAGGACATGGGGCATATACCCAGGATACAGCAGGCATTACCCCTCTGAACCGCAGCGTTGAGTCGCTGAAATAGAAAACTAGCCGCCTTGGGATCCCTAGTTACCCTGATGAGTCTCTCACCTAGCTCGTTAAGGAACGTCTATATACATATAATCAGCTAAGATTGTAGGTGATAAAGAAAGTGACACTGATCAGAACTATTAATAAGAAAGAAGTATTTCCACACTGTCCTGACACACACACATTAGAGCTGTAATAATGTGGAGAGAGTGATAACTGGGAGCGAGTGTCAGGTGATTGTCAGGTGTAAAAACGGGCATCAATCAGCAGGTGGTCCAAGACAAACACAACACCCAAACACACTGTCGACAGTCACCAGTCAATAAACCCATCAGTCAGCTGCCGGTCAAGTATGCAAACAACCTCGTCAATCAGCTGGGCGTCACAACTGTAAATAGAGGCACATCGTATATAGTAGCGTAGGGT
>NC_069412.1:49812596-50040096 GCF_026875155.1 Cherax quadricarinatus
AGTAAAGTTGTCCAGAAGGACAATCTTACACTGCCGCCGCATACTGCAGGGCGAGTCACTGGATTGTTTTTGTTTGGTTTGTTGAAGCGTGGGTTAGCATGGCCATGGTTCAGTGACACCTGACAACGACCATCAGCAGACATTACCCGTACTGACAAACCAACTTGTCTGCCTAATGTTCACAAGGTCGTCGCCTCACACTTCCCTGTCGCGCCTCGGGCCTAGACTAGCCTTTCCCACCAATAGCCAGATCACTGTTAATACTAGCACCATAACGTAAACACACCAGTTCATCAAGGACTGCCTGGACAAACCCATCATCAAGGACTGCCTTGACAAACCCATCATCAAGGACTGCCTGGACAAACCCATCAAGTTCCTTCTGTCTTGAAAACATTAGGCTTCTTAGTTGAAATTCCTCCAATATATGAAGCGAGGGGTGCTACAAATTCTTGGGTCCTTCACACTTAATATAATAATATCGTTATTTACTACAAGTACATGTACAAAGTATACAGGTCTAGCTGACATCAATGACATACTAATATACAGAAAGCCCCTTGTTATGCTGAGCATTTCCCGCAAATTAGGTCAGTTTTTGTCCCAGGATGCGACCCACACCAGTCCACTAACACCCAGGTACTCCTTTTACTGATCGGTAAACATGGACAACCGGTGTAAAGAAACACGCTCAATGTTTCTACCCTCGCTGGGAATCGAACCCGGGACCTCGCCGTGTGAAGAGAGATTTAGCCACAAAATCTGTGTAGGTTTTTACACCCTTGCCTGAAACATAGGTGATAAGTGCGTATTGCCTTCCAACACGGTGGTGTTGTATTTCCAACACGCAGCTTCCAACTAAGGTACGCAAGCAGTACCACAAGCTTGCGTGGTGTTGGCCGTGAGTTTGAAAGCACGCCCGGGATTAGTGATTGAACTCTGTGAGAGGCAGAGGCTTACACACGAGTGTAGTGGTGGATGCACTCTAGATGAGGGTCATGTAGGTGTGGGGGTAGTGGTGGATTACACACTGATGGTGGTAGTGGTGGTAGCTGACTGTTGATTGTCAAGTGCTGGTAGCAATGGTGGTGGTACAAGTTACAGTTGATTGTCAACTATACTCAGATGATAGTGGTGGTAATGATGACTGGTGATAATGGTGGATGTAAACTAAGAGGCCACATGACAGAAAGTCACGTACTGCAAACTGTCAGTGAGAGAGAGAGAGAGAGAGAGAGAGAGAGAGAGAGAGAGAGAGAGAGAGAGAGAGCAAAGCTAAACTCCCGATGCTACGAAATTTCCACCACAAGGAGACTAAGAAAACTGGGACCTCCCCCGCCCCTCTTCCTAGAACAGGAAACTGAGACCTTCTCCCCCCCCCTCCCCCAGGGAGGACAGGAAACACGAAGTGGGAAAAAACGTACATAAGCAGTAATGAAAAACCTGCCGAGCCCACGAGTAAGGAAACAAGAGTGAGGAAAGGAGACGAGTCAGCACGAGGCTCTTGCTACAAAAAGAATATGACGCTGCAGAAATTATTTACAGGAACCCACTAGCTGCCAGCAGTCTTGTAGCATTCAGTACCTGCTGGAAATGGGAATGGAGAACACGAAGTAAACGTGTAACAGGAAATGGGTCTGCAATGGGTGCAAAAGAAGCATCAATGCAACAGAGTTTGAGTCAAGCAATAAAAGGAATAGGACCTTTGTGTGACCCAATACGAAAGGTATAACGGCCATTCTCCCTAATCAGTACAGCCGCCAAAAAACTGAAAAAAAGGCAAATGTGGTCCCCATACATAAAAACCAGGACGGACATACAACATACAATGACTAACCTGCACACTGTCAAAAGAACTGGAGAAGATTGTAATGAAAAGAATATTGGAACACTCGGGGAGAACATTCTTTACAGAAAACCAACACAGACTGAAGCATGGGAAATCCTCTCTCTTAGGAATTTTAAGAGTTGTAAATGATTATTTATTGAAACTGATCCCCTCAAGGAAGGTTCCTTGATGTTGGTGAGGGGCTCTTGATTTAGGGAATTGGATCTGTGCTCCAGTTCCCTGAATTAAGCCTGAATGCATTCCACATCCACCCCAGGCGCTGTATAATCCTCCGGGTTTAGCCCTTCCCCTTGATTATAATAATAATAATAATAATAATAATTGAAACTGATAGCAAAACTAATATGAGGCTTTTTTCACTGAAATTTTGGCACTGTTAAGTTACTTGAAGGTGCTGAGATAGTGACTTCAGAGCTCCGAGAAAATTTTCTGCACTCATGAGCACAGAGTTTTTAATAACACGTAAACAAACACAAGGACACATTAGAATACACTTCAGTCCTGGGTACTTGATCCATCTAATATACACAGGTCAAGAATTTCCAGCAATCGGAAAGTTGTGATAGGGTCAGGACCACAGGATCGACCTCTGCTAGCACAAACAAGTTGGTACCACACACACACACACACACACACACACACACACACACACACACACACACACACACACACATACTTCCTCACTTTGCGAACTTGATGACACATCGAAGTCCATTAGCTTCACCCACAATTTTCAGCTGGTCCAACAACTTCCCCCAACACCTGAGTACTCTCGTGCCATCATTTGAACCCAACGCCAAAAATCACCCTATGAAAGGTCTCTGCTTTGGAAGCGAGTTCTCTACCACCACCACCACCACCACCACAGAGTTCACCAGCCCTGTGGAGTGCTTCCCCGACCCACACAAACCTGATGATTCCGATAAGTCATCGCCCCACCGACTGGGTCCCAAAGCAGGCTTACCGAGGTCATGGACTGATCAGTCAGTTCAGAATATTCCTTCTGGTTGATGGCCTGCTTATTCAGCAAGCAGCCCAACGCAGGAACCAGGCCATGGAGCCTGACGGACTGACCATCTCAATTCCTCTACTTCAGTATATTAGTCATCTAAGTTTGAATATTAAACTTCAGTCTGCTGTACAGATGATACATTTAGGCACATGTGTCTTAGTCATCTACCTGTCGATATTATATACCCGTTGCCTGAACGCTAAAGCTCTCGCTTCACACGGCGAGGGTCTGCGTTCGATTCCCAGCGCAGGTAGAAACACTGGACGTGTTTCTTTACACCGGTTGTCTATGTTCACCCATCAGTAAAATGGGTACCTGGGTGTTAGTGGACTGGTGCGAGTCGCATCCTGGGACAAAACTGACCTTATTTGCCAGAAATGTTCTAACAAGCGGCTTTCTATATAGTAGTATGTCATTGATGTCAGCTAGACATGTACTTGTAGTAAATAAAGATATTATTATTATTATTATTATTATTATTATTATTATTATTATTATTATTATTATTATTATTATTTTTATTAACCCTCTCACTGTCTCCTTCACAGAATAACGTCAGATTCCAGTGACGCCAGATTCCAGTGACGCTCACGCAGATCAACGTCTTAATTACCCTAAGTAATTTACACTATGTATGATAATTATACATATATGTGTACCTGTGCCTATATAAACCTACTAAATATGCAATGAGTGGTAAATTTTGGCCTAGACATGAGAGAACGGATCTGTGTAACGAGTGCGCACAGACGCAAAAAAAACAAAGCTCTGACCTTGTGTTTGGGTTTTGGCAGATACAGGAAGCAAAACCCAGCTGATCAAGAATCGTCTTTAGCAACCAATCGAATTCTTTCTTGAAAATACCTGGGTGTCTTGTGGTAATTACCTTTACACTTGAAGGGTCTTAAAGTACAGTGCCTGTATTGATTACAGCCACAATACCTGCACTGCTTAAAGCCACAATACCTGCACTGCTTAAAGCCACAATACCTGCACTGCTTAAAGCCACAATACCTGCACTGCTTAAAGCCACAATACCTGCACTGCTTAAAGCCACAATACGTGTACTGCTTAAAGCCACAATACTTGCACTGCTTAAAGCCACAATACCTGCACTGCTTAAAACCACAATACCTGCACTGCTTAAAGCCACAATACTTGCACTGCTTAAAGCCACAATACCTGCACTGCTTAAAGTCACAATACCTGCACTGCTTAAAACCACAATACCTGCACTGCTTAAAACCACAATACCTGCACTGCTTAAAGCCACAATACCTGCACTGCTTAAAACCACAATACCTACACTGCTTAAAGCCACAATACCTGCACTGCTTAAAGCTACAATACTTGCACTGCTTAAAACCACAATACCTGCACTGCTTAAAGCCACAATACCTGCACTGCTTAAAGCCACAATACCTGCACTGCTTAAAGCCACAATACCTGCACTGCTTAAAGCCACAATACCTGCACTGCTTAAAGCCACAATACGTGTACTGCTTAAAGCCACAATACTTGCACTGCTTAAAGCCACAATACCTGCACTGCTTAAAACCACAATACCTGCACTGCTTAAAGCCACAATACTTGCACTGCTTAAAGCCACAATACCTGCACTGCTTAAAGTCACAATACCTGCACTGCTTAAAACCACAATACCTGCACTGCTTAAAACCACAATACCTGCACTGCTTAAAGCCACAATACCTGCACTGCTTAAAACCACAATACCTACACTGCTTAAAGCCACAATACCTGCACTGCTTAAAGCTACAATACTTGCACTGCTTAAAACCACAATACCTGCACTGCTTAAAGCCACAATACCTGCACTGCTTAAAGCCACAATACCTGCACTGCTTAAAGCCACAATACCTGCACTGCTTAAAGCCACAATACCTGCACTGCTTAAAGCCACAATACGTGTACTGCTTAAAGCCACAATACTTGCACTGCTTAAAGCCACAATACCTGCACTGCTTAAAACCACAATACCTGCACTGCTTAAAGCCACAATACTTGCACTGCTTAAAGCCACAATACCTGCACTGCTTAAAGTCACAATACCTGCACTGCTTAAAACCACAATACCTGCACTGCTTAAAACCACAATACCTGCACTGCTTAAAGCCACAATACCTGCACTGTTTAAAACCACAATACCTACACTGCTTAAAGCCACAATACCTGCACTGCTTAAAGCTACAATACTTGCACTGCTTAAAACCACAATACCTGCACTGCTTAAAGCCACAATACCTGCATTGCTTAAAGCCACAATACCTTCACTGCTTAAAGCCACAATACCTGCACTGCTTAAAGCCACAATACCTGCATTGCTTAAAGCCACAATACCTTCACTGCTTAAAACCACAATACCTGCACTGCTTAAAGCCACAATACCTGCATTGCTTAAAGCCACAATACCTGTATTTCTTGAAGTTCGCAAGATTTTTCATGTACTTGACGCGTTTATGAGACAAAGATAAGCCCAGCAAACTTGGCAAGAGTGCAAAACATTTACAAAGTTCCCGTTTTACTAAAGTGCAGTTTAATGAGATTCTTTATTGGCAACGTTTCGCCCACACAGGAGACTTTACCATGTCACAAACACATACACGTTTCTGTCTCCTGTTCCTTCTTGGGGCTAATTTACTGTATCATGTTGCTTCCAGGTTACTAGGAAGACAGTACCTGTCTGGATGCTATGAACCTTGTACCTACAAGGTTCATACCATGAACCTACTATCAACATGACATATGATAAGATAGTACCTGTCGTACACAGATTTATAAAAACTATCCACAGTCAGGAGACTAAAATTAGTTGAGTACAAGAGTAACCAGTAGAACAGAGGTTTAAGTGGTAGAGATGCTCTGCTCTGAGAGGCAACAGATGGGTTCTTAATCCCTCAGGTTAAGAACCCCTTGATGCTGGTAAAGGGCTCTTGATCCAAGGAGTTAAAACTACCTTTCCCTTCCCATCAAACCTGATTATTTTCCCCATTTTTCCATTCGCTACCGCTGACGTGTCTGTGGCCTAGGGTCAGGCTTCCCCGATGACCACTTGGTCAACCAGGTTGTTTGTGTTGACAGCCAGTAGGCCTACTGCTGATCCAGTACTTGCAGGAGGGGGCTGTTCAAATCCTTAAAACTTGCGTCTTTCTTCCTGATATCTGGTGATAGTAGGTTGAAGAGTCTTGGGCCACACATGTTGACACAGTGTTCTCTAACTGTGCCTAAGACTCTTTCTCTAATATATTCAATAATAACCCACATTATAACCAAACCAGAGGATTGACTGACCAGTATATTTCGATCACCTTTCTGTGATTCTCTTCATTAGATGTTATGTATTTCGCTTCGCTAAGTTAAGAAAGATCCTTGAGGACTTAGTCCCCAGTTTGTAGACTGGGGACTAAGTCCTCAAGGACCTTCCATGTATATAAATTAACAGGCATCTTTCTATTCTCCGTTCGAGAGGGAATGATCATGGTAGAGGCGTTCGAGAGGGAATGGTCATGGTAGAGGCGTTCAAGAGGGAATGATCATGGTAGAGGCGTTCGAGAGGGAATGATCATGGTAGAGGCGTTCAAGAGGGAATGATCATGGTAGAGGCGTTCGAGAGGGAATGATCATGGTAGAGGCGTTCAAGAGAGAATGATCATGGTAGAGGCGTTCGAGAGGGAATGATCATGGTAGAGGCGTTCAAGAGAGAATGATCATGGTAGAGGCGTTCAAGAGGGAATGATCATGGTAGAGGCGTTCAAGAGGGAATGATCATGGTAGAGGCGTTCGAGAGGGAATGATCATGGTAGAGGCGTTCAAGAGGGAATGATCATGGTAGAGGCGTTCAAGAGGGAATGATCATGGTAGAGGCGTTCAAGAGGGAATGATCATGGTAGAGGCGTTCAAGAGGGAATGATCATGGTAGAGGCGTTCAAGAGGGAATGATCATGGTAGAGGCGTTCAAGAGGGAATGATCATGGTAGAGGCGTTCAAGAGAGAATGATCATGGTAGAGGCGTTCGAGAGGGAATGATCATGGTAGAGGCGTTCAAGAGAGAATGATCATGGTAGAGGCGTTCAAGAGGGAATGATCATGGTAGAGGCGTTCGAGAGGGAATGATCATGGTAGAGGCGTTCAAGAGAGAATGATCATGGTAGAGGCGTTCAAGAGGGAATGATCATGGTAGAGGCGTTCAAGAGGGAATGGTCATGGTAGAGGCGTTCGAGAGGGAATGGTCATGGTAGAGGCGTTCAAGAGGGAATGGTCATGGTAGAGGCGTTCGAGAGGGAATGATCATGGTAGAGGCGTTCAAGAGGGAATGGTCATGGTAGAGGCGTTCGAGAGGGAATGGTCATGGTAGAGGCGTTCAAGAGGGAATGGTCATGGTAGAGGCGTTCGAGAGGGAATGGTCATGGTAGAGGCGTTCGAGAGGGAATGGTCATGGTAGAGGCGTTCGAGAGGGAATGATCATGGTAGAGGCGTTCAAGAGGGAATGGTCATGGTAGAGGCGTTCGAGAGGGAATGGTCATGGTAGAGGCGTTCGAGAGGGAATGGTCATGGTAGAGGCGTTCAAGAGGGAATGGTCATGGTAGAGGCGTTCAAGAGGGAAATGGTCATGGTAGAGGCGTTCAAGAGGGAATGGTCATGGTAGAGGCGTTCAAGAGGGAATGGTCATGGTAGAGGCGTTCAAGAGGGAATGATCATGGTAGAGGCGTTCGAGAGGGAATGGTCATGGTAGAGGCGTTCAAGAGGGAATGGTCATGGTAGAGGCGTTCAAGAGGGAATGGTCATGGTAGAGGCGTTCAAGAGGGAATGATCATGGTAGAGGCGTTCAAGAGGGAATGATCATGGTAGAGGCGTTCAAGAGGGAATGATCATGGTAGAGGCGTTCGAGAGGGAATGATCATGGTAGAGGCGTTCAAGAGGGAATGGTCATGGTAGAGGCGTTCAAGAGGGAATGATCATGGTAGAGGCGTTCGAGAGGGAATGATCATGGTAGAGGCGTTCAAGAGGGAATGGTCATGGTAGAGGCGTTCAAGAGGGAATGATCATGGTAGAGGCGTTCGAGAGGGAATGATCATGGTAGAGGCGTTCAAGAGGGAATGATCATGGTAGAGGCGTTCAAGAGGGAATGATCATGGTAGAGGCGTTCAAGAGGGAATGATCATGGTAGAGGCGTTCAAGAGGGAATGATCATGGTAGAGGCGTTCGAGAGGGAATGGTCATGGTAGTTGGAGGCGCTCAAAATAGCTTAGAACTTTTGAAGTTTTTTCTAAGGCGGCGTAAATGACCTTTGTACTCTCTCTCCTGTCATGAAAAGTGCCATCAACACAACACTATATTCAGTTGGTGATAGAACCAGTGATGTGAACAGTGCCATCACTGAGAGAACCAGTGATATGAACAGTGCCATCACAGAGAACCAGTGATATGAACAGTGCCATCACTGAGAGAACCAGTGATATGAACAGTGCCATCACTGAGAGAACCAGTGATGTGAACAGTGCCATCACTGAGAGAACCAGTGATGTGAACAGTGCCATCACAGAGAACCAGTGATGTGAACAGTGCCATCACAGAGAACCAGTGATGTGAACAGTGCCATCACTGAGAGAACCAGTGATGTGAACAGTGCCATCACTGAGAGAACCAGTGATGTGAACAGTGCCATCACTAAGAGAACCAGTGATGTGAACAGTGCCATCACAGAGAACCAGTGATGTGAACAGTGCCATCACTGAGAGAACCAGTGATGTGAACAGTGCCATCACTGAGAGAACCAGTGATGTGAACAGTGCCATCACAGAGAACCAGTGATGTGAACAGTGCCATCACTGAGAGAACCAGTGATGTGAACAGTGCCATCACAGAGAACCAGTGATGTGAACAATGCCATCACAGAGAACCAGTGATGTGAACAGTGCCATCACAGAGAACCAGTGATGTGAACAGTGCCATCACAGAGAACCAGTGATGTGAACAGTGTCATCACAGAGAACCAGTGATGTGAATAGTGCCATCACAGAGAACCAGTGATGTGAACAGTGCCATCACAGAGAACCAGTGATGTGAATAGTGCCATCACAGAGAACCAGTGATGTGAACAGTGTCATCACAGAGAACCAGTGATGTGAACAGTGCCATCACAGAGAACCAGTGATGTGAACAGTGCCATCACAGAGAACCAGTGATGTGAACAGTGCCATCACAGAGAACCAGTGATGTGAATAGTGCCATCACAGAGAACCAGTGATGTGAATAGTGCCATCACAGAGAACCAGTGATGTGAATAGTGCTATCATTGAGAGAACCAGTGATGTGAACAGTGCCATCACAGAGAACCAGTGATATGAACAGTGCCATCACAGAGAACCAGTGATGTGAACAGTGCCATCACAGAGAACCAGTGATGTGAACAGTGCCGTCACAGAGAACCAGTGATGCGAACAGTGCCAAAATGCAAAGTGCAAGGGATTTTAAGTACAATGTTATACCCTTTAAAAGCGAGTTAAGGCTGATAATTTAAAGGTATTCTAAAGACCTAACCTCATTCCCTAAAAAAATAAAACCACGGAACAGGTGGAGATTGAAGCCACGGGTTTAATCCCCACCCGTTCCGTGGTTTGTTTGCAATCGTGCTGTTACGATTTCGTGGTTCTTTTCTTTAAACCAGTGACATGGTGGAGAACTGAAGAAAATCAGTAGCCTGAATAACGGGAAGAATCTATCGTACTCAGGAGACACAAATATGCCCGCAACCGAGACACCAGCAACGCTGGTGTGATAGACAGGTCTATAAAGTGCCAACTCAGGCACTGGCACCTTGCTGAAGTGAGATACCCAGATTCTGACAGGCACCAGTTAACATATAAATCACACTATATCTGGGTCGACTGACAGCCATCAAACATGGCTACCCTAACATAGCCGAGCACATACGCATTTACAGCAAAAACTAAACATGCATCAAAATTTACATTCGTTTCCTGAACCGCCATCAAGGTCCTTCACACTGCAACCAAGATAACGGCAACAGTAAGATAAAGGCACTGCTGATGTGGATCATCACACAGGTAAGGGGCAGTAAGAATGCTGATTTCACTGAAATCACCATTCTTAGCACCCCCGAGGGGCACTAAGAATACTGATTTCACTGAAATCACCATTCTTAGCATCCCCAAGGGGCACTAAGAATACTGATTTCACTGAAATCACCGTTCTTAGCACCCCCAAGGGGCACTAAGAATACTGATTTCACTGAAATCACCATTCTTAGCACCCCCAAGGGGCACTAAGAATACTGATTTCACTGAAATCACCATTCTTAGCACCCCCAAGGGGCACTAAGAATACTGATTTCACTGAAATCACCATTCTTAGCACCCACAAGGGGCAGTAAGAATGTTGATTTCACTGAAATCACCATTCTTAGCATCCCCAAGGGGCACTAAGAATACTGATTTCACTGAAATCACCATTCTTAGCACCCCCGAGGGGCACTAAGAATACTGATTTCACTGAAATCACCGTTCTTAGCACCCACAAGGGGCACTAAGAATACTGATTTCACTGAAATCACCATTCTTAGCACCCCCGAGGGGCACTAAGAATGTATGTCTGATACAAACTTTGCATCACACCAGAAACACCGTAGAAGAGAAAATTTACTGCACTATACTGTTACTGTAACGACAGTAGCTGCCGCTAGTATTGCTGCTGCTGCCTCTGCTGTAACTGCTACTACTTCTGCTGCAGCAGTACTGGTATTATGCAATGTTTGGGAATCTTTATTGAAGAAACGTTTCGCCAACCAGTGCTTCATCAGTCCAATACAGAGAGAACAGTAGAAGATGAGTAGTAGTTTGGGGTAATCAGTCCCTCAGCCTGGAGTCGATATGTTTACATCACAACTCTTCTCTGTTACTGAACTGAAGAAGCCACTGCCTGGATAAACGTTTCAACAATCGACTCCCACTATTGCTACTCCTGCTACTACTACTACTACTATTGCTACTATGATGATGCTGCTACTGCTGCTGCTATTACTGCTGCCGCTGTTACTAATACTTCATAATTAAATTGCAATTAATAGACACGTCGTGTTGGATAGAATACGACAAAGTGGCCCAATTAGCAAATCAATTATCTCCGGTAATTAACTCGCTTAATTACTGACCAGGAATGAGGGGATTTCGCTTGTGAATCATCCTGCACGCGTTGATTTACGCCCAATCTTGCACTGCGTTTTGTCATTCACGTTTGGCACTAGACAAGAGGCTGGTGGCACCCGAAACGAGGCTTGCGGCACGAGAGCGCGGCGGGGAGTATGAGACGCGTCTCTAGAAACCGAAACCACACACAAGGAACGTTTACAATGGAACTTTGGTAACACTGTGAAAACGAGGTCTGAATATTAAAAAAAAATTTTGCACTCTGGTCCTGAGTGCCTGAAACCCGGCAGAATAACTCAGTTAACTAGCACCTAGGCACCTACTTACTGCTAGGTGAGCACTAATAGGTGGTGGTTCTTTTAACCTAGATGTACAACCTAGCTGTGGTAATAAACTATTCATCTACAACTAGCAATGGTAAGTCAGCAGAAGCGTCAACACTTGAAGTACAGCCATTGGCAAAGGACACATACCAGAAGGCCCTTGTTAGATTGTTCAGTTGGGTTTAAATCCAATCGACTACATGAAGGCCATTAAGGTTACATACCTATTTACCACCAGTCAAGAATACTTTAATTCCTAAAATAGGGATCAAGGTAAACTCTGTGTATACACACAGACGTACACCTCTCAGTGTATATACACACAGACGTACACCTCTCAGTGTATATGCTAATGTCCTCGTTATGGTTCCTGACAGATAACCCGCCACCATCACGACGACAGACATAAACCAGTCTATTACGGTGCCCAACACGATACTTCTGACACCTCTTTCACAGGTGAGACTTAAAGAGGAGAATATCAGGCTGAAAACTGACTTTAGGATTCTGACACCTGGTGAAAGGTTGGTAAGCTGTTGTATGAAAATTGCTGAGGAACGATCATAATTATTGTGAAGAGTGCTGAGGAACGATCATAATTACTGCGACAATTCCTGAGAGTTGTGTAACATCTGGGTGTCCTTGTTGAGGAAATGTTTCTCCTGGGAGTGTCATCACCTGACCACAGTATACAAGTCACTTAAACCATACCACGGGTGGGGTTAGAACCCGCGATCAGAGAGTCATAAAACTCTAGACCGACGCGTTAGCCACTGGGCCAGCTAGTCACAACTGAAGCTAGCTGGCGAAGTGGCTAACGCGTCGGTCTGGAGTTTTGAAACTATGATCGTGGGTTCTAACCCCACCCGTGGTATGGTTCATGTTGCATAAGTGTCTCACTCTTTATAATTACGTACTCTTGACAATAGTAAAGAACCACATATTTAAGTCAAGGTTCTTCACCCCGTAAACAGCTGATAACAGGGGTTCTAATGGAACAAACACAGCAGTAGTCAAGTATCAGATCAAACGAACTGTGGTGCCTTTGCGAGCCAGCGGGCTGCTAACATCAACAGCCTGGTTGAACTGCCAATAAAATTAATAATAATATTTATTTCTACAAGTACATGTACAAGGTATACAGACCATAGCTGACATCAGTGACATACTACTATAGAAGCCGCTAGTTATGCAGACCATTTCAGGCAAATTAGGTCAATTTTGTCCCAGGATGCGACCCACACCAGTCGACTAACACCCAGGTACCTATTTGACTGATACGTGAACAGGGACAGTAGGTATCTTAAGATTACACGTCCTAATGTTTTCACCCGTAAGGGGATCGAACCACGTACTTCAGTACGTGAGCGGAGTGCGCTACCAATCAAGGAAACCTTGCTTTGGGCTTGCATGAGAGGGTAGGAAAAAAACCTCAAAATCTGTGACAGGTATGTCACAGAGAAGCAGGAAAGCTTTCACTAGGACAACGTGTGTGTGTGGCACGCCAGAATACTGTGAACCAGCGTGACACCACCCAGTTTACACTGCATGCTAAGGTGAATATGTGTGATTGGACCTAACTTGCTTGTGCTGCTGGGTCTGGTACAGTGCTCCATCCTTGACTGGGGATGACCAGACTGGGTGGGTCATTGGTCTAATCCGGAGGGGGAGGACATGGACCTGCTCCGCATGGGTCAGTACGCCTGTTGCAGTGTTCCTTCTTTATGTTCTTTATATATATATATATATATATATATATATATATATATATATATATATATATATATATATACACATCATTCTGTTTTCTTTAATACTGATGATAAAACTACGAGCGAAGCAAGAATTTGCTGGAATGCAAATCATCCATGCAATAATAGTGCCACCATCCTTCTATTAGACTATTCAATAACAGAGTGCCACCATCCTTCTATTAGACTATTCAATAACAGAGTGCCACCATCCTTCTATTAGACTATTCAATAACAGTGCCACCATCCTTCTATTAGACTATTCAATAACACAGTGCCACCATCCTTCTATTAGACTATTCAATAACAGAGTGCCACCATCCTTCTATTAGACTATTCAATAACAGAGTGCCACCATCCTTCTATTAGACTATTCAATAACACAGTGCCACCATCCTTCTATTAGACTATTCAATAACACAGTGCCACCATCCTTCTATTAGACTATTCAATAACACAGTGCCACCATCCTTCTATTAGACTATTCAATAACACAGTGCCACCATCCTTCTATTAGACTATTCAATAACACAGTGCCACCATCCTTCTATTAGACTATTCAATAACACAGTGCCACCATCCTTCTATTAGACTATTCAATAACACAGTGCCACCATCCTTCTATTAGACTATTCAATAACAGTGCCACCATCCTTCTATTAGACTATTCAATAACACAGTGCCACCATCCTTCTATTAGACTATTCAATAACACAGTGCCACCATCCTTCTATTAGACTATTCAATAACACAGTGCCACCATCCTTCTATTAGACTATTCAATAACACAGTGCCACCATCCTTCTATTAGACTATTCAATAACACAGTGCCACCATCCTTCTATTAGATTATTCAATAACACAGTGCCACCATCCTTCTATTAGACTATTCAATAACAGAGTGCCACCATCCTTCTATTAGACTATTCAATAACACAGTGCCACCATCCTTCTATTAGACTATTCAATAACACAGTGCCACCATCCTTCTATTAGACTATTCAATAACAGAGTGCCACCATCCTTCTATTAGACTATTCAATAACAGAGTGCCACCATCCTTCTATTAGTGACTATTCAATAACAGAGTGCCACCATCCTTCTATTAGTGACTATTCAATAACAGAGTGCCACCATCCTTCTATTAGACTATTCAATAACAGAGTGCCACCATCCTTCTATTAGTGACTATTCAATAACAGAGTGCCACCATCCTTCTATTAGACAGACTATTCAATAACAGAGTGCCACCATCCTTCTATTAGACAGAGACTATTCAATAACAGAGTGCCACCATCCTTCTATTAGACAGACTATTCAATAACAGAGTGCCACCATCCTTCTATTAGACAGACTATTCAATAACAGAGTGCCACCATCCTTCTATCAGACAGACTATTCAATAACAGAGTGCCACCATCCTTCTATTAGACAGACTATTCAATAACAGAGTGCCACCATCCTTCTATTAGTGACTATTCAATAACAGAGTGCCACCATCCTTCTATTAGACAGAGACTATTCAATAACAGAGTGCCACCATCCTTCTATTAGACAGACTATTCAATAACAGAGTGCCACCATCCTTCTATTAGACAGACTATTCAATAACAGAGTGCCACCATCCTTCTATTAGACAGAGACTATTCAATAACAGAGTGCCACCATCCTTCTATTAGACAGAGACTATTCAATAACAGAGTGCCACCATCCTTCTATTAGACAGAGACTATTCAATAACAGAGTGCCACCATCCTTCTATTAGACAGAGACTATTCAATAACAGAGTGCCACCATCCTTCTATTAGACAGAGACTATTCAATAACAGAGTGCCACCATCCTTCTATTAGACAGAGACTATTCAATAACAGAGTGCCACCATCCTTCTATTAGACAGAGACTATTCAATAACAGAGTGCCACCATCCTTCTATTAGACTATTCAATAACAGAGTGCCACCATCCTTCTATTAGACAGACTATTCAATAACAGAGTGCCACCATCCTTCTATTAGACAGACTATTCAATAACAGAGTGCCACCATCCTTCTATTAGACAGAGACTATTCAATAACAGAGTGCCACCATCCTTCTATTAGACAGAGACTATTCAATAACAGAGTGCCACCATCCTTCTGTTAGACAGAGACTATTCAATAACAGAGTGCCACCATCCTTCTATTAGACAGAGACTATTCAATAACAGAGTGCCACCATCCTTCTATTAGACAGAGACTATTCAATAACAGAGTGCCACCATCCTTCTATTAGACAGAGACTATTCAATAACAGAGTGCCACCATCCTTCTATTAGACAGAGACTATTCAATAACAGAGTGCCACCATCCTTCTATTAGACAGACTATTCAATAACAGAGTGATACCATCCTTCTATTAGACAGACTATTCAATAACAGAGTCCCACCATCCTTCTATTAGACAGAGACTATTCAATAACAGAGTGCCACCATCCTTCTATTAGACAGAGACTATTCAATAACAGAGTGCCACCATCCTTCTATTAGACAGACTATTCAGTAACAGAGGGCCACCATCCTTCTATTAGACAGAGACTATTCAATAACAGAGTGCCACCATCCTTCTATTAGACAGACTATTCAATAACAGAGTGCCACCATCCTTCTATTAGACAGACTATTCAATAACAGAGTGCCACCATCCTTCTATTAGAGACTATTCAATAACAGAGTGCCACCATCCTTCTATTAGACAGAGACTATTCAATAACAGAGTGCCACCATCCTTCTATTAGACAGAGACTATTCAATAACAGAGTGCCACCATCCTTCTATTAGACAGACTATTCAATAACAGAGTGCCACCATCCTTCTATTAGACAGACTATTCAATAACAGAGTGCCACCATCCTTCTATTAGACAGAGGCTATTCAATAACAGAGTGCCACCATCCTTCTATTAGACAGACTATTCAATAACAGAGTGCCACCATCCTTCTATTAGACAGAGACTATTCAATAACAGAGTGCCACCATCCTTCTATTAGACAGACTATTCAATAACAGAGTGCCACCATCCTTCTATTAGACAGACTATTCAATAACAGAGTGCCACCATCCTTCTATTAGACAGAGACTATTCAATAACAGAGTGCCACCATCCTTCTATTAGACAGAGACTATTCAATAACAGAGTGCCACCATCCTTCTATTAGACAGAGACTATTCAATAACAGAGTGCCACCATCCTTCTAATAGACAGAGACTATTCAATAACAGAGTGCCACCATCCTTCTATTAGACAGACTATTCAATAACAGAGTGCCACCATCCTTCTATTAGACAGACTATTCAATAACAGAGTGCCACCATCCTTCTATTAGACAGACTATTCAATAACAGAGTGCCACCATCCTTCTATTAGACAGACTATTCAATAACAGAGTGCCACCATCCTTCTATTAGACAGAGACTATTCAATAACAGAGTGCCACCATCCTTCTATTAGACAGACTATTCAATAACAGAGTGCCACCATCCTTCTATTAGACAGACTATTCAATAACAGAGTGCCACCATCCTTCTATTAGACAGAGACTATTCAATAACAGAGTGCCACCATCCTTCTATTAGACAGACTATTCAATAACAGAGTGCCACCATCCTCCTATTAGACAGAGACTATTCAATAACAGAGTGCCACCATCCTTCTATTAGACAGAGACTATTCAATAACAGAGTGCCACCATCCTTCTATTAGACAGAGACTATTCAATAACAGAGTGCCACCATCCTTCTATTAGACAGACTATTCAATAACAGAGTGCCACCATCCTTCTATTAGACAGAGACTATTCAATAACAGAGTGCCACCATCCTTCTATTAGAGACTATTCAATAACAGAGTGCCACCATCCTTCTATTAGACAGACTATTCAATAACAGAGTGCCACCATCCTTCTATTAGACAGAGACTATTCAATAACAGAGTGCCACCATCCTTCTATTAGACAGACTATTCAATAACAGAGTGCCACCATCCTTCTATTAGACAGACTATTCAATAACAGAGTGCCACCATCCTTCTATTAGACAGAGACTATTCAATAACAGAGTGCCACCATCCTTCTATTAGACAGAGACTATTCAATAACAGAGTGCCACCATCCTTCTATTAGACAGACTATTCAATAACAGAGTGCCACCATCCTTCTATTAGACAGACTATTCAATAACAGAGTGCCACCATCCTTCTATTAGACAGACTATTCAATAACAGAGTGCCACCATCCTTCTATTAGACAGACTATTCAATAACAGAGTGCCACCATCCTTCTATTAGACAGACTATTCAATAACAGAGTGCCACCATCCTTCTATTAGACAGACTATTCAATAACAGAGTGCCACCATCCTTCTATTAGACAGACTATTCAATAACAGAGTGCCACCATCCTTCTATTAGACAGAGACTATTCAATAACAGAGTGCCACCATCCTTCTATTAGACAGAGACTATTCAATAACAGAGTGCCACCATCCTTCTATTAGACAGACTATTCAATAACAGAGTGCCACCATCCTTCTATTAGACAGACTATTCAATAACAGAGTGCCACCATCCTTCTATTAGACAGAGACTATTCAATAACAGAGTGCCACCATCCTTCTATTAGACAGACTATTCAATAACAGAGTGCCACCATCCTTCTATTAGACAGACTATTCAATAACAGAGTGCCACCATCCTTCTATTAGACAGAGACTATTCAATAACAGAGTGCCACCATCCTTCTATTAGACAGAGACTATTCAATAACAGAGTGCCACCATCCTTCTATTAGACAGAGACTATTCAATAACAGAGTGCCACCATCCTATTAGACAGAGACTATTCAATAACAGAGTGCCACCATCCTTCTATTAGACAGACTATTCAATAACAGAGTGCCACCATCCTTCTATTAGACAGAGACTATTCAATAACAGAGTGCCACCATCCTTCTATTAGACAGAGACTATTCAATAACAGAGTGCCACCATCCTTCTATTAGACAGACTATTCAATAACAGAGTGCCACCATCCTTCTATTAGACAGAGACTATTCAATAACAGAGTGCCACCATCCTTCTATTAGACAGAGACTATTCAATAACAGAGTGCCACCATCCTTCTATTAGACAGAGACTATTCAATAACAGAGTGCCACCATCCTTCTATTAGACTATTCAATAACAGAGTGCCACCATCCTTCTATTAGACAGACTATTCAATAACAGAGTGCCACCATCCTTCTATTAGACAGAGACTATTCAATAACAGAGTGCCACCATCCTTCACGATAAAGCAACATTTCTCAAAGTAGACAAATTTCACAACATTTTACAGCCCTGGGGATGGAAGCCTACCATGAAGCTTGGTGAAGCCTACCATGAAGCTTGGTGAAGCCTACCATGAAGCTTGGTGAAGCCTACCATGAAGCTTGAAGCCTACCATGAAGCATGGTGAAGCCTACCATGAAGCTTGGTGAAGCCTACCATGAAGCTTGGTGAAGCCTACCATGAAGCTTGGTGAAGCCTACCATGAAGCTTGGTGAAGCCTACCATGAAGCTTGGTGAAGCCTACCATGAAGCTTGGTGAAGCCTACCATGAAGCTTGAAGCCTACCATGAAGCTTGGTGAAGCCTACCATGAAGCTTGGTGAAGCCTACCATGAAGCTTGGTGAAGCCTACCATGAAGCTTGAAGCCTACCATGAAGCTTGAAGCCTACCATGAAGCCTGAGGTCTAACATGAAGTTTGGTGAAGCCTACCATGAAGCTTGGTGAAGCCTACCATGAAGCTTGGTGAAGCCTACCATGAAGTTTGGTGAAGCCTACCATGAAGCTTGGTGAAGCCTACCATGAAGCCTGAGGTCTAACATGAAGCTTGGTAAAGCCTACCATGAAGCTTGAAGCCTACCATGAAGCTTGAAGCCTACCATGAAGCTTGAAGCCTACCATGAAGCGTGGTGAAGCCTACCATGAAGCCTGAGGTCTAACATGAAGCTTGGTGAAGCCTACCATAAAGCTTGAAGCCTACCATGAAACCTGAGGTCTAACATGAAGCCTGGTGAAGCCTACCATGAAGCCTGGTGAAGTCTACCATGAAGCCTGGCAAGCTTACCATGAAGCTTGAAGCCTACCATGAAGCCTGGTGAAGCCTACCATGAAGCTTGAAGCCTACCATGAAGCCTGGTGAAGCCTACCATGAAGCCTGAAGCCTACCATGAAGCCTGGTGAAGCTTACGATGAAGCCTGGTGAAGCTTACCATGAAGCCTGGTGAAGCCTACCATGAAGCCTGGTGAAGTCTACCATGAAGCCTGAGGTCTAACATGAAGCTTGGTGAAGCCTACCATGAAGCTTGGTGAAGCCTACCATGAAGCCTGGCAAGCTTACCATGAAGCTTGGTGAAGCCTATCATGAAGCCTGAAGCCTACCATGAAGCTTGGTGAAGCCTACCATGAAGCCTGGTGAAGCCTACATTGAAGCCTACAATGAAGCCTGAAGCCTACCATGAAGCCTGGTGAAGCCTACCATGAAGCCTGGTGAAGCCTACCATGAAGCTTGGCGAAGCATACCATGAAGCCTGGTGAAGCCTACCATGAAGCCTGGTGAAGACTACCATGAAGCCTGGTGAAGCCTACCATGAAGCCTGGTGAAGCCTACCATGAAGCCTGGTGAAGACTACCATGAAGCCTGGTGAAGCCTACCGTGAAGCCTGGTGAAGCCTACCATGAAGCCTGGTGAAGCCTACCATGAAGCCTGAAGCCTACCATGAAGCCTGGTGCAGCCTACCATGAAGCCTGAAGCCTACCATGAAGCCTGGTGAAGCCTACCATGAAGCCTGAAGCCTACCATGAAGCCTGGTGAAGCCTACCATGAAGCCTGAAGCCTACCATGAAGCCTGTGAAGCCTACCATGAAGCCTGAAGCCTACCATGAAGCCTGGTGAAGCCTACCATGAAGCCTGAAGCCTACCATGAAGCCTGGTGAAGCCTATGACGCTATTATGCTTATGTTTTTTTGCACTATGCAAATCTATTTCTTTTCAAAATTGAAGACAATAGACTAAAAAGTGTTGTGTTGATGACCGAGAGACATAATATACAACATCTGGGTATATTGTGGAGACGTTTTACCAGCCAGTAGCTTCTTCAGTCCAATAAGGAGAAGAATGGTGGTAGATGAGTGTGAGGTAATCAGTCCCTCAGCCTGGAGGTGATGTGCCGAGTCCATCAATGTTGATAAAAGTTACTCAAGTGTTGCACAAGTTACTCAAGTGTTGCACAAGTTACTTAAGTGTTGCACAAGTTACTCAAGTGTTGCACAAGTTGCTCAAGTGTTGCACAAGTGTCTCACTGTCGGTTTTCTAAACCATTTATACAATTTATTCTTCTGTTGATGTCTACTTTTATTATTTTCTAGATGTATATTAAACTCTCCACATCTACATCAGTTTCTAGCGGAAAAATAACTGCAAATTTATTCTTTTCTCTGAGGATGAGGATCCCCAGGACAGTTCTAGGGTGTGATATATATATATATATATATATATATATATATATATGTCGTGCCGAATATGTAAAACTGGTCAATTAGCAAGAACTCATTTAAAATTAAGTCCTTTCTGAAATTTTCTCTTATACGTTTAAAGATATATTTTTTTCATTAATGTTAAGGTAAACATTTTTAATTTTGCACCAAAAGAATCTTAGAAAACTTACCTAACCTTATTATAACAAGAGCAATTTATTTTAGCCTAACCCAACTAAATATATTTTAGATTTGTTTACAGGAATTTAATACTAAACAAACACAGTCAAATATATTTTTTTCGTTAGGTTCAGAATGATTTTGGCGAAATTATTGCATACTCAAATTTTCACTTGTCCTATATGGCAAGATGAGCGTTGCTATTTAAGCCAAGATCGCAAGTTCTGCCTATTCGGCACGACATATATATATATATATTTAACAAGTCGGCCGTCTCCCACCGAGGTAGGGTGACAAAAAAAGAAAGAAAATCCCCAAAAAGAAAATACTTCATCATCATTCAACACTTTCACCACACTCGCACATAATCACTGTTTTTGCAGAGGTGCTCAGAATACAAGTTTAGAAGCATATACGTATAAAGATACACAACATATCCCTCCAAACTGCCAATATCCCGAACCCCTCCTTTAAAGTGCAGGCATTGTACTTCCCATTTCCAGGACTCAAGTCCGACTACATAAAAAATAACCGGTTTCCCTGAATCCCTTCACTAAGTATTACCCTGCTCACACTCCAACAGATCGTCGGGTCCCAAATACCATTCGTCTCCCTCCCCTCCTATCTAACACGCTCATGCACGCCTGCTGGAAGTCCAAGCCCCTCGCTCACAAAACCTCCTTTACCCCCTCCCTCCAACCTTTTTCGAGGACGACCCCTACCCCGCCTTCCTTCCCCTACAGATTTATACGCTCTCCATGTCATTCTACTTTGATCCATTCTCTCTAAATGACCAAACCACCTCAACAACCCCTCTTCAGCCCACTGACTAATACTTTTATTAACTCCACACCTTCTCCTAATTTCCACACTCCGAATTTTCTGCATAATATTTACACCACACATTGCCCTTAGACAGGACATCTCCACTGCCTCCAACCGTCTCCTCGCTGCTGCTTTACCAACCCAAGCTTCACACCCACGTTTTTTGTCTCCACATATACCTCAACGCACCACTCACCATTTTTCCTTCATCAATTCTATGATTAACCTCATCCTTCATAAATCCATCCGCCGACACGTCAACTTCCAAGCATCTGAAAACATTCACTTCTTCCATACTCCTCCTCCCCAATTTGATATCCAATTTTTCTTTATCTAAATTATTTGATACCCTCATCACCTTACTCTTTTCTATGTTCACTTTCAATATATATTATACATGTATATTATATGTATGTGGGATGCATAAATGCGCAGTTGTATTTCTCGATAATTAAACTTTAACAGCTACAGCTGCTGAGAGCTGGGAAGCGTACCCAGGATACAGCAGGCATTACCCCTTTGAACCGCAACACTGAGATGCTGGTACATAAAGCGAGTTGCTCTGGGTTCCTTAGTAGCCCTGTTGAGCCTTTCTCCTACTCTTTCCCCATGAGTCGAATCTCAATCTATGGAAACAAATATGTAGTAATGAACAGGTTCAGTGTACCTTGAGACTTCTGGGACTCCCTGAAGTTGGCAGCGACAAGGTATTATGTTCGAGTTGTTGGTGTATTGTTCCAGTCACGGTATTGTGCCTTTTTGTTCTTTCTACACCACCTGTTTGCCATCTACGTTTTCAAAGTAATTCCATCTGGATGTTTTAGGCTGCCACGATCTGCATAGCTGACGCTGCTCGTATAGTACTGCGTCAGGTTGCTGCAAGGGTGGTCTTGATGTCAGCCTCAGAGATATTTCCGCCAGACTTACAGCAAATGAGACCATGGTACCCTAATCGGCCTGCCAATACACTGCTGAAAACAGACCTGTGTTTGGCAAGGAGAGAGGCGGCAAGGCTTAGTACAACACCAACATGAATGGTCTGTGGGTCGAGCCGTATGCCTAGAAAGAAATTGGGGATGACAAACAGTAAATCCTCCCCACAAGATAAGCTCTCAATGCCAGGAGAGTAGCTCTGCTTTTTCTCGATATACACACAAGTACCGATGAGACTATATTCTCCGTTATTGGGCTATCACAGAGCAATTGCTATCAGGGAAAGTTGATATGGCTGAAAAGACTGAGAGACTATGCCAGAACCTGGCTGCAGTAATGAACACTGGGTCGTGAACCCCAACATTGTTCCTGAGGTGTTCTGAGAGAATCAATGTTACAGGCTCGCTGGATGCCCCATACGATATATTCTACTCCTCTAAAGATGTGTGCAAGCACACGAAACCACTTGGGTTTACTTCCTATTTTCACTGTGGTATTTTTACATATTTGTAATTAAGCATTTGATTGCGATTTCTTCCACGATAACAAATGCAGGAAGAGCTATCTGTGCCTCCTAGCAGACACCTATGGCTCCTAGTCTAACAGTTTAACTTGATCCCACTGCCTATCTACAGGTTGGGGCACAGTCTCCATATCGACCTCAGGAAACTTTACGTAGTTTTGGGTCGTCATGCCAGAGGAAATATGTTAACCTGAGCAGCAGGCTACAGGATTTTGTGGGAGGTAGAGCAAATGATAGACATTCTGGAACTGAAAATAAGATCATTGTGGAACACTTGGGTATCTTTCCTGTGCAAACTTTTAGCCAGCCAGTGGCTTCCTCAGTCCAATACAGAGAAGAATGATGGAAGATCAGAACGAGTTTGAGATAATCAGTCCCTGGAGTGGATGTAATCTGGTCATCAAGACTGACGGACTGATCACATCCTGATCTTCTATCCTCTGTATTGGACTGAGGAAGCTACTGGCTGGCTAAACATGTCCACAAAGTTACCCTAGTGTTGCACAAATGTTGCAAAACTATCTCATTTATCAAAATTCTGCAAGTCGATTAAAAACAGTGAAGAAACTGTTCCTCAAGCTTGTGTGTTTCTGCGTTAAGATATTTTTCCACCCTATGGTTTACCTGGAGTTTATTCGGGAGTCAAAGCCCCCGCGGCTCGGTCTGAGACCAGGTGAGGATGTTAGCCTTCCTGTATGTGCAATATGTAAGTTCCTTATTATTTAACAACACTTGGTAACGTGAGCTTTGTAACTTAGCCAATTTAAAATCTTTATTATGTACCCCATACCCATCCTATGGCGGCAGTCAAAGGATTACAGAGGTACACAATGGGTCCAGGGACTGGCGCAAAGTTTTGATAGCTGAACAAGTTACAGTGGTAATGAACAAGTTACAGTGGTAATGAACAAGTTACAGTGGTAATGAATTATTTACATGTTTATATCTGGTCACAATCGTAATGAGTTATTAATGCAAACATTAATTAGATCACACACACAAGTGGTAATACTCTATTTACAGTCAGCAAAGTCAGGGTATATACTGTAATCAGGTGAGGCGAAGCAGGAGGAGGCGGGGTCATAGTGGTACCATCCACTAGTCGAAGTAGATCTTCGTCCGAAGGTTGGACAAGTGTTGAAGAATTCTTTGTAACAAGATCCCATGATGATGCAGTGTCTGACAGTTGTGATGAATGGTTTGAAAAACCGACAAGTTGAAGATTGAGACACGTCTACGGCCCTATGCTGTACATTCTACAAAGTCAGGGTAATTTCCCAGAATAGTTTGTAATATACCACTGTGGATAAAATACTTAGCCGATCTTAATAAAACACAAAGGTCTCTGCTTTACAATGCACGATGTCCTTGAATTTCTATGGACTGATGTCTTGGAAGCCTCGCTAATCGCTGTCACCTACACCATCGAACATAATACTGGAAACTACAAAATTTCAAAAACGTTAGCATACATCACAGTCAACCAAGAAAAGCATCACCTAACAAGAGAATGACATCATCACAATGTCCTCATCCCAACATGACATTCTTCAGGTCACTGCGTCACTCACACCCCACTCTCCGACTATATATACCTCTGTGTCAAGGTCCCAGGACCCAAATGTTTTCTAGTATGTCCTAGTGTTTGCTCAAGCGTTTTTATAAACCCATTTGTGGGTATCTATTGGCAACGTTTGTACAGTATTTCTGTGCCTTTAGTTATGCAGAGCATTTCGGGCAGCAGGTTTATTTCACAGAACTGGTGAATATCACCTGGATGTCTGGGCTTCTGCCGCTGGTGCTTCTTTGCACTAGGAGGTGCTTGACCTGTGAAGCAGCACTGTATCGCAAGCTACCAGTGTTTATCTTGTGTGAGTGCATGTTAAGCAAGGCCACCCTACTTACACTTGTCAGCTAAGTGCCTCCCCAGGGTGCTTATACACCAAGAACTGTGCTGTGACTGATGTTTCACAAGTGTGTGTGTGTGTGTGTGTGTGTGTGTGTGTGTGTGTGTGTGTGTGTGTGTGTGTGTGTGTGTGTGTGTGTGTGTGTTACCATTTTGTCAAAGGCGCTTGTTGATAAGATACTTAGCCTGTGTTTCTATGTATTTGTCAGCCAGTGTGTGTGTGTGTGTGTGTGTGTGTGTGTGTATATTATATATTATATATATATATATATATATATATATATATATATATATATATATATATATATATATATATATATATAATATAGGGAGGTACCACCTCTAGAACTGTCCTAGGGACCCTCATCCTCAGAGAAAAGAATAAACTTGCTTCACTTGGCCCGCCTCATGGTGAGAGAAAACACATGACGCTTTAGACCACTAGACCACACAATCCTTAACAATGGTGCATCCAGCCAAGCTGGATGTTGTACCCACCATCGAAGGACATACGGTGGTGTGGACGCCTTTGAGCTAATTTCATTCTACTCCCTGTTTGTGTACTAGCTCAACAAGCAGTATATTATATTACTGTACCCACTTGTTCCATACTAGAATTTACATGAGTGATTCATCGAGGACACTAAATCTTCAAGTAGATATAAACCAAGTCTTCCAATGGGCAGCAGAAAACAGTTTGATCAATGAAGACAAATTCCAGTTACTCCGTTATGGAAAACTTGAGCAATTAAAACCTGCATCGAAGTATAAGACCAAACCTAAAGACACAAGGCGGCGCCAAACTTATGTGAAAGACCTAGGAGTGATAATGTCAGAGGATCTCACCTTCATTATCACAACTACGAGGAAAATGATACGATGGATAATGAGAACCTTCAAAACAAGAGATGCCAAGCCAATGCTGATCCTCTTTAAGTCACTTGTTCTCACTAGGTTGGAATACTTGTGTACACTACTGGCCCCATTCAAGGCAGGCGAAACTGCAGATCTGGAAAATGCACAGAAGACCTTCACTGTACGCACGAGTCCAGTTAAGTACCTCAACTACTGGAAACGTTTGAAGTCCGTTGACCCGTACTCATAAAAGCGCTGGCAAGAAAGGTACATCATAATTTGCATCTGGAAAATATTAGAGGGACTGATCCCAAATCTACAAGACACTGGAGGCGGGGCGACATCCCTCCAGTTAAAAACAGGGGTGCCATGAGTGCACTCTGGGAAAACACAGTAAGTGCAAGGGTGCCAAGACTGTTCAACTGCCTCCTATAATATAGGAGTTGTGACTCGACTCCTGTAACCCCCCCCCCCCACACACACATACAAGTTATCTTCAGGAATGATGGCCCCCGGGGACCGTCCCGAGACCAGGCTCCACGATTGATGCAGTCATCATTACAATCAGAACTAAATCATTCTGACATCAAATTATCCACAACTATTCTTTCTACACCCAGAAACATTTCACCCGGCACTAAACCACTGCAGGTATTCAACACGATGAATAATGCAGGCTCGGTCGTCCGTCTGATAATCACTAATCCCTGATCAGTCAGGTTGTTGGTGTGCTCTTGAGATGAGGCAAAGATCCATACGCAGAGGTCAACCATATAAAGCAATTTAAGATCACTGTGTTGAGCTCACAAGAGACCTCAGCTTAATATAAAGATAATTAATGGTCTAAATAAATGATTCTGTATATAGGCAGTCTTTGTGGAGATAATATTATACTGACTAAAAGTTATACTTCCCTCCCTCTCTCTCTCTCTCTCTCTCTCTCTCTCTCTCTCTCTCTCTCTCTCTCTCTCTCTCCCCTTTTCTGTCTCCCTCTGTCTCTCTCTCCGTCTCTCTCTGTCTCTCTCTGTCTCTCTTTCCAGTGACCAATTTTATAACCCTGATTCAACTGCTTTATTATTCTTGAAGGGGAAACCGGTAAATGCGTAGGGGTCACGTAGACACCACCGTAACCATCCTATCACGTCACCAACATCGCTTCTAATTCTATAACCCTGACACACAATCTCTGACCTAAACAATACAGCAGCATCAGACCTCCTTCATCCCAGGAAAAAAATCTAGTCTATATTCTCTAAATATATAATAAAATATATATTAAAAAAATTCCTCTGAAAGCCAGTCCATTATTTTCTTTATTTTCGCGCAAGTCACGTCTTCTGCCTCAAAATATTTTTTTGTATATATGCTGTATGCCTATCGTGCTTTTTTTTTTTTGGTTGCAGACTTGGCTTGCAAAGCAATGTTTGCATTAGCAAACAAGCCGAGGACATATTCATTGTTTGCAATAACTCCACGATAATTAGTCCCAGTGTTACTAATTAATGTTAATAAACACACAACTGTGGTTCGACCCCTGCAAGCACATATAGGCAAGTACACCCCAAGTGTTTATCCACAAGTGTCCTTGACAACTGGTAACTAACACACACGCCACCGGACCAGTAACAGAGCTGAAATGAAATGCACAACGAAAAAACATAAGCATGGAGGAACACTGCAGAAGGCCTACTGGCCCATACAAGGCAGGTCCTTAAACGACCTTAGTGGAGAGAAGGATAAAGGGAGAAATGATTATGACATACAAAAATCTTAAGAGAAATTGACGGGGTTGATTGCGACAGACCGAATGAAGAGGAAGTTGAAGACAGATTGATAATAGGGGTTAAAAGAATCTCTTATTCTCAAGTTGACTGACGAGTGGAATGACCTGAATGAAGCAGTGGTGGAGGCAGACACAGCTTCAAGAGTAGATATGATACGGTACAAGAGGTCAGAAGTCAATGCTAGCGATCAAGGTGGTCCAGGAGGCGGGGCCAGGAGCTGAGTCAACGCACTATCCCAGGAAAACATTCAATCAGTGTTAGGTAAGACACATATGCAACAGTTAGGTATCTTTATTTCGAAACGTTTCGCCTACACAGTAGGCTTCTTCAGTCGAGTACAGAAAAGTTGATAGAAGCAGAAGATACTTGAAGACGATGTAATCAGTCCATCACCCTTAAAGACTGATTACATCGTCTTCAAGTATCTTCTGCTTCTATCAACTTTTCTGTACTCGACTGAAGAAGCCTACTGTGTAGGCGAAACGTTTCGAAATAAAGATACCTAACTGTTGCATATGTGTCTTACCTAACAATCTGTCGGTATTTTATACCATTTTAATGTTCATTCAATCAGTACATACGAACATGAAGGCAGCAGACGCGTGTGTAACACCCGGGTAACACTATCACTGAAACACTTCCTTCTACATCTACATTCTACCTGAGACAGTAGACGTACAAACATTTCCGTTTGTAGATGAATGGTTCAGACAACCGATCAATCTTGAATTCAAGATTGATGGACTGAACACATCGACTCAAGGTAGAGGGACTGATTACCTCATTCTCCTCCTGTTCTTCAAGTTTCTCCTACGTATTGACTGATGAAGCCACTGTGTGGCGAAACGTTTCCTCAATAAAGATACCCAAGAGTTGCACATGTGTCTAATTTACAAACATTTCCGTAATAAAGATACGCAAGGGTTTCAAACAAATGGTAGACAACAGCGACAAGTTGAAGAGTCAGACGCACTTCGTCAACTCTGTCTTTCAGTTTATCTCCGCAGGAGTGTGATTCATCTCTGTAGTAGACTGACGAAGGCTGCAGCCCAGACGAAACTTTACACCCTCAACAAAGATCCTTGGTGTTGCACACGTCTTGATAAGACATATGCAACGGTTAGGTATCTTTATTCCGAAACGTTTCGCCTACACAGTAGGCTTTTTCAGTCAAATACAGATGAGGCAGCAGAAACAGTAGAGATGTGATAACCATGTAATCAGTTCATCACCCTTTTACACGTAGTTTTGAGGTGGTCAGTCCCTCAAGCTGGAGAAGAATTCTGCTGAAGCAATGTTCCAGGAGAACGCTTCTCCAGGCTGAGGGACTGACCACCTCAAATCTGTCTTCAAGGGTGCTGGATTGATTATATCTCTAGTACTTCTGCTGCCTCCTCTGTATCAGACTGAAGAAGCCTACTGCATAGGCGAAACGTTTTGGAATAAAAACACCCAAATCTTACACATGAATCTTACCAACTTGTCGGTATACCATTATATTCCCACGCGATTTACCCAAACCCAAGACTTACAAGTATCTTCAACTTGCAGATACCGTTACAGAAGCTAAAACGTTGGGTAGTTTTAAAAAAAGGTTACATAAATACACGAGTGGGTGTGAGTTGGACCTGACTAGCTTGTGCTACTAGGTCTGATGCCGTGCTCCTTCCTTAAGTGGATGTGACCTGAACCTGATTAGGTTGGGTCAGTGCCTAGGTTGGTGATCAGTGATCTATGGTACTGATCATCATAGATCAGTGATCTATGGTACTGTATACCATCTATGGCGATCACTGATCTATAGTGATCAGTGATCTATGGTACTGATCACCATAGATCAGTGATCTATGGTGTACAGTTCCTATGTACTGTACACCACAGATCACATGATACACATGTGTACCCACCCCGCACCCCGGGTTCCCTCTTACCTAAGAGAATATCTGACAGCACCAGACATAAGACACGTTCCAGGCCCCGTGAAGAAAGTGCTCACAAAGTGGCAGCAGAGATCCACTAAATTAAAAAAAATGACAGTTACCCCTTAACTTAGGGAGGGTAAAAAATAACAGTTACCCCTTAACTTAGGGAGGGTAAAAAATAACAGTTACCCCTTAACTTAGGGAGGGTAAAAAATGACTTACAATCCCTCAGGTAATAATAATAATAATAATAATAATAATAATAATAATAATAATAATAATAATAATCGCTCAATAATAATGCTTATTACTGGATTCCTCACCTTAGTGTGTTAGTGTGACTAGTTAATGGTCTAAATCGGACCGAAACGTCGACATAAGTTTCCTCCAAATTGCGGGATATTTGTTTTAGTGGTAGACACAAAGATATGCCACTATGCAAGACATTTCGAGCAATGCAAGGCGAGCAATGCAAGGCGAACAATGCAAGGCGAGCAATGCAAGGCGAGCAATGCAAGGCGAACAATGCAAGGCGAGCAATGCAAGGCGAACAATGCAAGGCGAGCAATGCAAGGCGGGCAATGCAAGGCGAGCAATGCAAGGCGAACAATGCAAGGCGGGCAATGCAAGGCGAGCAATGCAAGGCGAACAATGCAAGGCGGGCAATGCAAGGCGAGCAATGCAAGGCGAACAATGCAAGGCGAGCAATGCAAGGCGAGCAATGCAAGGCGAGCAATGCAAGGCGAACAATGCAAGGCGAACAATGCAAGGCGAGCAATGCAAGGCGAGCAATGCAAGGCGAACAATGCAAGGCGAGCAATGCAAGGCGGGCAATGCAAGGCGAGCAATGCAAGGCGAACAATGCAAGGCGGGCAATGCAAGGCGAGCAATGCAAGGCGAACAATGCAAGGCGGGCAATGCAAGGCGAGCAATGCAAGGCGAACAATGCAAGGCGAGCAATGCAAGGCGAGCAATGCAAGGCGAACAATGCAAGGCGAACAATGCAAGGCGGGCAATGCAAGGCGAGCAATGCAAGGCGAACAATGCAAGGCGAACAATGCAAGGCGGGCAAGCAAGGCGAGCAATGCAAGGCGAACAATGCAAGGCGAGCAATGCAAGGCGAGCAATGCAAGGCGAGCAATGCAAGGCGAACAATGCAAGGCGAACAATGCAAGGCGAGCAATGCAAGGCGAGCAATGCAAGGCGAACAATGCAAGGCGAGCAATGCAAGGCGGGCAATGCAAGGCGAGCAATGCAAGGCGAACAATGCAAGGCGGGCAATGCAAGGCGAGCAATGCAAGGCGAACAATGCAAGGCGGGCAATGCAAGGCGAGCAATGCAAGGCGAACAATGCAAGGCGGGCAATGCAAGGCGAGCAATGCAAGGCGAACAATGCAAGGCGGGCAATGCAAGGCGAGCAATGCAAGGCGAACAATGCAAGGCGGGCAATGCAAGGCGAGCAATGCAAGGCGAACAATGCAAGGGGGAGCAATGCAAGGCGAGCAATGCAAGGCGAGCAATGCAAGGCGAACAATGCAAGGCGAACAATGCAAGGCGAACAATGCAAGGCGAGCAATGCAAGGCGAACAATGCAAGGCGGGCAATGCAAGGCGAGCAATGCAAGGCAAAGCAATGCAAGGCGGGCAATGCAAGGGAGCAATGCAAGGCGAACAATGCAAGGCGAGCAATGCAAGGCGAGCAATGCAAGGCGAGCAATGCAAGGCGGGCAATGCAAGGCGAGCAATGCAAGGCGAACAATGCAAGGCGAACAATGCAAGGCCGGCAATGCAAGGCGAGCAATGCAAGGAGAACAATGCAAGGCGAACAATGCAAGGCGAGCAATGCAAGGCGAGCAATGCAAGGCGAACAATGCAAGGCGGGCAATGCAAGGCGAGCAATGCAAGGCGAACAATGCAAGGCGGGCAATGCAAGGCGAGCAATGCAAGGCGAACAATGCAAGGCGAACAATGCAAGGCGAACAATGCAAGGCGAACAATGCAAGGCGAGCAATGCAAGGCGAACAATGCAAGGCGAACAATGCAAGGCGAACAATGCAAGGCGAAAAATGCAAGGCGAACAATGCAAGGCGAACAATGCAAGGCGAACAATGCAAGGCGGGCAATGCAAGGCGAGCAATGCAAGGCGAACAATGCAAGGCGAACAATGCAAGGCGAACAATGCAAGGCGAGGCAAATGCAAGGCGAACAATGCAAGGCGAACAATGCAAGGCGAACAATGCAAGGCGAACAATGCAAGGCGAACAATGCAAGGCGAGCAATGCAAGGCGAACAATGCAAGGCGAGAAATGCAAGGCGAACAATGCAAGGCGGGCAATGCAAGGCGAGCAATGCAAGGCGAACAATGCAAGGCGGGCAATGCAAGGCGAACAATGCAAGGCGAACAATGCAAGGCGAGCAATGCAAGGCGAACAATGCAAGGCGGGCAATGCAAGGCGAGCAATGCAAGGCGAACAATGCAAGGCGGGCAATGCAAGGCGAACAATGCAAGGCGAACAATGCAAGGCGAACAATGCAAAGCGGGCAATGCAAGGCGAGCAATGCAAGGCGAACAATGCAAGGCGAACAATGCAAGGCGGGCAATGCAAGGCGGGCAATGCAAGGCGAGCAATGCACGGCGAGCAATGCAAGGCGAACAATGCAAGGCGAACAATGCAAGGCGAGCAATGCAAGGCGGGCAATGCAAGGCGAACAATGCAAGGCGAACAATGCAAGGCGAACAATGCAAGGCGAACAATGCAAGGCGGGCAATGCAAGGCGAACAATGCAAGGCGAAAAAAATGCAAGGCGAACAATGCAAGGCGAACAATGCAAGGCGAACAATGCAAGGCGAGCAATGCAAGGCGAACAATGCAAGGCGGGCAATGCAAGGCGAGCAATGCAAGGCGAACAATGCAAGGCGAACAATGCAAGGCGAACAATGCAAGGCGAACAATGCAAGGCGAGCAATGCAAGGCGAACAATGCAAGGCGGGCAATGCAAGGCGAGCAATGCAAGGCGAACAATGCAAGGCGAACAATGCAAGGCGAACAATGCAAGGCGAACAATGCAAGGCGAGCAATGCAAGGCGAACAATGCAAGCCGAACAATGCAAGGCGAACAATGCAAGGCGAACAATGCAAGGCGAACAATGCAAGGCGAGCAATGCAAGGCGAACAATGCAAGGCGGGCAATGCAAGGCGAGCAATGCAAGGCGAACAATGCAAGGCGAACAATGCAAGGCGAACAATGCAAGGCGAGCAATGCAAGGCGAACAATGCAAGCCGAACAATGCAAGGCGAACAATGCAAGGCGAACAATGCAAGGCGAACAATGCAAGGCGAGCAATGCAAGGCGAACAATGCAAGGCGGGCAATGCAAGGCGAGCAATGCAAGGCGAACAATGCAAGGCGGGCAATGCAAGGCGAACAATGCAAGGCGAACAATGCAAGGCGAACAATGCAAGGCGAGCAATGCAAGGCGAACAATGCAAGGCGGGCAATGCAAGGCGAGCAATGCAAGGCGAACAATGCAAGGCGGGCAATGCAAGGCGAACAATGCAAGGCGAACAATGCAAGGCGAACAATGCAAGGCGGGCAATGCAAGGCGGGCAATGCAAGGCGAGCAATGCAAGGCGAACAATGCAAGGCGAACAATGCAAGGCGAACAATGCAAGGCGCGCAATGCAAGGCGAACAATGCAAGGCGAACAATGCAAGGCGAACAATGCAAGGCGGGCAATGCAAGGCGAGCAATGCAAGGCGAACAATGCAAGGCGAACAATGCAAGGCGAACAATGCAAGGCGGGCAATGCAAGGCGAACAATGCAAGGCGGGCAATGCAAGGCGAGCAATGCAAGGCGAGCAATGCACGGCGAGCAATGCAAGGCGAACAATGCAAGGCGAACACTGAAAGGCGAACAATGCAAGGCGAACAATGCAAGGCGAACAATGCAAGGCGAGCAATGCAAGGCAAGCAATGCAAGGCGAGCAATGCAAGGCGAGCAATGCAAGGCGAACAATGCAAGGCGAGCAATGCAAGGCGAACAATGCAAGGCGAGCAATGCAAGGCGAACAATGCAAGGCGGGCAATGCAAGGCGAGCAATGCAAGACGAGCAGTGCAAGGCGAACAATGCAAGGCGAGCAATGCAAGGCGAGCAATGCAAGGCGAGCAATGCAAGACGAGCAATGCAAGGCGAACAATGCAAGGCGAGCAATGCAAGGCGAGCAATGCAAGGCGAATAATGCAAGGCGAACAATGCAAGACATTTCGGGTAAATCTACCTTAAGCTGCTCGCGTGTAACGCCAGAGTTGCCACGTTGCAGCTATTACGATATATTGCTAGTATTGCTACTGTTGCAAAATATTGAAAAAAACCTGTGTGACTGTAAGAGTAGAGTTGATAGGAGTTGTTGCACTGGATTGATGGATGGATGGTGGGAGGGTGTCAACCAGCTGCTGTCTCCATTAGTCACTGGATTGTAGATATATGGTTCAGAGAACCGACAAGTTGATAGACACATGTGCAACACTTGGGTATGTTTAATGAGGAAACGTGCCACTACACAGTGGCTTCATCAGTCCATATAAAGGAGAATGGTGAAGAACAGGAGTAGTATGAGGTAATACGTCCCTCAGCCTGGAGTCGATGTAGTCAGTCTATCAATCTTGAAAAGAATACAGCATATGTGCGAAGAAGTGGCTTATATACTGTAGGTAGGAGAGGTACAGCAGTCGTAGGTGTATCACATTTGACAACTCCAAATGTGGAAGTAGGTCATGGAGTTGTCAAATGTGATACACCTACGACTGCTGCACCTCTCCTACCTACAGTATATAAGCCACTTCTTCGCACATATGCTGTATTCTTTTCAAGATTGATAGACTGACTACATCGACTCCAGGCTGAGGGACGTATTACCTCATACTACTCCTGTTCTTCACCATTCTCCTTTGTATGGACTGATGAAGCCACTGTGTGGCGAAACGTTTCATCAAAAATACCTAAGTGCTGCACACGTGTCTAATTTATCAGTCACTGGATGGATGGATGGATGGTGGGTGTCAAGCAGCTGTTGCCTCCAGCAGTCTCTGGATTGATGGATGGATGGTGGATGGGTGCCAACCAGCTGCTGTCTCCAGTAGTCCCTGGAGCGATGGATGGATGGTGGGGGTCAACCAGCTGCTGCCTCCAGTAGTCCCTGGAGCGATGGATGGATGGTGGGGTGTCAAACAGCTGCTGCCTCCAGTAGTCACTGGATTGATGGATGGATGGTGGGGTGTCAACCAGCTGCTGCCTCCAGTAGTCCCTGGAGTGATGGATGGATGGTGGGGGTCAACCAGCTGCTGCCTCCAGTAGTCCCTGGAGCGATGGATGGATGGTGGGGGTCAACCAGCTGCTGCCTCCAGTAGTCCCTGGAGCGAGGGATGGATGGTGGGGGTCAACCAGCTGCGCCCCCAGTAGTCCCGGGAGCGATGGATGGATGGTGGGGGTCAACCAGTGCTGCCTCCAGTAGTCCCTGGAGCGTTTGGATGGATGGTTGGGGGTCAACCAGCTGCTGCCTCCAAAGTAGTCCTGGAGCGATGGATGGATGGTGGGGGTCAACCAGCTGCTGCCTCCAGTAGTCCCTGGAGCGATGGATGGATGGTGGGGGTCAACCAGCTGCTGCCTCCAGTAGTCCCTGGAGCGATGGATGGATGGTGGGGTGTAAACCAGCTGCTGCCTCCAGTAGTCCCTGGAGCGATGGATGGATGGTGGGGTGTAAACCAGCTGCTACCTCCAGTAGTCCCTGGAGCGATGGACGGATGGTGGGGGTCAACCAGCTGCTGCCTCCAGTAGTCCCTGGAGCGATGGATGGATGGTGGGGTGTAAACCAGCTGCTGCCTCCAGTAGTCCCTGGAGCGATGGTGGATGGGGGTGAAAAACCAGCTGCTGCCTCCAGTAGTCCCTGGAGCGATGGATGGATGGTGGGGTGTAAACCAGCTGCTGCCTCCAGTAGTCCCTGGAACGATGGATGGATGGTGGGGTGTAAACCAGCTGCTGCCTCCAGTAGTCCCTGGAGCGATGGATGGATGGTGGGGTGTAAACCAGCTGCTGCCTCCAGTAGTCCCTGGAGCGATGGATGGATGGTGGGGTGTAAACCAGCTGCTGCCTCCAGTAGTCCCTGGAGCGATGGATGAATGGTGGGGTGTAAACCAGCTGCTGCCTCCAGTAGTCCCTGGAGCGATGGATGGATGGTGGGGTGTCAACCAGCTGCTGCCTCCAGCAGTCACTGGGTTGATGGATGGACGGTGAGGGAGGGTGTCAACCAGCTGCTGCCTCCAGCAGTCACTGGGTTGATGGATGGACGGTGAGGGAGGGTGTCAACCAGCTGCTGCCTCCAGCAGTCACTGGGTTGATGGATGGACGGTGAGGGAGGGTGTCAACCAGCTGCTGCCTCCAGCAGTCACTGGGTTGATGGATGGACGGTGAGGGAGGGTGTCAACCAGCTGCTGCCTCCAGCAGTCACTGGGTTGATGGATGGACGGTGAGGGTGTCAACCAGCTGCTGCCTCCAGCAGTCACTGGGTTGATGGATGGACGGTGAGGGTGTAAACCAGCTGCTGCCCCAGCAGTCACTGGGTTGATGGATGGGACGGTGAGGGGGTGTCAACAGCTGCTGCCTCAGCAGTCACTGGGTTGATGGATGGACGGTAAAGGGAGGGTGTCAACAAGCTGCTGCCTCCAGCAGTCACTGGTTGATGGATGGACGGTGAGGGAGGGTGTAAACCCAGCTGCTGCCTCCAGCAGTCACTGGGTGATGGATGACGGTGGGAGGGTGTCAACAACTGCTGCCTCCAGCAGCCCACTGGGTTGATGGATGGACGGTGAGGGGGGTGTCAACCAGCTGCTGCCTCCAGCAGTCACTGGGTTGATGGATGGACGGTGAGGGTGTCAACCAGCTGCTGCCTCCAGCAGTCACTGGGTTGATGGATGGACGGTGAGGGGGGTGTCAACCAGCTGCGGGCCTCCAGCAGTCACTGGGTTGATGGATGGACGGTGAGGGAGGGTGTCAACCAGCTGTGCCTCCAGCAGTCACTGGGTTGAGGGATGGACGGTGAGGGAGGGTGTCAACCAGCTGTGCCTCCAGCAGTCACTGGGTTGAGGGATGGACGGTGAGGGAGGGTGTCAACCAGCTGCTGCCTCCAGCAGTCACTGGGTTGATGGATGGACGGTGAGGGAGGGTGTCAACCAGCTGCTGCCTCCAGCAGTCACTGGGTTGATGGATGGACGGTGAGGGAGGGTGTCAACCAGCTGCTGCCTCCAGCAGTCACTGGGTTGATGGATGGACGGTGAGGGTGTCAACCAGCTGCTGCCTCCAGCAGTCACTGGGTTGATGGATGGACGGTGAGGGAGGGTGTCAACCAGCTGCTGCCTCCAGCAGTCACTGGGTTGATGGAGGGGGCGGTGAGGGGGGTGTCAACCAGCTGCTGCCTCCAGCAGTCACTGGGTTGATGGATGGACGGTGAGGGAGGGTGTCAACCAGCTGCTGCCTCCAGCAGTCACTGGGTTGATGGATGGACGGTGAGGGAGGGTGTCAACCAGCTGCTGCCTCCAACCTTCTCCACAACACCAGGATACAAGGCGGTATAATACCGTCATTCATCTATCCTAGTTTTAGCATTAATACCCAAAACATTGAGCAAAGTTCCCAGTGAGCGAAACGGATGGAAATGTTGTGGCTGGAAACGTTCTTCATGTTGACCTTTGTTACTTATACTTTATCAAAATCAACACCACCATCTGTCACATCATGTGAACCACAACACCATCTGTCACACCATGTGAACCATAACAGTCACACCATGTGAACCACAACATCTGTCACACCATGTGAACCACAACACCATTTGTCACACCATGTGAACCATAACAGTCACACCATGTGAACCACAACATCTGTCACACCATGTGAACCACAACACCATTTGTCACACCATGTGAACCATAACAGTCACACCATGTGAACCACAACATCTGTCACATCATGTGAACCACAACACCATTTGTCACACCATGTGAACCATAACAGTCACACCATGTGAACCACAACATCTGTCACATCATGTGAACCACAACACCATTTGTCACACCATGTGAACCATAACAGTCACACCATGTGAACCACAACATCTGTCACACCATGTGAACCACATCATCTGTCACACCATGTGAACCATAATACTGTCACACCATGTGAGCCACACCATCTGTCACGCCATGTAAACCACAACACCATCTGTCACACCATGTGAACCACAACACCATCTGTCACACCATGTGAACCACAACACCTGTCAGTATAGCTACTGAATTCCCCTATACGTATACTTGTGTAGTATATTGTAGATCGTATCATCCATGTATATATTTAGGCGCCCTTTCAGTAGGCTCAGTGACTAGCATGTGTGACGTCGCGTGATGCTGTTGTGAGCACTGCACGCTCGTCCTCTCTCTCAGTTCCCCACGCAATAGGCCTAGGAACAGGACAGGCCAGTCTGGGCTACCCCCTTCTCACACTCTGCAATATAGTGTTACCATCCAACAAGTGAGTTTAACTCCAACCATCACATCTCCACGAACCCTCCCAACACACCATCTGTCACACCATGTGAACCACAACACCACCATCTGTCACACTATGTGAACCACAACACCACCATCTTTCACACTATGTGAACCACAACACCACCAAAAACACACCACCAACAAGAAGGGGGGAAAGCAGCTGGATGAAGGTGGTGAGGGGGGGCAGGCCATATGCAGAGACACGACCATGCCATCAAGAGCTAGAGGAAAAAATAAGGGAGAAAATGGCCATGTACAGACAGGAACCAGAGACTCAGAGGGAAAGGCAATGGGAGGAGGAGAGGGCAAAGTCAGTGTTTATTCATGGGCTTCAGGAGAGTGAGAAAAGGACACACACGGAAAGACGGCAGGCAGAACGACAGGAGATTGAGAACATCATCAAAGAAATAGGTGAAGAGGAAATGTTTGAGATTGTAAATTTTCAGACAATAGGGGGTACCTGAAGGGAAGACAACGACTGATCAAACTGATCTTCAGGACAGAAACAATGCAGAACAGGATCCTCCAAGAGAAACCACAGTTGAAGGATTTGGCAGCAAACAAGTGGGTGTTCCTAGACTGAGACAGAACAAAAACAGAATGACAGAAACTGAGGGAGAGGACATAAGAGCAAAAGGAGCTAGGAGGAAAGACAAGGAAAGAATCAGCAGAGGACAACCAGAGCAGGGCAGAGCACCAAGAGCAAGCACACACAGAACCATCCCCAGAACCCCACAACCAATCATGCTAGTCCAACACAGATCACACTCCACACCCACAGCCCCCACCCCACACTACACTATAGAATCCTGCAGTACACAGCCAGGTCCCCCCACCTTCACAGACCCCCCAAAACACAGTGCTGGAGAGGCAACAAGGTATGGTATGCCAACACAGATGGAATGACAAATAAGTGGGAGGAGTGGCATGAAAGAGTCAAAGAGGTATCGCCAGACACCATAGCCCTCACAGAAACTAAGCTCACAGGGTTGATAACAGATGCCATCTTTCCAATGGAATATCAGATCCTGAGGAAAGACAGAGGAAACAGAGGGAGTGGAGGAGCAGCACTGCTGATCAAAAACCGATGGGATTTTGATGAGCTGGAGAGAGGAGACAGAGAAGCAAGAGATTACATAGTACTAACGCTTTAGTCTGGAGATCCCAAGGTGATAATTGCTGTGATATATAACCCACCACAGAACAGCAGGAGGCCAAGGCAAGAGTATGATGAGAATAATAGAGAGATGGTTAACACACCAGCTGAAGTGGCCAGAAGGGCTCATGCGAGCAGGGCAAAGCTACTGATCATGAGCGACTTCAATGACATGGAAATCGATTGGGAGAACATGGATCCACATGGGGGCCAAGAAACGTGGAGGGCTAAGATGATGGAGGTGGTACTGGAAAACCACATGTACCAACATGAAAGGGACACTACCGGAGAGAGAGAAAAGGATGAACCAGCGAGACTGGGCCTAGTATTCACCGTGAGTAGTGCAGATATTGAGAACATCACATGTGAAAGACCCCTGGGGGGCCAGTGATCATGTGGTCTTAAGCTTTGAATACATAGTTACAAGTGGAGGGGGAAGCAGGAAGGGCTGGACGAATGAAGCCAAACTACAAGAAAGGGGACTAAGCAAGCATGAAGAACTTCCTCAACGGGGTTCAATGGGACAGAGAACTGGCAGGGAAGTCAGTAGACGAGATGATGGAATATGTGACAACAACATGCAAGGAAGCTGAGGAGAGGTTTGTACTCAAGGGTAACAGGAATAATGAAAAAGCCAGGATGAGCCCGTGGTTCACCCAAATGTGCAGGGAGGCCAAAACCAAGTGTGCTAGGGAATGGAAGAAGTATAGAAGGCACAGGACCCAGGAGAATAAGGAGACCAGTTGTAGTGCCAGAAATCAATATGTACAAGTAAGACGGGAAGCCCAAAGGCAATATGAGAATGACAGCAGCAAAAGCCAAATCTGACCCAAAACTGTTGTACAGCCACATCAGGAGGAATACAACAGTCAAGGACCAGGTAATCAGGCTGAGGAAGGAAGGAGGGGAGGTCACAAAAAAGACCGCAAAGTATGTGAGGAGCTCAACAGGAGATTCAAGGAAGTGTTCACAGAGGAGACAGAAGGGCCTCCAGAAAGGCAGAGAGGTAGGGTACACCATCAAGTGTTGGACACAATACATATAACCGAGGAAGAAGTGAAAAGGCTGTTAAGCGAGCTAGACACCTCAAAGGCGATAGGGCCGGATAACATCTCTCCATGGGTCCTGAGGGAGCAGAGGCACTTTGTGTACTACTAACAACTATCTTCAACACGTCTATTAAAACAGGACGACTGCCGGAAATATGGAAGTAGTCCCAGTTTTTAAAAAAGGAGACACAAAGCAGTGAACTACAGATCAGTGTCACTAACGTGTATAGTATGCAAAGTCATGGAGAAAACTATCAAGAGTGGTGGAGCACCTAGAAAGTAATGAGCTTATCAACGACAGCTGGCACGGTTTCAGGGACGGGAAATCGGGCATCACAAACCTACTGGAGTTCTGTGACAGGGTGACGGCACCAAGCCAAGAGAGAGGGGTGAGTAGAATGCATTTTCTTGGACTTTAAGAAGGCACCTGACACAGTGCCACAAAAAAGATTAGTGTGGAAGCTGGAGGACCAGGCAGGGATAACAGGAAAGGCATTACAGTGGATCAGGGAATACCTGTCAGGAAGACAAAACAGCAATGCGCAGGTTTTCATGATTACGTTGAAGAGCAGCGAAGTCCTCCTCTTCTTGCTGAAGAATTTTCTCCAGCTGGTCCAATTCATCTCGCAACTTTCTGTGCTCAGTCCCAAGGTTATCTAAATCAATATCCATATCAGTGAACCATTGACAGACTAGAAAATTCGGCTTTTAGCTTCGCATTTCGCTCATACGTGCGGGACAGTAGATTAGATTTAGATTTTGCCACCAAAGTGGCTAGTTTATTGTGAACCCCATATCCATCCTGTGGACGGTAGCGCAAGAACAAATGGATACACAAAAGGCCTAGGAACTAGGCCCCCCCCCCCAAAAGGGTTTACAGGTGTACATATGAGGTTTTATCTACATATCTACAGTTCATTTATCTGTTATAAGCAGATTTAGGAAATTTGCTTAGTATATCTGGTATCTTATTTTCATTAATAAGATATCTTGACATGTCACACAGGTTATTATACTGTCTGTCTCTGTATTCCTCAATATGTGGACAATTAAGCACATAGTGTTCAAGACAGTGACTGTAGGCCTGATCACATAATTTGCATTTAGTTTGATCATCACCTGTCTCCCAAACTGCCAGAAGTACTTGTAACCAAGCCTAAGCCTGGCCACTACAACATCAGACAGTCTGTTCACATTGCAAGTTGCTCCATCAACATGCTTATCTACGTTCATGTTATCATAGTGGGTTATAGATCTACTCAGACTTCTAACTGCATTCCTATAACAATCATTTTCATTATTTACTTCTCTAATATTACTCCTAATGCTAGACACAGATATACCAAAGTTATATTCTACATTCTCCTTCTGGGTACTCTTCTTGGCTAACATATCAACTTTATCATGAAGGAGTAATCCAATGTGTGATGGGATCCATAGCAATTGTACATTAATTCCTTTGTCCCTGATTTTTGAGTATCTATACCTGGCTTCTCCAATGCGCATGTTGTTGGAGTCATTATACGAGTTAAGAGCATTCAGTGATGACAGAATCAGTAATGATGATAGTCAAGCTCAGTGTCATAAGTTAGCTTTAGCGCCATTAGGATTGCAAACAATTCAGTTTGCAGTGTAGACGCCCAGTTGTTAATTCTTATGCTTAGTTCAACAAATTTATTATCGTTCTTAACTAGGGAGGTGGCAACAAGAGCAGATGCAGCCCTGCCAGAAGACTCCTGTTTAGATCCATCAGTGTATATAACTTGTGATAACTTATTACTACCAGCTAGGTGAGAAATTTCTTCTTGAGCAGTTGCTCTAACAAGAGATTTAAGGAAGGGATTACTAGCAATGAGCTTCTTGGGAGGGACTTGCAGGTATGTGATATTAAATGAACACATCTTCCATGGAGGGGTGAAATGCTCTTGTTGCCTACAGTGATACAGTTCATGCAGGTTATAAAACTTAATGCAATTGCACGTTTTCACAATCCATTTAGATCTGTGTGTATTTACCTCTAGACACTTGGTAAGATTCATTGTGACCATGTCTGGTTCATTTCTTAACATTCTAATACCGAGTACAGTGTTAATCTCAACAATCCTATCACTGATACTAAAAATACCAAGCTCCTTCCTCATATTAAGAACCTTTGTAGATTTAGGACACCCAAGAATAACTCTGAATAATACTGTGTTTTCTCTTAGTGTGCTAATGGCTCACTACTTTTCACTGGGGGTATGTTGCATAGCCTGCCAAGTCTTTTGCTTTCGTAGGGAGTGATTTCTGTGTGCAGATTAGGAGCCAATCCCTCCAGAATCTTCCAGGCAAGAGAGAGATATCATAATCTACACCTGGAGATTCTGGAGGGACTGGTTCCTAATCTGCACACAGAAATCACTCTCTACGAAAGCAAAAGACTTGGCAGGCGATGCAACATACCCCCAGTGAAAAGTAGGGGCGCCATTAGCACACTAAGAGAGAACACAGTAAGTTCTGGGGCCCTAAACTGTTCAACAGCCTCCCACCAGCCATAAAGGGCATTGCCAATAGACCCTTGGCTGCCTTCAAGAGGGAGCTGGACAGATACCTAAAGTCAGTGCCGGATCAGCCGGGCTGTGGTTCGTATGTTGGACTATGTGCAGCCAGCAGTAACAGCTTCATTGATCAGGCCCTGATCCACCAAGGGGCCTGGTGGATCAAGGCTTCTTTCTAATTATAATAATAATCTCTCGCCTGCAGTCCAGTGAGTACAAGTCAAGTGCTTGCAGGCGTTCCCAGTAGTTAAGGTGTTTGATGGAACTTATATGTGCAGTAAAGGTTCTCTGTACTTTCTCTGGATCTGCAATTTCACCTGCCTTGAATGGGGATGTTAATGTACAGCAGTATTCCAGCCTAGAGAGAACAAGTGATTTAAAAAGGATCATTGGCTTAGCATCTCTTGTCTTGAATGTTCTCATTATCCATCCTCTCAGTTTCCTCGCAGATGTGATAGTGGCATTGTTGTGGTCCCTGAAGGTGAGGTCTACAGACATTACCACACCCAGGTCCTTCACATTACTTTTCCGCTCTATTGTGTGATTAGAGTTTGTAGTATACTCAGTCCTAGCTATTGTTTCTTCCAGTTTTCCATAATGGAGTAGTTGGAATTTGTCTTCACTGATCATATTGTTCTCTGTTGCCCATTGGAAAACTTGGTTTATATCATCTTTGAGATTTGCCGTGTCCTCAATGGATGACACTCATGCAGATCCTAGCATCGTCTGCAAAGGATGATACAGTGCTATGGTTTACATCTCTACGTCTGATATGAGAATGAGGAACAGGATAGGGGCGAGTACTGTGCCTTGTGGAACAGAGCTCTTCACTATGGCAGCTTCCGATTTAACTCTCTTTACCACTACTCTGTGTTCGATTGGTTAGAAGTTGGAGACACATCTGCTATTTGCCAATTATCCCTTTAGCACGCATTTTGTGTGCTATTACACCATGACTGCACTTTATCAAAGGCTTTTGCAAAATCTGTGTAATCTGCATTCTGTTTGTTTTTCAGTGCATCTACGACCATATCATAGTGGTCCAATACTTGCCAGAGGCAGGAGCGACCTGCTCTGAAACCATATTGCCCTGGATTGTGCAATTTTTTGGGAGTCCAAGTGGTTTGCTTTCCTGCTTCTTAGAACTCTTTCAAAAATTTTTATGACGTGGAACGTTAAGGCTATTGGTCTATAGTTCTTAGCCACTGCTTTGCTGTCACCTTTATGGAGTGGGGCTATACCTGTTGTTTTCGGAGATTGTGGAATCTAGCCTGTGTCTAAGCTCCTTTTCCATAGCATACTTAGGGCCCGTGAGAGGGGTTTCTTGCAGTTCTTAACGAACACAGAGTTCCACGAGTCTGGGAATGGGGCTGAGTGCATGGGCATGTCGTCGATGGTTTTTCTCAAAGTCTGGTGGAGTTAGGGTTATGTCAGAAATTTGGAATACATTGGCAGGGTTTTGAGGCTCATTCATGAAAATTTTTTTGGATTGTCTATCTTTAAACTGAGTAGTGACTCGCTGAACACAGAGTCATACTGAGATTTCAGTATCTCAACTCATTTCCTTGTTGTCGTCTGTGTAGGATCCGTCTTGTCTGAGCAGGGGTCCTATACTAGAAGTGGGTTTTGCCTTGTTTTTGGCATATGAAAAAAAATATTTAGAATTTCTTTCAATTTCACTAATCGCTTTTAGCTTCTCTCGTCTCTCCTGGATCCTGTACGAGTCCTTTAACTTTAGCTCAATATTTTCCACTTCCCTGGTTAGCACTTCCTTCCGTGTTTCAGATAATCTGGCATTCTTGAGGAGCTCGATGATTCTTCGCCTTCTCCTGTAGAGGGAGCCCCCCCCTCTCTCTATCTCTCCAGTTTACTTTTCTTCTTAGGGGAATATGCCTTAAACATACTTTAGCTACCAGGAGGTTGATCTTTTCAAGGCACTGGTTAGGGTCCATGTAATTTAAGATCTTCCCAACATGTTTCAGTTAGGACATGGTTTACCTGCTCCCAGTTGTTCTTGATGTTGTTGAATTTGGTAAAGGTACCCTCATAGCTGTATGCATTTTGCTGATCAGGACTCCTGTGCATGCAAGTCTGGACTTTGATTAGATTGTGATCAGAATTAGTTGTTTTTGATATTATGTTTCTTACCAGGTCCTCATTATTTGTGAAGTTAAGATCTAGTGTGTTCTCCAGTCTTGTTGGCTCTACTATCTGCTGACTTAGGGTGTGTTTACTGCAGAAATTCAGCAGCTCATGCTTGACTTTTCATCTGAGCTGCCCCCAGGGATTATTTCTGCTACATTATTTGCTACATTCTTCCATTTTGTATGTCATAGATTTAAGTCACCAAGCAGCAAGATGTTTGGGGATGGGAATGGAAGGTTTTCCAGACAGTAGTCAATTTTTGATGGCTGTTCTTTTAACTGTTTGGAAGTTATATACAAGTACAATGACTAAGTTTTGGTTCTTGATTTTTATTGTTAGATCTTCAACTACATCATTTGTCATGTTCAGCATCTCCGTGCAAATGAGCGACTCTTTGACACACAGGCCAACCCCCCCTTGTTGCCTCTTCTTTCTGCTAGACCCCCTGGCTGTAGTGTTTCTTTCCCCAAGGCCACCACAGTACCAGAGAATAATTAATACTTTAGAAATATTAATTTATCTTTTTAGTTATGATTCACATTGTTTCAACACTCCATAAAACACAACAAGAAAGATGAAAGTCGGGATGAGGATGGAGTACTTAGTGGGAACACTCCAATGTACTACCATCCTACTGTACATGATAGTTACATAAAGGGAACACCAACAGTGTGCTGCTACATTACATAATAGTACACAGTGGGAACTCCAGCAGTGTTTCACATTGGGAACTCCAGTAATAAATAACAAAAAGGCACAATACCGTGACTGGAACGATACACAAATAACTCGCACATAAAAGAGAGAAGCTTACGATGACGTTTCGGTCAGACTTGGACCATTGACAAAGTCACACTGACTTTGTCAATGATCCAAGTCGGACCGAAACGTCGTCGTAAGCTTCTCTCTTTTATGTGCGGGTTATTTGTGTATGGGAACTCCAGCAGTGTTTCACATTGGGAACTCCAGCAGTGTTTCACAGTGGGAACTCCAGCAGTGTTTCACAGTGGGAACTCCAGCAGTGTTTCACAGTGGGAACTCCAGCAGTGCTTCACAGTGGGAACTCCAGCAGTGTTTCACAGTGGGAACTCCAGCAGTGTTTCACAGTGGGAACTCCAGCAGTGTTTCACATTGGGAACTCCAGCAGTGTTTCACAGTGGGAACTCCAGCAGTGTTTCACAGTGGGAACTCCAGCAGTGTTTCACAGTGGGAACTCCAGCAGTGTTTCACATTGGGAACTCCAGCAGTGTTTCACAGTGGGAACTCCAGCAGTGTTTCACAGTGGGAACTCCAGCAGTGTTTCACAGTGGGAACTCCAGCAGTGCTTCACAGTGGGAACTCCAGCAGTGTTTCACAGTGGGAACTCCAGCAGTGTTTCACAGTGGGAACTCCAGCAGTGTTTCACATTGGGAACTCCAGCAGTGTTTCACAGTGGGAACTCCAGCAGTGTTTCACAGTGGGAACTCCAGCAGTGTTTCACAGTGGGAACTCCAGCAGTGTTTCACAGTGGGAACTCCAGCAGTGTTTCACAGTGGGAACTCCAGCAGTGTTTCACAGTGGGAACTCCAGCAGTGTTTCACAGTGGGAACTCCAGCAGTGTTTCACATTGGGAACTCCAGCAGTGTTTCACATTGGGAACTCCAGCAGTGTTTCACATTGGGAACTCCAGCAGTGTTTCACATTGGGAACTCCAGCAGTGTTTCACAGTGGGAACTCCAGCAGTGTTTCACAGTGGGAACTCCAGCAGTGTTTCACAGTGGGAACTCCAGCAGTGTTTCACAGTGGGAACTCCAGCAGTGCTTCACAGTGGCAACTCCAGCAGTGCTTCACAGTGGCAACTCCAGCAGTGCTTCACAGTGGCAACTCCACCAGCATTTCACAGTGGCAACTCCACCAGCATTTCACAGTGGGAACTCCAGCAGTGTTTCACATTGGGAACTCCAGCAGTGTTTCACAGTGGGAACTCCAGCAGTGTTTCACATTGGGAACTCCAGCAGTGTTTCACAGTGGGAACTCCAGCAGTGTTTCACAGTGGGAACTCCAGCAGTGCTTCACAGTGGCAACTCCAGCAGTGTTTCACAGTGGCAACTCCAGCAGTGCTTCACAGTGGCAACTCCAGCAGTGCTTCACAGTGGCAACTCCAGCAGTGCTTCACAGTGGCAACTCCAGCAGCGCTTCACAGTGGCAACTCCAGCAATGCTTCACAGTGGGAACTCCAGCAATGCTTCACAGTGGGAACTCCAGCAGTGTTTCACAGTGGGAATTTCAACAGTGTGTGGAAAAAAGACACTTATGTACAGTGTAGGACATTTTTTAAGATAAACGTCTGACCAAGAATGACTTCTTCAGTCCTAGTACAGAGAACCAAGAAACAAGTGAAGTGGGAAGCTGCGAGGGAGGAGATGGCGTTGTGTTATTATTACAATTGTGGCGAGATGCGTTGATCCTTGAATGAGAGATATCATTGAATGAGAGATGTAGAATGAGATATTGAATGAGAGACGTAGAATGAGAGGTACTGAATGAGAGCCGTAGAATGAGAGATATCACTGAATGAGAGCCGTAGAATGAGAGATATCACTGAATGAGAGCCGTAGAATGAGAGATATTGAATGAGAGACGTAGAATGAGAGATATTGAATGAGAGACGTAGAATGAGAGATACTGAAGTGTGTAAGTGAATGACGGGTATAAACTAAGGCGATATTAATAAAATACTGAGGACATCGAATCAGGTAAGAACCAGGAATAGCGGATTTAAGTTAGATAAATTTAGATTTAGAAAGGACATGGGTAAGTACTGGTTTTCACAGCTGTGGATGCGTGGAACAATATTCCTAGTAGGGTGACAGAGGCTAGGACCCTGGGTAGCTAGTAAGTTGATTCAGGTTAACACAAATATAGTTACATAGATTATCATACATAGCAGCATATGTGTAAAGAACCTGGGATAATCCAAAAAAGTCAGAGTGACTTATTTCCATTAGGGTCCTTACTTATTTCCACTGGGTTTTTATATAAAGAGATAGGACAAATATACGAGTGGGAGGGGCTGGGTTTGATTAGTGTCGTGGGTACGGGAGTAAATTCTTGGGTAACTTTGGGAAGGGTTGGTTTTGATAAAAGGAGCTGCCTTGTATGGGCCAGTGGGCCTTCTGCAGTGTTCCTCCATTCTTATGTCCTTCACTCCCCCACCACCTCCAAAGCGGGACCTTGAGACAAGAGAGCATCCCCTCACCTCCTCCCCCATCCCCTCCCTCCTTCTCCCACCCTAGTGGTAGGGGTCTACTGGGAAAGACATCAGGTTGCGGTCTCCCGGACAAGTGGTGGCGACCTCACCATCACTGTGACAGTGGTGGCGACCTCACCATCACTGTGACAGTGGTGGAGGAGCAGGAGGAAGGGAACAGAGGAGATTGGGGAAATTAGGGAAGGAGAGTAGTGCAATGGTTGAGACGAGAGGAGGAAGGAGAGGATAGGAGGAGGGAGAGCAGAGAAGGGAGAGGATAGGAGGAGGGAGAGCAGAGAAGGGAGAGGATAGGAGGAGGGAGAGCAGAGAAGGGAGAGGATAGGAGGAGGGAGAGCAGAGAAGGGAGAGGACAGGAGGAGGGAGAGCAGAGAAGGGAGAGGATAGGAGGAGGGAGAGCAGAGAAGGGAGAGGATAGGAGGAGGGAGAGCAGAGAAGGGAGAGGATAGGAGGAGGGAGAGCAGAGAAGGGAGAGGACAGGAGGAGGAGAGCAGAGAAGGGAGAGGATAGGAGGAGGGAGAGCAGAGAAGGGAGAGGATAGGAGGAGGGAGAGCAGAGATGGGAGAGGATAGGAGGAGGGAGAGCAGAGAAGGGAGAGGATAGGGGGGAGAACAGAGAAGGGAGAGGATAGGAGGAGGGAGAGCAGAGAAGGGAGAGGATAGGAGGAGGGAGAGCAGAGAAGGGAGAGGATAGGAGGAGGGAGAGCAGAGGAGGAGGGAGAACAGAGAATGAAGGATGAGGAAGGAGAGTAGAAGAAAGAAGATTAAAGAAATAGGAAGAATCACAAAGGAATGATAGAAAAAGAGGGGGAGATACAGTCATTCTTCCACACGACAGCTAAACACTCATTCTACCACTCGTTCGTGGTTACAATAATATATAAATACTGCTTGTGAGGCTAGTACACTAAACAGGGATGAGAATGAAATTAGCTTAGAAGCTCCCGCACCTCCGTATGCCCTCGGATGGCGACCCAACAGCTAGCTGTGCCATTCTTGTAGAGTTGGGTGGTCCTGTGGTTTAAAGCGACATGTGGTTCTCGCTTACCATGAGGCAGGCCAGTACAACATGGGTTCGAATCCTTGGCTAGCGCAGTGTTGTTATTGATATATATATATATATATATAATATATATATATATATATATATAAATATATATATATATATATATGCAAGGAATTCGCGAGAGCAGGCGAAATATACATAAACACTGATCTCTGGCTGAAGTTGACTCGAACCTACGAACCTTGGAACAAGGTACACAGTGCTATATCAAACTCACCACACTGAACCAATACCTTGGAGTCCAGCATGCGCTAGACTTTGATCCAAGGCAGCCAGCTTTCAGGGAGAAGGCTTACAGCCAGAGATCAGTGTTTGTGTATATTTCGCCTGCTCTCGCGAATTCCTTGCATTGTTAAAATCTCTAGTAAGGCTGATGCATGCAGGGGATGAGATGAAAAGCTGTAAGCCTTCTCCCTGAAAGCTGGCTGCCTTGGATCGAAGTCTAACGCATGCTGCACTCCAAGGTACTGGTCCAGTGTGGTGAGTTTGGCATAGCACTGCGTACCTTGTTCCAAGGTTCGTAGGTTACAGTCTCCATCAGCCAGAGATCAGTGTTTATATATAATATATATATATATATATATATATATATATATATATATATATATATATAATATATATATATATATATATGTATATACACACGTGTGTGTGTGTGTGTGTGTACTCACCTAATTGTGGTTGCAGGGGTCGAGACTCGGCTCCTGGCCCCGCCTCTTCACCGATTGCTACTAGGTCCTCTCTCTCTCTCTCTCTGCTTCCTGAGCTTTGTCATACCTCGTCTTAAAGCTATGTATGGTTCCTGCCTCTACTACATCACTTGCTAGGCTATTCCACATCCTGACGACTCTATGACTGAAGAAATACGTACTTGTGTGTGTGGGGGGGGGGATGCTGAATATGTAAAACTTGCGATTTTGGCTTAAATAGCGACGTTCTTCTTGCCGAATAAGACAAGCAAAAATTTGTGTATGCAATAATTTCGCATAAATTATTCTGAACCTAGCGAAAAAAAATATATTGTGTTTGTTTATTATTTAATTATTGTAAACTTATCTGCGCTTATTATAAGACTAGGTAAGTTTTCTAAGGTTCTTTTGGTACAAAATTATTTTTTTTACATTACTATAAATTAAAAAAATTATCCTTAAACCTACTCGGCACGACATTATATATATATATATATATATATATATATATATATATATATAATGTGTGTGTATATATATACATGTATATAATATATATAGATATCCCAGAAAGTAAACAGATGTTGGAATCCAGAGTGGAGGATTTGCAGTGGACTGGAGCAGAAAGCAGGAATGGGAATGGCTAAAAGACTCCCTGGAATATGAAATCTGCCTGAGGGTGAGCATGCAGATCAGGAATACAATCAGAACAGATACGATAGGAATGGGAATGGTGAGGCACTGGAGGAGGGGAAGAAGAAGTAGTCTTATGTTGGGAATGGGAATAGACGAGTTGGGGAATGGAGATGACAGGAACGCAGGTTGGAAGGGGAAGCCCTACTGGAAACTGGAATGGATGGGGCGAGGGAGATGGAATGGGGATGAGTGGAGGATGAGGATGACAACATGGTGGGGAGGGAGGGATGGAAATTAGTGAGAGGGGCCCAGTGGAAAGCATGGGTACCATGGCCACAATAATAGCAAGGGTACCATGGCCACAATACCAAGGGTACCATGGCCACAATACCATGGGTACCATGGCCACAATACCATGGGTACCATGGCCACAATACCATGGGTACCATGGCCACAATACCAAGGGTACCATGGCCACAATAATAGCATGGGTACCATGGCCACAATAGCATGGGTACCATGGCCACAATAATAGCATGGGTACCATGGCCACAATAATAGCATGGGTACCATGGCCACAATAGCATGGGTACCACGGCCACAATAATACAATGGGTACCATGCCTGGGGGTTACCTGGAGGTTATTCCGGGGATCAACGCCCCCGCGGCCCGGTCCATGACCAGGCCTCCCGATGGATCAGGGCCTGATCAACTAGGCTGTTACTGCTGGCCGCACGCAGTCCAACGTACGAGCCACAGCCCGGCTGATCCGGCACTGTAGGTATCTGTCGAGCTCTCTCTTGAAGGCAGCCAGGGGTTTATTGGCAATTCCCCTAATGTTTGATGGGAGGCTGTTAAACAGTTTTGGGCCCCGGACACTTATGGTGTTTTCCCTTAGTGTACCAATGGCACCCCTACTTTTTATTGGGGGCATTTTGCATCGCCTGCCCAGTCCTTTACTTTCGTAGGGAGTGATTTGTGTGTGCAGATTTGGGACCATTCCTTCCAAGATTTTCCAAGTGTAGATTATGATATATCTCTCCCTCCTGCGTTCCAACGAGTACAAGTCAAGTGCTTCCAAGCGTTCCCAGTAGTTAAGGTGTTTGACAGAACTTATACGTGCAGTAAAGGATCTCTGTACACTCTCTAGATCTGCGATTTCACCTGCTTTGAATGGAGATGTTAATGTACAGCAGTATTCTAGCCTAGAGAGAACAAGTGATTTGAAAAGGATCATCATGGGCTTGGCATCTCTCGTTTTGAAAGTTCTCATTATCCATCCTATCATTTTCTTTGCACGTGCGATCGTGGAAGTGTTGTGATCCTTGAAAGTGAGATCCTCAGACATTACTACTCCCAGGTCCCTTACATTATTTTTCTGCTCTATTGTATGGCCGGAGTCAGTAGTATACTCTGTTCTAGTTATTATCTCCTCCAGTTTTCCATAACGGAGTAGTTGGAATTTGTCCTCATTGAACATCATATTGTTTACCGTTGCCCACTGGAAAACTTTGTTTATATCTTCTTGGAGGTTAACCGCGTCCTCAGCAGATGACAGCCTCATGCAGATCCTAGTATCATCCGCAAAGGATGATACGGTGCTGTGGTGTATATCTCTGTTTATGTCTGATATGAGGATAATACCATGGGTACCATGGCCACAATAATACCATGGGTACCGTGGCCACAATAATACCATGGGTACCGTGGCCACAATAATAACATGGTTACCATGGTCACAATACCATGGGTACCATGGCCACAATAATAGCATGGGTACCATGGCCACAGTACCATGGCCACAATAATAGCATGGGTACTATGGCCACAATAATACCATGGGTACCATGGCCACAATACCATGGGTACCATGGCCACAATACCATGGCCACAATACCATGGGTACCATGGCCACAATACCATGGGTACCATGGCCACAATACCATGGGTACCATGGCCACAATAATAGCATGGGTACCATGGCCACAATAATAGCATGGGTACCATGGCCACAATAATAGCATGGGTACCATGGCCACAATAATAGCATGGGTACCATGGCCACAATAATAGCATGGGTACCATGGCCACAATAATAGCATGAGTACCATGGCCACAATAATAGCATGGGTACCATGGCCACAATACCATGGGTACCATGGCCACAATAATAGCATGAGTACCATGGACACAATAATAGCATGGGTAACATGGCCACAATAATAGCATGGGTACCATGGCCATAATAATAGCATGGGTACCATGGCCACAATAATAGCATGGGTACCATGGCCACAATAATAGCATGAGTACCATGGCCACAATAATAGCATGGGTACCATGGCCACAATACCATGGGTACCATGGCCACAATAGCATGAGTACCATGGACACAATAATAGCATGGGTAACATGGCCACAATAATAGCATGGGTACCATGGCCACAATAATAGCATGGGTACCATGGCCACAATAATAGCATGGGTACCATGGCCACAATAATAGCATGAGTACCATGGCCACAATAATAGCATGGGTACCATGGCCACAATACCATGGGTACCATGGCCACAATAATAGCATGAGTACCATGGCCACAATAATAGCATGGGTAACATGACCACAATAATAGCATGGGTACCATGGTCACAATAATACCATGAGTACCATGGCGACAATAATAGCATGGGTTACCTGGAGGTTACCTGGAGGTTATTCCGGGGATCAACGCCCCCGCGGCCCGGTCCACGACCATTCCTCCCGATGGATCAGGGCCTGATCAACTAGGCTGTTACTGCTGGCCGCACGCAGTTCGACGTACGAGCCACAGCCCGGCTGATCCGGCACCGACTTTAGGTATCTGTCCAGCTCTCTCTTGAAGGCAGCCAGGGGTTTATTGGCAATTCCCCTAATGCTTGATGGGAGGCTGTTGAACAGTTTTGGGCCCCGGACACTTATGGTGTTTTCTCTTAGTGTACCAATGGCGCCCCTACTTTTTATTGGCGGCATTTTGCATCGCCATGGCCACAATAATAGCATGGGTCCCATGGCCACAATAATAGCAGGGGCACCATGGACACAGTAGTATGGGCACCATAGGCACAATAAAAGCAGTGGCACCATGGCCACAATAAGAAAGCACTGTATCAACATGCGTGGCCCAAGACTCTTCAACTTTCTACCAACAAACATCATAAACATTGTCGCAACAAGTGTAGAAATTGTCAAGAGGAAATTGGATGACTACCTCCGCCAAGTGGCAGATCCATCGAACCACAACAATCTAGAAAATAGCTTAGACCCAGTATGGGCTGCGAGAATACAGAAAAAAACTCGAAATTAGTCACAGGTATAAATGGAACGTAGGTGAGAAAGATACATCGAAAGGGGCACTTTGGAAATATTTACTGTGTACTCTCATGTGGCTGCAAAGTCGAGCTGTAGCTCCTGGCCCTGCCTCTCAAATTTCCGCTTGCCTAGACTGGTTAGCATGACGGATCAGGATGGGTTGCCAATTAAGAATGAAGCACCAAGATGTTTACTAGTACAGAAGAATTTCTCAGGACTGTTACTAGATCACAACTACCAGACAACACAGTAACACTCCCTTAGCCACTAACAGCCTGGAAACACGAACAGCAGCTCCTGCCTTTGCTACTTATTAAGAAGCATACAAGCTGGCTGATATTGTAGGAGAGGCGCTAACAGACTGTATACTGCAGTGTGTTTCACTCGTAGGAGGCCCAGAGTTAGTACTCCCGTAGGATACAATCCTCTTGTTTGTATATCTGTAGTAAACGATAACTCGGGGCCGCCTCCTCGTACAGACCCAGAGTTATCGTTTACTACAGACATAATATACGAACAAAATAATTACAACTACGAGAGTACTAACCCGGGGTCTCCTACGAGTGAAACGTGCTGTACATGACGGTGGTTTCGACTCTCAGGTCCTTGACAATATACACCACCAGACTGATACACCCTTGAACTTCAGGCCGTGATGAACACTTCAGTCCTCTATAATAACCCTCGTGGAGGATTATTATAGTTTGTATATTTCTATCCCTTTCTGGGATCCTCTTCAGCTGAAGAGGACCTCAGAAGGGGATTGAAGTATACAGAACAATTAATCTTCTGAGAGTGTCATAATGTGGGTTATTACTGAGTATTTTCTAAGTCTAATGTGACACTACCGTCCTGTCAAATGCGTGTAAAATGGAAACCAACCTGAGATCTACCTGGAGGGTATTCCGGGGATCAACGCCCCCCGCGGCCTGGTCCAAGACCAGGCCTCCCGGTGGATCAGGACCTGATTAACCAGGCTGTCACTGCTGGCCGCATGTAGTCCAACGTACGAGCCACAGCCCGGCTGACCCGGCACTAAGTATCTGTCCAGCTCCCTATTGAAGACAACCAGGAGTCCATTGGTAATTCCCCTTATGGCTGCTGGGAGGCTGTTGAACAGTCTTGGTCATTCTGGTAAGACTGCTGATCATTCTTGCTGCCTCATAACAAGTAAGATGACAGATAAATCTTGCGAACTTCCCCTTCCACTTAGTATACACGTACTCCTATTTTCCTGTATGCTTCTTAATAGTTCCTAATTAATCTTGTAATACTGCCTTCCCATCGTAGGAGCCCTGGTCTGAGACCGGGCCCTGGTCTGAGACCGGGCCCTGGATAATATCTCCTGAACAACTAACAGATAACGAAACAATTAGTGATTTTGTTTGGATGATTTATAAAACCGACAAGTTGATAACTGAGACACTTGGGCAACATTTGGGTATCTTTCTTCTGGAAACGTTTCGCCAGCCAGTGACTTCTTCAGTCCAAAACAGAGAAGAATAATGAGTAGTAGTTTGAGGACTCAAGACTGATACCTCAAACTCCTCATCTTGCACTGTTCTATGTTTCTGACTGAAGAAGCCACTGGCTAGAGAAATAGAGTTGTCATCTGAAACCGTTAACCCCCAAAACCCTCTCCAGGTGTACTCCAGGTACCTATGGTATACTACCACCCCCCAGGATGCCACCCACACCAATCGACTAATACCCAAGTACCTACTTACTACTAGGTGCAAAGGGGCAGCAGGTATAAGGTAACATCCCCAAAGTTGCCACCGGTGGCGAAAAATATAAAAGTCGAGCATTTAGAAAGTTGGATGGTGTTGCTGTCAGTAGAGTCATTTAAAATGTTATGTCCACACACACAAGTGGAAGTTGAAGACTCAGATGAATCAAAGGGATGTTAGGAAGTATTTCTTCAGTCATAGAGTAGTCAGGCCGTGGAATAGCGTAGAAAGTGACGTAGTGGAGGCGGGAACCATACATAGTTTTAAGGCGAGGTATGATAAAGCTTATGGGGCAGGGAGAGAGAGGACGTAGTAGCAATCAGCGAAGAGGCGGGGCCAGGAGCTATGACTCGACCCCTGCAACCACAAATAGGTGAGTACACAAACTGCTGGCAAGACAGCAAGTAACTGAGTAATGGTGTGTGTGTGTGTGTGTGTGTGTGTGTGTGTGTGTGTGTGTGTGTGTGTGTGTGTGTGTGTGTGTGTGTGAGACTGCCCGTGAGAGGGAAATATATTTTTCAAGATTTCGAAATACGAGAAAATGACACATTTCAACTTTCCGTAAAAAATAATAAATTACAAAAAGTGACCAGTCTGTGACCAGTCTGTGACCAGTCTGATCAGTCTGTGACCAGTCTGTGACCAGTCTGATCAGTCTGTGACCAGTCTGATCAGTCTGTGACCAGTCTGTGACCAGTCTGATCAGTCTGTGACCAGTCTGTGACCAGTCTGATCAGTCTGTGACCAGTCTGATCAGTCTGTGACCAGTCTGTGACCAGTCTGATCAGTCTGTGACCAGTCTGATCAGTCTGATCAGTCTGTGACCAGTCTGATCAGTCTGTGACCAGTCTGATTAGTCTGTGACCAGTCTGATTAGTCTGTGACCAGTCTGATTAGTCTGTGACCAGTCTGATCAGTCTGAGACCAGTATGTGACCAGTCTGATCAGTGTGACCAGTCTAATCAGTCTGACCAGTCTGATCAGTCTGTGACCCGTCTGATCAGTCTGTGGCCCGTCTGATCAGTCTGTGACCAGTCTGATTAGTCTGTGACCAGTCTGATTAGTCTGTGACCAGTCTGATTAGTCTGTGGCCAGTCTGATTAGTCTGTGGCCAGTCTGATCAGTCTGTGGCCAGTCTGATTAGTCTGTGACCAGTCTGTAACCAGTCTGATCAGTCTGTGACCAGTCTGATCAGTCTGTGACCAGTTTCGAGGGGTGTGCTGCCAGGCTTCTTTGTCAACAGCCTGGTCAACGAGGCTGGTGACTTAGGATGGGCTAATAAATGAAGTTAGTGTAGGAGGAAGGAGGTATGAGGAAGGAGTGAGGAGGGTGAGTGTGGGAGATGTTAAACTGTGTGGGGAGTAACCTTGACACCCACAACACTTAAGGCGAGATTGAATGGGTGGCGGCGGTGACGGCAGACGATTCTCCTTAACAAAACTGGATACATTATAGCTGTGTGCTGCTACTTTGTTGTATGCGATACTTACCGTGTGAGGACAACCGCAGTGTATTGCTTGGGGTGGCCCGTGGCCTGGAGGCAAAAGCCCTTGTTTCACACGGTAAGTGTCCGGGTTCGATTCCCGGCGAAGGTTGGAAACACTGGGCGTGTTTCCTTACACCGGTTGTCCCTGTTCACCCATCAGTAATAATGGGTACCTGGGTGTTAGTCGACTGGTGTGGGTCGCATCCTGGGACAAAACTGACCTAATTTGCGGGAAATGCTCACCATAACAAGCGGCTTTCTATATAGTAGTATGTCCTTGATGTCAGCTAGGACTGTATACCTTGTATATGTATTTGTATGAATAAATATATTATTTTATTGTACATGACAATTACACTGTGGGAACACCCACAGTGTGCTGTTACACCCATTGGCCATTACATAATGGGAACATCAGCAGTGTGTGACGCCGTATTCTCTCAGCTGGAGCTGAGAGACTTCAGTAACACGAGGAAGGTGTAACAAACTCAGTAACATCAGGTAAAAGGACACAAATGTAACTAATGCGACATTTTCTTGTGGCAAGGTTTCGCTCTCCAGGAGGTTTGTCAAGCCGTTACAGGCAATACAGAGACACAGAGGATATATACGGGTTTGAGAGCGAGATGCTGCAGTAGCTGCATGTGTGTCTTTTTACGAGGAAGATATTTTTAAGCAATGTTGACAGCAGCTACGGCCGCTACAAAGCTTTCGTATCGGAAAGATAACTGCTACGAGGGAATTTTGGGAGATTAGGCATTGATAATGACTAAGGGGGAACTACCGCTACAATATACAAGCTACTGATAAATAACTAGAACATTACAACAAGAGATGCCGAGTCAATGTTGATATTTTAAAGTCGGTTCTTCGTTCTAGACAAGAATATTGGACAAGATCTAGATAATATACAGAGAGTTAATACTATCTATACAAATAGCAGGGGTGCAGTGGGAACAATAAGGAAACGCTGTATCAACATCCGTGGCCGCAGACTATTCAACATCTTACCAGAAGACATCAGAAACACTGCTGGAACAAGTGTAATAGTCTTCAAGAGAAAACTGAGACGAGTATCTTCAGGTGCCAGATTATATAGGCTGTGATGGATATGTGGGGCAGACGGCCACCATCAGCAACAGCCTGCTTGATCAGGCAAGCAGCAAACGAGCCTGGCCCATGACTGGGCTCCAGTAGAAAATCTGTCGAAACTCGTTATAGGTATATCGAAGGTAAAGTTACTAAATTAGCGGGAACGCTTCTAGTGTCTTCAGCTGTGCGTAACGTAGCAGTTGCGTCGATCATAATTTACACCTGGAACACTTACACCATTTAAATATCCTGGAGGAATTTGTCCCAAATTTGCACAGTAAAATCACTCCTTAGGAAAGCCTGAGGCTTGGTACAAAGCACCCTTAGCGAAGCACCCTTTGTGAAGCACCCTTAGTGAAACACCCTTTGTCAAGCGCCCTTTGTGAAAAGCAGGGATGCTGTGACTAGACTACGAGATAACTCAGTAAGTGTAAAGGGACCAACACGTTCCCTCATATATAAGGGGAATTGCTAAGATATCCATAGCAGTCTTCAAGAGGAAAATTGATAAGTTTCTCTAGCCTGATTAGAAACTGACTACAGACAGCGTGCGGACAGCACCATCAGCCTGATTGATCAAGTCTTAATCAAAAGACCTAGTCCGGGACCGGGTGGTGATAACAGTAACCCCACGGAGCCCTGTACAGGTAAGTACATACCTGTCCGCCCCATCTTAATCTGTCACGCCGCCTCTTTCTTCCAATTCATGTTCTTAGTTTTATTAATTTATAAAACCCATCTTTGGTGACGAGTTGTACCAAGGAAACAAAGCTGGCTTATGTTCCCACAATTTACAAATACACTGAGGGTATTCCCACAATGTAACTACCACAGAGTATGAGCGGTTGCACACAGTTGGTGTTCCCCCCACCATGTAACTATCATACAGTGTGTAGCAGCAGCTGACAGCTGGTGTTTCCACAATGTAACTACCATACAGAGTATGACAGACAGAGCTGTAAGCCACAGCATCGTGCCGTCTGCTGACGATGCCAGAATTTGCATGACAGTGTCATTCATCGAGGATGCTGCAAATCTCCAAGCGGACATTAGCTAAGTCTTTAAAATGGGCCTCAGAAAACAATGTGAAGTTCAGTGAAGAATTTCAATTACTCCTCTATGGAAAACGCGAGGAAACGAAAACTGTATCGCAGTATAAAACAAATTCGAACCACACAACAGAGAAAAACTAATGTGAAGGACCTGGGAGTGATAATGTCAGAGGATCTCACTTTCAAAGGGTGGATTATGAGAACCTTCAAAACTAGCGATGCCAAAGCCAATGATTATTCTCATCAAATCGCTTGTTCTCTCTAGGCTGGAATATTGCTTTACACTAATGACCCTTTTCAAAGCAGGCGAAACTGCAGACCTGGAAAATACAGAGAACTTTCACTGCACATGTAAGTACAGTAAACACAGGCGAGAAAGATGCATGATAATATACACTTGGAAAAATCGTAGAGCAACCAGTCCCAAATCTGCACACGGAAATCACTCCCTACGAAGGCAAGATTCGGCAGGTGCAACTTCCCCCCAATGAGAAGCAGGGGCGCCACGAGCACGCTAAGGGACAACACGATAAGTGTCAGGGACCAAAGACTGTTTAATTGCTTCCCAATTAGACCCCTGGTTGTCTTCAAGGAGCTGGACGTACGAACCAGCCGGGCTGTGGTTCGTACGTTGGTTTACGTGCGGCCAGCAGTAACAGCCTGGTTGATCAGGCCCTGATCCACCGCGAGGCCGTTGACCCCCGGAACATCCTCCAGGTAAACTCCCTCTAGCAGCAGACAGTTGGTGTTCCCACCATGAGTCTACCATAACTCCCATCCTTCCCAGCAACCATTATCCAAGGCCTATCCTTCGTGGTAACCATTATCCAAGGCCTATCCTTCCCAGCAACCATTATTCAAGGCTTATCCTTCCCAGCAACCAGTATCCAAAGCCTATCCTTCCCAGTTACCATTACCCAAGGCCTACCCTTCGCGGTAACCATTATCCAAGGCCTAACCTTCTGAGTAACCATTATCCAAAGCCTATCCTTCCTGGTAACCATTATCCAAGGCCTATCCTTCCCGGTAACCATTATCCAAGGCCTATCCTTCGCGGTAACCATTATTCAAGGCCTATCCTTCCCGGTAACCATTATTCAAGGCCTATCCTTCCCGGTAACCATTATCCAAGGCCTATCCTTCCCCCTACTAACCTTTTCAAACACCAATCAACTCAGGATTATCCCCGCCATCGTTTAATGCTACACGATGATCACTATTAATTACCAGGAAATTTACATAACTACAGTAAAGCCTGTATTAACGACCACACAAGTTACAGGTAATGTTGCTGTAATTGCTTACATTATCCTCCAACCAGTACACACACGGCTACATGGACCTGTGTTAATGTTTCAGTACTGTGTCTACATAAACAGTGTCTGATAACGATTTCAAATTGAAGAACAGAGAGCTGTAATGAGCTCTGTATTCTGCAGGATGATTCAGTGATCTTGGGAAGCTGTGATGAGCTCTATATTCTGGTGAACGATTCAGTGATCTTGGGAAGCTGTGATGAGCTCTGTAATGTGGTGGATAATTCAGTGATCGTCGGAAGCTGGGATGAGCTCTGTATTCTGCAGGATAATTCAGTGATCTTGGGAAGCTGTGATGAGCTCTATATTCTGGTGAACGATTCAGTGATCTTGGGAAGCTGTGATGAGCTCTGTAATGTGGTGGATAATTCAGTGATCTTGGGAAGCTGGGATGAGCTCTGTAATGTGGTGGATAATTCAGTGATCTTCGGAAGCTGGGATGAGCTCTGTATTCTGCAGGATGATTCAGTGATCTTGAGAAGATGTGATGAGCTCTGTAATGTGGTGGATAATTCAGTTATCTTGGGGACCGTTAAGATTTTATAAGCTCTGATCCGATGGATAACTCGGTGATCTTGGGAAGCTCTGAGCCCTGATTAGCTCTGTTATCTAGTGTTTAACTCGGTAATCTTGGGATATGATGAGCACTGATCAGGCAGATCACTCAGAGATCTTGTTAAGAAAAATTTAACACAAAACACACACAAAAACATCCAGGGAAAAGTCACTAATAGGAAATTTCTACCACGGACACGGCTCAAAAACTACCATAACTCCATGTTTATATACCCCAACATCACCTTAAAAACTTAAATTTTTAATATTGAAAGACTCCTAAAGTTCCCCGGGGTCCCTACAGTCACCTGGTAATTATAAAGTTCCTCGAGGTCCCTACAGTCACCTGGTATTTAAAAAGTTCCTCGAGGTCCCTACAGTCACCAGGTAATTATAAAGAACGACCTACAGGCATTGAAAGCCACAACTTCAGCAGAAAACTTTAAGCCCGGATTAACATTTTTTAAAGCGTTAAACCCGTGTGAGTCATTCAATGCTAGGAGTGGCAGAGATCTACCCTTCTGTCCACTGTATGCCACCAGTCGAACTGCTTTTCAGTCACCCCCTCCCCCCACGCTACTAGTGCCAGTCAGGTCCTCAATCAACAGAGACTCACCTCAAAGTGACAGTTCCTGTTGGAGGAGGATGACCAAGCACCCAGGTCCTGCCCAACCCTGTTGAACTTCTTGCCCATCTGTAGAGCCCACCAGAACCACCCCTTCCCACTGACAGCTATATTTGTAATCTCCTGCTCATCTGTAGGGCCCACCAGACCCACCACTTCCCACTGACATACCTATATGATTCATGAAGTCACTGAAGCACACGCTTGCTAAGAAGCAAACACAAAATAGCAGCCTTCTACTTGCCATCCGCCTGTTCATCCCCCCTCATCCCCAACACAGTTCTGGCACCAACACTGTTCTGGCAACAACCAGTTTTGGCACCAACCCAGGCCAGGCACCAACACAGTCCTGGTAACAACATAGTCCTGGCACCAACACATGTCTGGCGTCAACACAGTTCTGGCACCAACTTATGGTTGGGACCCCTCATCTAATATGCTATGTGAAGCTCCAGGGCTGGGACATCCCCACGTAATCTGCTAGGTGAAGATGATCCAAGACTAGGATCCTTCACAATCTGCTAGGTGAAGGTGATCCAAGACTAGGATCCTTCACAATCTGCTAGGTAACGATTTTACCAAAGACTGGATCTGCTACAGTCTCCCTCATGATCCCAATTAACCTGGAGTCTACCTGAAAAGTGATCCGAGGATAAACACCCCCGCTGCTAGGTCCCAGCAGCATGCTAGGTGCAAGCCGCAGGAAGTCTAATTTAAGCACCACAGGCCGGCTGTTCAGTAACAGACTTGAGAACCTTGATCAGTTCTTTCTTGAACACAGCCAGGATCTCTGGGCAATTCTCCTTAGTATGAAAGGAGGACGTTGAAAAGTCTTGGTCCTTTCACACTTAATGAATTTTCTCTTATTGTACACATTGAAGGTCTATTCATTAGGGGTATTTTGCACCGTCTGCCAAGCCTCTTTACTTTCGTGGAGAAAGGTTTGTGAATGCAGATTTGTAACCAATCCTCTAATTTTCCAGGTGTTGATTATAATGTATCTCTCTCGCCTACGTTCCAAGGAGTACAGATCAAAGAAATTCAAGTGTTCCCAGTAATTCAGGTACTTGATTGAATCGATGCTAGCAGTGAAGGTTCTCTGCACATTCTCCAGATCTTCAATTTAGCTTGTCTTCACCGGAGTTGTGAGAGTACAGTAGTACTCCAGCCTGGAGAGAACAAGCGACTGGCTTGGTATCCCTTGTTTTGAAGGTTCCAGTTATCAGCCTCTATCTTGTGTTGTTGTTGCTGTTGTGATCCTTCAAATGATTATTCTGGCAACATAACGTCGTGCAGGTCAACAAAAGCTGAATTCGGTTCGCACTATTCGTGTGTTTTATTTTATATTTTATTATATATATATATTTATATATATATATATAACTATATATATATTTATATATAATATATAATATATATTTTTATTATGTATATATAATATTTATATATAAATATTTTATTATAATATTTTATTTATATATTTATATATAAGATTTATATAAAATATTATATATTTATTTAATTATAATATTTATATATATATTTATATATAATATTATATATATATTTATAATTATATATATATATATATATATATATATTAATATACTTACCATTTATATTATATATATATATTGTATATATATATATATATATATATATATATATATATATATATAGATATTATATATATATATATATATATAATATATATATATATATTTATTACATTTATTTATATATTAGATATATATATATATATATATATATATTTTATATATATATTTATATATATATATATATAAATATATATATTATTTTTATTATATCATTTATAATGTTGTATATATATATATATATATATATATATATATATATATATATATTTTATATATTTATTATATATATATATATTTAATGTATTATATATTATGTAAGATATATGGTCATCAAGGAAGTCACGGAGGCACTCTCCAGCGGAGCTCAATAATCGGGTTCCTGGACGACGGTACCCTGGCTGGCACAACAGATCTCTCACTGGAGGACATCAGTAAATTAAAGACATGGGAGAAGCCTGGGCCCTTTCTTTAAACCCACCAAATGGAAATTAGTTTCTACCAATCAACAGTAGATCCAGAATTTTAGTACCGTTTTAACCCAGGAGCACGTAGCATTGATCCAGCCAATGCACTCTCCTCGGTGCTCCTCTTGGGTCAATGCCATCGATCTGGTCCTAGGAAAAAAAAGTCTCAGACTCGAAACGATGGAAAGCAGGATGAAAGACATTGAACTCACGAGGCCTTCTACTACCTCACCAGGTGCCTGTCAACCCAAACATACCTATTTTCTGAGATGCTCCCCAGGCTTCCGCAGTGCCAAAACTCAAGGCAATTTTGACTCTTCCTGAAGCGCCATTGCTTAGAGAGTTGTATTTGAAATCTTTCCCTTGGACGATGGACAGTGGTTGCCATCAAAGCCTCACTTCCGGTCAGGTTTGGAGGGTAGGAGTACGCAGATCCTCCCAGATTGCTATACCAGCTTTCCTATCCTCTTCCATGGCATCAAACGGAGTTTGATAAGGACAAATTTCTTTCCTGACACCCTCAGTGACTCAGCAGGAATAGAAGACCCTAGCTTTGTCCCCCCCCCCCCCCGTTCCCCCATCACCGAATGGAGACTCTTGCTGCTCCAGGCACTCAAACCTAGTGCAGCACTGGCTCACAATCAGTCAAGTTGGCATAGCCCAATTGCTGAAAAGGTGCTTGCCAATTGATCAGGGCTGCAACCATCAGATAGGGAGATTGGCCCGTCTCTGGCTGTGAGTGCACTCACTCCGGGGACTTCCTCCAAAAACAGTTCCCTATCGACAATGGGAACGCGACTCGACCCTAAGACCCTCCGTATTGCAGTGGCTCTTGCGCCTTGCTGCACCCAATTCACACAGAAATATATGTGATTTGCTCGGCGAAGTGCAAGCAGACCAATACGGTATTCTAATGGTCTTAAATGTTCAAACCAAGGCTGGCGTGCAAGACACTATGAGGTCAAGACATCATTAAGAGAAACCCTTGCTTACAGCTGGGATGCACTGCCGAGAGGGTGAAAAATTTCTCTTCACACCTTACCATTCCCCTTACCATTACGAGCCAGTTCCTTGCAGCTAAAAAATTCTCCCTCAACCAGCAAACCGCCCCTGACGGGATCACCATCTATCCTAGTGGAAGAATGGCCAAGCGGTATCTTAGCATGGGACTTTACCGTGTGTCCACACTGGTGACACCTTTATCCAATCACTGTGGGGGCGACAGGGAGGAGATGATGACTCAGGGTGGAGTACAGTCAGCAAGTACAGGGACATTAGCCTACAGTATCAATTTGTCCCAGTGGGATCAGTGACCTTGGGATTCATGGGGAAAAACATGCCAACACGTTTCCTTAATGATTGGGCTTCCTGGACTCATCGACACAACAGGGTAAAAGGGCATGCACTCTTTATGTTCCGCAATGCCTAGCGTAGCCTTACCGAGGGGAAAGCTTGCATGCATACTTGGCTCTACCGGCTTTCAGACGAGGTGGTGCTGGTGTGATTTTGCTTCATCTGGGTGACTGGTGGGCTCATTGTTTCTAAGGTTAGGGTGTGGGAGGGCACGGGTTTTGGTTTGGTGTTGTTGTGTTTATGGGGCTCTGAGTTGTTTTATGGGTGAGGGGGGGGGGTGGTTATGAATATTGGCCTTACTGCGCAGGGGTGTTCCAGGGTGGGGGAGCGGTGGGTAGGGGTGGGGAGGAGGAGGCGGTGGTGGGTACAATGGAATGAGTGTGTGGGGGGATGGCAAGTGTGTGGGTAGTTTTTTGTGTGTGTGTGTGGTGTGTGTGTGTGTGTGTTTGTCGTGGTGTCGTGTGTGTGTGTGTTGTATAGTGTGTGTGTTGTCGTGGTGTCGTGTGTGTGGGTGTGGGTATGGTGTGTGTGTGTGTGTGTGTGTGTGTGTGTGTGTGTGATGTGTGTGTGTGTGTGTGTGTGTGTGGTAGTGTGTGCTGTGTGGGTGTGTGTTTGTGGAGTCGTCGTATGTGTGTGTGTGTGTGTGTGTGTGGGTGTCGTAGTGTGTGTGTCATGTGTGTGTGTGTAGTTCGTGTGTGTAACGTGTGTGCGTGTGTGGCGGTGTTTCGTGTGTGTGTGTGGGTGTGTGCGTGTGTGTATAGGTGTAGTGTGTTGTGTGTGTGTGTGTGTATGGTGTGTGTGTGTGGGTCGGTATTTGGTGTGCTGTGTGTGGTGTGTGGGTGTGTGTGTGTGTATGCCCGTGTGTGTCGTGTTGTTGTGTTGGGGGGTGTGTGTGGGGTCTGGTGTGTGTGTGTGTTATGTGTTGTGTTGTGTGTGTATGGTGTGTGTGTGTGTGTGTATGTGTTGTGTGTGTGTGTGTGCAGAGAAGTGTGTGTGTAGTTGTGTGGGTTGGGTGTTGTGTGTGTGTGTTTGTGTATGTGTTCTGTTTGTTTGTGGGTGTGTTTGTGTGTGTGTGTGTGTGTGTTTTTTGTGTATGTGTTTGTTTGTGTGTGTGTGTGTGTTTGTGTGTGTGTGTGTGTTTGTGTATGTGTTTGTCTTGTGTGTGTGTGTGTGTTTGTGTGTGTGTGTGTGTTTTGTGTATGTGTTTGTTTGTGTGTGTGTGTGTTGTGTGTGGTGTGTGATTTAGTGTATGAGTTTGTTTGTGTGTGTGTGTGTTTGATGTGTGTGTGTGTGTTTGGTGTAGGTCGTTTGTCTTGTGTGTTTGTGTGTTTGTGGGGTGTGTGTGTTTGTGTGTCGTGTGGTTTGTGTGTGTCGTGTAGTGTTTTGTATGTGATTTGTTTGTGTGTGTGTGTGTGTTTGTGGTGTGTAGTGTGTGAGTGTGTGTTGTCGTGTGTGTAGTGTGTGTGTTGTGTGTGTGGTGTTGTGTGTGTGTTGGGTGTGTGTCGTGTTTGTGTGTGTGTGCTGTGTGTGTGTGTGTGTTATGTGTGTGTGTGTCGTGTGTGTGTGTAGATGTGTGTTTGTGTGTGGTCTTGTGTGGTGTGTGTGTGTGTGTTTGGGTTGTGGTGTGGGGTGTGTGTGTGTAAGTGTGTGTGTGTGGGTGGTGTTGTGTGGGTGTAGTGGTGTGCTGTGTGTGTGGGTGTGTGAGTAGTGTGTGGGTCGTGGGTGCGTAGTGTGTGTGTGTGTGTGTGTGTGTTTGTGTGTCGCTTTGTGTGTGTGTGTGGGTGTGTCTGTGTAGTGGGTGATGTGTGTGGTGTGTCGATGTGTGTGTGTGTGTGTGGTGTGTGTGGGTGTGTGTGTGTGTGGGTTTGTGTGTGTGTGTGTGTAGTGGTGGTGTGTGCTGTGTGTGGGTGTGTGTGTGTGGGTCGTGTGTGGGTGTGCTGGTGTGTGTGGTTGTGGTGTGTGTTGTGGGTTGTGTGTGTGTGGGTGTGTGTGGAGTGTGTGCTGTGTGTGGGTGTGTGTGTGTGTGTGTGTGTGTGAGTGTGTGTGTGTCCGTTTGGTGGTCCTGTGTGGGTGTAGTACGATACTTGTGTTGTTGTGTTTTGTGTGTGTTTGAGTGTGTGTGTGGTGTTGTGAAATTTTTTGTGTTATGTGTTTCGTTTTGTGTGGATATTTTTTTATATATTTTTTATATTGTTTTTTATAGTTTTATTTTAGTTTTTTTTTATATTTTTTATTTATTTAATTTATATATTTTATTTATTTTTAGTTTTTTATTTATATTTATTATATAGTATCTTTATTCGTTTTTTAGAGTATATTTATTTTATATATATATATTATATTTTATATATATATATATCTATATAGATTTAGTTATATTTGATAGTTTTATGATTTTATATTTTTTATATTTATTTATATTTATTTATAGTATATATATATATATATATATTTATATATTTATCTATATTATTTTATTGAGATTTTTAGTTTTATTTTACATATATATTTGATATTTTTATTTATATAGATATATATATATATATATATATATATATAATTTATATATATATATATATTTATATTTATATATAATATATTTATATATATATATATATTTACTTTCAACACACCGGCCGTTTACCAACACGAGGCGGGTGGCACCAAAAGGTAAAACGAAGTTTCTCCTTTTTAATTTGTGGTTATATATACAGGAGTAGAGGGTTCTTGCCATTGATCCCGGCATTTTAGTCGCGCTCTTACCTATATCTCGCATGGCTGTCGGAGGAGGATTTCTGTTCCTCTTCCTCCCATGGAGATATGAGGATAGATTTTACTAGTTGATGAACTTGTTTGTAAGTTGATGAAAACCAGTGGGGTGTGTTGTGTGGGCTTGGAATTGGTTTGGGTGTGGGGTCAGTTGGGTGTAGTTGTTGGTGCTTGTCGGTCGGTTATACGGGCAGGGGGATGGTGACTGTTATATATTTGGTACTCCTGCTTGCCGTACCTGCTGGTTTTTATTGGTATGGCGGGGAGGGGGTATAGATCGGGGATGGTACGGGTGGTACGAACCGGGGAGGGGGAGGGAGTACTTACGTAGTCAGTGGTGTGTGTGTGTGTGTGTGTGAGTTGAGTGTGCTCGTGTGTGTGGGTGTTGTTTGTGTGTGGGTGTTGTGTGTGTGTGGGTGTGTGTGTGTGGAGTGTGTGTTCGTGTGGGGTCGTGTGATTGTGTGTGTGGGTGTGTTTTGTGTGTCCGCTGGTTGTGGTGGTGTGGGGTGGTGTGGCGAGAGTGTGGGTTGTAGTGTGTATGTGGGTGGTGTGTGTGCTGTGGACGTCTGTGTGTTGGGGGTCGTGTGTGGTGTTGTCTGTGTGTGTCCGTGTGTGGCGTGTGGGTGTGTGTGTGTGTGTCGTTGTGTGTCGTGGGTGTGTGCTGTGGGTGTGTGTGTGGAGTGTGTGTGTTGTGGGCTTGCGGGGCTGTTTGTGTGGGAGTGTGTAGTGTGTGTGTTGATGATGTGTGTGTGTTGTGTGTGTGGGTATGTGTGTGAGTAGTCGTGTGGTGGTGTATGGTGTGTAGTGTGGTGGGCGTAGTGTGTTGCTGAGTGGTCGGTTAGCTGTCTTGATTGTGAATGGAAGTAGTAGGTTGTTGTGTGTGTGCTTGTGTGTAGTGTGTAGTGTGATGTGTCCAGTGTCGTGTTCGGGTGCGGTCGTCGTGTGTGTGTGTGTGTCGTTCCCGGAGTGTGGTGTGTCGTGTGTGTGTAGAGCTCAGTGTGTGTGTGGGTGTGGAGTGAGTGTGTGTTGTGTCGTGGTGTCGTGTGTGTGGGTGTCGTTGTGTCGTGTGAGACTGTGGTGTGTGTGTGTGTGTGTGTGGTAGTTGTGTGTGCTGTGTGTCATGTGTGTGTGTCGTGCGTGTCGTCGTGTGTAGTGTGTGTGTCGTGTGTGTGTGTGTACCGTGCTCGTGTGTTGGCAGTCGTGTTAGTGGGTCGTGTGTGTGCTGTGTGTGTCCCGTCCGTGTGTGTTGTGTCGTGTCGTCGTGTGTGATGGTGTGTGTCCCGTGATGTGTGTGTGTGAAGTTGGGTGTTTCAGGTGTGTGAGTGTGTGTGTGTGTGGCGTGTGTGTTGTGTGTGTGTGTGTGTTCGTGTGTGTGTAGTCGTGTGTGTGTGTGGGTGTCGTTGTGTGTGTCCGTGTGTGTGTGTGGGGTGTGTGTAGGTCGTCCTGTGTCGTGATGTTTCGTGTGTGTGGCGTGCCGTGCTGTGTTGTGTCGTGGCGTTGTGTGTCGTGTGTGCTAGCGCGTGCCGTAATCGTGCTGTGTGTGCGTCGTGCTGTGCTGTGTGTCGGGTGATGTGTGGGTGGTGTGTGTGTGGTGTGCTGGTGTGTGTGTGTGTGTCGGTGTGTGGGTGGTGGTTGTGTGTGTCGTGTGTCGATGTCGTGTGGGGTCGGTGTGGGTGGTGTGTTGTGTCGGGTGTGTGTGTGTAGTGTGTGTGTGTGTTGTTGTTGTGATGTGTGCGGTGTGCCCCCACGATCTAGTGGGTGGTGTGTGTTGTGTGTACACCGTGCTTGTGTTTCGTGTATAGTCGCTGGGTGCTGTGTGTTGTGGCGTGTTTGGGTGCTAGAGTGTGTGTGCGGTTGTGTGGGTGTTCGGTGTACGCTGTGCTGGTGTGGTCCCGCCCTTGATGTCGGGTGACTGTGTCCGTAGTGGCTGGTGTAGGGCGGTGATGTGTTGTGTGTGTGTGGGTTGCGTGTGTCGTCAGTGTAGTTTTAGTCGTGTTCGTCGTGCTAGCTGTTGTGGTTTTGTGCTGTAGTTGGTGTGTGTTCTTTCGTTTGCATTGAGAGTGTGTCTGTGTGGTGTGTCGTAGTGTGGTTGTAGTGAAGTCGTGGTGTGCTAGTGCTGCTGTGTTAGTGTGTTTGTTGTGTGTGGTGTGTAGGTGTTCGATGTCTGAGATGTTGTGCTTCGATGGTGTGTCTGTCATTCTTATGTGTAGTTGTGTGTCCGCTGTTGTTGTCTGGAGTGTGGGGAGTGTGCTTCGTGGTGTTTGTGGTTGTGGTGTTGTTGCGATGCTAGTCGTGTGGGTCGTTGATGTGTGTCTTGTGTTTTTAGTAGTGTTTACGTGTGAGTGTGATTGTTTGTCCTTAGTTGGAAGTATGATGTTCGTGTTGTGCCAAATGTCCTAGTTCGGTGTGTTGTGTGCTGACGGTAACGAGTGTGTTGGTCGTGTTGTGTTTTCGATGTGTAGGTGTCGTTGCCCGTGTCGCTGTGTGTGTGTCGTGTGTGGGTGTGTGTGTTCTGGCTATTTCTTTTGTAGATGTGTAGTGTAGTTGTTGTGATTGTCAATGTGCTGCTGTTATGTTGTGTTGTTGCGGTCGTCAGTGGCTGCTGTGTGTGACGTGTTGTGTGTGTTTGTTTGTGTTGCTCGTGTGTGTGTCAGTGTGTGTGTGCATTGCTGTGTGTGTGTGTGTGTTGTTTGTGTCACCGTGTGTGTGTGTCGTGATGTGTGTGCTGTGATCGTATGTGTTTCCGAAGTTGTGTCGTGTGTGTGTTGTCGTCGTGTCGAGTGTGTGTGTTTGCGGTGTTGAGATGTTATAATGTAATATATATGATCATAATATTTATATTTATTTTATGGATCTAAAATAGACAACTTGTCAATATCTACAATTTATAAATGCACACTATTATAGTTATCAGAATTCGTTCTACTCAATTTATCCCTGATCCATCTCTCCCCGCTCTCCCAACTACGCTACTTTCTCTACTCTCCCTGATTACTTATATCCCACCTCCTTCTACTTCATTTTAATTATTTTTATTTTATCTTTTTATAATTTTGACACTTCAATACATTAATCCTCTTCCCATATACAACTTGTAACAGGTCATATTTATAAACTCAACCAGGGACTTATCTCCCCCCTTAATTGTTGTTGCACTCTCTTTCGATCCCCTTTGCCTTTATACAAACAGGAATCTATTGCAATGCTCTCTGCCCAAATCCCTAGGATATCCTGTACCCTCTTCCAGACATTTATTAGAAAATAATTGCACCAACCTCACTCCAAACTATTCCCCACTGCTTTTAACATTTCTATCTTTATACCATCAAATCCCGGGCTGCCTTACCCCCCTTTCATTTTACCATACTGCCTCACGAACTTTCACCACACTCACTAACTGGCTCTTCCTCACTCTACAAGATGTTGTTCCTCTTGCCTATACTCAAAATCACAGCTTCCCTATCTTCATCAGACATTTAAAACAATTCCTCAAAATATTCCCTCTTCTCTCCCAATACCTCTAATCTCCATTTTATATACCTCCTCTCCTATTTTTAACTGACAAATCCATTATGTTGTCTAGGCTTTTTTACACTGTTAATCTACTCCAAAACTTTTTCTTATTTTCACAAAAATTTGTTGATAACATCTCACCCATCTCTCATTTGCTCCTCTTTTTACTTTGACTTCACCACTCTCTTAACCTCTCTCTTTTTCTCCACATACTGTTCCTCCTTGCATACACTTCTACTTTGATAAAAAACTTTTCATATGCTAACTTCTTTTTCTCCCCTTACTGCTTCTCTTATATAAACATCATCATTCCGACACCAATCGCTCCTCTTCCCTCCCGCACCCACTTTCTGTAACTCAAAACTTCTGCTGAACAATCTAACACTACATTTTTAATACCTACCACCATTACCTCTTCGACCCCATTGCCTATGCTCTTCATTAAGGCCATCTATCCTCCATAGCTGTTTTTATCTTACCATAATGCCTCCTCTTTTAGTTTATAAACCTTCACTCTCTCTTCCTCGATGTTCTATTCTCCTTGTATTCCCATCTACCTTTTACTCTAGTGTAGCTACAACTAGGAAAGTGATCTGATACATCTCTGTGGTCCCTCTCTTAAACATGTACTATCCTGAAGTCCTACTAAACAGTTCTTTTATTCTACCAATACTTAATCCAACAAAACTACTGTCATTTTGCACTACATCATATATTTTATACTTAGTTATCCTCTTTTTTCTTAAAATATGTATTACCTATACTAAAAACCACCTTTCTATACAAAGTTCAATCAAAGGGCTCCCCATTTTCATTTAAACCTGGCCACCCAACTTACTACCACTCACCCCTCTCTAAACACGTTTCATCATACTTTAGCATTCAGGTCCCCTACCACAATTACTCTTCTACTTAGGTTTCTATAACTATTCACTAACATCCTCCCAAAATCTCTCTTCTCCTCTGCTTTCCTCTTGCTTCTCAGGTGCATACACGCTTATTATGACCCACTTCTCGCATCCAACCTTTTACTTTAATCACACAAATTCATGCATTTACACAGCGATTTCATATTCTTTTTCTCCTTCCATAAACTGATCATTATAACATACTGCTACCCCTTCCTTTGCTCTACTCTCTTTTTTCAGGATAATCCAGATTTAATCCCATTTATTTCCCACACCTAAACTCCCTACTCCTTTCAGCTTTGTTTCGCTTAGGGCAGGACATCCAACTTCTTTCATTCATAACATCTGGCAATCATCTGTTTCTTGTCATCTGACTACATCCACGCCACATTTAAGCATCCCAGTTTTATTAAAGTTTTTCTTCTCTCTTTTTTAGTAAATGTCTAACAGGAGAAGGGTGGTTACTAGCTCATTGCTTCCGGCATTTTAGTCCGCTACATACGACACGCATGGCTTACGTAAATGGAAAGATTCTTTTTTCCACTTCCCATGGACAATAGAAGAAATAAAGGGAGAACATAGAGCCTAGTAGAAAAAAGGAGAAAAAACCTAGATGTATTAATATATTTTTTGCGGGTGCGTGTCTGTGAAGTGTGACCCAAGTGTAAGTAGGAGTAGCAAAGATATCCTCGTTATCTAGCGTGTTTGATGGCGAACAGAAAAAGCTCACGCATATACCATCATGCAAAAAACAGTTACATAGGTTTCTTTTCACAGTCATTGCAGAGCGGTTAGTACTTCCCTGGGGGATTGCTGTTTACCAACTACTACCTAGCTATATATATATATATATATATAATATATATAGTATATATATTAATATATATATATATATATATTATTATATATATACTATTATATAATATATATATATATATAGATATATATAATATATATATTTATAATATATACTTATATATATATATATAATATATATATATTATATATATATATATATTATAATATATATATTATTATATATATTTATATATACTAGAATATATATATATATATATTATTATTAATATATATATCATATATATATTTATATTATATAATATATATATTTATATATCGATATTTATATTTAATATATATATACATATATTATATTATATTATATATATATTTTATATAAATATATATATTATATATATTATTATATAAATATATATTTAAAAATGTCGTGCCGAATATGTAAAAATGAGTTCAGTTAGCAAGAACTCATTAAAATTAAGTCCTTTCTGAAATTTTTCCTTTTATACGTTAAAGATTTATTTTTTTTCATTAATTTTAATGTAAATTTTTAATTTTTGCACCAGAAATGAATCTTAGATAAACCTTACCTAACCTTATTAATAACAAGAGCATTTATCTTTAGCCTTTAACCCAATATATATATTTAGATTTGTTTACAGCAATTTAATGCTAAAAAAAACACAGTTAAAATATATGTTTTTACGTTAGGTTAAGAATGAATTTGGCGAAATTATTGCATACACAAATTTTCGCTTGTTAATATGGCAAGATGAGCGTGCTATTTAAGCCAAGATCGCAAGGTCTGACTATTCGGCACGTCATTATATATTATATATATACTATATATATATATATATATATATTATATATATATATATATATATATATATATATTGGTGCAATATTATAAATTTTTACATTTAACATTAATGAAAAAAATATATATTTAAGCGTATAAGAGAAAATTTTAGAAAGCACTTAATTTTAAATGAGTTCTTGTTAATTGACCAGTTTTACATATTCGGCACGAACATTATATATATATAAACACTGATCTCTGGCTGAGGAGGACTCGAACCTACGAACCTTAGGACAAGTACGCAGTGCTTTACCATTCTACCCACACTGGACCAATACCTTGGCGTGTAGCATGCGCTACACGTTTGATCCAAGGCAGCCAGCTTTCAGGGAGAAGGCTTACGCTTTTAATCTCATTCCCCGATGCATCGCTTTACTAGAGATTTGCAACTATGCAAGGAATTCGCGGAGGAGCATGCGAAATATACACAGAACACTGATCTCTGGCTGAAGGAGACTACGAACCAACGAACACTTAGGCAATAGGTACGCAGTGCTTTACCAAAATCTACCCACACTGGACCTATACCTTGGCGTGTAGCATGCGCTCAACACGTCTGATCGAGTTCGAGTCTCCTTTCAGCCAGAGATCAGTGTTGTCGTATATTTGCATGCTCTCGCTCGAATTCCTTGCATATATATAATATATATATATATATTTAATATATATATATTTTATATATATATATATATATATATATATATATATATAACAAAGTCGGGGCAGTCTCCCACCGAGGCAGGGTGACCCAAAAAGAAAGAAAATCCCCAAAAAGAAAATACTTTCATCATTCAACACTTTCACTTCACTTAGAAAACTTACTTAACATTATTATAACAAGCGTAATTTAATTTAGCCTAATCCAACTAAATATATTTTACACAATTTTACAATAATTTAATAATAAACAAACGCAATGAAATATATTTTTTTCGTTGGGTTCAGAATGATTTTTGAGAAATTATAGCACACTGAAATATATACAAGCTGAAACAGCTTCATCCAGCTGATACAACGTCAGCAGCAGTGAAGTGACAGTGTGTGGTAAATCCTTCTATCATATTGATTCAGAATGGTCACTAGGGAGTAACTCAAGTGAGTGTAGTTCAGTATGGATCAACACACGGTGTGAGACACACTATGTTTATTCTCCTCTCACTGTGTGAGACTGAAGTCTGTAGTAACGTCGTCAACCCTGGCAGGACTAGTGAGGGATGTAGCTCACTAAACCGAGTATCGAACTAGTGGCAAGCCAGTCTTAACGTCTCAAACAGGCCAGTGTTAGAGTGATTCGACTTAGTTTTATTTCCTTAGTATACCTTTGTAAAGAGTTTCGGAGTTAATCTTCTCTATGAGCCGGCCATGGGGCCAGACTCGTCTGGGGTGCTTGACCTGGTCAATCCAGGCTGCTTGCTGGTGGGAGGCCGCTGCCCCACATTATCCATCACGCATGGTTGATCTGGTGCTTGGTGAAGGATACCTGGACTAAGTTTCCTCTTCAAGGCTTTGTACACTTGTCTCAGCATGTTTCTCTATTTTAGTCCATTTCGTCATCTTTCCATAACATCACGTTGTTTATCATCGTATCAACTTGGCAAGTCACGGTGGGTAGAGCAGGGCATTGCCGAAGGTACCCAGCCCTAGCCACCGTGATTCGTCCACACAAGTGCTGCGGCAACTGATATCCTGACGACCTTCCTTCCTGTGTCCAGTTTTATCGTATTTCCCCACTGTGTGGAGCTTCGTTAACTCACTGAATTGATAAAGCTCTACACAGAAGGAAACAATGTCCCAATCAAAGCTCGTTCTGTACCCGTCTCTTTCAGGATTGATCAAAGAAATAAGTCACAATACCATGGCTGGAACACTTCATCAAAACTCCGCACTTTGGAAACTACTACCATTACCACTGCTACCACCACCATTACTCCCCCCTACTACCATATGCTCTTTCTTCTCGCCCCATTTGTGACATTACAATATCCAGGGACTGACCAAAACATCGCATAAGGTTCCACCCGCAAGTGCGCATTTCTGCTGGTGGTCCGACTCATCTTCACTATCTCGTCAACACTGACGGTATTGAGACAACGTTAAAGCGCTACCTGAACTTTCTCCTGTATTACTTAACAACTCCTAAAATATTTAGTTTCCGTTTTATAAGACCGGGTCAGAGAGTGGACCGAGAAGCGACGAACCACCGAACCAGTTACATATGAACCCTGATTCGCTCGTGTGTTTACAGATTTATGATCTCTGTTTCTCTGTGGGCGCAAACGTTAATTTTAAAACAATCAACTGTTTACGACTGAACCAGGGGAAGGAACACCGTTGGCACTGCCAGGTCCATGGCACCATACCCTTGGCCCTGCCACGCCCATGGCAGCATACCCTTGGCCCTGCCAGGCCCATGGCAGCATACCCTTGGCCCTGCCACGCCCATGGCAGCATACCCTTGGCACTGCCAGGCCCAGAGCAGCATACCCTTGGCACTACCAGGCCCAGGGCAGCACACCCTTGGCACTGCCAGGCCCAGGGCAGCATACCCTTGTCATTTACATTATTAAACAACCGAGAAGTACTGCCAGCGCCACCTGGATCCCCATACAAGATGCTAGTTGACGATCCATTCCTAAGATCCTTCACAATCTGACAGTGATAACCAATAACATTACTGAGCAGTGCCATTATTGAGCAGTGCCATTGAGCAGTGCCATTAATAAGCAGTGCCATTATTGAGCAGTGCCATTACTAAGCAGTGCCACTATTGAGCAGTGTCATTGTTGAGCAGTGCCATTACTAAGCAGTGCCACTACTGAACAGTGCCATTACTGAGCAGTGTCATTACTGAGCAGTGTCATTACCGAGCAGTGCCATTATTGAGCACCTAAGGAGGTAGGTCGGGTGGTCAGAATCATCTACCTGGAGGGTATTCCAGGGATCAACGCCCCCGCGGCCCGATCCACAAACAGGCCTCCCGGCCTGATCAACCAGGCTGTAGGTCGGGTGGTCAGACGTTATAAATACCATTCAGACTGAGGGACTGATCACCTCATCTTTTGTATATAATTCTTCCCATGTCCTAGAATTTGTACTGATAAAGCCACTGGATGTTGGACGTGTGTCTAACTCGTCATCAGTATTATTGCAGTGTTAGTATACAACTTCTCGGTATTGTACACCGTTATACTTGCCTGGTACAACAAGGCCACTGGTACAAGGCCACTGGTACAACAAGGTCACTGGTACGAGGCCACTGGTACAACAAGGTCACTGGTACGAGGCCACTGGTACAACAAGGTCACTGGTACAAGGCCACTCGTACAACAAGGTCACTGGTACAAGGTCACTCGTACAACAAGGTCACTGGTACAAGGCCACTGGTACAAGGTCACTGGTACAAGGCCACTGGTACAACAAGGCCACTGGTACAAAGCCACTGGTACAAGGTCACTGGTACAAAGCCACTGGCAAAGCCACTGGTACAACAAGGCCACTGGTACAAGGTCACTGGTACAAGGTCACTGGTACAAAGCCACTGGTACAACAAGGCCACTGGTACAAAGCCACTGGTACAAGGTCACTGGTACAAAGCCACTGGTACAAAGCCACTGGCACAACAAGGCCACTGGTACAACAACGGCACTGTACCTTGGTACAGTGCCGTTGTTCATCAAGTCCCTTCAACATTCTCCTTATGTTTTTTTTTTTATAGTTATAATCATGGATGGAGGGGTAAGCCGGTAGAAGGCCTCGGTCAGATGACCAAAATCTCCAACTGTGGGTCATCATACGTTCTGTTTCCTGACAAAACTTACCTAACACCCTCATCATACTTGACATATGCCAAAAATACAAAATTCATTCCCATCATTATATTTTTTTAAGTTAGATTTTTAGATAGTCTTGAAGGAGGGCCTTTAAATATTTTGCCTTTTTTCGTTTCCCCTCTTCCTTCAACCGGGTTCGATTCCCGGCGGGATGGAAACATTTCAACCCATTTCCTTACAGCTGTTGTCCTGCTCACCTGGGAATTAGTCGACTGGTGTGGATGGCATCCTGGATGGCCAAGATTGAGGACCCCAATGGAAATAAGACAGTTCTCGATGACGCACCGACTTTCTTGGGTTATCCTGTGTGGCAAACCCTCCGGGGTTAAAAATCCGAACGAAATTTTATCTTTCGTTTATAACGTATGAAGGACACGAGGGGCCATTCGACAGTCCTCAAGTTATCAACACCAGGGTAAAATCCACGCAAATATTGGTATGTGTTGATGCTACAGAACCTTTACCAAGATCCTGGGAATGGGTTAGATAACCTTGGAAAGCCTCTGCTGCTTATAAAGATGAAAATTACCGAAAACTTTACAGAAATTAATAAACGTATCACTGAAGCCAAACTCTCAAGAGTTTGTACGAAATAAGTGACAGATGTACACACACTTGACCACTGTAAAGGAATTGAACAGATAAAAACATATGAACATAAGAAAGAAGGAACACTGCAACAGGCCTACTGACCCACGCGGAGCAGGTCATGCCCCCATCCGGGTTACCCAAATGACCCACCCAGTCTGGTCACCTCCACTCAAGGATGGAGCACGGCACCAGACCCAGCAGCACAAGCTAGTCAGGTCCAACTCACACCCACCCACACCCACTCATGCATTTATCTAACCTATTTTTAAAACTACACAACGTTTTAGCCTGAATAACTGTACTCGGGAGTTTGTTCCACTCATCCACAACTCTATTACCAAACCAGTACTTTCCTATATCCTTCCTGAATCTGAATTTTTCCAACTTGAAACCATTGCTGCGAGTCCTGTCTTGGCTGGAATTTTTCAGCACGCTATTTACATTCCCTTTATTTATTCCTGTTTTCCATTTATACACCTCGATCATATCCCCCCTAATTCTACGCCTTTCGAGAGAGTGCAGATTCAGGGCCTCAGTCTATCCTCATAGGGAAGATTTCTGATACATGGGATCAGCTTTGTCATCCTCCTTTGTATGTTTTCCAGAGCATTTATATCCATTCTGTAATATGGTGACCAGAACTGAGCAGCATAGTCTAAATGAGGCCTAACCAAGGATATATAGAGTTGAAGAACAACCTGAGGACTTCTATTATTTACACTTCTAGATATGAAGCCAAGAATTCTGTTAGCTTTATTGCGAACACTAATGCACTGTTGTCTTGGTTTTAGATTACTGCTAACCAGAACTCCTAAATCCTTTTCGCAATCAGTAGTATTAAGATCTACATTATTTAGTTTATATGTCGCATGGTTATTTTCCTGACCAACATTTAGAACTTTGCATTTGTCTATATTAAACTGCATCTGCCACTTCCCCGACCATTGCATCAGTCTATTCAAATCATCCTGGAGTGCTCTAGTGTCCTCATTAGAATGAATTGGACGACCTATTTTGGTGTCATCAGCAAATTTGCTTATGTCGCTATTTATTCCCTCATCTATGTCGTTTATGTAAATTGTGAACAACAACGGGCCCAACACTGACCCCTGAGGAACACCGCTTGTGACGTGCCCCCATTCTGATTTCTCCCCATTATGCTAACTCTCTGCTGCCTATTTGTCAGCCATGCCTCTACCCAGGAAAAAATTTCTCCTCCTATTCCGTGTGCCTTAAGTTTTCTCAATAGCCTCTGATGTGGAACTCTATCGAAAGCCTTACTGAAGTCCATATACACAATATCATATTCATTACCATGATCTACCTCCTCAAACACTATTACAACCTAGGATTTCAAATGGCCTGTTATCCCAGGTGTAATGGGAGCAAATAAACACAGTAGAAAAAGTTTAGACTTATATTATCCTTCACCAATTATAACAGCAATATGTACACTATGTACAGTGATAAATATAGTGCACTCCACGGTAAGCAAGGCAGAAATAGAAGCCACAAGATAGCAGACCGTGCTTCAACCAGCTCTAGAGTGGGAATGACAAGGGCAGACAGGAGAGCGGTATCCACATAACCTCTGCGATTGTCAATCCCACCTTCTTATTGGCTAGAACCTGGTCACTAGTTGAACGATGGGGCCCCATCATCAACTCTTAGCAACCTGGTTCGCTGGTTGGGGGAGATAGCCTGTAAATGAGGGTGTGTCCATGCGCCGAATAAAGGTTACGTACTCTTTGCATGCCACAAACACCTTAGTGAAAAAAGTTAGTAAATTCGTAAGACAGGAACGCCCCTTTGTAAAACCGTGTTGAGATTCATTAATCAATCTGTGCCTGTCAAGATGGCTACGAATTGCTTCGGCAATTATTGATTCCATAAATTTTCCCACTATGAAGGTAAGGCTTATTGGTCTATAGTTCGAAGCCAAGGACCTATCACCTGCCTTGTAAATAGGTATTACATTTGCCATTTTCCACTTATCAGGCACTATGCCAGTTTGTAGTGATATGTTAAAAAGATTAGCCAAAGGTATGCTAAGTTCCTCTTTACATTCCTTTAACACCCTTGCAAACAGTTCATCAGGGCCTGGGGATTTGTTAGGTTTTAGTTTCTCTATTTGTCTGAGGACCATGTCACTAGTTACCGCAATCATACATAGTTTATTATCCTGTTCTTCATAATCTATTATTTCAGGAATATCGCTAGTATTTTCCTGGGTGAAAACTGAGAGGAAGTAGGTATTGAGAATTTCACACACATCCTTATCACTCGGTGTGATCTGACCAGAGTTACTCTTAAGTGGGCCAATCTTGTCCCTAATCTTACTTCTGTATACCTGAAAGAACCCTTTTGGGTTAGTCTTTGAATCCCTTGTGACCTTAGCCTCAATCCTGTAAAGGAAATGACCAGAGGTACACACATACACTTGACCACTGTAAAGGAAGTGACCAGAGGTACACACATACACTTAACCACTATAAATGAAGTGACCAGAGGTACACACATACACTTAACCACTATAAAGGAAGTGACCAGAGGTACACACATACACTTAACCACTATAAATGAAGTGACCAGAGGTACACACATACACTTAACCACTATAAAGGAAGTGACCAGAGGTACACACATACACTTAACCACTATAAATGAAGTGACCAGAGGTACACACATACACTTAACCACTATAAAGGAAGTGACCAGAGGTACACACATACACTTAACCACTATAAAGGAAGTGACCAGAGGTACACACATACACTTAACCACTGTAAAGGAAGTGACCAGAGGTACACACATACACTTGACCACTGTAAAGGAAGTGACCAGAGGTACACACATAGGCTTAACGACTATAAATAAAGTGACCAGAGGTACACACATACGCTTAACGACTATAAATGAAGTGACCAGAGGTACACACATACACTTAACCACTATAAAGGAAGTGACCAGAGGTACACACATACACTTAACCACTATAAAGGAAGTGACCAGAGGTACACACATACACTTAACCACTATAAAGGAAGTGACCAGAGGTACACACATACACTTAACCACTGTAAAGGAAGTGACCAGAGGTACACACATAGGCTTAACGACTATAAATAAAGTGACCAGAGGTACACACATACGCTTAACGACTATAAATGAAGTGACCAGAGGTACACACATACACTTAACCACTATAAAGGAAGTGACCAGAGGTACACACATACACTTAACCACTATAAAGGAAGTGACCAGAGGTACACACATACACTTAACCACTATAAATGAAGTGACCAGAGGTACACACATACACTTAACCACTATAAAGGAAGTGACCAGAGGTACACACATACACTTAACCACTATAAATGAAGTGACCAGAGGTACACACATACACTTAACCACTATAAAGGAAGTGGGTTCACACCTGAACAAGTTTCGAGGGCTATGCTCTCACCCAGGCCTGGGCACATGCTTCTTCGTTGCCTGCCTGGTCAAGCAGGCTGTTGCTGCTAGCGGTCCACACCCATATTGCTGCTATCACAGCCTGGATGAACTGACACTTTGATTTTTACACATTTGAATTTATAGGCTAAGAGCTGTTATTCTACTTTATCATGTTCATGGGGAGAGCTAAACCCAAAGAGGCCATTCAGATTTGATCCAAGGAAGGGGGGCACAGGTTCTATTCCTGAGATCAAGGTACTTTAACAACCCCAGCCCCCAGGATGCCACCCAAAACATTCGCCGAACACCCAGGTACCTACTTACTTTTAGGTAAAGAGGGACAGCAGGTGCAAGGGAACGTGCCCAACGTCCCCCATCCATGCCTGAGATCGAACCACGGAGCCTCAGTATAGGAGATGAGGGAGCTACCAGCCGAGTCACGATAGTAGTACAACAGAATTCCAATCAGCAGAAGAAAAATTTACAACCCCACGGGTACAACTTAAAAACCATAACACCTCTGTGTGTGTGTGTGTGTGTGTGTGTGTGTGTGTGTGTGTGTGTGTGTGTGTGTGTGTGTGTGTGTGTGTGTGTGTGTGTGTGTGAGAGAGAGAGAGAGAGAGAGAGAGAGAGAGAGAGAGCTACATCAATCACCAGCTAAGAGCTATATCAGCTTGGCAAGTAACATTTGCATCTGAAAAAACACAAATGATGATGGTTTCTAGGCACCATGATGGTAATGCCTGAGCAGTAGTAATTATGAATGAGAGAGTGTTGGTACCCAGGGAAGAAGTTGATATACTTGGGGTGAAATTTGACTCCAAACTGACCACGAAGAACCACGCTGTAAATCTTGCAAACAAGGCAGCCAGGAAGCTTACAGCACTTCGACGTCCCTCGCATTTGCTCGACAGTAGGGGTTGCAAGATTCTGTATAAGGTACAAGTACACTCAAACCTTCAGTATGCTCCACTTTCTTGGTTTGCCTGCCCCCCCCCCATCTCATCTGCGACTACTTGACAGAACAGAGAACAGAGCAAGACGTCTCATCTCTCGCCTGGACCCATCCTGGATAGATCTGTCATTTCAGCAGAGTCTTCAACACAGGAGGGATGTGGGTGGCCTTACTGTTATGTACAAGGACAATATTGTCAAAGTACCACACTTGGCTCCACTTGGAGGACAGCGAGAAGGAAGGTTCTATACCACAAGACGGGCAGAAAGCAGCAACTTCACTCTGGCTGTACCCTTCTCCAGAACATCACTCCATCTGAGATCATATATACCCAGGATGACTCAAGTATGGAACACATTCGTACAGCATAATGATGTCAACGAGATGAAGTCAGTTGATCAAATGAAAATGCTGGCCCACAGATGGCTCCAACTTCATCCTGTTCTCTACTTGTATGTCTCATAACAATAAAAATGCTTTCAAATGAGCTGATTTAGTTAACAGCTCTTAGCTTGCCAATAGAGATAGGAATCCTTAACTTGTCAACAAAGTTAGGGATCCTTAACCTAACCTTGTCAAAGCTTGTGTAAAAAAAAGAGAAAGAGAAAAAAAGAGAAAGAGAAAAAAAGAGAAAGAGAAAAAAAAGAGAGGAAAAAGTAAAAAAGAGAAAGAGATAAAAAAAAGAGAAGAAAGAAGAAAGAAACGAGGAAGAAAGAGAAAGAAAAAAAAGGAAAAGAGAAAAAAAGAGGAAAAGAGGAAAAAAAGAGAAAGAGAAAAAAAAAAGGAAAAGGAAAAAAAAGAGAAAGAGAAAAAAAGAGAAAGAGAAAAAAAGAGAAAGAGAAAAAAAGAGAAAGAGAAAAAAAGAGAAAGAGAAAAAAAGAGAAAGAGAAAAAAAGAGAAAGAGAAAAAAAGAAAAAAAAAAAGAGAAAGAGAAAAAAAAAGAGAAAGAGAAAAAAAAAAGAGAAAAAAGAAAGGAAAAAAGAGAAAAGAGAAAAAAAAGAGAAAGAGAAAAAAAGGAAGAGGAAAAAAGAGAAAGAGAAAGAAAAAAGAAAGAGAAAAAAAAGAGAAAGAGAAAAAAAGAAAAGAGAAAAAAAGAGAAAGAGAAAAAAAGAGAAAGAGAAAAAAAAGAGAAAGAGAAAAAAAGAGAAAGAGAAAAAAAGAGGAGAAAGAGAAAAAAAGAGAAAGAGAAAAAAAAGAAAGAAAAAAAGAGAAAAAAAGAGAAAGAGAAAAAAAAAGAGAAAGAGAGAAAAAAAGAGAAAGAGAAAAAAAGAGAAGAAAGAGAAAAAAAAAAAAGAAAGAAAAAAAGAGAAAAAAAAGGAAAGAGAAAAAAAAGAGGAGAAAAAAGAGAAAGAGAAAAAAAGAGAAAGAGAAAAAAAGAGAAAGAGAAAAAAAGAGAAAGAGAAAAAAAGAGAAAGAGAAAAAAAGCTGGGGTAGTTGTTTTGAAGCAACAATCACGTCTGCCTGCAACATAAAGCACAACCACTGAGTAGCCACTGCTCAGCCACTGCTCAGCCACTGCTCAGCCACTGCTCAGCCACTGCTCAGCCACTGCTCAGCCACTCGCCAACCTCACCTTAAATGAATGGTGTTGCTACCACAAATGTGGAGGATGTTTATAATAATTATAATAATAATTATTATTTCTACAAGTACATGTACAAGGTCTACAGACCATAGCTGACATCAATGACATTATAGAAAAACCCTTGTTATGCAAAGCATTTCCGGCAAATTAGGTCAATTTTGTCCCCAGGATGCGACCCACACCAGTCGACTAACACCCAGGTGCCCACGTACTGCTAGGTGAACACGGGCAGCAGGTGTTTTAAGGAAACACGCCTCAATGTTCCCACCCGTACCGGAGATCGAACCACGGACCTCATTAAAGGTATATCAAAGGCGCCTGACTTCAAGAACTCTCTGTATGACCTCACTTCTACACAGAGCGAAACGTATACAGAAAATCTGTTCTGCACTGTCTTATCGTATTTAGTAAATGTAATTTAGAGAGTAATGGTAAGGAAGGGTGGCAGAGAATGAGCAAGGGTGACGAGTGGGGTATCTCAAGGCTTAGTGTTCGAAACTCTGCTGTTCTGAACACGAATAAATTACTCCCCGGAGATATAGGGTAATTTTTATCACTTGTTTGTAGGTGATGTGAAATTAATGAGAACGATAACAAGAGAAATGACAGTCTATGTGTGTGTGTGTGTGTGTGTGTGTGTGTGTGTGTGTGTGTGTGTGTGTGTGTGTGTGTGTGTGTGTGTGTGTGTGTGTGTACTCACCTAGTTGAGGTTGCAGGGGTCGAGTCCTAGCTCCTGGCCCCGCCTCTTCAGTGGTCGCTACTAGGTCACTCTCCCTGAAGCGTGAGCTTTATCATACCTCTGCTTAAAGCTATGTATGGATCCTGCCTCCACTACAACGCTTCCCAAACTATTCCACTGCCTGACTACTCTGTGGCTGAAGAAATACTTCCTAAAATCCCTGTGATTCATCTGTCTCTTCAACTTCCAACTGTGTCCCCTTGTTGCTGTGTCCAATCTCTGGAACATCTGTCTTTGTCCACCTTGTCAATTCCTCTCAGTATTTTCTATGTCGTTATCATGTCCCCCCTATTTCTCCTGTCCTCCAGTGTCGTCAGGTCGATTTTCCTTAACCTCTCCTCTGGGACTAGTCTTATTGCAAACCTTTGCGCTTTCTCTAGTTTCTTTACGTGCTTGGCTAGGTGTGGGTTCCAAACTGGTGCCGCATTCTCCAATATGGGCCTAACGTACACGGTGTACAGAGTCCTGAACGATTCCTTATTAAGATGTCGGAATGCTGTGTGTGTGTGTGTGTGTGTGTGTGTGTGTGTGTGTGTGTGTGTGTGTGTGTGTGTGTGTCATTTCAACAGACCACAAACAGTGTCAAGATGGCGGCTAAATTCAACCCTGACAATTGCAAAGTCATGAAAATAAAATCCATTAAGAAGACTGGACACAACACAGCCTGCAGCGAGGTACACTGCAGACAACCTACAACACAGCCTGCAGCGAGGTACACTGCAGACAACCTACAACACAGCCTGCAGCGAGGTACACTGCAGACAACCTACAACACAGCCTGCAGCGAGGTACACTGCAGACAACCTACAACACAGCCTGCAGCGAGGTACACTGCAGACAACCTACAACACAGCCTGCAGCGAGGTACACTGCAGACAACCTACAACACAGCCTGCAGCGAGGTACACTGCAGACAACCTACAACACAGCCTGCAGCGAGGTACACTGCAGACAACCTACAACACAGCCTGCAGCGAGGTACACTGCAGACAACCTACAACACAGCCTGCAGCGAGGTACACTGCAGACAACCTACAACACAGCCTGCAGCGAGGTACACTGCAGACAACCTACAACACAGCCTGCAGCGAGGTACACTGCAGACAACCTACAACACAGCCTGCAGCGAGGTACACTGCAGACAACCTACAACACAGCCTGCAGCGAGGTACACTGCAGACAACCTACAACACAGCCTGCAGCGAGGTACACTGCAGACAACCTACAACACAGCCTGCAGCGAGGTACACTGCAGACAACCTACAACACAGCCTGCAGCGAGGTACACTGCAGACAACCTACAACACAGCCTGCAGCGAGGTACACTGCAGACAACCTACAACACAGCCTGCAGCGAGGTACACTGCAGACAACCTACAACACAGCCTGCAGCGAGGTACACTGCAGACAACCTACAACACAGCCTGCAGCGAGGTACACTGCAGACAACCTACAACACAGCCTGCAGCGAGGTACACTGCAGACAACCTACAACACAGCCTGCAGCGAGGTACACTGCAGACAACCTACAACGAGAAACATCTAGCAGCAGGTGTTCCTACAAGCCTCTCACTAGACCTAGACCTGTAGAGGGAGCGTCTTTTTCTCTCCAGTTTACTCCTGCTCTTCCTCTTTCTTAGGGGAATATGCCTAGAACATGCTTCGGCTACCAGGAAGTTGATCCTTTCAAGGCACTGGTTTGGATCCATGTCATTTAAAACATCTTCCCAACATGTTTCGTTTAGGACATGGTTTACCTGATCCCAGTTGATGTTCTTGTCCTTATCCTCATATCAGACATAAACAAAGATATACGCCACAGCACCGTATCATCCTTTGCGGATGATACTAGGATCTGCATGAGGCTGTCATCTGCTGAGGACGCGGTTAACCTCCAAGAAGATATAAACAGTGTCACTCCCTACCCTCCCCCACCATCACCCCCACACCTAAACCCAATATCCTAACACTTCAGCAGGATTGCAATGCAAAACTAGTTAGCCTTAGAATCCTGACAAACTTGAACAAATATCTATTTAGGTCATTATGCACACTGCATATTAGGTTCACAATGGAACCAGCACCCAAACTCTAGAAGCTAGACCCAACTAACAGAAGAAAAGAGGAGGATGAGGAAGGGGGACATGATCACGACATACAAAATATTCAGAAAATTTGATAGGGACTGTTTAAGATACGAGAGAAAGTTGGGGAACATATATGGTAACTAGAGACGAATATGAGACGTTAGGAAGCACTTTTTCAGTCTTAGTGAGGTAAGAGGAATGCAGCAGATGAAGACGAATGGTCTCATAAGAAAAAAGACCCTAGACGTCTTAGTGAAACCAGTCAACAGAAAGACCGAGCCTGGAACCATGGCTCGACACCAGCAAACAATACGAGGCGAGTACAGTGGTACACAGTATTTGAGGACCCGCTCCCTCGCTTCCGGCTCAGCCTCAAGAGTGTGAGAGAGTGAAAAAGGCAGGAACACGTGTCTTGTAAACACGCGATTTACCCAAACACTCACCCCTTGCCTCTGTCACTCCCTACCCTCCCCCACCATCACCCCCACACCTCCTAAACCCAACCATCCCATCCCTCACCTCCTACATAACCTCTCCCCTTACTTTCCAACACATTATTCACCCCTCATCCCGTCCTACCTCACTACCCAGTAAGTATATTTAGGAACAGGTACACATAATTACAGTGACACGCAAGTGACAATTATCATATTAATATATGTGTAAATTACCTAGGATAATTTACACTATGTATGATAATTGTAGCTGTGTACCTGTGCATAAAGTCACTAAACATCACTAAATATCTTAAAAGATAAAACAGCTAAGTAACTTAGCTGTGTGAAAATCAGTTAAAGGAGATAGAGAGAGAATAAAGTGAGCCGAGTTATTTACATAAACATTAAAGAGAGAATGATCTTATAATAATAGGTAAACCAATGTTAATTATACAAGAACTCACTCTCATCCCTTTCTGTAGCTTCATTCATTAGGTACCTTTCAGCTCTCTTCCTGGCCTGGCTCATGCTAGGACAGGCTTTGACCTGTTCTTGCAGTCCGTTCCATTCCTTCATTGTTGTGTAATAAAAGGCGTATGAAGCCTGTCCATCTACTGTGAGTACTACAAAACTGTGTTCCCTTTTCCTAGTCCCATACTGGTTTTGGTTCCCAGTGACAAACTTGGCAGCAAGACTTCTGGATTCTGTAATTTTGTAAACAAGATTTAACTCCAGTCGCTTTACTCTGTCTTCAGCATATCCAGTTGTAATTCATTCTGGCCTACATGCTCTCTCGGACCCAGATCCAGGATGAATCTGACGATTTTGTTCAAGGTGATTTGTAGTCTTTAATTTCTTTTTAAAGCAGAGTACCCTGACGAGTAAGAATAATCTACGTAACACAGTATAATAGCTAGATACAGGGTCCTGCGAGCCTCAGTACAGTAGCAGACACTGTTTGAGGAGGAACTTTAGCCTGGCATTCGTTTTTACTGTAGTGTTCTTTATTCTCCTGACATGCTCGGGTCAAAGGGGATTCCCAGATATTTCACTATCAAACAGGATGGTGTTTCACACTATGGAGGAGGAGCTTGGACATGGGTGAAATTCCACAGTCACTTAAAACAACGGATATAGCCCCACTCCATAAAGGTGGCAGCAAAGCATTAGCTAAGAACTATAAACCAATAGCTCTGACATCCCACATAAAAATCTTTGAAAGAGTGCTAAGAAGCAGGATTGCAAATCACCTGGATTCCCAAAATCTGCACAATCCACGGCAACATGGGTTCAGGGCAGGTCGCTCCTGCCTCTCACAACTACTGGATCACTATGACATGGCCTTGGATGCACTGCAAGAAAATCAGAATGCAGATGTAATATACACAGACTTTGCAAAAGCATTTGACAAATGCGATCATGGCGTAATAGCCCATAAAATACGTGCTAAAGGAATAACTGGGAAAGTGGGGAGATGGCTCTTCAACTTCCTAACAAATCGAACACAAAGAGTAGTGGTCAACAGAGTTAAATCGGAGGCTGCCATAGTGAAGAGCTCTGTTCCACAAGGCACAGTACTCGCCCCCATCTTATTCCTTATCCTCATATCAGACATAAACAGAGATATACACCACAGCACCGTATCATCCTTTGCGGATGATACTAGGATCTGCATGAGGCTGTCATCTGCTGAGGACGCGGTTAACCTCCAAGAAGATATAAACAAAGTTTTCCAGTGGGCAACGGTAAACAATATGATGTTCAATGAGGACAAATTCCAACTACTCCGTTATGGAAAACTGGAGGAGATAATAACTAGAACAGAGTATACTACTGACTCCGGCCATACAATAGAGCGGAAAAATAATGTAAGGGACCTGGGAGTAGTAATGTCTGAGGATCTCACTTTCAAGGATCACAACAGTGCCACGATCGCACGTGCAAAGAAAATGATAGGATGGATAATGAGAACTTTCAAAACGAGAGATGCCAAGCCCATGATGATCCTTTTCAAATCACTTGTTCTCTCTAGGCTGGAATACTGCTGTACATTAACATCTCCATACAAAGCAGGTGAAATCGCAGATCTAGAGAGTGTACAGAGATCCTTTACTGCACGTATAAGTTCTGTAAAGCACCTTAACTACTGGGAACGCTTGGAAGCACTTGACTTGTACTCGTTGGAACGCAGGAGGGAGAGATATATCATAATCTACACTTGGAAAATCTTGGAAGGAATGGTCCCAAATCTGCACACAGAAATCACTCCCTACGAAAGTAAAAGACTGGGCAGGCGATGCAAAATGCCCCCAATAAAAAGTAGGGGCGCCATTGGTACACTAAGGGAAAACACCATAAGTGTCCGGGGCCCAAAACTGTTCAACAGCCTCCCATCAAGCATTAGGGGAATTGCCAATAAACCCCTGGCTGCCTTCAAGAGAGAGCTGGACAGATACCTAAAGTCGGTGGCGGATCAGCCGGCCTGTGGCTCGTACGTCGGACTGCGTGCGGCCAGCAGTAACAGCCTAGTTGATCAGGCCCTGATCCATCGGGAGGCCTGGTCGTGGACCGGGCCGCGGGGGCGTTGATCCCCGGAATAACCTCCAGGTAACCTCCAGGTATACCATCACACAGGATGGTGTTTCACTGTCATAGTGAAACACCATCCTGTGTGATGGAATATGACCGTGAAACACCATCCTGTGTGATGGAATATGACAGTGAAACACCATCCTGTGTGATGGAATATGACAGTGAAACACCATCCTGTGTGATGGAATATGACAGTGAAACACCATCCTGTGTGATGGAATATGACAGTGAAACACCATCCTGTGTGATGGAATATGACAGTGAAACACCATCCTGTGTGATGGAATATGACAGTGAAACACCATCCTGTGTGATGGAATATGACAGTGAAACACCATCCTGTGTGATGGAATATGACAGTGAAACACCATCCTGTGTGATGGAATATGACAGTGAAACACCATCCTGTGTGATGGAATATGACAGTGAAACACCATCCTGTGTGGTGGAATATGACAGTGAAACACCATCCTCTGTGATGGAATATGACAGTGAAACACCATCCTGTGTGATGGAATATGACAGTGAAACACCATCCTCTGTGATGGAATATGACAGTGAAACACCATCCTGTGTGATGGAATATGACAGTGAAACACCATCCTCTGTGATGGAATATGACAGTGAAACACCATCCTGTGTGATGGAATATGACAGTGAAACACCATCCTGTGTGGTGGAATATGACAGTGAAACACCATCCTCTGTGATGGAATGTCATATTCCATCACACAGGGGTTGTGGTGTATAAGATCTCTGAAGATCATAATGGAACATGCAAATGGTGTTAATCTTGTCTCAAGTGTGTAATCCCTTCACGAGGGTTATTACGAGGTGGGGGATCTAACCCCAGCACCACCTCCAACCCCACCACCACCTCCAACCCCACCACCACCTACAAACCCACCACCACCTACAAACCCACCACCACCTACAAACCCACCACCACCTACAACCCCACCACCACCTACAAACCCAACGCAATATTCTGAAACCAGACAACTTAACAGAATTCTCCCAGATAAAGCTAAGTGGGACAGATATGTTAATGTTTTACATCTAACGCCTAAGAATACAGATATAAACCATTTCTTTGTTGAATTAAACCGCCCAATTTATTCCATAAACTTTATTGTTCAATTTGAACAAAATAAATCATAGCCTTTTCTAGATATTTTAATTTTTAGGGGTAACTATGATTTTAAATTCAATATTTACAACCAAAACATAACTGTTCTTATTTGCATTATTATTCTTATCATGATGGCGTCAAACTTTGAGAACTTTGTGTATTTGCAGTCCATAGTTCGTAGAAAAATTTTGAAGATTTATGAAGTAGCTAATAATCGAAAATACCCAGAATGTTTAAGTGATAAATTCTTTAAAAATGCTAGAAATACTTTTTAAAATTAAGAAATGGACGGTAATACTGAACCAAGAATATGTTGGTTATTCCTTACCATGAAAACATTGTATTCAAGAATGTTGATAAGTGTAACAGCACACTGCGGGTTCTTCCAGTTTATTTAAACAAGGATAAAAATAGCCGTTACCTGCATTCATTTGCTAAAGCCATTTATGTTATTTCTTGAGAAGGAAGGAGAGGAGAGAAGGAGAGGAGGGAAGGAGAGAAAGAGGGGGAGGGAAGGCGGGAGGATGGCAGGAGAGGAGGACAGAAGGGAGGAGGGAACAAGAGTGGTGGGGACGTGGAAGGTGGACGAGCAGAGGGAGAGAGGGGAGGAGAGGAAAGTCTGGGAAGGGAGGGGACGGTCTGGGATAGAGGGAAAGGTCTGGGAGAGAGGGAAAGGTCTGGGAGAGAGGGAAAGGTCTGGGAGAGAGGGAAAGGTCTGGGAGAGAGGGAAAGGTCTGGGAGAGAGGGAAAGGTCTGGGAGAGAGGGAAAGGTCTGCGAGAGAGGGGAGGGTCTGGGATAAAGGGAAAGGTCTGCGAGAGAGGGAAAGGTCTGGGAGAGAGGGAAAGGTCTGGGAGAGAGGGGAGGGTCTGGGAGAGAGGGAAAGGTCTGGGAGAGAGGGAAAGGTCTGGGAGAGAGGGAAAGGTCTGGGAGAGAGGGAAAGGTCTGGGAGAGAGGGAAAGGTCTGGGAGAGAGGGAAAGGTCTGGGAGAGAGGGAAAGGTCTGGGAGAGAGGGAAAGGTCTGGGAGAGAGGGAAAGGTCTGGGACCGACCCACGGCAGGAGAGGGAGACCAAGGGCATTACCAGACATTTTGGTCAAGACCGAGGCAGGACAGGTCACTGACCTTCTCAGAGCCTAACTGTGTCAAGTTTAAAACCTGCAACACTCAAGACAGGTATTAGTAAATTATGAGAGCGATGGCTAGTTTTTTTTTTTTAAGATCATATTGTGAAGTCGTAAGTCTGAGTTCAGCATTGTATGTCCACTGTCCAGTCTTGTACCCAAGATAGAACCAAGCCAGCTTGTATGTCCAGTCTTGTACCCATGATTGAACCAAGCCAGCTTGTATGTCCAGTCTTGTACCCAAGATAGAACCAAGCCAGCTTGTATGTCCAGTCTTGTACCCAAGATAGAACCAAGCCAGCTTGTATGTCCAGTCTTGTACCCAAGATAGAACCAAGCCAGCTTGTATGTCCAGTCTTGTACCCATGATAGAACCAAGCCAGCTTGTATGTCCAGTCTTGTACCCAAGATAGAACCAAGCCAGCTTATGTCCAGTCTTGTACCCAAGATAGAACCAAGCCAGCTTGTATGTCCAGTCTTGTACCCAAGATAGAACCAAGCCAGCTTGTATGTCCAGTCTTGTACCCAAGATAGAACCAAGCCAGCTTGTATGTCCAGTCTTGTACCCACGATTGAACCAAGCCAGCTTGTATGTCCAGCCTTGTACCCAAGATAGAACCAAGCCAGCTTGTATGTCCAGTCTTGTACCCATGACTGAACCAAGCCAGCTTGTATGTCCAGCCTTGTACCCAAGATAGAACTAAGCCAGCTTGTCTGTCAAGTCTTGTACCCAAGATAGAACCAAGCCAGCTTGTATGTCCAGTCTTGTACCCATGACTGAACCAAGCCAGCTTGTATGTCAAGCCTTGTACCCAAGATAGAACCAAGCCAGCTTGTATGTCCAGTCTTGTACCCATGACTGAACCAAGCCAGCTTGTATGTCAAGCCTTGTACCCAAGACAGAACCAAGCCAGCTTGTATGTCCAGTCTTGTACCAAGATAGAACTAAGCCAGCTTGTATGTCCAGCCTTGTACCCATGATTGAACCAAGCCAGCTTGTATGTCCAGTCTTGTACCCATGATTGAACCAAGCCAGCTTGTATGCTCAGTCTTGTACCCATGATTGAACCAAGCCAGCTTGTATGCTCAGTCTTGTACCCATGATTGAACCAAGCCAGCTTGTATGTCCAGTCTTGTACCCATGATTGAACCAAGCCAGCTTGTATGTCCAGCCTTGTACCCATGATTGAACCAAGCCAGCTTGTATGTCCAGTCTTGTACCCATGATTGAACCAAGCCAGCTTGTATGTCCAGTCTTGTACCCATGATTGAACCAAGCCAGCTTGTATGTCCAGTCTTGTACCCATGATTGAACCAAGTCAGCTTGTATGTCCAGTCTTGTACCCATGATTGAACCAAGCCAGCTTGTATGTCCAGTCTTGTACCTATGATAGAACCAAGCCAGCTTGTATGTCCAGTCTTGTACCCATGATTGAACCAAGTCAGCTTGTATGTCCAGTCTTGTACCCATGATTGAACCAAGCCAGCTTGTATGTCCAGTCTTGTACCTATGATAGAACCAAGCCAGCTTGTATGTCCAGTCTTGTACCCATGATTGAACCAAGTCAGCTTGTATGTCCAGTCTTGTACCCATGATTGAACCAAGCCAGCTTGTATGTCCAGTCTTGTACCCATGATAGAACCAAACAAGCTTGTATGTCCAGTCTTGTACCCATGATTGAACCAAGCCAGCTTGTATGTCCAGTCTTGTACCCATGATTGAACCAAGCCAGCTTGTATGTCCAGTCTTGTACCCATGATTGAACCAAGCCAGCTTGTATGCTCAGTCTTGTACCCATGATTGAACCAAGCCAGCTTGTATGCTCAGTCTTGTACCCATGATTGAACCAAGCCAGCTTGTATGTCCAGTCTTGTACCCATGATTGAACCAAGCCAGCTTGTATGTCCAGCCTTGTACCCATGATTGAACCAAGCCAGCTTGTATGTCCAGCCTTGTACCCATGATTGAACCAAGCCAGTTTGTATGTCCAGTCTTGTACCCATGATTGAACCAAGCCAGCTTGTATGTCCAGTCTTGTACCCATGATTGAACCAAGCCAGCTTGTATGTCCAGTCTTGTACCCATGATTGAACCAAGCCAGCTTGTATGTCCAGTCTTGTACCCATGATTGAACCAAGCCAGCTTGTATGTCCAGTCTTGTACCCATGATTGAACCAAGCCAGCTTGTATGTCCAGTCTTGTACCCATGATTGAACCAAGCCAGCTTGTATGTCCAGCCCTGAAACACAAGTACAGGAATTTCAGTCACTGTACGAGTCCACTGTTTCCAGGAGACCGTGAAACAGTCACTGCCCATGACAAAGTCACAACTGGGGGATTAATATTGACACTGTGAAGTGCTAAACACGTAGGGGCGAGAGGCAATTAGGTTGTAACCAAGGAAGGCGAAATCCTCTTCCCTGGATGAAAAACCCTTCACCGTCATCAAGGCATCTGTTAAGGTGTGATGAATGGTTTGACCCCGCCTCCATCTGCTTCACGTCACCTCACTACAGTATATAAGCCACGTCTACGGCCCTATGCTGTGCATTCTACAAGATTGATGGACTGAACACATCGTCTCCAGGTTGAGGGACTGATTACCTCATTCTCCTCCTCTCCTTACGCCTTCCTCTTTGTATTGGACTGATGAAGCCACTGTGTGGCGAAACGTTTCCTGAATAAAGATTTCCATATGCTGCATAAGTGTCTTAATCTGCATCTGTTAAGGGTTGACAGTGAGAGAGGAAACACAAAGCTCGGAACTTCGACAAGAGACTAAGATCTGGGAAACAGAAATATCGTGCCACCTACTGGAGAATCCAAACAATGCATCAACCTCTCACGCTGATACGGAATGAGAGGAAGAGGAAGAGAGGGAGTAAGTTAGCAATGTTTTCCAGTTATGTCCCATCACACAGCGTTGCTGTGCGCCAGTCTGAGGTGGCAGACTTTAGTAGGTCAGTGAGGATATCGTCAAGTATTCCATTAAAGGTTCATCAGCTGTGACACCTTCAAGGGTTTCCACCCAGCACACCTGCAGTGACTATCACTTGGAATTACCTCCTTAGAGAATAGCCTAGTCCATTTAAAATATCAAATTATTTTTTACGAAGATATCTCCATGACAGAATGGGGGTAACAAAAATTTTATAGGAAAGAGAATTAAAGTTTATTTAGAGAAAAATTAGGATTACTTTACATATCTAAGAATCATGAACACTAATCTCTGGTCGAAGGAGACTCGAACCTACGAACCTTGGGACAAGGTACGCAGTGCTTTACCCACCATACCACACTGAACCAAAGGTTCGTAGGGTCGAGTCTCCTTCGACCAGAGGTTAGTGTTCGTGAATATTTCGCCTGTTCTGCGAATTCTAAACATATCTAAGAATACCCACATACATTATTATATAAATAATGTAGATTCATTACTGCAATAGCCTCTCTATATTTTCAACTACGTGATATGACTAAGAATGTATACACTAGCCCGGCTACAATCACCATAAATAAATTCTCCTGTATTGAGCAACACTATAGGCTGACCCAAGATCACCGACGGACCATCAGCAGCAGCAACATTCTGGTTGATCAGGCAAGTACCAGACCAGCCTGGCTTATGACCGGGCTCTGAGAGTATAAAATCTCCCGGAACTCAAAGCGAAGTTAGGCAGGGATACCTGAACGATACATAAGGGATGTTTTTGGGGGTTAGCGCCCCCGCAGCCCAGCCCCAGACCAGGCCTCCTGGTGGATCAAAGCCTAATTAACCAGGATGTTATGCTGCTGGCTGCAAGCTGTTCAACGTACGAACCATAGCCCGGCTGATCAGGAACTGAGTTAGGAACATAACGGTTCCCTCTCGAAGACAGCAAGGGGTTTGCTGCGAATCCCCCGTATATATGATAGGAGGCTGTTGAAAAATTTTGGGTCTGGTACACTCAAAGAGTTACCCCTAGTGTACTCGTGGCACCCTTGCTTGTCACTAGGGGTATCTTGCATCGTCTGCCGAGCCTCTTATTATTGCAGATTTAGGACCAGCTCCTCTATAATTCTTTAGGTGCAAATGATGGTGCATCTTTCTAGGAGAACAATCTGAGGGACATCAAGTATTCCTAGTAATTTAGCTGCTTATGAGAATTTACACATACACTGAAGGTTCTCTACATTCTTTAGGTCTACAATTTCACCTGTCTTGAAACTGAGTGTTTGTGTACATCAATATTCCAGCCTAGAGAGAACGAACGACTTTATTGTTGGTAGATCTACCGACACAAATGCGATTAATGCGACATTTTATCGTGGCAAAGTTTCGCTCTCCAGGAGCTCTGCATTAGTTGTATTTGTGTCGTTTCATTTAATATAAAAGGTTGGAAACAAACACATATGCAGTTTAATGTGATCCTTTATTGACAACGTTTCGCCCACACAGTGGGCTTTTTCAAGTCACAAACAGATCTACCTGGGGTGGAAGGTACGTGAGTATTTATAGTCAGGTTCAGAATGTTGAGGTCAGGCGGAGAATGCTGCATCTGGATCACATTAAACTGCATATGTGTTTATGTTTCCATAGTGTCGGTATTTTATACCATTTATTTTCACCAACATAAAAGGATGTTATCCATCCTAGCCTTCTCCTCTCTGGGGGACACTTGTGTACACTTCAGAACGTGTAATAATAAATGATTCAGCAAATCGACAAGTTGATAAATGAGACACTAGTGCAACATTTACGAATCTATATTTTGAAAACGTTTCTCCATATTCTGGCGAAACATAACCCTTAATAAGTGTCCTGAACTGTACCTACAAGATGAAATTTACATACATGTGCAACATCTGGGCATCTTGATTGTAGATGTTTCGCCATCCAGTGGTTTTTATCAATACAAATTCAGGGATATATTTGGAAGACAGAAGAACTATATACTACAAAAGTTGAGGTAATCGGTCCCTCAGTCTTGAAGTTGGTGTAAAGATGTCCAGATGTTGCACATGCCGGTATAATTTGCCGATATTACCAAACCACTCTCACTGTGAAAAATATCGGTATTTTCCAGAATCCGTTACACTAACCCCCAGTTGGGCGAAAGGAGGCATCAGAGGGGAGAGACGGCGCCTAGAGACAGGTGTCAGTTCTGTATATACTTAATTCTAAGAATTAGCCTCGTAACTCCTAGGCTAATGATGCACTACAATTACTACTACACATATTTAAGCTAAGTTAGAGATAGTCGTTTAGCTTAGGGCAGTAGTCACACTTTCCCAAGAACAATAAATGCCTTAGGCACCACCTTTCCCGCCACAGGTACCCTGGGGAAGGCCAAGCTGCGGCTGGGAGCCGAAGTCACATTTCAGCTGTGAGAAGGGCGCCCTTCCCTGTGTCCTTGAGGGGTGAATACATTCGAACACCATACAATCACCACAGGCAAGGGTCTCATTAGCTGGAACGGGCAGTTGCGTGACTCACACATGTAGTTCTCGGGTATCCCCCGCCCCAACACTACCACCTAAGTACTGGTGAATGCATTTAGGTGTACACACGTGCACAGAGGAGGAAATACCACAACCAGAGACCTACCATAGCAACTGTCTGATACGATAATCATCACACTGCCTACTGTGGGGAATAAAAGTATAAGTACTCTGGAGTGGAGATGCTGGCTTCAGGCAGAATTCACGACTGAACCAGGAACCAATAACCCTATCCAGTCGTACCCACACATACACTACCTTAATTCCTCTCTCTATCTCTCTTAACACTGTTGTGATCCTCTGTACACAGGATCCTCTGAGATCATCACCACGTAAGTCTTTCACGCTAGTGCTCGACAGTCTTCCCCTCACCACACAACTCGCTTTCACTTAGCTAGACATAGACACAACAGACTTATACAGGAAATCAAATTAAAGACGCAGAAAGTAAATAATATATTACTATGACAATTTATTAATACTTAATTACGTGTTACAACAGTGTACTTGGTTAACGAGACATGAATCTGATACTAAGTTAACCGGGGAAAAATGCAAGATAACTGAGATGGGAATATAATGTACAATTGCTAGCAGATCACTCCATGAAGACCAACCAGACTACCACCCTCAGGACCCAAGCTCCCGATTGAGTCTTTGGACCAAGTTGTCAGAGAGAGCTTCCAGCTCTATGCCCGAAGAAGGCTCTTCACCAAGTCTTCTCTTACCTATTTTCCATAAAGGCCTCAACACCCCCACCCGAAAAGGAGAGAGAAAAACTAATAACGATTTGTAACTTGTAAATGGCTCAAGTCGGACCGAAACGTCGTCATAATCCCCTCTCCTATGTGCAGGTTATTTGTATATTGTTCCAGTCACTTTATTGTGCTATTTTGTTCTGACTAGACGTCAGGTCCCATGGGAAATTGCACCGCATCGTCTCCATAGAGGCCAGAGTCCCCAGACAGAGCCAGGGTGCGAAGATTACCAGCCAAGATTCCTATCTTCGCAAACAGATAGAAACAACGAATAAAGCACAATACCGTAATTGGAACAATACGCAAATACTGTATCACCATTTGTGGCTCGAGATTACTTAACATTTTACCAGAAGATATCAGAAACACTGCTGGAACAAGTGTAGAAGTCTAAGAGGAAACTGGAAAAGTATCTTCACCAGGTGCCAGATAAGCCAGGCTGTGATGGATATGTGGGGCAGCAGGCCACCAACAACAACAGCCTGTTTGACCAGACAAACACCAGACGAGCCTAGCCCATGGCCGGGCTCCGGGAGTGGAAAAACTCTCGGAACTCATCAAGGTTCAAGTTGTAACCTGCACACAGACTGAAACAGACGACGCGGTCTCAAGATCTCTATGTCAAAAGCCACACACTAACTCCCCCCCCCCCCAACACCTTTGTCACTCAAACTTAATGTGTTTACAACGGCACGCGTCATTAAGCACATCCATTGCTTTTGTTATACAAACCTCGTGATTTTTACTAGTGTGTTTACAACGGCACGCATCATGACGCGCACATCCATTACCTTTGTTACACTAACATGCATTTACAAAAGCGTCAAAGGATAATCCCAAATATTTAAAAGCGCCAATATTAAGCCAACTTTTCAACAGAAATTATAATGTACAATAAGAACTGTGTAAATAAAAGAGTATTGAAATGCTACTGCTTATCTATCAACACAATGGGATGCCTTTTATCACAGGTCAGATAAGCTGACGACAACTGAAGGCATTTCGACACTGAGGAAATAGGGGAAAATGGAAATTGGACCGGATTATAAACTAACCCGAACTTATGAGTGGTATAAGGAACAAAATAATTAATTTCCGTGACTGGAATACACAAATAACCCTCACATAGGAGAGAGGAACTTACGATGAAGTTTCGGCCCAACTTAGACCATTTACAAAGTCACACTGAAAGATGTACGACTTTGTAAATGGTCCATGTCGTACCGAAACGTCGTCTTAAGGTCCTCTCTCCTATGTGCGGGTTATTTGTGTATTATGAGTGATACGTAATGTCATTCTTAGGCCTACTTTTACTGGGAAATAATCTCCCTCTTTCCTACATATTCTAACCTGAGCCTCACTATCCTCGTAAAAACTCTTCACTGCTTTCAGTAACCTACCTCCTACACCATACACCTGCAACATCTGCCACATTGCCCCCCTATCCACCCTGTCACACGCCTTTTCCAAATCCATAAATGCCACAAAAACCTCTTTAGCCTTACCTAAATACTGTTCACTTATATGTTTCACTGTAAACACCTGGTCCACACACCCCCTACCTTTCCTAAAGCCTCCTTGTTCATCTGCTATCCTATTCTCCGTCTTACTCTTAACTCTTTCAATAATAACTACCATACACTTTACCAGGTATACTCAACACACTTATCCCTCTATAATTTTTGCACTCTCTTTTGTCCCCTTTGCCTTTATACAAAGGAACTATGCATGCTCTCTGCCAATCCCTAGGTACCTTACCCTCTTCCATACATTTATTAAATAATAGCACCAACCACTCCAAAACTATATCCCCACCTGCTTTTAACATTTCTATCTTTATCCCATCAATCCCGGCTGCCTTACCCCCTTTCATTTTACCTACTGCCTCACGAACCTCCCCCACACTCACAACTGGCTCTTCCTCACTCCTACAAGATGTTGTTCCTCCTTGCCCTATACACAAAATCACAGCTTCCCTATCTTCATCAACATTTAACAATTCCTCAAAATATTCCCTCCATCTTCCCAATACCTCTAACTCTCCATTTAATAACTCTCCTCTCCTATTTTTAACTGACAAATCCATTTTGTTCTCTAGGCTTCCTTAACTTGTTAATCTCACTCCAAAACTTTTTCTTATTTTCAACAAAATTTGTTGATAACATCTCACCCACTCTCTCATTTCCTCTCTTTTTACATTGCTTCACCACTCTCTTAACCTCCCTCTTTCTCCATATACTCTTCCCTCCTTGCATCACTTCTACTTTGTAAAAGTAGGCCTAAGACAAGGATGTGTGATATCACCGTGGTTGCTCAATATATTTATAGATGGGGTTGTAAGAGAAATGCGAGGGTCTTGGCAAGAGGTGTGGAGTTAAAAGATAAAGAATCACACAAAGTGGGAGTTGTCACAGTTGCTCTTTGCTGATGACACTGTGCTCTTGGGTGATTCTGAAGAGAAGTTGCAGAGGTTGGTGGATGAATTTGGTAGGGTATGTAAAAGAAGAAAATTAAAGGTGAATACAGGAAAGAGTAAGGTTATGAGGATAAAAAGATTAGGTGATGAAAGATTGGATATCAGATTGGAGGGAGAGAGTATGGAGGAGGTGAATGTATTCAGATATTTGGGAGTGGACGTGTCAGCGGATAGGACTAATTAAAGATGAGGTGAATCATAGAATTGATGAGGGGAAAAGGGTGAACGGTGCACTTAGGAGTCTGTGGAGACAAAGAACTTTGTCCTTGGAAGCAAAGAGGGGAATGTATGAGAGTATAGTTTTACCAATGCTCCTGTATGGGTGTGAAGCATGGGTGATGAATGTTGCAACGAGAAGGCTGGAGGCAGTGGAGATGTCATGTCTGAGGGCAATGTGTGGTGTGAATATAATGCAGAGAATTCGTAGTTTGGAAGTTAGGAGGAGATGCGGGATTGCCAAAACTGTTGTCCAGAGGGCTGAGGAAGGGTTGTTGAGGTGGTTCGGACATGTAGAGAGAATGGAGCAAAACAGAATGACTTCAAGAGTGTATCAGTCTGTAGTGGAAGGAAGCCGGGGTAGGGGTCAGCCTAGGAAAGGTTGGAGGGATGGGGTAAAGGAGGTTTTGTGAGCGAGGGGCTTGGACTTCTAGCGGGCATGCGCGAGCGTGTTTGATAGGAGTGAATGGAGACAAATGGTTTTTAATACTTGACGTGCTGTTGGAGTGTGAGCAAAGTAACATTTATGAAGGGATTCGGGGAAACCGGCAGGCCGGACTCGAGTCCTGGAGATGGGAAGTACAGTGCCTGCACTCTGAAGGAGGAGTGTTAATGTTGCAGTTTAAAAACTGTAGTGTAAAGCACCCTTCTGGCAAGACAGTGATGGAGTGAATGATGGTGAAAGTTTTTCTTTTTTGGGCCACCCTGCCTTGGTGGGAATCGGCCAGTGTGTTAATAAAATAATAACGTAATGTCATAAAAATTACATATCACTTATTTTAGAGGGGTGGACTGGTAAGCCGGTGAAAGGCCTCAGCGAGATGACCAAAAGTTCCAGCTCCTGACCCGCGTCAGGAAATGCTTGTCCTGTTTCCTGACGAATTTTACCTAACCTTACGTCACAAGATCTCGCTTTCAAGGCCCACAAGTCATCATAACCCCCCCCCCCGCACCAGGTCGACAAACTAGATAGCTAGAACCATCAAAACAAGATAAGCCAAAACAGTCGCTTGTTCCATCTAGACTAAGACTGTTGTACTCTTGAACATCCCCTTTTAAGGCAGGTGAAGTTGCAGATCTGGAGAATATAAAGAGAACCTTCACTGCTCGTGAATATTAAGCCACATACCTGAATTACAGGTTCATTTGGTCATCCCCAGGTCGGTCGGACCTTGGACCAGGTTCCACAATGACCTCTGTAAACACAAGATAACTGACAGGTCCCACAATGACCTCTGTAAACACGAGATAACTGACAGGTCCCACAACGACCTCTGTAAACACAAGATAATTGGCATATCCCACAATAACCTCTGTTACGGCTTTGTCAAGCCGTAACGGCTTGACAAAGTTGCCGAAACGTTGCCGCAATAAAATGTCACATCAGTTGCACTCGTGTCCATTTACCTAACATATTCTCGGTAATTCTACCAATATTACATAATGACCACTGTAAACACGAGATAACGACAAGCATAACATTGACGCTAACACGTGAAAACAGCAATTAGCACAGGGCACTATCCATACCCCCCCCCACAACCCCAGGAGTCAAGTTCAGCTAACTGGTTTCCCTGAATCCCTTCGCGAGTGCTAATTTGACCACACTCCAAGACGCCCACACGCACCTGCTGGATGTTAAAGCCCCTAACAATCAAAACCTTCTTTACCCCTTCCCACTAACGCTTCCGGGAACGACCATTATCCTTCATTTTCTCAACCCTCGTTGAACACTCAACGTTCATTAAGCAAGTCTGGAAATGTTTCCCCAAGATATACGTCTAATTTATTTTCTTTCAACCTGCGAACAGACAAAAACGGAGAAACAGTGGAGAAAAGGACAAGTTCCACCACTCGGGGCGAAATGTTTCTTCCAATAAATGTGCTGAACTGTACGTGAATGTCCTCCCCAATTTGTTGGTCACCTCATACTGAAACACAGACTGAATTTTGACTTGTATGATGCGCGCTGTGTATAGGTTAGGTTGGGTTTGTTAGGAAACAGGACAAGCGTTTCCTGACGCGGGTCTCAGTCATATGATGACCTGCAGCTGGAGCTTTTAGTCATCTTACCGAGTCCTTCCGCTGGCTTACCCCTTTAAAAATTATGGTTATGCTTATAACCAGTAGACTGTATTGTATAGTACTGTAAATACAGAGCCGGTTTATCGAGTTCAAAATTATTCTGGTATTGTTTACTGGTGTGAGCAACAGATGGCAACACACACACAAACCTCTGGAGTTTTATGACAAAGTAACAGAAGTAAGACACGAGAGAGAGAGGGGTGGGTTGATTGCATCCTCTTGGACTGCAGGAAGGCCTTTGACCAGTTCCTCACAAGAGAATAGTGCAGAAGCTGGAGGATTAGGCGGGTATAACAGGAAGGGCACTGCAATGGATCAGAGAATACCTGACACGGAGGCATTAACGAGTCATGGTACGTGATGAGGTATCACAGTAGGCGCCTGTGACAAGCGGGGTTCCACAGGGGTCACTCCTAAGACCAGTCGTATTTTTGGTATATGTGAATGACATGAGGGAAGGGATAGACTCAGAAGTGTTCCTGTTCGCAGATGTGAAGTTGATGAGGAGAATTAAATCGGATGAGGATCAGGCAGGACTACAAAGAGACCTGGACAGGCTGGAAGCTTGGTCCAGTAACTGGCTCCTCGAATTTAATCCCGCCAAATGCAAAGTCATGAAGATCGGGGAAGGACAATGAAGACCGCAGACAGAGTATAGGTTAAGTGGCCAAAGACTGCAAACCCCACTCAAGGAAAAGGATCTTGGGATGAGTATAATACCGAGCCCATCTCCTGAGGCGTACATCAGCCAGATAACTGCTGCAGCATATGGGCGCCTGGCAAACCTGAGAATAGCGTTCCGATACCTCAGTAAGGAATCGTTCAATACTCTGTACACCGTGTACATCAGGCCCACACTGGAGTATGCAGCACCAGTTTGGAACCCACACCTGGTCAAGCACGTCAAAAAAATTAGAGAAAGTACAAAGGCTTGCAACAAGGCTAGTTTCAGAGCTAAGGAGAATGTCCTACGAAGAAAGGTTAAGGGAAATCGGCCTGACGACACTGGAGGACAGGAGGATCAGCGGAGACATAACACAAAATACTGCGAGGAATTAACAAAGTGGGCAGAGACAGGATGTTCCAGAGATGGGACACAGAAAAAAGAGGTCACAGTTGGAAGTTGAAGACTCAGATGAGTCAAAGAGATGTTAGGAAGTATTTTTTCAGTCATAGAGCTGTCAGGAAGTGGAATAGCCTGGAAAGTGATGTAGTGGAGGCAGGATCCATACACAGCATTAAGAAGAGGTATGATAAAGCCCAATGAGCAGGGAGAGAGTGCACCTAGTAGTGGCCAGTGAAGAGATGGAACCAGGAACTATGAATCAACCCCTGCAACCACAATTAGGCGAGTACACACACAAGACAGCACATTCTGGCACCACGAGTGATGAACGTTCAGATTTCAACATTGTTGACATTTCCTCGACTACCTCATTGCCAGACCCATTGCAGCTGTTATATTTCTAATTCTCTTTATTAACAGAAAAACACACCATTCTGTGAATTTAACCCAAGCTAACCTAAATTAGCTTAACTTAAAATAGGATTCGAAATAAGGGAAGCTTGAGAAACTGACGCTGATGACCTCAAAAAATTAACGTAGTAAAATGAATCTGTCTTTTTCCTTCAAGTCTTTCTCTTATTTACTTCTCCGAGGCTATGGGTCCCCACACCTACACCTAGAAAACCACCCCATCTCTACGAAAAATATAACAAGTACGTACAGTATTTCCCGGCATATAAGGCGCGCTTTTTCCTAGCAAGAAGCCGGCAGAGTAACGAGCAAAGAGCGATAATTACAGTAGTTAGGCAATCAAGACTTGAACTGAGCACATAATGTTACATCCTACCTAACAACATAACTAAGTCAAATAATATAAAGTCATATATTTACGATTTAGCTTTTATCGCAAATATAAGCAATATAAAATTATATGAAAAGGTCATATACATTATATTCATAATCATAATACACATTATATATATTGCAACCCATTCAGGGGTTGCAACACCCCCCCAACACGACAAACGGTCGCACTAGGAGTTGCATTAATGTCTTTCACATTACTGATTACTCAGGTTTCATTACTAACAATATAATATAAACATTAATCAGAGTCACTCTTGTGCCAAGCACTTCTATAATTTAACAGTGTCTGTTTCACTATAAGTTATGCCCCTAGTACTAGGGCAGTACACAGTATCGTATCTCTGCATTCTCGTGGTTATGTACATCAGTGTAGAGACAGGATGGTGTAGACAAGGAGGGCACGTTGAGGCTCGATCATAGTAGTGTAGACAGCATAATAGTCTTGTGCTATAGACAGGAGACAGCATTCCACTCTTAAGTAGTGGTTGTGGAATGCAATGCAGTATGGACATCTGAGTATTAAACAGCTTAAGGTGTGTAGTGAGGGGGGGACTCTGTAGCAGGACAGTGTTGCGCCACATGCAGTACATCGCCCACACAACACTACCCACTCATCACTCAGCTTCTGTCTCCTTACACACATATCAATACTGTGAATATATAAATATAATAATTAGACATGAGTATATATAGTTAACATGGGCTGGAGGAATAAAGTTACTCTACTGAATTTGACATAGCAAGTAACAAAAGGAATCTGGGCATAAAATTACGTAAATTTTAAATGGGGAAGGGCCCAAATACTCGTCAAAATGTTCTAAGGACACCACAAGAGCTAGAGCCTCTTTCTCAACAGTGGCATAATTTTTCTGGTGTCGTTTAAGCTTAGATGAATAGTAACATATAGGATGGAGAATGTCAGTGGATGCTGACTGTTGGAACAGCACAGTGCCCACTGCATAACCACTCAACTATATGTAAAAAGATGGAAAGATTGAAATTAGGACTCAACACTGGAGCAGAGGAAAGCAGATGCTTCAACCTTTTGAACAAATCTGAACAATCACTAGTCCAGATGAACTGAACTTTGCTACTAGTGAACACAGCGAGAGGTGTAGGTGGAGGTGTGTGTGCTGGCTTGCCTGTTATTTGACACACGTGGCAACGTCGCACATGATCAGCTACCGTTTCCTTCATCTTTGGCCAAGTAAAATATTTTGCCAGTTTACCGAGTGTCTTCTTAACACCCAAATGTCCTCCAATGGGACTATTGTGAGCAAAATCAATGGCTTGTTCACGAAATGTAACTGGTAACATTACGAGATGCTTGACTGTGGTGGAAACACTATCGGCTGACAACTTACATGTATTTTTCTCCATCAGTACACCATTACATAATAGTAACAATATCGAGATCCTTTGCTTCACTCTCATAACTGCTATATCTCTCAGTCTTTCCAGTGACTGATCAAAACTGATCCTTGATTAAATCATCATGAGTTAGAAATTTATCGTCAGTTGTGTCCTGACTAAATCGCTGACAGGGGGGAGTCGATGTTAATGACCCTGGGTGCAGAGCGTCACTAAACAACATATTCAAGCCCAAATCATTGTCATCCACTAACTCAACAGGAGACAAGGATGGTTGTTGAATCTTTGACATAGCTCTAGTAATTGCACTGAGAGGAAATAAAATAGGCTTCTCTCTACAAGCTTCAATGGCATAATTATTATCAGTGTTATTATCAATCACCAGTGGCTCTTTACATATACTAGCATGAAGGATATCGTTCCCTATCAACAAGTCCACTGACCTGATGGGAAATACACCACTGGATATACCCACTGAAATATAACCAGTATAATAGCTTGTTTCAATGTAAACTTTATGAAGAGGTACTTTTATAACAGCCCCTCCATAGGCTTCTAACAATACATCTATCTTGCAATAGGTATCATCAGTTATGGGCAGTACATCTTCTCTTAATAATGTGAGATAACTGCCAGTGTGTCAAAGTAATTCTCAGATGTGATTCATCAAATCCTACTTTACCTCTCGAAAAGTAAGGACTCATTGCTGAACGAATCTTTTCGTCAGATACACTCTCTGACGCTAGTCATCTGTTCTGAGTAATATTAGCTAAAACAGTAGGATCAGAGGTATTACTAGGATTTTGCTGCCTTTGTTGCTCGGAAGAGGATACGACTTGAGTGGGGGCGCCAGCCACACGACTGCTTCTCGTATCTCTTTCTAACTTATAGCAATACTCTCTAGCATGTCCTTTTCTGTTACAATAGGTACATTTTACTTTCTTCTTCTCGATATCAGATTTCTGTCTAGCCACAGAGACAGATTCAGGATTGTGAGTTTTCCTGGTAAAGGTACGAGAAGTTACAGTAGCAGATACATCAGGCCGGCACTGAGCAGCTGATTTAGGTTGCCAATTTCTAGGACAATCTTTAGTTACCTGTTTCTTTGTGTTTTAGTACGTACAAGTTTGTGAGAAATCTCGTAATTGTCTGCTAATGCTGCAGTTTCCAGAATATCCGAGGTAGTATGATCGATCAGATATTCTTGTATGTCAGCAGACATACAGTTGTTAAACTCTTCGTGTAATAACAACTGAACAAGGCTGTCGTAGTTGTTACACTTGGCAGACCTACACCACCTCTCAAAAGCAACTTTTTCCTCACAAGCAAACTCTACACAAGTTTGATCTTGTCGTCGTTGTAACGTACGAAATGCACGTTAACTTACAGGCAACAAGTTATATGTCTCTAGAATAGTTTGTTTGACAGCGTCATAACTAATGTACTTGGCAAATGGTAAAGCAGCAGTACAAGTTTGAGCTCTTCCTGTCAAAGCTGTGTGCAACAAGGTAGCCCAGTGCTTACGTGGCCAGTTCATAGCATGTGCCTGGTTCTCAAACACATCAAAATAGGTGTCTAAGTCACTCTCAAAAAACTTAGGAACCATGGATGCAGCTTTCTGCACATTAAATGTGTACTGTGATCTATCAGTCTGTTGTCTTCCATGACGAACATTTTCTCTCTGGAAATCTTCATTCAATTTCCTCTGTGCCTCTATTTGTGCAGTCTGCAACATAATGAGGCGTTCCAACCTCTCAAACTGTTCCTGAGAGATAGGACCAGTGGGTAATGGAGGAGTAAGGAATCTAACGTGGTCTGGACTTCCTTAGGTCAGACACCTCGTCCAGCCGTCTCTAGAGAGTCTAGATCTGGTCTAGGATAAGTAGATACTGTACTAGTAAGGGGCTGAGTCATACTATCAGTTATACTCTGTACTATTGTGTTAGTGAGGGAAGGCGTGAGCGAGAACTGAGCTACACTAGGCTCAGACACTAGGCTCACTTCTGCCTTAGTTGCTCTTTCTTCATCAAATAGAGTCATACTTCCTAATTGTGACACTAGGCTTTCTGAATCTGAATCATAATCAGACATTTCTGTATGAGCAGGAAACAATATGTTTTTAATTAATGCTCTGACAGTTTCTGCGGTGTAATTCCTGTTATAGTCACACCGAGATACTTGGCTACTTGCCAACACGTCTGAAGTTTTAATGTACTTAACTCAGACAAAGTCAGAGTATCAGTTAACTGTTTCACTTTAGCATACATCACGAAAATAATTGTACTACGAGAGAGTGATTATGGGAAACTATAATCCTAACAGGAATTTTTGTGTTGTTAGTCTTAGAGTTAGACCTTATAATCAGTATTTCCATCTCCTTGGATCAAGAGACTCAGTCAGGTACATACATCCACCTAGTATGTTGTACAAGACTAAACTCAAAGTCTTCAGATTAGGAAAGTACTCAAAGTGTTTGACTATAGAGTTACTAGCATGTCAAACTGGACAATTTCTCCAACGCCTTGGATCTAGAGCCTCCCGGACAGGTCCCCCATTTGTTACAAAAAACGCGATTCTAAAAGCTTAGAGATCTCCAGTGAATACTAGAAAGGACTGCCCTTCTAGCATCCAGCCTGTTACTGGGTTTTCGTAATAAGTAGTCAGTATCCTTGTCCAACTATCCATTAGAATTCAGTATGATTCAATAGTGCTTCAGGATTACAACTGGTAGGCTACTAACTAGAGAAATTAAAATTTAATAAATTTATTAAGTGTCGTCTAGAGGTATTTTATCAAATTAAATTAATCACAGTAATCAAAATAATATTAATCACTTCTCTCATATACAGTATTATTGTGCTGAAAGCACATATCACATTTATAATTCTTAAGTACCGTCTGGTACATTAATATTTAATAAGATATTACAAATATGTACAAGTTTGTGTATGTGTGTAAGTGCTCTAAGTAGTTTGCTATGTCTCAAGACTCGACTAGACTTAAACAAGTGACTGACAAAGTCCTCAAATAAACTAAGTTCTTGACCAACTGGCAAACAGAACAGTCTGCTTGAACAATAAAACGACTGATAAGCCAAACAGCAATATAACAAGCAACTGCGACACAGACTCAGGAACAAGGAGATAATATAATGACACTAAGTAGGGACCATCAGCAGATCCTCCACAAGTCACAAAACTCCCATAATACTGAATCTAAGTTCAGCATAAGAAAATCCCCGACTGTGATAATACACAGATACCAGTACAAGTTAGGTCAGAAGCTACAGCTCAGGACCTGAGTAGTTTAGAGTGTCTATGCGACACACAACCTCAGTACAACATCGAAAATCACTAAGTCTATACAATGTTCTGTGAACAGAGTATCACAGAACCTACAAGAAAGCTAGAGATGGTCTTCCAACAAAGGCCTATAAGGGAGATTTAGGCACTTTGTCTGGAATATGTCCAACCACCCAGCGAGTCTAGACCAGACTGAATACTTCAGGCAAGGTGAGGACAACCCCCCCTCGATCACGTGATAGCTCCGTGGGTCGCTGCCTAGCAAGAAGCCGGCAGAGTAACGAGCAAAGAGCGATAATTACAGTAGTTAGGCAATCAAGACTTGAACTGAGCACATAATATGTTACATCCTACCTAACAACATAACTAAGTCAAATAATAATATAAAGTCATATATTTACGATTTAGCTATTATCGCAAATATAAGCAATATAAAATTATATTAAAAGGTCATATACATTATATTCATAATCATAATACACATTATATATATTGCAACCCATTCAGGGGTTGCAACATTAGGTCACCTAGGAATTACCAAAACATTATTTAGAATCACAAAACAATTCTATTGGCCAAAAATAAGGCAGGATGTGAAGAATGATATCCGGTGTTTCCGAGAACGTCAGCAAATAGAAAAACCTGGACATTCTATTAAACCTGCACCTCTCCAGCCTATACCTGCTGATGGAGAACCTTTTGCAGATCTAATTATAGATTGCGTAGGTCCACTACGTAGGTCAAAGTCTGGAAATCAGTACTCGTTTACCATTATGGATAGAGAAACTAGATACCCTGAAGCAATTCCCATGCGCAGTATTAATACTAAAACTATTCTCAAAGCTTTAATCAGATTTATTTCTTGTTTTGGCATTCCTAAAACTATTCAAAGTGATCAAGGTACTAACTTCACTGCCAAAGCATTTAGGGAAGCATTAACTAGGTCAGGGATAATCCACAACTTATCCACTGCCTATCATCGTCAGTCCCAAGGTGCCTTGGAAAGATTCCATCAGACGTTAAAAACCATGATGAGAACTTTTTGTATGCATTATCCTACAGACTGGGATGAATCACTACCTTTGTTGCTGTTTTCAATAAGAGAAACTGTGCAGGAGTCTACTGGGTATAGTCCGTTTGAGCTGATCTTTGGGCACAATGTATGAGGTCCTCTTTGGGTGCTCAAAGAAGGATGGATGGGAGAAGACGTTAGCTCAACACTCTACCACCCATCTTCAAGGCTGCAGATGGCACGTCAGTTAGCCAAGGCTAACCTAAAGGCAGCTCAAAATAAGATGAAACAGAGGTATGACAGAAATGCACAATTCCGCTCTGTCCATCCAGGAGACAAGGTGCTGCTGCAGGAACCTATACCTGGCCACACCTTGAAAGCTAGATTTACGGGACCTATGCAAATTGTAAGTAAATTATCTGATGTAAATTATGTGGTAGCTCCCTTTGATAAGACCTCAAAAACGAAAACTTACCACATTAATCATTTAAAATCTTTTAATACACCAGATAAAGTCCCAGTAATGACTCTGTCCTCTACCTCTGAGGACGACTGACTCTTTGCACTCTATTTCTGAAATTAATGTCAAACTTCCAAATTATGTCCTCCTCAAGGACCCGAGCCCTTTAATGGTGGGGCTATCTGAAACTCAAGCAACACGTTTAACTGCGCTTCTACAGTCACCCTGATATTTTTTCGGTGCCGAAAAAATGTACTTTAGGTTATCATGACGTAGATGTGGGAAACTCTAAACCAATTAAACTCACCCCCTACAGAGCTAATCCTGAAAAGCAGAAGCTACTTCAGCAGGAGGTAGAATTTTGGTTAGAGCATAGGTTAGTGGAGGAGTCATCTAGTCCATGGGCTTCACCATGCATCCTTGTTAAAAAAGCTGATGGAGATTTTCCTATGTGTAGAGGCTACTGTAAGGTGAATGAGGTCACAATCACAGATGCTTACCCTCTTCCTCGTCTGGATGACGTAATCGACTTTGTGGGTAAGGCTAATTTTGTGTCCAAGTTAGATCTCCTTAAAGATTACTATCAGGTACCTTTGACGGATAAGGCGAAGGAAATCTCTGCCTTCGTAATTCCAGGAGGTCATTATCAATATACAGTTACCCCCTTCGGAATGAAAAACTCCCCTTCTTCATTCCAGAAACTTATCCATCAGGCTATTAAAGGACTTGAAGGCACAGCAGCGTACCTGAATGATATTGTTGTGGTGTCTGATACTTGGGATCAAAACCTATTTAGACTTAAGGCTGTCTGAGACCTTTCAGAGTTCCCATTTAATTGTTAATTTATCTAAGTCTTCCTTTGGCCAGGCCACTGTTACTTTTCTAGGCCATGAAGTAGGTAGTGGTAAAGTTGCTCCTAAATTTGCTAAAAAGTTCTTGCCATTAAAGATTATCCAGTCCCACATGATAGAAAATCTCTTCAATGTTTCCTAGGCATGATGGGATTTTACAGAAGCTTCTGTAAGAATTTCTCAGATATTGTAGCCCCTCTTACCTCTCTTACCAGTCACAAAGTTCCCTTTAATTGGACCCCAGAGTGTCAAGGTGCTTTTGATAAAGCAAAAAGATTGTGTACTGCACCCATTCTTTTGTCTCCAGACTTCTTGAAGCCTTTCTCATTACAGGTTGATGCTTGCGAGTCTGGGGTTGGGGCAGTACTGTTGCAAAACGAGGACGAGGAGCTGCAGCCTGTAGCCTTCTTTGCCAAGTTCCAGCCGCATCAGAGGGCTTACTCTACTATTGAAAAAGAAGCTCTCGCACTGGTACTGGCTTTGGAGCACTTCGATGTTTACATGGGCCAGACTCCGCAGGTGGTCACTGTCTACAGTGATCACAACCCTCTAGTATATCTCCAAGCCATGAAGAACCACAATACGAGGCTCATGAGATGGAGTCAACAACTGCAACCCTACTCTCTCAGAATATTACACATTGCCGGCAAAGAAAATATGTTGGCAGACTCGTTATCTAGGGTCTAACAATGTTACTCTATTTTATAATTATAATTATTTATTAGGTTAGGATGTTAGGTTACCTGTGGTAACCCCTTTCAAGCTCTTTTTTTTATCCCCTGGTGTGGGTTTTTTTTTTTTTTAGTGAGGGGATGCAGGCTACCGTCCGCCCGACTGTCTGCTGTCTCGCTCTAAGTTTAGTGTTTGGCTTTTTGTCATGAAAAAAGCTGAGTTCTAAGAGTTAGATGGTTGAGAGGAAAGGCGGTCCCATTATTTGGTGCCATGGCAGCACGGTTACCACTGGGAGGTGGGAGCCTAATCCTGAGCCCTCTCGGGGTGGGGTGTGGCATGCAAAGAGTATGTAACCTTTATTCGGGGCATGTACACACCCTCATTTATAGACATCTCCCCCAACCAGCGAACCAGGGACTAAGGGTTGATGATGGGGCCCCGTTGTTCAATCAGTACCCAGGTTCCAGCCAATGAGAAGATGGTTTTGGCAATTGCAGAGGTGATGTGGGTACCATTCACCTGTCTGCCCTTGTCATTCCCATTCTAGAGCTGGTTGAAGCACGGTCTGCTCTCTAGTGGCTTCTATTCTGCCTTGCTTACCGTGGAGTGCACTAATACCTATAGTGTACATACATCTGTTCTAAATTGGTGAAGGATAATATAAGTCAAAAGTTTTTCTGCTGTGTTTATTTTGCTCCCTTTACACCCAGGATAACAGGCCTTTGGGACTCCTGGGTTGTAATATATGCTTAATATCAGGGGTTAAGGGTAGGCTTTAGGTAAAGCTTTAACGTAAAGTATCAAGGTCATTAGCCCCTGAATATGATTACTGATGCACCCTTAAGATATTTCTGTCGTGCGTCTTATATGCCGGGTAATACGGCAAAGGCATCCAGCATGAAGGAATTTGTGTTGGTGTATCATCATCTTAGCCTTGATGGATCAGTGGGTAACCTACGTCTCTCTCTCCCAGACGCTACGTTATACTAGTCCATAGCTGTGGCATCCTAGCCAGGCTCAAGTATTGGAACTATGGTGCCTTTATTCACTCTGCCATCGATTCCCTATAAGCTTGCGTTGACGTTACTCAACTTTCCCAAGCTAACGCAGCCCAGCAACTCTCGTAGTGTGCTCTCTAGTGACAGTATGTTGCTACACATGTCGAGTGTTCTCTCTAGTGACAGTATGTTGCTACACATGTCGAGAGTGCTCTCTAGTGACAGTATGTTGTTACACATGTCGAGAGTGTTCTCTAGTGACAGTATGTTGCTACACGTGTCGAGAGTGTTCTCTAGTGACAGTATGTTGCTACACATGTTGAGAGTGCTCTCTAGTGACAGTATGTTGCTACACGTGTCGAGAGTGTTCTCTAGTGACAGTATGTTGCTACACATGTCGAGAGTGTTCTCTAGTGACAGTATGTTGCTACACATGTCGAGAGTGTTCTCTAGTGACAGTATGTTGCTACACATGTCGAGAGTGTTCTCTAGTGACAGTATGTTGCTACACATGTCGAGAGTGCTCTCTAGTGACAGTATGTTGCTACACATGTCGAGAGTGCTCTCTAGTGACAGTATGTTGCTACACATGTCGAGAGTGTTCTCTAGTGACAGTATGTTGCTACACATGTCGAGTGTTCTCTAGTGACAGTATGTTGCTACACATGTCGAGAGTGTTCTCTAGTGACAGTATGTTGCTACACATGTCGAGAGTGCTCTCTAGTGACAGTATGTTGCTACACATGTCGAGAGTGCTCTCTAGTGACAGTATGTTGCTACACATGTCGAGTGTTCTCTAGTGACAGTATGTTGCTACACATGTCGAGAGTGTTCTCTAGTGACAGTATGTTGCTACACATGTCGAGAGTGTTCTCTAGTGACAGTATGTTGCTACACATGTCGAGAGTGTTCTCTAGTGACAGTATGTTGCTACACATGTCGAGAGTGTTCTCTAGTGACAGTATGTTGCTACACATGTCGAGAGTGCTCTCTAGTGACAGTATGTTGCTACACATGTCGAGAGTGTTCTCTAGTGACAGTATGTTGCTACACATGTCGAGAGTGCTCTCTAGTGACAGTATGTTGCTACACATGTCGAGAGTGTTCTCTAGTGACAGTATGTTGCTACACATGTCGAGTGTTCTCTAGTGACAGTATGTTGCTACACATGTCGAGAGTGCTCTCTAGTGACAGTATGTTGCTACACATGTCGAGAGTGCTCTCTAGTGACAGTATGTTGCTACACATGTCGAGTGTTCTCTAGTGACAGTATGTTGCTACACATGTCGAGTGTGTTCTCTAGTGACAGTATGTTGCTACACATGTCGAGTGTGTTCTCTAGTGACAGTATGTTGCTACACATGTTGAGAGTGTTCTCTAGTGACAGTATGTTGCTACACATGTCGAGAGTGTTCTCTAGTGACAGTATGTTGCTACACATGTCGAGAGTGCTCTCTAGTGACAGTATGTTGCTACACATGTCGAGTGTTCTCTAGTGACAGTATGTTGCTACACATGTCGAGAGTGTTCTCTAGTGACAGTATGTTGCTACACATGTCGAGAGTGCTCTCTAGTGACAGTATGTTGCTACACATGTCGAGAGTGTTCTCTAGTGACAGTATGTTGCTACACATGTTGAGTGTTCTCTAGTGACAGTATGTTGCTACACATGTCGAGAGTGCTCTCTAGTGACAGTATGTTGCTACACATGTCGAGAGTGTTCTCTAGTGATAGTATGTTGCTACACATGTTGAGAGTGTTCTCTAGTGACAGTATGTTGCTACACATGTCGAGAGTGTTCTCTAGTGACAGTATGTTGCTACACATGTCGAGAGTGTTCTCTAGTGACAGTATGTTGCTACACATGTCGAGAGTGTTCTCTAGTGACAGTATGTTGCTACACATGTCGAGAGTGTTCTCTAGTGACAGCATGTTGCTACACATGTCGAGAGTGTTCTCTAGTGACAGTATGTTGCTACACATGTCGAGAGTGTTCTCTAGTGACACTATGTTGCTACACATGTCGAGAGTGTTCTCTAGTGACAGTATGTTGCTACACATGTCGAGAGTGTTCTCTAGTGACAGTATGTTGCTACACATGTCGAGAGTGCTCTCTAGTGACAGTATGTTGCTACACATGTCGAGAGTGTTCTCTAGTGACAGTATGTTGCTACACATGTCGAGAGTGTTCTCTAGTGACAGTATGTTGCTACACATGTCGAGAGATTAACGATGCTACGAAAAGGGTATAGAAATGATTTTCCAGTATTTCTTGACAGGTTGACATGATAGGTTAAAATGATGATAGGTTGACGTTTGTTAAAATGATGATAGGTTGACGTTTGTTAAAATGATGATAGGTTGACGTTTGTTAAAATGATGATAGGTTGACGTTTGTTAAAATGATGATAGGTTGACGTTTATTAAAATGATGATAGGTTGACGTTTGTTAAAATGATGATAGGTTGACGTTTGTTAAAATGATGATAGGTTGACGTTTGTTAAAACGATGACAAGTTGACGTTTGTTAAAATGATGATAGGTTGACGTTTGTTAAAACGATGACAGGTTGACGTTTGTTAAAATGATTGGTTGACGTTAAAATGACAGGCTGACGTGACAATGATGACAGGCTGACGTGACAATGATGATAGGCTGAGGTTAAAATGATGACAGGCTGACGTAAAAATGATGATAGGCTGACGTTAAAATGATGATAGTCTGACGTTAAAATGATGATAGTCTGCCGTGTGATAATATACAAACCAGTTTACTTATGATTTACCTTAAACCGTTTACAAGTGTTTTCGTACTCCCGCGGCCAGGCCTCCTTGTTCATTGCCTGGTCAACCAGGCTGTTGCTGTTTGTAGCTCGTTGGTCCACACAGCCATCATAGCCTGTTTGACCCGCACCTGGCTAGACTATAGGCATAGTTTCCTCTTGAACGCTTCCACACTTGTTCCATCAGTATCTATATCGGCTGGGATCAGGTGGAACAGCAGAGGTTCACGTACGGTGATAGTGTACAGTATTCTACACTGTGTTAGACTTTTGCCTGACAGTGTAACATACTGTGTATACACAGTAACCCAACCTCAGTCTACACATACTAACCCAACTTCAGTCTACACACACTAGCCTAACCTCACCCTATGCAGTTTACCCTAACCTCACCCAACACAGCCTAACCTAACGTCACCATACACACACTAACCTCACTCAACACACACTAACCCAACACACACTAACCCAACACACACTAACCCAACCTCACCCTACCCAGCCTAACGCAAACGAAAAAAAATATATATACGTAAGTTCAAAGAAAGCTTAATAAAAATCTTGGATGTAGTAAGCTTGAGCATGGTAGCATGCGGCCATAGTCTTCCCTCAGTGGTGAGAACAAGCCTCATGTCTGCTCGGTTACAATCGCAAAAACTAGTCTGCGGTGAGATGCAGTCTGCGGTGAGATGCAGTCTGCAGCATCACCATATCCAGTCTCCTAAAGCAGCACTCCGGAAACGCATTTAAAACGCAGAGTTGGACACGAAAACTACGCGGTGAGTCTCCTGGATCATCTTGAGAACAAGACACCAGAACAAGCACGGTGGTTCTATAGTGCCATCTTGAGAACAAGACACCAGAACAAGCACGGTGGTTCTATAGTGCCATCTTGAGAACAAGACATGAGAAGAACAAGCACGTGGTTCTATAGTGCCATCTTGAGAACAAGACACCAGAACAAGCACGGTGGTTCTATAATACCATCTTGAGAACAAGACATGAGAAGAACAAGCACGTGGTTCTATAGTGCCATCTTGAGAACAAGACACCAGAACAAGCACGGTGGTTCTATAGTGCCATCTTGAGAACAAGACATGAGAAGAACAAGCACGTGGTTCTATAGTGCCATCTTGAGAACAAGACACCAGAACAACAAGCACGGTGGTTCTACTGAACCGTCTTGAGAACAAGACACCAGAACAAGCACGGTGGTTCTATAGTGCCATCTTGAGAACAAGACACCAGAACAAGCACGGTGGTTCTATAGTGCCATCTTGAGAACAAGACACCAGAACAAGCACGGTGGTTCTATAGTGTCATCTTGAGAACAAGACACCAGAACAAGCACGGTGGTTCTATAGTGCCATCTTGAGAACAAGACACCAGAACAAGCACGGTGGTTCTATAGTGCCATCTTGAGAACAAAACACCAGAACAAGCACGGTGGTTCTATAGTGCCATCTTGAGAACAAGACACCAGAACAAGCACGGTGGTTCTATAGTGCCATCTTGAGAACAAGACACCAGAACAAGCACGGTGGTTCTACTGAACCGTCTTGAGAACAAGACACCAGAACAAGCACCCGGGGGTTCTATAGTCCATCTTAGAAACAAGACACCAGAACAACAACACGGTGGTTCTACCAACCTTTGAGAACAAGACACCAGAAACAAGCACGGTGGTTTTTATAGCCATCTTGAGAACAAGACACCAGAACAAGCACGGTGGTTCTATAGTGCCTCTTGAGAACAAGACACCAGAACAAGCACGGTGGTTCTATAGTGCCATCTTGAGAACAAGACACCAGAACAAGCACGGGGGGTTCTCTGAACCGTCTTGAGACAAGACACCAGAACAAGCACGGTGGTTCTATAGTACCATCTTGAGAACAAGACACCAGAACAACACGGTGGTTCTATATGCCATCTTGAGAACAAGACACCAGAACAAGCACGGTGGTTCTATAGTGCCATCTTGAGAACAAAGACACCAGAACAAGCACGGTGGGTTCTATGACCATCTTGAGAACAAACACCAGAACAAGCACGGTGGTTCTATAGTGCCATCTTGAGAACAAGACACCAGAACAAGCACGGTGGTTCTATAGTGCCATCTTGAGAACAAGACACCAGAACAAGCACGGTGGTTCTATAGTGCCATCTTGAGAACAAGACACCAGAACAAGCACGGTGGTTCTACTGAACCGTCTTGAGAACAAGACACCAGAACAAGCACGGTGGTTCTATAGTACCATCTTGAGAACAAGACACCAGAACAACAAGCACGGTGGTTCTATAGTGCCATCTTGAGAACAAGACACCAGAACAAGCACGGTGGTTCTATAGTGCCATCTTGAGAACAAGACACCAGAACAAGCACGGTGGTTCTATAGTGCCATCTTGAGAACAAGACACCAGAACAAGCACGGTGGTTCTATAGTGCCATCTTGAGAACAAGACACCAGAACAAGCACGGTGGTTCTACTGAACCGTCTTGAGAACAAGACACCAGAACAAGCACGGTGGTTCTATAGTACCATCTTGAGAACAAGACACCAGAACAACAAGCACGGTGGTTCTATAGTGCCATCTTGAGAACAAGACACCAGAACAAGCACGGTGGTTCTACTGAACCGTCTTGAGAACAAGACACCAGAACAAGCACGGTGGTTCTACTGAACCGTCTTGAGAACAAGACACCAGAACAAGCACGGTGGTTCTATAGTACCATCTTGAGAACAAGACACCAGAACAAGCACGGTGGTTCTATAGTGCCATCTTGAGAACAAGACACCAGAACAAGCACGGTGGTTCATAGTGCCATCTGAGAACAGACACCAGAACAAGCCCGGTCGGTTTTCTATAGAGCCATCTGAGAAACAAGACACCAGACACAAGCACGGTGTTCTATAGAGCACTTTGAGAAAAGTACACAGAACAAGACGGTGTTCTATTAGTGCCATCTGAAACAAAACAATAAAACGGTGTTCTATAGTGCCATCTTGAGAACAAGACACCAGAACAAGCACGTGGTTCTATAGTGAAATCTTAGAACAAGACACACAAAACAAGTCACGGTGGTTCTATAGTGCCCATCTTGAGGGAAAAAGACACCAGAACAAGCACGGTGGTTTACAGAACCCGTCTTGAGGAACAAACACAAGAACAACAGGCACGGTGGTTCTACGAACTCTTGAAACAGACCCAGAACAAGCACGGTGGTTTTTATAGTTCTCTTGAAACAAGACACCAAAAAAGCACGGGGGTTCTACGTCCGTCTTGAGAAAAAGACACCAAAAACAAGCCGTGGTTCTTAGTGCCATCTTGAGAACAAGACACCAAAACAAAAAACCGGGGGTTCTACTGAACCGTTTGAGACAAGGCACCAAAAAAAGCACGGGGTTCTCTGTCCGTTTTGAGAAAAAGACACCGAACATAAGGTGGTTCTACTGTACCAGACCTATCATTAAAAGGGGGAAACAAAGCCTTTCAATGTTAAACACTCCGACAAGTTTATCTTATTTTCTTCTCAGACATTTAAAACGACGGGGCGATCTTAACCCTTTTTAGTCTTTTAGTGTACATTATATTTACAAAATGTATTCTTAATTAATACTTCTTTTTCTGCAAATATAAATAATATATTTTTATATATATTATAATTTTTTATTTAATATATATATATTTATTTTATTATAATATAAACACACACACACACACAACAATTACTGTGAAAAAAATTTTTTAAATTCTATGAGCTTCGGACTTCATATTTTCAAGGAACTAAAAAATAAAACTCAACGGGAAGGCATAAAAAGGGCAAGACACACCTCACAGTTGCGCCACGGAAAACAACACTACACTCACGTTGCGTCACGGCAACAAGAAACACCTCCATTGTCCCACAGCAACAAGACTACACCTCACTTTGCGCCACGGCAACGGGGACTACCCCTCACAGTTTGCCACGCAACAAGACTAACCTCACAGTTGCGTCACGGCAACAAGACTACCCTCATAGTTGCATCAAGTCAAAAAAGACTACCCTCACATTTTGCATCACACCCAAAAAGACTAACTCCAGTTCATCACAGCAACAAGACAAACCCCCTCCAGTCGGTACGGCAACAAGACTACCCCTCACATTGCGTACGGCAACAAGACTACCCTCACAGTCGCGTCAGGGCAACAAGACTACACCCCACTTTTGCGTAAAGGGAAACAAGACTACCCCTCACAGTTGCATCACGGCAACAAATAAACTCACATCGCGTCATGGAAACAAGACTCCACCTCACATCGCGTCACGGCAAAAAGATACACCTAAAATTTCGCGTTGGCAACAAGATACATTCAAGTCGCGTCAGGGCAACAAGACTACGCCTCACTGTCGCGTCACGACAACCGACTCTGTGAAAAACAACTGATACTCTACCCAAGCATCAAGATTTTTTTACCTGTCTAATGTATCACAAAATTCTCCCCAAATTTTATTAGTTATCAAAGAATCCAATTTATATAAACCAAAAGAAATATTCATATTGTCAAAACTGTTTTTCATGAAACAATATTCAATTATATTCCTGTCGACCATGGACTTGCTTGATACAACTTTCTAAACCTTTTCAAAATCAATTGGATGGTTAAAATCTCTCGCATGAAAAATGGGCTTAGAAAACTTGTCCACTTTAATGCTTATTTATGTTGTTTTAATCTTACTCAGCCTGAAACAGGGCAGTAGGAAGCTTATCTTCGTAAAAATTATTAGATACGCAGGCTCTGGTGGCCTGGTGGTTAACGCTCTCGCTTCACACGGTGAGGGCCTGGGTTCGATTCCCAGCCAGAGTAGAAATATTGGACGTGTTTCTTTCCACCTGTTGTCTATGTTCCCCATCAGTAAAATGGGTACCTGGGTGTAAGTCGACTGGTGTGGGTCGCATCCTGGGACACTGACCTAAGGAGGCCTGGTCACAGACCGGGCCGCGGGGGCGTTGACCCCCGGAACTCTCTCCAGGTAAACTCCAGGTAAACATATATACATTACATTACACACAATCTCTCTCTCTCTCTCTTCTCTCTCTCTCTCTCTCTCTCTCTCTCTCCCCTCTCTCTCACTAGTCTGAAGGAGGATAGGGAAGACCTTGTGTACCGGTACATTACACAGACCTGCTGGTCAATATCACACTGTGAAGGCCAGGTATTGGTCCAAGGATACTCCCAAGATAACACACACAGCCTCCCTCCCTCCTTACCTTCCTCCCTTATACACACAACACACCTACCATAATACCTGCAACACACCTACCGTAATACCTACAAAACACCCACCATAACACCAGCATTATACCCACCATAATACCCACAACACACACCAACATAACACCTTTAACATACCTACCAAAACACCTGCAACACACCCACCACAACACCTGCAACGCACCCAACACCTGCAACACACCCACCAAACACCTGCAACACACCCACCACAACTGCAACACACTCCATCACAACACCTACAACACACCCAATACAACACCTGCAAGACTCACCACAACACCTGCAACACACCCATCACAACACTTGCAACACCCACCAAAATACCTCCCACACACCCACAATACCTGCAACACACCCAACACCTGCAACACACCCACAACACCTGCAACACACCCATCATAACACAACAGTTAAGACAACACACAGAATCACTGATGAGAAAATCATTTCCGACCTCTAAAAGACAGACTGCTTGCCTGGTCAACCAGGCTGTTGCTGATGGCGGTCCATTGACCCACATACCCATCACAGCCTGGTTGATCAGACACCTGGTGAAGATATTTGCCCATTTTCCTCCTAAAGACTTTTACACTTGTCCCAGCAGTATTTCTCATATCTTCTGGTAAGATGTTGAACAGTGTAGAGCCACGGATGTTGATAACGTGTTACCTTATTGTGCCCAGTGCGTCCCTAGTTTTCAGTGAATATATTTTGCACTTCCTCCCACATCTCTCACTCCGGCATGTCATGGCAGTGTGAAGGTTTGAGACAAGGCCTCGAGTACTTTCCAGGTATATATTAACATGTATCTCTCTCTCTCCTCCACTCTAGCGAGTACATATTTAGGACTAAGGCATTCCAATAATACTGGCTCTATGGGAGCCGTAAATTATCTTCGTGCCAGCTCTGATGTCTCTCCTGCACTGAACAAGGCCGTCAACACTGAAAAGTATTCCGGACGAGAGAACAAGCTATTTGAAGTGCCGCTAGTGGCAGTGTTTCCCTTGCTTTGAAAGCTGTCGTTACCCACCCCGTCATACTCTTGGCTGTCGTGACATCTGTCTTCTGTTCTTTAAAAGAAGGTTAGCCGACATAATTACTCCCAGGTCTTTCACATGTTCCCTTCCTTCTATGTTATGATCCTCTTGAGCTTTGTATATAGTGTTCTTTTTGAGTTCTTCAGTCTTTCCACACCTAAGATAGAACTTATCAGTAGTGAACGTCATGTTCTCCACTGCACACCGGAAAACTCTGATGTATGGTCAGTGTACGTCGTTCATTCAGGTTACATCAACATTCGCGTTACATCAACATTCGCGTTACATCAACATTCGCGTTGCATCAACATTCGCGTTACATCAATATTCGCGTTACATCAACATTCGCGTTACATCAACATTCGCGTTACATCAATATTCGCGTTACATCAACATTCGCGTTACATCAACATTCACGTTACATCAATATTCGCGTTACATCAACATTAATACATTTTCTGGGCGTTATATTTATTAAGTAGTTAAAGGAGGGTAATTACGTTAGGTAAAAGGACATAACTGCAACTAATGTGACATTTTATTGTGACAACGTTTCGCTCTCCAGGAGCTTTGTTAAGCTGGTACCAAAATAATACTGCGTGATAACTATACTGTGTGCATAACCACACCGTGTGCATAACTACATCGTGTGCATAACCACACCGTGTGCATAACTACATCGTGTGCATAACCACACCGTGTGCATAACTACACCGTGTGCATAACTACACCGTGTGCATAACTACACCGTGTGCATAACTACACCGTGTGCATAACTACACCGTGTGCATAACCACACCGTGTGCATAACTACATCGTGTGCATAACCACACCGTGTGCATAACTGCATAACTACATCGTGTGCATAACCACACCGTGTGCATAACTACACCGTGTGCATAACTACACCGTGTGCATAACTACACCGTGTGCATAACCACACCGTGTGCATACCTACATCGTGTGCATAACCACACCGTGTGCATAACTACATCGTGTGCATAACCACACCGTGTGCATAACTACACCGTGTGCATAACTACACCGTGTGCATAACTACACCGTGTGCATAACTACACCGTGTGCATAACCACACCGTGTGCATAACTACATCGTGTGCATAACCACACCGTGTGCATAACTACATCGTGTGCATAACCACACCGTGTGCATAACCACACAGTATGCATAACATCGTGTGCACAATATCGTGTGCATAACCACACCGTATGCATAACCACATCGTGTGCATAACTACACCGTGTGCATAACCACACCGTGTGCATAACCACACCGTGTGCAAAACTACATCGTGTGCATATCCACACCGTGTGCATAACTACATCGTGTGCATAACCACACCGTGTGCATAACTACATCGTGTGCATAACCACACCGTGTGCATAACTACATCGTGTGCATAACCACACCGTGTGCATAACCACACCGTGTGCACAAAATCGTGTGCATAACCACATCGTGTGCATAACCACACCGTATGCATAACCACATCGTGTGCATAACCACACCGTGTGCATAACTACACCGTGTGCATAACCACACCGTGTGCATAAACACACCGTGTGCATAACTACATCGTGTGCATAACCACACCGTGTGCATAACTACATCGTGTGCATAACCACACCGTGTGCATAACTACATCGTGTGCATAACCACACCGTGTGCATAACTACACCGTGTGCATAACCACACCGTGTGCATAACCACACCGTGTGCATAACTACATCGTGTGCATAACTACATCGTGTGCATAACCACATCGTGTGCATAACCACACCGTGTGCATAACTACATCGTGTGCACAACCACATCGTGTGCATAACCACATCGTGTGCACAACCACACCGTGTGCATAACTACACCGTGTGCATAACTACATCGTGTGCATAACTACACCGTGTGCATAATTACACAGTGTGCATAACCACACCGTGTGCATAACTACATCGTGTACATAACCACACCGTGTGCATAACTACATCGTGTGCATAACCACACCGTGTGCATAACGACATCGTGTGCATAACCACACCGTGTGCATTTACATGTGTCATTTAAATACATCGTGTGCATAACGACAAGGTGCCCTAACCAAAAACCCGGGGAATAACGAAAAAGGTTCATAAAACCCCAGTGGGGGCATTAAATAAACCGGGGGCATAATACAAGTGTACATAACCCCCACCGTGTGCAAAAACGACCCTTTGTGTGCTTTAAACCCCCCGTTTTGCATAAAAAAAACCGTGTGCATAACTACATAGTGTACATAAAACCCCCAACCCTGGGGCATAACTAATCGTGTGCATAACCCCCATCGGTGCATAAAAAAATCGTGTGCATAACCCCACCCTGTGCCCTAAAAGACATTTTACCCTAACCACACCCTAAAAAATAATCTTCATCGTGTGCTAAATACACCGTGTGCATTAAATACACCGTGTGCACAACTAAAATCGGGGTGCTAACCACACCGCGTTTCATAACCACATCGTGGGGCCCTTTAACCCGGTTTGCATAAATTTTCATTATTTTGAAACTAAAACAGTGTGCAAAACCCCACCGTGTGAAAAACCAAAAAAGTGTGCATGATAACCCCACAGTGTGCATGAAACCACAAACCCTGTGCATAACCACAGTGTGCATGATAACCCCAAAAGGTCTAACCCACAGGGCATAATAACCACACGTGTGCATGATAAACAAAAAAAAAAGTGGCATAATAACCACCCCAGGGGAACATAATAACCACACCCGTGTGCATAATAACCACACAGTGGGGCAATTTAATTTAAACCCCCAGTGTTGGGTTAAAAACCACACGTGTGCAAATTTAAACCCCACAGTGTGCATAATAACCCCCACAGTGTGCATAATAACCACACTGTGCATAAATTTTAAAAACCCCACAGTGTCATGATAAACATGTAATAAGATACAGACGGGCAAACTTGAATTATTAAACAACCAAAAAAACAGGAAAAAATCGACAAAATTTTACGAATAAAAAACATACCCCTGGGAGGCAGCCCAAAGAGCACCCTCACCAGTTTCTTCCAAACATACCCCGGGGGGGCTCCATGAGCACCCTCACCAGTGCTTCCCCAAAAATAAACCCCCCGGGGGCAGCCAAGGGGCACCCTCACAAGTGGGTTCCAAACATACCCCCGGGAAAGGGGCCCTGAGCCCCCCTCACCAAATGCTTCCAAAAATACCCTGGGGGGCAGCCAAAGAAAACCCCCACCCCGTGCTTTCCAAAAATAAAACCCGGGAGGCAGCCATGGGGCACCCTCACCAGTGCCTTTTCCCAAAAATACCCTGGGGGGCAGCATGAGTACCCCCACCCCGTCTTCCAAAAATAACCCCCGGGGGGCACCATGGCAACCCCCCCGTGCTTCCAAAAAATTCCCGGGAGGCCGCCCATGGGGCACCCTCTCCATGCCCTTTAAAAAAAAACCCCGGGGGGCAGCCATGAGCACCCTCACAAGTGTTCCCAAAAAAAAACCCGGGAGGGGAGCCTGAGCACCCTCACCCCGTGCTTCCAAAAATACCCCGGGAGGCGCCATGGCACCCTCACCATGCTTCCAAAAATTTCCCTGGGAAAGGGAGGGCCCGAGCAAAACCCCACCGTGCTTCCAAACATACCCCGGGGGGCAGCCCCTGAGCACCCCCCCAGTGCTTCCAAACAAACCCCGGGAGGCAGCATAGCACCCTCACAGTGTTCAAACATACCCTGGGGGAAGCCCGAACACCCCCACCCGTGCTTCCAAACATACCCGGGGGGAACCCCTGGAAACCCCCCCCAGTGCTTCAAACATCCCTGGGAGCAGCCTGACACCCTACCAGTGCTTCCCAAACAACCTGGGAAAGCCTGACACCCCACCTTTCTTTCCAAAAAATACCCTGGGAGGCAGCCATGGCACCCCCAAGTGTTCCAAATACCCTGGGAAACAGCCCCTGACACCCTCACCCGTGCTTCCAAACTCCCTGGGGGCACCATGAACCCTCACCCGGTTTCCAAACAAACCCCGGGGGAGATGACACCCTCACCAGTGCTTCCAAACATACCCCGGGACACATAGCACCCCCCATGCTTCCAAAATACCCCCGGGAGGGGACATGACACCCTCACCAGTGCTTCCAAACTACCTGGGGGCGCCTGACACCCCACCCGGCTTCCAAACATCCCTGGGGGAAGCCCATAACCCCACCAGTGCTTCCAAAAAAATACCCTGGGGGAGCCTGAGACCCTCACCAGTGCTTCCAAAAATACCGGGAGGCAGCCATGGACCCCCCATGCTTCCAAAATTTCCCTGGGAGGGGAACCATGACACCCTCACCCGTGCTTCCCAAACATACCCTGGGAACAGCCTGGCACCCTCACCAGTGCTTCCAAACATACCCTGGGGGAAAGCCATGAACCCTCACCATGTTTCCAAATACCCCCGGGAGCAGCCCTGAGCACCCTCACCAGTGCTTCCAAAAAATACCTGGGGGGGCACCATACACCCTCACCAGTGCTTCCAAACATACCCTGGGGGCACCCCTGAGCCCCTCACAGTGCTTTCCAACTACCCTGGGGAAGCCCTAGACCCCCCGTGCTTCCCAAAAACCCTGGAGAAGCCTGGCACCCTACCAGTGCTCCAAACATACCCTGGGGGCAGCCCTTGGCACCCCACCAGTCTTCCCAAAAATACCCCGGGAGGCACCGAGCACCTCACCAGTGCTTCCAAACATCCCTGGGGGCGCCCTGACCCCTCACCAGTGCTTCCAAAAAATACCCTGGGAGCACCATGAGACCCTCACCTTTTCTTCCAAACATACCCTGGGAGCAGCCCTGAGCAAACCCCACCCCTGTTCCAAACATACCCGGGAGGCAGCCTTTAGCACCCCCCCCCAGGTTCCAAACCAAAACCCTGGGAGCAGCCATGACAACCCCCAAAACCCGTGTTCCAAACTACCCGGGGGGCAGCCCTGAGCCCAAAAACCCCCACAGTGTTCCAACATAACTGGGGGGGCGCCATGAGCACCCTCACCATGCTTTCCCAAAAATACCCTGGGGGACAGATGACACTCACCGTGCTTCCAAACATACCTGGGAGCAGCCATGAACCCTCCCCGTGCTTCCAAACATACCCGGGAACCATGAAACCCACCGGGCTTCCAAAAACCCGGGAGACACCAGACACCCCCACCAGTGCTTCAAACAACCTGGGGGCAGCCATGACACCCCCAACCCAGTGCTTCCAAACTACCCTGGGGGGGCAGATGACACCCTACCAGTGCTTCCCAAAAAACCGGGAGCAGCCATGACACCCTACCGTGCTTCCAAACATACCCGGAGAAACCCTGAACACCCTCCATGCTTCCAAAAATACCCCGGGAGACAGCCATGAGCACCCTCACCAGTGCTTCCAAAAAAACCCCGGAGAAGCCCTGAGCACCCTCACCGTCTTCCAAACATTTACCCTAACCCCAAACCCTGGGGGGAACCAACACCCTCACCAGTGCTTCCAAAAATACCCCGGGACAGCCCCTGACACCCTCCCATTTTTCTTCCAAAACATACCCCGGGGGAAGGGGCAACCATGCCAAATATGGGGGGGGGCACCCCCACCATGAAACCCTGGGGAGGCAGTGGCACCCTCACCGTGCTTCAAACTACCCTGGGAGGCGCCATGAGCCCCTCACCCGTGCTTAAAAAATACCCCGGGGGCAGCCCTGGCACCCTCACCATGCTTCCAAAAAATACCCTGGGGGGGCAGGGCCACACACCCCCCCGTGCTTTAAACATACCTGGAGAAACCATGAGCACCTCACCATTTCCAAATTCCCGGGGGCGCCCCTGAGACCCCCACCATGCTTCCAACTACCCTGGGGGCAAACCCGGGAAACCTCCCAGTGCTTCAAAAAATACCCTGGGGCAGCCATGAGCACCCCCCAGTGCTTCCAAAAATACCTGGGAACCATGAAACAAACCCCCCCCCAGTGCTTTAAAAAATACCTGGGAGACGCCTGACACTCACCGTGCTTAAAAAAATACCCTGGGGGAAGCCAAAAGAGCACCTCCCCAGTGCTTCCAAAATTCCTGGGGGAACCATGAACCCCTTTACCAGTGCTCCAAAAAATACCCGGGGGACAATGCCACCCTCACCGGTTCCAAAAAACCCCGGGGAAACCCATGGCACCCTCACCAGTGCTTCAACATACCCCGGGAACAAACCCTGAGCACCCTCACCAGTGCTTCCAAAATACCCTGGAGGCCCTGACACCCCCACCGTGTTTTCCAAACATCCCCGGGAGGCGCCATGGCACCCCCACCAGTGCTTCCAAAAATACCTGGGAGAAACCATGACACCCCCACCCGTGTTTCCAAAACATACCCCGGGGAACCCTGAGCAACCCCCACCAGTGCTTCCAAACAAACCTGGGAGGCAGCCAGACCCCCACCCGGCTTCCAAACTACCCTGGGGGGCAACCTGGCCCTCACCCCGTGTTCCAAACATACCTGGGGGAAAACCATGAAACCCTCACCTTTCCTTCCAAACATCCCCCGGGGGAAGCCTGACACCTCACCAGTGTTTCAAACATACCCGGGGGAAGCCCTGACACCCTCACCGTGTTTTCCCAAAAAACCCTGGGAGAAGCCATGCACCCTCCCCGTTCTTTTCCAAAAATACCCCGGGGGACCCATGGAAAAACCCCAAAGTGCTTCCAAAAAAACCGGGGGAAAGCATGGCACCCTCCCAGTGCTTTCCCAAAAACCCTGGGGGGGCAGCCATGAAAACCCCTTACCGTGCTTCCCCAAAAAACCTGGGAGAAAACCCTTTAACCCCTCCCCCAGTGCTTCCCAAAAATACCTGGGGGAAAACATGAGACCCTACCAGTTTCCAAAAAAAACCCCGGGGGGAAACCGACCCCTCCCTGTTCCCAAAAATACCCTGGGGGACACATGAGCCCCCCCTCACCGGTTCCAAACATAAACCCCGGGAGAAAGCCATGAACCCCTCCCAGTGGTTCCCAAAAAAACCTTTTGGGGGCAGCCCTGAGACCCTCACCCGTGCTTCCAAACATACCTGGGAGATCATGAGCACCTCACCAGTGCTTCCAAACAACCTGGGGGAAACAAATTTCACCTACCAATGTTCAAAACATACCCTGGGAGCAGCCATGAAACACCCTCACCAGTGCTTCCAAACATACCCTGGGAGGCAGCCATGAGCACCCTCACCAGTGCTTCCAAACATACCCTGGGAGACAGCCATGAGCACCCTCACCAGTGCTTCCAAACATACCCTGGGAGGCAGCCATGAGCACCCTCACCAGTGCTTCCAAACATACCCTGGGAGGCAGCCATGAACACCCTCACCAGTGCTTCCAAACATACCCTGGGAGGCAGCCATGAGCACCCTCACCAGTGCTTCCAAACATACCCTGGGAGACAGCCATGAGCACCCTCACCAGTGCTTCCAAACATACCCTGGGAGACAGCCATGAGCACCCTCACCAGTGCTTCCAAACATACCCTGGGAGACAGCCATGAGCACCCTCACCAGTGCTTCCAAACAACCCTGGGAGCAGCCATGAGCACCCTCACAAGTGCTTCCAAACATACCCTGGGAGGCAGCCATGAGCACCCTCACCAGTGCTTCCAAACATACCCTGGGAGGCAGCCATGAGCACCCTCACCAGTGCTTCCAAACATACCCTGGGAGACAGCCATGAGCACCCTCACCAGTGCTTCCAAACATACCCTGGGAGGCAGCCATGAGCACCCTCACCAGTGCTTCCAAACATACCATGGGAGACAACCATGAGCACCCTCAACCCTCACCAGTGCTTCCAAACATACCCTGGGAGACAGGCATGAGCACCCTCACCAGTGCTTCCAAACAAACCCTGGGAGATAGCAATGTGCACCCTCACCAGTGTCTCCAAACATACCCTGGGAGACAGCCATGAGCACCCTCAACCCTCACCAGTGCTTCCAAACATACCCTGGGAGATAGCCATGAGCACCCTCACCAGTGCTCCCAAACATACCCTGGGAGGCAGCCATGAGCACCCTTACCAGTGCTTCCAAACATACCATGGGAGACAACCATGAGCACCCTCAACCCTCACCAGTGCTTTCCCAAAAATAAACCCCGGGAACAGGCATGACACCCTCAAACCCGTGCTTCCAAACATACCCTGGGAGGCAGCCATGAGCACCCTCACCAGTGCTTCCAAACATACCATGGGAGACAACCATGAGCACCCTCAACCCTCACCAGTGCTTCCAAACATACCCTGGGAGACAGCCATGAACACCCTCACCAGTGCTTCCAAACATACTCTGGGAGACAGGCATGAGCACCCTCACCAGTGCTTCCAAACATACCCTGGGAGACAGCCATGAGCACCCTCACCAGTGCTTCCAAACATACCCTGGGCGATAGTCATGAGCACCCTCACCAGTTCTTTCCCAAAAAAACCCTGGGAAAGGATCACCAGAGGCAACCCTGGGGTGCAACCCTCACCAGTGTCTCCAAACATACCCTGGGAGACAGCCATGAGCACCCTCAACCCTCACCAGTGCTTCCAAACATACCCTGGGAGGCAGCCATGAGCAACCTCACCAGTGCTTCCAAACATACCCTGGGAGACAGCCATGAGCACCCTCACCAGTGCTTCCAAACATACCCTGGGAGGCAGCCATGAGCACCCTCACCAGTGCTTCCAAACATACCCTGGGAGGCAGCCATGAGCAACCTCACCAGTGCTTCCAAACATACCCTGGGAGACAGCCACGAACACCCTCCACCAGTTTCTTCCAAACATACTCTGGGAGACAGGCATGAGCACCCTCACCAGTGCTTCCAAACATACCCTGGGAGGCAGCCATGAACACCCTCACCAGTGCTTCCAAACATACCCTGGGAGACAGCCATGAACACCCTCACCAGTGCTTCCAAACATACCCTGGGGGATAGTCATGAGCACCCTCACCAGTGCTTCCAAACAAACCCTGGGAGATAGCAATGTGCACCCTCACCAGTGTCTCCAAACATACCCTGGGAGACAGCCATGAGCACCCTTAACCCTCACCAGTGCTTCCAAACATACCCTGGGAGGCAGCCATGAGCAACCTCACCAGTGCTTCCAAACATACCATGGGAGACAACCATGAGCACCCTCAACACTCACCAGTGCTTCCAAACATACCCTGGGAGACAGGCATGAGCACCCTCACCAGTGCTTCAAACATACCCCCGGGAGGCAGCCATGAGCACCCTCACCAGTGCTTCCAAACATACCCTGGGAGGCAGCCATGAGCACCCTCACCAGTGCTTCCAAACATACCCTGGGAGGCAGCCATGAGCACCCTCACCAGTGCTTCCAAACATACCATGGGAGACAACCATGAGCACCCTCAACCCTCACCAGTGCTTCCAAACATACCCTGGGAGACAGCCATGAACACCCTCACCAGTGCTTCCAAACATACCCTGGGAGACAGGCATCAGCACCCTCACCAGTGCTTCCAAACATAAACCCCGGGGGATAGCAAAGAGCACCCTCACCAGTGCTTCAAACAAACCCTGGGAGATAGCAATGTGCACCCTCACTAGTGTCTCCAAACATACCCTGGGAGACAGCCATGAGCACCCTCAACCCTCACCAGTGCTTCCAAACATACCCTGGGAGATAGCCATGAGCACCCTCACCAGTGCTTCCAAACATACCCTGGGAGGCAGCCATGAGCACCCTCACCAGTGCTTCCAAACATACCCTGGGGGATAGCCATGAGCACCCTCACCAGTGCTTCCAAACATACCCTGGGAGACAGGCATGAGCACCCTCACTGCTTCCAAAATACCCTCGGGGATACCATACACCCCACCAGTGCTTCCAAACATACCCCGGGGCAGCCATGGCACCCTCACCAAAATTTTTCTTCCAAACAACCATGGGGGGGCAACCATGAGCACCCTACCCTCACCATGCTTCCCCAAAAAATACCCAGACAGCCAGAACACCCCACCAGTGCTTCCAAACATACCTGGGAGACCGGGCGGCACCCCACCCCGTGCTTCCCCCAAAAATACCCCGGGATAGCCATAGCACCCTCACCAGTGCTTCCAAACAACCCTGGGAGGGGGCCATGGCACCCTCCCCCAATGCTTCCAAACAACCAGGGGGACAACCATGACCACCCCAACCCTCACCATGCTTTTAAACATACCCCCGGGGGACAGCCTGAAAACCCTCCCAGGGCTTCCAAACAACCCTGGGAGACAGCCATGAACACCCCACCAGTGCTTCCAAACATACCCGGGGGAAACCAGAAACCCCCCTCACCAGTGCTTCCAAAAAACCCCTGGAAAAACCAGACAAAACCCCCACCGTGCTTCCAAAATTAACCCTGGGAGACAGGCCCTGAGCACCCACCATTCTTCAAACATACCCTGGGGATAGTCATAAGCACCCTCACCAGTGCTTTCCCAAAAAACCCTGGGGGAAGCATGGACCCCACCAGTGCTTCAAAATTTCCCTGGGGGAAAAGCCAGACACCCTCAACCCCCCAGGCTTCCAAAATACCCTGGGAGAAAGCCATGGCCCCCAACCCTTATGCTTCAACAAACCCTGGGAGACAGCCCAAGAGCACCTCAACCAGGCTTTTAAACTACCCCGGAGAAGCCCTGAGCAAACCCCCCCACCATTTCTTTCCCAAAAAACCTGGGAACAGCCATACACCCCACAGTTTCCAAACATACCCTGGGGGAAAGCCATGAGCACCCCACCATGTTCCAAACAACCCTGGGAACAGGCAGAACCCCTCCAGTGTTTCGGGGAAAATACCCGGAGCAGCCTGACCCCTCAACCCTCACCATGTTCCCCAAAATACCCTGGGAGACAGCCCTGACACCCCCCAGTCTTTCCAAAATACCCCCGGGAGCAGCCAGACACCCCCACAATGCTTTTAACATACCCCGGGGGACACCAGACACCCCCCCATGCTTCCAAAAATACCCTGGAGACAGCAAGACACCCCAACCCCTGCTTTTTTAAACATACCATGGGGGAAAAACCCCGAGCACCCTCAACCCCCCAGTGCTTCCCAAAAATACCCCCGGGGGACAGGCAAGGCACCCTCACCAGTTGGGGTTCCAAACATACCCGGGAGGCAGCCAGAGCACCCTCACCAGTGCTTTTCCCAAAAATACCCCGGGAGGCAGCCATGAAACACCACCCAGTGCTTTTCCCAAAAATACCATGGGAGACAACCATGAGCACCCTCCCCCCTCACCAGTGCTTCCCCAAAAATACCCCGGAGACAGGCATTAAACACCCTTACCCGGCTTCCAAACATACCCGGGGGTTTGTCCCTGAGCACCCTCACCCCCGTGGGTTTCCCAAAAAAACCCTGGGAGAAAAGCAATGTGCACCCTCACCAGTGTCTCCAAACATACCCCGGGGGACAGCCATGACAAACCCCCAACCCTCACCATTTTTTTCCAAACATACCCTGGGAGATAGCCATGAGCACCCTCACCAGTGCTTCCAAACATACCCTGGGAGGCAGCCATGAGCACCCTCAACCCTCACCAGTGCTTCCAAACATACCCTGGGAGATAGCCATGAGCACCCTCACCAGTGCTTTTCCCAAACCCTAACCCCGGGGAAAACAGCCAAGGCACCCTCAACGCTCACCAGTGCTTCCAAACATACCCTGGGAGATAGCCATGAGCACCCTCACTAATGTTTCCACACACACCCTGGGACACGGCCATGAACGCGCTCACCAGTGCTTTCAAACATACCCTGGGAGATAGCCATGAGCATCCTCAACCCTCACCAGTGCTTCCAAAGGCTGAATATAGAAGCATACAAAGTCTGTGTAAAATGTACAAGCAGAGACAACATAAAGGAAGGAACGCTAAGCATAGAATGAAAGCACAGAAAAACGTACAGAAGAAAATAAGGCTTAGTGAACTATGTCGAAATGTGAATATGCCATAAGTATTTAAAGAACATTAGCCCAGAGATTACCAAGTTGATACAACAATTAAGCTTTCGTTCTAGACTGAACACGTACAAAGGGAACGAAAAACGTCTCCAGGATATTGCTAGGAACTTCAAATATGTCTACACATGATCAACCTAAGAAGTACCTGTAGAACCGAACCCCGAATCACAGGAGGGTCATAAACTAATGAAGAAGAAATGAACGAAATTCTTAAAGACCAATATGAATCAAGGTTCGGCAGAGCCTTAAACGAAAGCAGTGTGGAGAATGTAGTTTTCTTCATAACCTCTGAAGGTCAGTTAAGTGGTATAACATGCCCACTCAAGCAGCAACAAGACCAGATTCGTGGAGTTAGTTATTTATAAATTAGTGCAAAGTATCACACGAGCACTGACTATCCAAGGTACCACACGACCACTGACTATCCAAGGTACCACACGACCACTGACTATCCAAGGTACCACACAACCACTGACTATCCAAGGTACCACACGACCACTGACTATCCAAGGTACCACACGAGCACTGACTATCCAAAGCATCACACCTAAACCGACTATCGTTCGGTGATACAACTATTGGACAACTGCAAGCTGGCTACTGTAGTTCCTGTATTACAGAAAGGTGACAGGAAGCGCTGAACTACAGGTAGTACTACTGATGTACACAACTGACATTTCACTACTTCAGTCTCGCTACTAGTCTTCCTACAGAGGAGACTCATCAATGAAAATCAGCATAATGATCCTGTCAGAGGAACTTACTCGAGGTCTACGACAGTGAAAGATTAATGCTAGACAGACATGGATGGCCAGACTAACTTCGTGGATTACAAGAAAAACATTTGGTAAGACTGATCCACAAACTAGAACAAGCACGACTAAAAAGAATGAATCGGAGTACTTGAACAACACAAGTAAGACAGTATCGAAGTGTCACGATGGATTTAGGGGAAAAAAAAGCATCCCCAAGGTTCAATACTAGGGCCACTATTAGTTCTTGGTGCATATAAATGACAGAACTATTGGGAAGAATAACACCAGTATTAGACAGTGAGGGTCTCCAGAGATACTGTATTGACATATTACAGGGATAATCAGTGGCTGCTGGAGTTCGGATGCTAGGTCATTCGATTCGGTGAAAGGGAGACCGGAGAAACGCAGACGTAAAACTATAGTCCATACGATGGTAGCTTATCTCAGAATAGCCTGCAGATCAGGTGATCCAGAGAGTAACTGAACGCAGATCAAGAGACACGATCACAACATACATGAGATTCACAAATCACAAAGTTGACAGATTATTTGACGAAAGAGTGCAAAACCAAGGGACAGAAGACCTTTAAAACAAGACTAGAAGCAAGACCTTCAAAACAAGAGATGACATAAGGCACAGGGGGGAAAAAATAAGAATTGCGAGCAAGTGGAATACATTAGAATACAAGATAGAGGAGGCTACCTGTTGCCTACCTGTACATGGTTGCTGGGGGCATCGCCCCCGTGGCCAGGTCCCAGACCTGGTCTCCTGGTCGCCGGCCTGATCAAACCACTGATCAGGGCTGATCAGGGACTCTCCAGAGGTTCCCCATTTAAGACAGCTAGGGGTTACTAGGTAGCTTCCATTATATATGTAGGGTAGCGTGTTAATCACATACATCACGGAACGGGTGAGGGTTTGAACTCATGGCGAGTGAATCCTAAAACTCACAGGCCATGGGTTCAAATCCCACCCGTTAAGTGAATCGTTTGCAACCGCGTTTTTACGATTTTTAGAGTCGTGTTTATCACACGTATGGATTCCAAGATATTCCAAGAGCACAGAGAGACTGGGAGTGAGATAGGTCATATAATCGATTGTCGAAAGATTGTATATATGTTGGCAGAATTACCGACAATATGTAAAGTAAAAGGACACAAGTGCAACTAATGTGACATTTTATTGTGGGAACGTTTCGCTCTCCAGGAGCTGTCAAGATGTGAAGAGAATGCAGAGTAATGTGTTGTGCACAACAAAGCTCCTGGTGAACGAAACGTTGCCACAATAAAATGCCGCATTAGCTGCACATGTGTCCTTTTAGTTAACATGATGTCGGTAATTCTACTAGCGTTATTGCAATGGAGAGTAATGTACACTCCATGGTCTGGAATATCATTCCAGACCATGGAGCTGAACTCTTCTCCAGGCTGAGGGACTGACCACCACAAACACTTTTTTCTCCAAGGTTGATGGACTGGTTACCTCATCTTTATTTCATTACTACTGCTGCCTCTGTATTTGACTGAAGAAGCCTACTGTGAAGATACCCAACTGTTGCACTTGTACCTTAATCTTCAACCTCAGGATACACCCTTGACATGACTTGATCAACAGGGGGGAAACTTCTCGCAGGGTACTAAGACGTTATATATTCAATGATTACCTAATAATTATATCCGTTTTATAAATCTGTTAACAGATCCAGGGATCATCGTCCCCGCGGCCCGGTCTCAGGCTAGGCCTACTAAATTGCTTAAACAGGGAATATTATACGGATAACCTTCAAAAATACACAGGTAAGTCAAGATTAGTGAATACTGAATGGAAGTACATTTTTTCAAGACTTGCCTGCCATCTTATATGATCACGAGACAACGAAAAGATCAGCAAACCTACCAGAGTGCAAAACGTTTAACAGGTTTCTGTTTCACATTGGAATGACAAGAGGTTAGTACCTGCCTGGATAGTCGTAGTCTACCAACTTCCTTATAACTTTGATATACCCTGGACGAGTTTTGAGTTTTTCTACTCCTGGAGCCCGGCCTTGGGCAAGACTCGTCTGGTACTTGCCTGAACAACCAGGTTGTTGTTGCTGGCGGCCTATTAACCCACACATCTATCACAACCTGGTTGATCTGGCACCTGGTGAAGATACCTGTCAGGTTTCCTCTTGAAAAGACGACACCTTCCTACCACCTGCAGACGACTTCACAATATATGTAGCAACCAACCAGCGCTCGCATCAAGCACCTTCGGTACCCTCTATCATACTAATGGGGGAAGAGTTAAACCCTTATGGGGTCATGGCATCCTGGGGAATGGAAGGTAATTAAACTTGATCAGAGGAAGTGGGGGGGGGTTGCACCAATTCCTTGAATCAAGAACCACTCATGAGCATCAAGGACCACCACTGTAGGGTGAAAAATCTTCTACAAGACAAGAGCCACACACCACATTTTCAAATTCTCTCCCATACACAGAGCACTCCAACCTGTCCTTATATTACTACGTCAATTATAAAACGTCGGTCCTGACGTCAGTTTCTTAATAAATGCTATGTTTTTTAAATTTAGTTACATAAATCTAGAAAAACGCATGAATCACAAAACAAAATACGGCAGCGATACGCCTGGTAACGCTGCCTAGTAACACGGGAAGTGTTCCCAAGTAAACAACGGTGTGAACATTAAAATGGTATAAAATACCGACAGGTTGTTAGGTAAGACACATATGCAACAGTTAGGTATCTTTATTTCGAAACGTTTCGCCTACACAGTAGGCTTCTTCAGTCAAGTACAGAAAAGTTGATAGAAGCAGAAGATACTTGAAGACGATGTAATCAGTCCATCACCCTTAAAGTTTTGAGGTGGTCAGTCCCTCAGTCTGGAGAAGAGCATTGTTCCATAGTATGAAACAATATGGAGATGAAGTGACAGAATGGAGCTTTTTATAGCGCCAAGAGGTGAGACGTAGGCCACTAGGAGAGGCAAGAACTCAGATGTTGAAAGGTCAGGTCCCTCTCAAAAGCTCCATTCTGTCACTTCATCTCCATATTGTTTCATACTATGGAACAATGCTCTTCTCCAGACTGAGGGACTGACCACCTCAAAACTTTAAGGGTGATGGACTGATTACATCGTCTTCAAGTATCTTCTGCTTCTATCAACTTTTCTGTACTTGACTGAAGAAGCCTACTGTGTAGGCGAAACGTTTCGAAATAAAGATACCTAACTGTTGCATATGTGTCTTACCTAACAACCTGTCGGTATTTTATACCATTTTAATGTTCAATATCAGCTTCCTGCCACAACCAGTTCTCTAATTAGCACATGTATTATTCGACAAATTAGCCCATGGGCATTTCCGCGCACACGAAATAAATGGATTTTTATAACCTCGCTTAAGTTAGGTGATGAAAATGGTTTTGAAAACCGACAAGTTGAAGAATGAGACATTTGTGCGACATTTGGGAATCCTAATTGAAAATAGGTTGGACAATTATTTTTGTTATGGGTTTAGGTTTGAGAAAGACCTGCCTAGTATGGACCAGTAGGCCTGCTGCAGCGTTCCTTTCCTATGTCACCCAGTGGCTTCTTCAGTTCAACACGGAGAATAACAGTGGAAGATAAGGAGGAGTTTGAGGTAATCAGTCCCTCAGCCTGGAGTCGATGTGTTCAGATCATCATAGTTAAACACGTGAATGTCGTAAAGATGCAAAGGCTTGTAATATGAGTTCTGCAAATGAAGAGGACTGCAGCACTAGACTGATTCTGCTGCCTAAGTGGCTAGTTTATTGTGCATCCCACGTCCATCCAGTGGAGGGCAGCGCAAGAGCATATGGATACACAAAAGCCCTAGGAACTAGGCCCAAAAAGGATTTACAGTACATATTGAGTTATATTTAAAGTTGACTTACCTGTTGCAAGCAAATTTTGGACATTTAATATATTTGGTATCTTATTTTCATTAATAAGATATCTTGACATATCACATAGCTTACCAATGTTGATGAGGGTCTCTAGCTAAACCGAAAATATTTCACACTATCGAGTTGTGGGTCAGGCAAAACATTGTTCTCCCAATAATAACCACTCAAGAATGTGTCAAATATATCTGAGGCTTCAATAATTACGTCTGTAATACTACGTCGTAAAACCGTGTTTGCCTATTTCTTGTCTAAATTTAAACTGAAGATGGTTCTTAATTTGCGCACGAAAGAGCTGCCACTTCCCGAACCTGGGAAGTGTCTTCTGAGAAAAGTTGTTTAAAACACTTTCAACTGCATCTGGTCAACGGACTTCTGTGGTCATGCAAGTTTGTGAACTCAAACTTAAACTCGTTGGTCAGAATAAAACCAGGCTGAAGGTCAAACTTTGTAAGTTTGAGAGAGAGAGAAAACAACAGCCCCAAACACTGTTTTGCAGGGGAAAGATGAGGTTTTAAAGACCCGAGACCCATATTTACCCGTCACCAGTATCCTGGAATATCTATTATCTTGCTGGCCCACAGCTTGGTTGAACTGGCATTTGGCGGAGGTAGTGTCCCAGTTTCCTCTTGATTTCTGCACTTCCGGCAATACTATTGCTTCTATCTTCCGGTAGCAGGTTGGTTGAATAGTCTTGGTCTATGGGCGTTGACATAGTTATAGTATTGTGTAGACATGTCACTGGTCTTCCGATATCTTCCAGGTATATATTATCAGGTATCTCTTCTGTTCCAGATAGTACATTCCAAGCGCTTTCTAACAGTTTATTAAGAGTTTTATTAACTGCACAGGCAGTGAGTTATCTCTGCCAATTTCTCCAGCTCTGATATCTATCCTGCCTGAACATAGCCGTGAGCACAGAACACTGGAGACGAGAGAGCACAAGTGATTTATATTGTAAAGTCATTAGCATAATTCCTCTTGCTTGAAATGTTGAGAAGACAAGAATGGAGGAACACTGCAGTAGGCCTTGTGGCCCATACTAGGCAGTTCCATCTCAAACCCCAACCCCCCATCCAAAAATGTTTGTCCAATCCATTTTCTCGTAATACACCTTCTCATTTTTCTGGCCTTTATAGCATTTGCCTTATTGTATTCTCTGACAGATGTGACATTATTCCTAAGTTTTTTACCTGTTTGTGTTGTATGGATTATCTGCCTGCATTCTGTGCATGTTTTGAGTTCATTCTTTCCACATCTAAAGAGACAAATTGGTCACAAATGAACATCATGTTCTCATTTGCCCACTGGAAGATTTTTGTTGGTATCTGATTGTAATGTTTCTGTATAGAGAAGAAACAGTAAAGGTGCTAGGACAGTACCTTGAGGTACTGAACTATTTACTGTGCTAAGACTAGATTGTGTTTTCCTTACTACCACTCTGCCCTATTTGTTAGAAATTTGGAAAAAATCTACTCCTTACTTTTCCTGTTATACCCACTGGTTTCACTTTATGGACTCTCCTTCCAGTCACATATGTCAAATGCCTTTGGCAAGTCCGTATAGAATACACCTGTATTTTGGTTTTCTTTCAAAACTTCAGCGAGTTTACTTTCTAACTTCACCCATCACACTCCTTTCTCTCGTGCCACTCAACTATTCTCCCTACTTTCTACTACTATTGCTTCTACTACTATTGCTTCTACTACTATTACTTCTACTACTACTACTTCCACTACCAGCCTTACCACTACTACTTGCTCCTCCTCTCTTGGTCCCGTCCCTATTCCCATAGCCTATATATACTGGCTCCCTCACTCTTGTGTGTTAGTGTGACTCCCAATGGTCCAAGTCGGACCGAAACGTCGCACTAGGCTTTTCTCTCTTATGTGCGGTTTTTTTGAGTATGTTGATTTGATCAAAGGAGAAGGAAGCTGCAATTTCTTGGCTCGAGACTCGCCAGCATCAAGACAACACCCTGAGGAAACCTGCTCACGAAGCGAGTCACCTGAACCACCATTGATATCTTCCAGACTCCCCAATATCTCGTTACTCCACTTGGTCTGGAACTCATCTGAACGAGCACATGACAAGTGTCCCATACGAATCTACCCAGAAGCTGAGCAGAGACCCGTATCCCGTGTATGTATGTATATATATATATATATATATATATATATATATATATATATATATATATATATTATATACACACACGACCTCTGCAACCACAATTAGGCGAGTACACACGTGTCTAGTAGTTGGGAACTATGATACTAAGCTGAGTCCTGTCTCTGGGTGAAGAGCTGGTGCTACCCTGCGGATAGGGCGAATTTTGTGGTACACTTCCTGATGGAAGGCGGACTAGTTCTTGTGGAGTGATTCGATATTCAGCTTTATTGTTAATTACAATTCCCATTCCCAAGGATCTCGCTGTTATATCTTCCTAGTTACCATACAGTATCAGATCCCTTTCTCAGTCACCAAGTATTACATTCCCATTATCACAGGAAATTATTAATAAATTGTAATAACGTGGGAGATAGTATTCAGCTTCCCCACACAGTATTATTTTTATCAAGAGTATTGCTTAACTGGAGAGAACCTGGCCAAGTGGCAGAGTTAAGTGGATGTAAGTCCTCAATATGTAATGAGACGAGATGGTGTACCACTGTTGTACCTTGTTACGCGATACATGAACACTTGTAATGGTTTCTTCAGTCCAGTGCAAAGAAGGTGGATGAGGAGTTTAAGGTAATCAGTCCCTCAGGATGACGTCGCTGTGTTCAGTCTGTCAAGACTGATGAACTTAACACATCGACTCCAGGTTGAGGGACTGATTACCTCAAATTCCTCTTTATCTTCCACCTTTCTCTACATTGGACTGAAGAAGCCACTGACCTAAACCCTGAACTGTAAATGATTCAGGGGGGGGGGGTGAATGCCCCCGGTTCATGGTCCCAGAACAAGCCGCCTCTTGGCTGATGGCATGATCAATCAAACTTTTGGTGCCCAACCTTATCACGAAAATCTCGACCAGTTTTCATCTCCAAGACGAACAAAACACAAGTGGACACGAGTCCCATAGACAGTAAATAAGCCACTGAAGCAGCAAGGGCTGGTAGATTTCGGCCTCAGTCCGAGACCGTCTTCAGCAGATCTGCTGAAAACGGTCTCAGAGTCCGAAATACATAGATCATTTTAAACTCTATGTGAGATTCTTTGTACATCTGGGAAACTCCACTTCCCTGAGCCGGTGTGTATGACACTTGTATCACAATACGAGCCTGGCCCATGGCCGGGCTCAGAGAGTAGATAAACGACATACAAATTCACACATTATATACAATTACTTAAAAAATGTGACAGCTCCACGACTCGTCAAAAATTAAAAAAAAAATGAAGTTGGTGAAGAGCACTGAAACATCCAGAAATATCTAAGAGAAATTCCCCAGAGTTTTAGAGATGGAAAACCTTGTTAGACAAACTTTCTGGGATTCCACCAGTCAGAGATAAAAGAAGAAAGGCGGTTGGGTTGACTGCATTTTCTTGGGCTGCAAGCAACCATCTTATGCAACCCCACACAGCCTAGTCCAGAAATTAGAACATCTGTACGTTGGACTACGTGCGGCCAGCAGTAACAGCCTGATTGGTCAGGCCCTGATCCACCGGGAGGCCTGGTAGACCCCAGGTACTTAGACTAAGGGACAAAAAGAGAGTAAGGAATGAGACATCAGAAATGTTAGAATAACAAGTCAGAAAAAATATTAATACTAACACCGCTCCTGTTACTCATATCATTATCTCTTAAGAGAGTCTTCCTAATATTGCAGACTGAGTCTCTACGTACAACTAACAAGAACAATAACAACAACAACGGACGGAAACAGGCTCTAAGAAGACCTGAAAAGACTGGTGTGGTCCAAGAGGTGGCTGATGGAGTCGTCTCAATAAATGCAGTATAACTCCGTCTGGAAAACGTGAGGTCAGGCCGGACACAGAGGAGGAATGAACCTGAGATATTACACCAAAATTAACCTTATATAAACCACAGAACGGTTGGGGTTTCAACCCATAATGAGCGAGTGGTAACACTCCAACACAGATACATCACAGCAAGTGCAATACTACCAAACCTTGAAACACAGTGGAGGAATATACTATAATACAAGACTTGTGTTAAACGAATCATCGAGTATGGAGCCCCAGTGTGGAGCCCGCACATGGTTAAGCATGTGCAGAAACTTCAAAAGATCCAAATGTTTGCAAACAGAGTTCCACAAATATGTGAACCACAAGATGAGAAAGACATAAATTAACTGCAGCTGACGACCTCGGTGTGAATCTCAAGGTTAGACATGACAACGACGTACAAAGTTTCAAGGGAAATTCACGGGACAATAGGGACAAGCTGTTTATGAAAACTAAGAAACACAGTTGGAGGCTGAAGACACAGATGAACCACTGAGATGTTAGCATTGAAGTTATTTAAAAACACGGAAAGAGTTGGGGGAAGCAAACGTGATACACAGTTTCAGGAGCAGGTATGATAGGGCAAAGGACTGGATAAGACTAACCAATGCCGGTGATTCTGGTTTAAGAGGCTGAGCCAAGAGCTGAAGCTCGACCTCAGTAAACACACACACACACACACACACACACTAGGTGGAACACCTAGAAAGGAATGATCTCATCAACAGCAGCCAGCATGGTTTCAGGGACGGGAAATCCTGTGTCACAAACCTACTGGAGTTCTATGACATGGTGACAGCAGTAAGACAAGAGAGAGAGGGGTGGGTGGATTGCATTTTCTTGGACTGCAAGAAGGCGTTTGACACAGTTCCACACAAGAGATTGGTGCAAAAACTGGAGGACCAAGCAGGGATAACAGGGAAGGCACTACAATGGATCAGGGAATACTTGTCAGGAAGACAGCAGCGAGTCATGGTACGTGGCGAGGTGTCAGAGTGGGGCACCTGTGACCAGCGGGGTCCCGCAGGGGTCAGTCCTAGGACCAGTGCTGTTTCTGGTATTTGTGAACGACATGACGGAAGGAATAGACTCTGAGGTGTCCCTGTTTGCAGATGACGTGAAGTTGATGAGAAGAATACACTCGATCGAAGACCAGGCAGAAACTACAAAGGGATCTGGACAGGCTGCAGACTGGTCCAGCAATTGGCTCCTGGAGTTCAATCCCACCAAGTGCAAAGTCATGAAGATTGGGGAAGGGCAAAGAAGGCCGCAGACGGAGTACAGTCTAGGGGGTCAGAGACTACAAACCTCACTCAAGGAAAAAGATCTTGGGGTGAGTATAACACCAGGCACATCTCCTGAAGCGCACATCAACCAAATAACTGCTGCAGCATATGGGCGCCTAGCAACCTCAGAACAGCATTCCGACATCTTAATAAGGAATCGTTCAGGACCCCTGTACACCGTATACGTTAGCCCATATTGGAGTATGCGGCACCAGTTTGGAACCACACCTAGCCAAGCACGTAAAGAAACTAGAGAAAGTGCAAAGGTTTGCAACAAGACTAGTCCCAGAGCTAAGAGGTATTGTCCTACGAGGAGAGGTTAAGGGAAATCAACCTGACGACACTGGAGGACAGGAGAGATAGGGGGGACATGATAACGACATACAAAATACTGAGAGGAATTGACAAGGTGGACAAAAACAGGATGTTCCAGAGATTGGACACAGTAACAAGGGGACACAGTTGGAAGCTAAAGACACAGATGAATCACAGGGATGTTAGGAAGTATTTCTTCAGCCACAGAGTAGTCAGTAAGTGGAATAGTTTGGGAAGCGATGTAGTGGAGGCAGGATCCATACATAGCTTTAAGCAGAGGTACGATAAAGCTCACGGCTCAGGGAGAGTGACCTAGTAGCGATCAGTGAAGAGGCGGGGCCAGGAGCTCGGACTCGACCCCCGCAACCTCAACTAGGTGAGTACAACTAGGTGAGTACACACACACTGGAGGACAGGAGGGTCAGGGGAGACATGATAACGACATATAAAATACTGCGTGGAATAGACAAGGTGGACAAGGACAGGATGTTCCAGGGAGGGGACACAGAAACAAGAGGCCACAATTGGAAGTTGAAGACACAAATGAGTCAGAGAGATAGTAGGAAGTATTTCTTTAGTCATAGAGTTGTAAGGCAGTGGAATAGCCTAGAAAATGACGTAGTGGAGGCAGGAACCATACACAGTTTTAAGACGAGGTTTGATAAAGCTCATGGAGCGGGGAGAGAGAGGGCCTAGTAGCAACCGGTGAAGAGGCGGGGCCAGGAGCTAGGACTCGACCCCTGCAACCACAAATAGGTGAGTACAAATAGGTGAGTACACACACACACACACACGTACGTTTGAAACTCACACGTAATCAACCATGTAAGGAAACTAGAGAACGTGCAAAGGTTTACAACAAGACTAGTCCTGGAGCTAAGGGGCATGCCCTACGAGGAGAGGTTAAGGGAAATCGACCTGACGACACTGGAGGACAGGGGAGATAGGGGGGATATGATAACGACATATAAAATATTGCGAGGAATTGACAAGGTGAACAGAGACAATGTTCCAGAGATAGGACACAGCAACAAGGGGTCACAGTTGAAACTTGAAGACTCAGATGAATCACAGGGATGTTAGGAAGTATTTCTTCAGTCACAGAGTTGTCAGGAGGTGGAATAGCTTGGGAAATGATGCAGTGGGGGCAGGAACCATACATAGCTTTAAGAAGAGATATGATAAAGCTCATAGAGCGGGAAGAGTGACCGAGTAGCGGCCAGTGAAGAGGCGGGGCCAGGAGCTGTGATTCAACCCCTGCAACCACAACTAGTTGAGTATAACTAGACGAGTACACACACACACACACACACACACACACACACACACACACACACACACACACACACACACACACACACACACACACACAGCTATGAATCGACCCCTGCAACCACAAACAGGCGAGTACAGACACACACAGACACACACACAGTGAGTGACAGAACACTCACACACAGTGACAGTAACTACTCACCTCCACTCACAACGTCCTAATCACTCCAGTCAATGGCGCGAGTGTTATTATGTTCTAAATTATTAATTAAGTCCGGGGAGCGTGCAGTCTGCTGCTGCTTGTTGTGTGGACCTGTAGCCTGGTCCACCATGGTGTGGACCTGTATCATGGTCCACCCTGGTGTAGACCTATAGCCTGGTCCACCATGGTGTGTCGACAAGCCTGCTAGTGCAGTCTTAGTATGTCAGAGTACGGCCCTAGTTAAAAGAGTACCTCCTTGTTATTTTGGAGTACACCTTGCTACACCGTATGTGTAAATAAACCGAGGTGTGTATAGTATATACTGATGTGCGCATCTCTCACAAGATACACACAGGTGTGCCTATTCTGTATACATATACATAACATTTACATTAATCTCTACATTAGTGATGCTACCATACAAGTAACTTGCACCTACCTGATATTATACACTATTCCATTCTACGCTCAACTACATATAATACATAAAAATATAAACATATGCTGGTGTTTTGAAGCCGTACAGGAGATGTGCCTTAATTATAACAAACTATACACTCTTGCACACTATACAACCATGTACAGGGCCTTCATACAACACAAAAACACTCTTGCAATATTAGAAGTACGACGGTAACCATCTAGAGAGGTTGTACCGTCATGTCAAACAAAATTTGCACTGGAAAACTGTTAAATACTTTGCACTCTGGCAAGACTGCTTATGCAGTCTTTTCTTCTCATTAACACACAAAATGCGAGTAAAGTCTTACACACTTCTACTTTCATCCAGGCTGCATATATTTCACTTCTAGTCTATGAGGGCCGGTCTGAGACCGAGCCGTGGGCACGATAATCCCCAGAATCACTAAGAGATACACAGATACCAACCAGATAAAGGCCCCGATTTTGCTTAAACTTAGTTCACTCGACTTAGTTCACCGAAGTAACTCTCTCCCATACTCATACAAGAGTTTGCTCTAGATATGGAGGCCCTAACGCATTTAATAACCCACGGGGAGTCGAGGGGCTTAATACAAGCTACCTGTCCACTGAACAGCGGCACCTCACCGTGTATCAGCCGAAGACGTGATGATCTCTCGCAGACTGGTGTGCGTGACAGGTTGTTTCTGGGCTAATGCTACTGGGACAGCAATCTGGGTTAAAGACGACACAATTACACGAACTTTAACCAATAGTAAGCCTGCAAATTCACCTGTACACTACCAAACGCATATTTCAAGGTTTCAAACGGCCTGATTTAACATCCCAACGAAAGGCCAAGAATCCGTATCGAGACAGCATCAGTAAATGCTTTAACGACTGGATGTACGACTGCTTATCCTAAATTGATAGGTATATTTAAATCAAGTCGGACAAGAGCCACATGGTGTTTTAAAAGTAGCTGACGCTGATTATCCTCTACAGGAGGTTACTTGGTTACATTTAAAGCCTGTTAACTGCACGTGGGCAATTATGGATAATAATAATAATAATAATAATAATTTATTTATACAAGTACATGTACAAGGTATAACAGGTCTAGCTGACATCAGTGACATACTACTATATAGAAAGCCCCTTGTTATGCTGAGCATATCCCGCAAAGTAGGTCAATATTGTCCCAGGATACGACCCACACCAGTCGACTAACACCCAGGTACCCATTTTACTGATAGGTGAACATGGACAGCATGGGGATCGAACCACGGATCTCAATGTGTGAGGCGAGTGTTCTAGAAATCGAGCTAACATCAACACTTTAATCCCAAACAGGGATTGAAATCATTTTTAAGATTTTGCCACCGAAGTGGCTAGCTCATTGTGCAACCCACATCCATCCTATGGATGGTAGTGTAAGAGCATATGGATACATAAAAGGCCTAGGAACTAGGCCCCATAAGGGTTAACAGGTGTACATTTGGATTTATATCTACAGTTCACTTATCTGTTACAAGCAAATTTAGGAAATCTGTTTAGTATATCTGGTATCTTATTTTCATTAATAAGATATCTTGACATGTCACACAGGTTACTGTACTCTCTCTATATTCCTCAATAAGTGGACAATTAAGCACATAGTGTTCAAGACAGTAACCATATACCTGACCACATAGTTAACTTTTCAATGAATATATACAACAATATACCTTTGCTATACCTTTGAAGAGTTTCGAGAGTTTCTCTACTGAGCCCGACCATGGGCCAGGCTCGTCTGGTGCTTGCCCGGTCAACCAGGCTGTTGCTGCTGGAGGCCTGCTGCTCAAACATACCCAGCCCAGCTGAGCACTGACTTTTTTGGGTTATCCTAAGTTCTCTACACACATGCTGCTATGTATGATAATCTATATAACTGTATTTGTGTATACCTGATAAACTAATGACTACTGTCTTCCTGATTTTATCGTACCTACCTCTAGGCATGGCAGCCATCACCGGGCGAACAATCTTTGCTTCTGACGTTATATTATTGCAAGATGCATTGATTTACAAAGTAAATTATGGCTGTAAAAATATCTACTGACGCTGTACAAATAAATAAAAAGCCTTGTAGGTGTACAAAATAAGCAGCAAATTTTGACATGCCTATAAACTAAAATCGCCAACTTCTCAAGACTCCCAGAAATAAACTCTCGCCCGCACCTTTAAAATTCTGTGAGAGAAGCAGGTCAATTCAGTGTCACAACAGACCTTTCAACTTCACATTTGAAGCCATTTTGATCACAACGAGACTTTCAATTTCATTACACAGAGTGACCATTTCAGACTCTTTTAAGTCATATCTGTTACCATGGTGACAATAACCCCCCCCCCTACCATCCACCACATAACACGACTGCGAGGTCTTGGTACCGTTAGTGAGGGGGCTCTTGATCTAGGGAATTGGATCTGTGCTCCAGTTCTCTGAATTCAGTCTGAATACATTCCACCCCCTCCCTCTTTACAGGCGCTGTATAATTCCTACGGGTTTAGCGCTCCCCATGATTATAATAAGAATGTGGTCTCCACAACAAGATACCTTTATCACACACGCACAGCAGACTCCCCGGTACTGATATCGTTATGGACAACTGTAACGTCGTAGTCACAGTAAACTGCTATAATGGTGGCCAATAATAATACACAATTCTGTAAAAGCGAAGATGTATGTAAACTCTGTAATACTGATTGGTTAGTGCTGCAATTCTGTAATACTAGCCTATAGTACATCCACACTGTTGTAAGCGTAACGAATGTACACAGTACTGTGACGGTGGCAGACAATATACACAGTGTAGCTGTAACAAAATATACGCACTGCTGTAATGGTAGGCAACGCAACGCAATGGTGCAATGGTAGCCGATAAAATGTACGCAATGCTGAATAACAAGGCACAATATCGTGACTGGAACAATACACAAATAACTCGCACATGTGCGGGTTATTTGTGTACGCAGTGCTGTGAAGATGGTATATTTAATATTACGCAGTGCTGTAATGGCATATTAATATACGCAATGCTGTAAATGCGGCTTATTTAATACACGGAATGCTGTAATGGGACATTTAATATACGCAATGTTGTAAAAATGTGGTATATTTAATATACGCAAAGCTGCAATGGCATATTTAATATATGCAATGCTGTAATGTGGCGTATTTAATATACGCAATGCTGTAAAATGTGGCATATTTAATATACGCAATGCTGTAAAATGTGGCGTATTTAATATACGCAATGCTGTAAAATGTGGCATATTTAATATAGACAATGCTGTAACGGTGGCATACAAGACGCACAGAAGAGACGGTAACGCAAGCATGACGCAGACAGCAGACCTGCCCCCCCCCCACTACACATTATTACTAACCTGCTTTACAAGGATCCAAGTAAATATCGTTGGATATTTTATTCCTGAACTTGGTCTCCATTAACTCCCGTACTGTAAACTTGCTAGAATCAGCAGCAACTCCCGCCCACAGGCTGGCTAGGGCCAGGAGGGTGTGAGGCCTCATGGCCGGAACCTCTGGATGGTACACACGAGGTCAAATCATCGAAATTATTCCATGGAAGACAGAAGAGAAACAGTCCAGTCAAAGGGGTGAGAGCACCCTCGCGCACCTCCTCCCTCCACAGTGTCCACCTCAACACTGCCACTGGAGGGATTGTCTACTCGCGCCTCCCCCTACTCTTCACTCCTAATGAATTCCTAAATAGATTTGTCAATAGCCCCGCGCGCGTTTTAACCAACTTCTACAACTTCCCCCGTGTGTATACGCACATCCCTGCGCCACGGGGTACGTGGTGCGGGTAGAAGGGAAGGAGGGATATCGGAAATGTCGCTGGCCACGCGTAAAACAGGGTAAAGATTGGGAAATGTTTCACGGCCAGCGGTGCTGACCTCGGCGCATGGTGGCGGCGCAGCATCCTTGCGACAACACTCGTTTATGTTACCGTATTTTTCTCTCCTCCCACCACACAGCATCGTAATTATCACAGTTATGACACTTTAAAATACCATAAAAGCCGTGAACAACAATTATAAATCACCAAAAATCCGCGTTTAGGGAGAGGAAGCACAGAGACGATGTTTCGCCCCCCTACTGGACCATTGTCAAGTCACAACTGAGGCGAGGAAAGTAGAGGACTAAAAACAATATAGCAGAGGACGAGGGAAGACGCTAGTGTTAGTACTAGTACTAATACCACTACTAATAATAACATTAATAATGATAATAGCTCTAAGAAAAAAAATAGTTACAATTGAAAATATAATACTAACAACCAAATATAATACTAACAACCAAATATAATACTAACAACCAAATAAAACTAACAACCAAATATAATACTAACAACCAAATGTAATACTAACAACCAAATATAATACTAACAACCAAATGTAATACTAACAACCAAATATAATACTAACAACCAAATGTAATACTAACAACCAAATGTAATACTAACAACCAAATACTAAACTAACAACCAAATGTAATACTAACAACCAAATATAATACTAACAACCAAATATAATACTAACAACCAAATATAATACTAACAACCAAATATAATACTAACAACCAAATACAAAACTAACAACCAAATATAATACTAACAACCAAATATAATACTAACAACCAAATAAAAACTAACAACCAAATAAAAACTAACAACAAATATAATACTAACAACCAAATACAAAACTAACAACCAAATATAATACTAACAATCAAATATAATACTAACAACCAAATACAAAACTAACAACCAAATATAATACTAACAACCAAATAATACAAAAACAATACAAAACTAACAACCAAATATAATACTAACAACACAAATTAATACAACCAATACAAAAACAACCAAATATAATACTAACAATCAAATATAATACTAACAACCAAATACTAAACTAACAACCAAATAATACTAACAACCAAATATAATACTAACAACCAAATACAAAATAACAACCAAATATAATACTAACAACCAAATACAAAACTAACAACCAAATATAATACTAACAACCAAATGTAATACTAACAACCAAATGTAATACTAACAACCAAATATAATACTAACAACCAAATATAATACTACAACCAAATATAATACTAACAACAATATAATACTAACAACCAAATATAATACAACCAAATTAATACTAACAAACCCAAAAAAAACTAACAACCAAATATAATACTAACAACCATGTAATACTAACAAATAATACACACCAAATTATATACTAACAAACCAAATATAATACTACAACCAAATATAATACTAACAACCAAATATAATACTAACAACCAAATATAATACAACCAAATGTAATACTAACAAACAAATGTAATACTAACAACCAAATATAATATAAAACCAATTAAACAACCAAGTATACTAAAAACAAATGTAATACTAACAACCAAATATAATACTAACAACCAAATATAATACTAACAACCAAATATAATACAACCAAATGTAATACTAACAAACAAATGTAATACTAACAACCAAATATAATACTAACAACCAAATATAATACTAGCAACCAAATTAATACTAACAACCAAATATAATACTAACAACCAATATAAATAACAACCAAATGTAAAACTAACAACAAATGTAATACTAACAACCAAATATAATACTAACAACCAAATACAAAACTAACAACCAAATTAATACTAACAACCAAATATAATACTAACAACCAAAATAATACTAACAACCAAATACAAAATAACAACCAAATATAATACTAACAACCAAATTAATACTAACAACCAAATACAAAACTAAAACCAAATTAATACTAACAACCAAATATAATACTAACAACCAAATAAACTAACAACCAATATAATACTAACAACCAAATATAATACTAACAACCAAATGTAATACTAACAACCAAATATAATACTAAACCAAATTAACACACCAATGTAATACTAACAACCAAATGTAATACTAACAACCAAATATAATACTACAACCAAATTAATACTAACAACCAAATGTAATACTAACAACCAAATAATAAACTAACAACCAAATATAATACTAACAACCAAATGTAATACAACAACCAAATGTAATACTAACAACCAATGAATACAACAACCAAAAATAAACAACCAAATACAAAACTAACAACCAAATATAATACTAACAACCAATATAAAACAAACCAAATGTAATACTAACAACCAAATACAAAACTAACAACCAAATATAATACTAACAACCAATAAATACTAACACCAATAACAAACCAAATATAATACTAACAACCAAATACAAAACTAAACAACCAAATACAATACTAACAACCAAATACAAAACAACCAAAATACTAACAACCAAATACAATAACTAACAACCAAATATAATACTAACAACCAAATATAATACTAACAACCAAATATAATACTAACAACCAAATGTAATACTAACAACCAAATATAATACTAACAACCAAATATAATACTAACAACCAAATATAATACTAACAACCAAATATACTAACAACCAAATATACTAACAACCAAATACAATACTAGCAACCAAATACAATACTAACAACCAAATACAATACTAACAACCAAATACAATACTAACAACCAAAATAATACTAACAACCAAATATAATACTACAACCAAATACATACACAAATACAATACTAACAACCAAATACAATACTAACAACCAAATATAATACTAACAACCAAATATAATACTAACAACCAAATACAATACTAACAACCAAATACAATACTAACAACCAAATACAATACCTAACCAAATATAATATAACAACCAAATACAATACTAACAACCAAATACAATACTAACAACCAAATACAATACTAACAAATACAATACTAAACCAAATATAATAACAACCAAATAACTAACAACCAAATATACAACAATACAACAACCAATAAACAAACCAAATATAACTAACAACCAAAATATACTAACAAAACCAAATACAAGGCTAACAACCAAAATACAAGCTAACAACTAAATAGAGGCTAACAACCAAAATACAAGACTAACAACCAAATGCATGACTAACAACCAAATACATGACTAATAACCAAACAATACTAACAACCAAATACTACTAACTAACAACCACACAATACTAACAAACCAAACACAACACTAACAACCAAATACAATACTAACAACCAACACTAACAACCAAATACATCACCTAACAACCAAACACAACACTAACAACCAAATACATAACTAACAACCAAACACTAACAACCAAATAATGCTAACAACCAAACAATGCTAACAACCAAACACAATACTAACAACCAAATATAATTCTCAACAACCAAGCACTAACAACCAAACAACAACTAACAACCAAACACATCACTAACAACCAAACACATCACTAACAACCAAACACATCACTAACAACCAAACACAACACTAACAACCAAACACATCACTAACAACCAAACACAACACTAACAACCAAACACAACACTAACAACCAAATACATCACTAACAACCAAATACATCACTAACAACCAAACACAACACTAACAACCAAACACAACACTAACAACCAAACACAACACTAACAACCAAACCACAACACTAACAACCAAATACATCACTAACAACCAAACACAATCACTAACAACCAAACACAACACTAACAACCAAACACAACACTAACAACCAAACAACACTAACAACCAAACACAACACTAACAACCAAACACAACACTAACACAATACTAACAACCAAACACAACACTAACAACCAAACACAACACTAACAAACACAATACTAACAACCAAACACAACACTAAACAACCAAACACAACACTAACACAATACTAACAACCAAACAACACTAACAACCAAACACAACACTAACACAATACTAACAACCAAACACAACACTAACAAACACAATACTAACAACCAAACACAACACTAACAAACACAACACTAACAACCAAATACATCACTAACAACCAAACACAATACTAACAACCAAACACAACACTAACAACCAAACAACACTAACAACCAAACACAACACTAACAACCAAACACAACACAACAACCAATAACATCACTAACAACCAACAACACAATACTAACAACCAAACACCAACACTAACAACCAAAACAACACTAACAACCAAAAACAACAAACACCTAACAACCAAACACAACACTAACAACCAAACACAACACTAACAACCAAATACATCACTAACAACCAAACACAACACTAACAACCAAACACAACACTAACAACCAAACAACACTAACAACCAAACACAACACTAACAACCAAACACAACACTAACAACCAAACACAACACTAACAACCAAATACATCACTAACAACCAAACACAACACTAACAACCAAACACAACACTAACAACCAAACAACACTAACAACCAAACACAACACTAACAACCAAACACAACACTAACAACCAAACACAACACTAACAACCAAATACATCACTAACAACCAAACACAACACTAACAACCAAACACAACACTAACAACCAAATACATCACTAACAACCAAACACAACACTAACAACCAAACACAAACATTGCACTCCCTGAATGGGGCACAATGTATATATTGTAATTATGTTGTACATTATATTTCACAAAATTTTATATCGGTAATATTTTCAATATTACCTTAATTGAAGTATCTTGCTTTATATTATTTGACTTAGCTGATGTTGTTAGGTAGGATGTAACATTTATACACTATACTGTGCTCATTATTAGTGTGTTGAGTAGCTGTCTGCACTGGCATACTACCTTGTTAAGTACCGCCTCGCTTGTTTGTGTCAGCACAGCTGTACCTCGACCCGTGCTGGAGTAGCCGGGAGAGTCCGTGATTGTACGTCAGGTGGGAGACTTCCTTGCCTTCCTCTCTCTCTCTCTCTTCTGTTGGTCCTTGTTCGACTAACATCTCTCTCTCTTACTGTTAGTTCGTTATTTAGACTATTTTGGTAGAGTATGATTTCGGTGGAGAAGAAACATACTTCTCGTAACTCTGTTCACAGAGCACAGTTCAGACTTAATGAATTTCGAAGTTTTGCTGAGGCTGTGTCGTACTGACACTGTAAGATACCACAAGTCCTGAGCTATAGCTTCTGACCTAATTTGTTCTGGCATCTGCGCACTGTCGTAGTCGAGGATTTGGTTATGCTGAACTTAGATTCAGTATTATGGGAGTTTTATGCCTTGTATGGAAGATCTGTTGAAGGTCCCCAGTTAAGGTCTTTATTTTATCTCCTTGTTCCTGGCTGCTGCTGCTGCTGCTGCTGCTTGTGACTTGATTGCTGTGGAAACAAACACATGCAGTTTAATGTGATCCTTTATTGACAACGTTTCGCCCACACAGTGGGCTTTTTCAAGTCACTAACAGATCTACCTGGGGTGAAAGGTACTGGAGTATTTATAGTGAGGTTCAGAATGTTGAGGCCAGGTGGAGAATGCTGCATCTGATGATCCACCGGGTGGGGTTATAGAGTCTTTGGTAGCTTGCCAGGGGTATTGGACAAGTTGTGAGTAGACCTTCTGCAGTGTTCTATGTTCTTATGTGGGATAGCGATGAAGAAGTTTCTTGGCAAGTGGTTCAGCTATGTTATAGAAGCCATTGTTCTGGTTGAAATTGTTGGTTATAGAGATAAGCGATGATTCCAGGATTCTTCGGTATTGAGTGTTGTCTTCTGTGGCGATGAGTCTTGAGTTTCTGTAGGTAATTAAATGGTTGTGTGAATTGCGATGTTGTACACAGGCATTCCTTGTATCATCAGTCCTGCTTGCGTATTGGTGTTCTGAAATACGAGTTTGGAGGTCTCTTGATGTTTCGCTCACGTATAATTTGTTGCAGTCATTACAAGGGATTATGTATACCCCTGCAGAAGATGGAAGTTTGTCCTGTCTACTACTGGTGATTTCTTTGATGGTTGTGGTTGTGGAGGTAGATACTTGGAATGATGTATTGGAAAAGATGTTGGAAACATGTTTGGCAATGGAGTTGGTGGGGAAGACTATGTATCTCTTCTCGGCAGTGTCTTCTCTGGGTGTGTTGAAGATGTTTAATGCCCGCCGTCTGCAGTCTCTGATGAAGTGACGAGGATAGTGGAGTTTAGAAAATACTTGTTCAATTATAGTGCATTCTTCCTCAAGGAACTCATTGCTGCAGATTCTGAGTGTGTGCAGGAAGAAGCCTATAATTACACCACGTTTAGTTTTGGTGTCGTGGTGAGAGTAAAAGTGGAGAAGATCGTTTTGGTTGGTTGATTTTAGATAGACTTTAAAACGAAGTTCATGGTCAGTTTTGCAGAGAAGAACATCAAGGAAAGGAAGTGTGTTGTTACTTCTTCAAGTGTGAACTGGATTGAGGGCTCGACCTGGTTGAGCTTGTCTTGGAGAGCTTGAACGTTGAAGCGCTTGGGAGTTATAAGGAGAATGTCGTCAACATAACGGAGCCAGGTGACAGTCGAAGGAATAATGGTGGAGAAACGCTCGGCTTCCAGATGTTCCATGTATAAGTTCGCCAGGACGGCACTGAGTGGCGAGCCCATGGGTAGACCAAAAGTCTGTTGAAAGAGGTAATTTTCGAAAGAGAAACACGTAAAGCCGACACATAGTTCAACGAGGTCGATGAAATCGCTGGCTGGAATAGGAAGATCAAGTGAATCGTCAATTTTTCTGCGCAGATGGATGGCTTGTGTAGTAGGTACTTTGGTGAATAGAGAAGTTACGTCAAGGCTGGAAAGTTTCTTGTTCCTGATGTTGATGTTGCGAATGCGACTGAAAAGATCACCCGAGTGTCTGAGATGTGCTGGACTGATAGTGCCCAAGAGTTTGGAGAGGTGTTTTGCGAGAATTCCTGAGAGTTGGTGGGGAGCACTGCCTATTCCCGAAGATATGGGCCTGAATGGGATACCAGGCTTGTGAGTTTTTGGTAGGCCGTACATTCTGGCAGGTCTGGGGTTGCTGGGTATGGTGTGCAGAAGTTTCTTCCCTTGTTCTGAGTTCCTCAGAATGCGGCGAATCCTTTGAAGAAAAGTTTTAGTAAGGTTGTCCACTTGGTTAGTTGTGAGGGGTTTGCAGGTATCTGGGTCATTAAGTAGACTGAGCATTTTGTTCCTGTAGTCGTCAGTGTTCATGATAACAACACCACCTCTATCAGCGGTGGTGACCCTGATTGTCGTGTCTTCTGCTAAACCTTTAAGTGCAATGATGTAACGTCGAGGTATGACTGGGGAGTTGTATGTAGAGATGGCTGCTGAGATGATGCCTTGAAGAAAACCTTTTTGGAAGTCGGAGTCATTGTGTCTGTAGTTTTTGGCGATGAAATTGAGGTCTTGTTTTGGTTTCGTAATTTCTGTTGCGAATTTGAGGCCTAAGCTGAGGGCTTCGGTTTCTGTGGTTAATAGTGGACGAGATTAAAGATTTTGAATAATGTCAGGTCTTCCTAAACTTTTCCAATGACTATTATCGCAGAGAGTTTGTAGTTTTCTAGTAAGTCTGATCTTCTGTTGAACATTCGCTGTGGTAACTCTGCTGCGAATGATTTCGGCGGTGCGTCTGTTCATGTTGCCCCGAAGTGCTGTGCCTAGTGTTCTAGTATTCACCAAAGTACCTACTACACAAACCATCCATCTCCTGCGCAGAAAAATTGACGATTCACTTGATCTTCCTATTCCAGCCAGCGATTTCATCGACCTCGTTGAACTATGTGTCGGCTTTACGTGTTTCTCTTTCGAAAATTACCTCTTTCAACAGACTTTTGGTCTACCCATGGGCTCGCCACTCAGTGCCGTCCTGGCGAACTTATACATGGAACATCTGGAAGCCGAGCGTTTCTCCACCATTATTCCTTCGACTGTCACCTGGCTCCGTTATGTTGACGACATTCTCCTTATAACTCCCAAGCGCTTCAACGTTCAAGCTCTCCAAGACAAGCTCAACCAGGTCGAGCCCTCAATCCAGTTCACACTTGAAGAAGAAGTCAACAACACTCTTCCTTTCCTTGATGATGTTCTCTGCAAAACTGACCATGAACTTCGTTTTAAAGTCTATCGAAAATCAACCAACCAAAACGATCTTCTCCACTTCTACTCTCACCACGACACCAAAACTAAACGTGGTGTAATTATAGGCTTCTTCCTGCGCGCACTCAGAATCTGCAGCAATGAGTTCCTTGAGGAAGAATGCACTATAATTGAACAAGTATTTTCTAAAATCACATCTTCAACACACCCAGAGAAGACACTGCCGAGAAGAGATACATAGTCCTCCCCACCAACTCCATTGCCAAACATGTTTCCATCTTTTCCAATACCTCATTCCAAGTATCTACCTCCACAACCACAACCATCAAGGACATCACCAGTAGTAGACAGGACAAGCTTCCATCCTCTGCAGGGGTATACATAATCCCTTGTAATGACTGCAACAAATTATACGTGGGTGAAACATCAAGAGACCTCCAAACACGTATTTCAGAACACCAATACGCAAGCAGGACTGATGATACAAGGAATGCCTGTGTACAACATCGCAATTCACACAACCATTTAATTAACTACAGAAACTCAAGACTCATCGCCACAGAAGACAACACTCAATACCGAAGAATCCTGGAATCATCGCTCATCTCTATAACCAACAATTTCAACCAGAACAATGGCTTCTATAACATAGCTGAACCACTTGCCAAGAAACTTCTTCATCGCTATCCCACATAAGAACATAGAACACTGCAGAAGGTCTACTCACAACTTGTCCAATACCCCTGCCAAGCTACCCAAGACTCTCTAACTCCACCCGGTAGATCATCAGATGCAGCATTCTCCACCTGACCTCAACATTCTGAACCTGACTATAAATACTCCCATACCTTCCACCCCAGGTAGATCTGTTAGTGACTTGAAAAAGCCCACTGTGTGGGCGAAACGTTGTCAATAAAGGATCACATTAAACTGCATATGTGTTTATGTTTCCATAGTGTCGGTATTTTATACCATTTATTTTCATCGACTTGATTGCTGTTGACGAATAGTCGCCGTACTGTTCAAGCAAGCTGTTCTGATTGCCAGGTTGGTCAGGACGTTTAGTCAGTCACTAGTTAAGTCGAGTCGAGTCTTGATACATAGCGGACTACTTAAAGCACACACACACACATTCATACACACTCGTTTATGTATATATTAGTATTATGTTTATAGTTGCTGACAATGTACCAGACGGTACTTAAGAGCCATAAAGATACGAAATATACCTTCACCATTATAATGTACAACTTAATTTTGCAATATTATATATAAAACTTTAACTTTGATAATAAACAATTTTAATTTTAATTAGTATCCTATCAATTGTGATCCTAAAATACTTATGATAAACTTAAAGGAATAATTGGACCAGGATACTGACTTCTTGTTACAAAAACCCAGAAACAGGCTGCATGCTAGAAGGGCAGACCTTTCTAGTATTCTCTGAAGATGTCTATGATTAAAAGATACCGCGTTTTTTGTAACAGTTGTCTAGGGTGTATGCTGTCTAGTGTGTATGCTGTCTAGGGTGTATGCTGTCTAGGGTGTATATTGTCTAGGGTGTATATTGTCTAGGGTGTATATTGTCTAGGGTGTATATTGTCTAGGATGTATGTTGTCTAGGGTGTACGTTGTCTAGTGTGTGTGCTGTCTAGTACGTATGCTGTTTAGGGTGTAAGCTGTCTAGTGTGTACGCTGTTTAGGGTGTAAGCTGTCTAGTGTGTATGCTGTTTAAGGTGTAAGCTGTCTATTGTGTATGCTGTTTAGGGTGTAAGCTGTCTAGTGTGTATGCTGTTTAGGGTGTAAGCTGTCTAGTGTGTATGCTGTTTAGGGTGTAAGCTGTCTAGTGTGTATGCTGTTTAGGGTGTAAGCTGTCTAGTGTGTATGCTGTTTAGGGTGTAAGCTGTCTAGTGTGCATGCTGCTTAGTTTGTCTCAGGTTCTGCTTGTATCAAGTGATACAAGTAGCACTTGATACAAGCAGAGTGTTGCTTGTATCAAGTGCTGCTTGTATCCAGTGCTGCTTGTATCCAGTGTTCCTTGTATCAAGTGTTCCACCAGCTCCCTCTTCTCGCACTTCAAACATACTGTTGTAACTACTTCTAGTTGATTCCAGGAGCCATCGCTCATGTGTCGTGGTCCCTGACCCACACCTAGGTACCTGAGCCTGACTCATAATTAACTGACTTGAGGAAATTATGTCCCCATGAAGGCGGTTCAGCATCAGTTGGTAATTTCCTACATATATATGAAAAGTTTTGAAGTCTTTATTCATATACTCTGGAAAGTTTGAATATATAGATTATAAAACTGACAAGTTGATAAATGAGACGTTTGTGCAACATCTGGGTATCATTATCCTGGAAATGTTTCGGCAACCAGCGGCTTCTTCAGTCCAATGCAGGGAAAACTGTGGAATGCGAGTGTAACGTAATCAGTCCCTCAGTCTGGAGTCTATGTGTTCAGTCCATCAATTTTGATACAAGTGCAGCATGTTCGTGGAGATGCGGCTTATATACCACTGACAGATGAGGTGAAGCAGTGGTAGGCGGAGTCACCAGTGGAAAAAGCCACTGACTGGTGAAACATTTTCATAATAAAGATGCTGAAGTGTTGTACAAGTATCTTATTTATACACAAAGTATAGAATGACAAGAGTGATCTCGCAGGAAGTAATTTCAATGTGTAGATTTGTAATCCATCCCTCCAGTAATTTCCAGGTTTAAGATATGATTTTTCTTTATCGCCTGCATCTTGGGATTACAATCAGCAGAACTTAAGACATTACTAATGATCTTAAAATTTGACCTAGCTCACTTGAGGTGAAAAGTTCTCAGCACAGTCTCCAGAGTTACAATTTCACCGACCTTAAAAGGGTATCTCTTACGTTGACAAATTACACATTCTTTCATACATTCGTGATAGTGACAAATGAGATCTTTCGATATTAATGATTATTAAAATCAAGGGGGAGGCACTAAACCCGTAGGATTATACAGCGCCTGTGGAGGGATGTGAAAGGTATTCAGGTTTAATCCAGGGAACTGGAGCACAGATCCAATTCCCTAGATCAAGAGCCCCTCACCAACATCAAGGAACCTTCCTTGAGGGGTATCACTTCCGAGTCCCTACTATTCCACCTACCCTCTGTTGACTGATCTGAGTTTGTTATATTCTGTAGTTTGTTAGCTTGGAGATTTCCAGAGTCAATAATGGATCCCACTCATAAAAATTCTAGTATTACCTGCAAAGGATGATACAGTGTTATGATTTGTTGCTTCTCTGTATCAGCCATGAAAAAGAATTGGGAGCAAGCAGTGTGCCTTGTGGAAAACAGCTTCACGGTGGACAGGCTTCTGATTTTACATTGAAGACACTTGCTCCTTGGCTTCAAGTCTGAACAGCAGCTGCCTTTGTGATGAATGAGACACTTGTTTAATATTTGGGAATCTCTATTAAGAGTAGTTTCGCTGATAAAGATACCCAAAAGTGTCTTATTCTTCAGTCTGTGGGTTTTCTAGATCATTTACATGACACACTTTTTGTGGCACTGTGTCAATTGGTTTCCTACGGTCAAGATGCTGTCTCCCAAAATTCTCTCGATTTCGTGACTGTCACGGTGTCCCGTAGCTCGGTTGGTAGCGCACTCGGTTCACACTGAAGTCCGGGGGGTTGATCCCCGGTACAGCTGGAAACATTAGGACGTGTTTCCTCAAGACACCTTCTGCCCCTGTTCACCCATCAATAAAAAAGGTATCTGGGTGATAGTCGACTGAATTGCGTCGCATCCTGGGACAAAATTGACCTAATATACTCGAAATGCTCTGCATAACAAGGGGCTATCTATATAGCAATACGTCATTGATGTCAGTTTGGCCTGTATACCTTGTACATGTACTTGTAGTAATAAAGATTATTATTAAATAAATTTCACGAGACAGGATTTGCCACCTTAAATCCCCGCTGATTCTCTTTAGTATCAACAATTTCTTACAAGTTGCTCAAGTCTTGTTATTTTTTATGTACCTTAACCAGGAAGCTCGTCAGTAAATCTGGACCTTATTATTGCCTACTCTTTCTACTTCACTTACTTTATATTGGGTTCTCTTGTAGTTTCCAACTTCTTGTCAACTGTGCTGCTTTCTTCAACTTTCTTAATATCCTTATTAAAAAAAAAAGTCATACACTTCCTTCTGCCTTTTTCTCCACTTTCTAAGCTTTTTCAGGACCTCTTTTGTCATTAAAATTTAATCTTATTTTCACGTTCATGTCTTCCTCTCTCTCTTGGCATCTCCCAGATTCTTCAGTCGAGACATCTTTATGACATCAATTCTTTACATACCTTCCTGTCATCCTCTATTTCATCCTTCTCCTCCTCGAATATTTCTTTTGGTCCCTTACAGTTATTTCATCGCTGTAATTGCCTGTACATCAACTTGGGCGCTTATATCCTGTGTTGCTCCGCTTCTCTTATCTTAGAATATTCATTTCTAGTTTGTGTTACTTCCTTGGAACTTACATGTCTGTTCTTGTACAATTTATATGCTCTTCTAGTCTTCCACTGCCAATTGTTGCAAGTTATGTGTACACACTGTTCTTCGTTTTCATTTCCTACTTTACTGATACAAATCTGTCTGTCGCTTCCTGCCATATCTTGAGTAACTTCTCTGTTATCGCGGGTGCTATCTTGCCAACCATTTCTCTTTCCCACAGTTTTTTTCAGGATATCCCTCCCTCCTTCCCGTGTTTTTTCTTCTTGTTGTCGTGGTAAGCTTCTCTCTCCTATGTGCAGGTTATCTGTGTATTGTTCCTGTTTGTTCTGTTTGGTTCTCCTTGCGTCTCTCTTTCCTTCTTTCTGTCTACCCACAACTGAACCAGAGGTAGATCAACCCTGGGACAATATTATCAGCATTGCACCAGAGGTACATCAACCCTGGGACAATATTATCAACATTGCACCAGAGGTACATCAACCCTGGGACAATATTATCAACACTGCACCAGAGGTACATCAACCCTGGGACAATATTATCAACACTGCACCAGAGGTACATCAACCCTGGGACAATATTATCAGCATTGCACCAGAGGTAGAACTACCCTGGGACAATATTATCAACATTGCACCAGAGGTACATCAACCCTGGGACAATATTATCAACACTGCACCAGAGGTACATCAACCCTGGGACAATATTATCAGCATTGCACCAGAGGTAACTAAACCCTGGGACAATATTATCAACATGCACCAGAGGTACATCAACCCTGGGACAATATTATCAACACTGCACCAGAGGTACATCAACCCTGGGACAATATTATCAACACTGCCCCAGAGGTACATCAACCCTGGGACAATATTATCAACACTGCACCAGAGGTACATCAACCCTGGGACAATATTATCAACACTGCCCCAGAGGTACATCAACCCTGGGACAATATTATCAACACTGCCCCAGAGGTACATCAACCCTGGGACAATATTATCAACACCTCAGAAAGGATATCTCGTGTTGTTTCTCCTCTACATACTTCATTTACCAGAGGCTCTTAACCAGGGGTATCCATGCCCCTTGGGGGTATAACTAAATAACTGGGGTATGGGAACCAAATAATGGGGATGTGTGAACCAAATAATGGGATGTGTGAACCAAATAATGGGGGCGTGGAACCAAATAACAGGGGATGTTGGAACCAAATAATGGGGGTGTGTGAACCAAATAATGGGGATGTGGAACCAAATAATGGGATGTGTGAACCAAATAATGGGGGTGAACCAAATAATGGGATGTCTTGAACCAAATAATGGGATGTGTGAACCAAATAATTGGGATGTGGATGTAACCAAATAATGGGGGTTGTGAACCAAATAAGGGGATGTGTGAAACCAAATAATGGGGGTGGTGAACCAAATAAGGGGATGTGTGAACCAAATAATGGGGGTGTGTGAACCAAATAATGTGGGAAAAAAGTGGTGAACCAAATAATGGGGGTGAACCAAATAATGGGGATGTGTGAACCCAAATAAGGGGATGTGTGAACCAAATAATGGGGGTGTGTGAACCAAATAATGGGGGTGAACAATGGGTGTGAACCAAAATAATGGGGGTGTGTGAACCAAATAATGGGAGTGTGTGAAAAAAAAAATAATGGGGGGGTGAACAAATAATGGGGGTGTGAACAAATAATGGGGGTGTGAACATAATGGGGTGGGAACAAATAATGGGGGTGTGTGAACCAAATAATGGGGGTGTGAACCAAATAATGGGGGTGTGAACCAAATAATGGGGGTGTGTGAACCAAATAATGGGGGGTGTGAACCAAATAATGGGGCGTGTGAACCAAATAATGGGGGTGTGTGAACCAAATAATGGGGGGGACCAATAGGGGGTGAACCAAATAATGGGGGGTGTGAACCAAATAATGGGGGCGTGTGAACCAAATAATGGGGGTGTGTGAACCAAATAATGGGGGGTGTGAACCAAATAATGGGGGTGTGAACCAAATAATGGGGGTGTGAACCAAATAATGGGGGGTGTGAACCAAATAATGGGGGTGTGTGAACCAAATAATGGGGGTGTGTGAACCAAATAATGGGGTGTGTGAACCAAATAATGGGGGTGTGTGAACCAAATAATGGATGGTGTGTGAACCAAATAATGGGGGTGTGTGAACCAAATAATGGGGGTGTGTGAACCAAATAATGGGGGTGTGTGAACCAAATAATGGGGTGTGTGAACCAAATAATGGGGTGTGTGAACCAAATAATGGGGGTGTGTGAACCAAATAATGGGGGTGTGAACCAAATAATGGGGGCGTGTGAACCAAATAATGGGGGTGTGTGAACCAAATAATGGGGTGTGTGAACCAAATAATGGGGTGTGTGAACCAAATAATGGGGGTGTGAACCAAATAATGGGGGTTGAACAAATAATGGGTGTGAACCAAATAATGGGGGGTGTGAACCAAATAATGGGGGGTGTGAACCAAATAATGGGGGGTGTGAACCAAATAATGGGGGTGTGAACCAAATAATGGGGGTGTGTGAACCAAATAATGGGGGTGTGTGAACCAAATAATGGGGGTGTGTGAACCAAATAATGGGGGTGTGAACCAAATAATGGGGGTGTGTGAACCAAATAATGGGGATGTGGAACCAAATAATGGGGGTGTGTGAACCAAATAATGGGGTGTGTGAACACAAATAATGGGGGGTGTGAACCAAATAATGGGGGTGTGAACCAAATAATGGGGATGTGTGAACCAAATAATGGGGTGTGTGAACCAAATAATGGGGGTGTGTGAACCAAATAATGGGGGTGTGAACCAAATAATGGGGGTGTGAACCAAATAATGGGGTGTGTGAACCAAATAATGGGGGTGTGAACCAAATAATGGGGGGTGTGAACCAAATAATGGGGTGTGTGAACCAAATAATGGGGGTGTGAACCAAATAATGGGGTGTGTGAACCAAATAATGGGGTGTGTGAACCAAATAATGGGGGTGTGAACCAAATAATGGGGATGTGTGAACCAAATAATAGGGGTGTGTGAACCAAATAATGGGGTGTGTGAACCAAATAATGGGGTGTTGAACCAAATAATGGGGGTGTGTGAACCAAATAATGGTGTGTGTGAACCAAATAATGGGGTGTGTGAACCAAATAATGGGGTGTGTGAAAACCCAAAAAATGGGGTGTGTGAACCAAATAATGGGGTGTGGTGAACCAAATAATGGGGGTGTGTGAACCAAATAATGGGGTGTGTGAACCAAATAATGGGGTGTGTGAACCAAATAATGGGGGTGTGTGAACCAAATAATGGGGGGTGTGAACCAAATAATGGGGGTGTGTGAACCAAATAATGGTGGTGGTGAACCAAATAATGGGGTGTGTGAACCAAATAATGGGGGTGTGTGAACCAAATAATGGGGTGTGTGAACCAAATAATGGGGGTGTGGAACCAAATAATGGGGTGTGTGTGAACCAAATAATGGGGGTGTGTGAACCAAATAATGGGGGTCGTGTGAACCAAATAATGGGGGGTGTGAACCAAATAATGGGGGTGTGTGAACCAAATAATGGGGGTGTGTGAACCAAATAATGGGGGTGTGTGAACCAAATAATGGGGGTGTGTGAACCAAATAATGGGGGTGTGTGAACCAAATAATGGGGGTGTGTGAGGGTGTGTGAACCAATAATGGGGTGTGTGTAACTCAAAATGGGGTTGAAAAAATAATGTGGTTGTGACATGGTGTGTACAATAAGGGTGTGTGATTGGGGTGTTGGTGTATGGGGTGTGTGGGGTGTTGTCGTTAAAAATGGTGGTGTGGTGATCATATGGTGGTTGGTGGTCGTATGGGGTGGTGTGTACATGTGGTGGGTGGTGGTGTGGGTGGTGTGGGTGTGATTGGGGTGTTGGAATAGTGGTCGTGTGGACATTGGTGGTGTGGTATGGTGGTGGTGTAATGGGGTGTGTGGTGGTGACTAGGGTGTGTGACTATGGTGATGGGTGTGATGGGGTGGTGTGATGGGTGGTGTGATGATGGTGATGTGAAATGATGGTGGTGATGGTAGTGAATGGTGGTGATGGTGTCAATATGGGGTGATGGTATGTGGTGATGGTGATAATATGGTGGGTGAGTGATAAGTGATGGTGGTGATGGTATATGGTGATGAAATATGGTGATGGTGAATGAATGGTGATGGTGTGATAGGTGGTGATGTGAAAGTGATGGTGGTGTGAGCAATGAATGGGGTGGTCATTATGGTGGGTGCATAATGGTGTGGTGGTGATGGTGGTGATGAACCAATAATTTCGGTGTGTGAACAATATGGATTATGTGAACCACTATGATGGTGTGATTGAACAAATTAAGGTCCTGTGGAACCAAGTAGTATGGGTGTATTCTATCCATCGTATGTGTTGAAAGCAAAAATGTAACCATAATCACTGTTGCATATTCGCTAAAGAGTGTAATCCACTCAATGGTGTTTGCATTTTACCACTTATGTTATTACCACATATTTATATTTCTGTTCTCCTAACTACTGTCAACCCTTGATGGAGGCTGTCAGTAGTATACCTAATTAATGGGCTTTCCATTCTTGGGACTCTGTCTAAATCCCCAACAGAGGTGTTCATTACTGTTCTCCCATGTCTGAAGCGTGTGTTAACCTACTATGCGGTGATTCCCTATATGGTGTTGATATCTCAGGAATATCGCAGGTCTTGAACCGTAACTTGTTTTCCATGCACCATATGTTTTCCATACTGATGTTCTCATCTCTAAAAATGGCATCAGATTCTATATAACCAGCTTTAACCAAATACCATGTGTCTTGTTGTATCCCACAGGTAATATTGGGAGGTAGTAGGTCAATATGGGGGGGTGGTGTGATACCTATGGGGTTAGGGTTGAAGCAGGTAGGGGGATGATTCAGGGGGGAGGGTGATGCTGCAGTATCCAGTGTTGGGAAATAATATATTTCCAAGAGAAAGGAAATTGTCAGAAATTTTCTCTGCTTCTCTTCCTCTTTCTCTCCAGCGATTCTACCAGCATCTGACCCCCACCAGGAAAGTGAGGAGGGGGGGTGAAAGAGTGACCGTTACATCCCCACTAGGGGGGGGAAAGGGAGTCTACCTACCTGGAGATAGGTAGACCTCGAGGGTATTCCGGGGATCAACGCCCCCGCGGCCCGGTCAATGACCAGGCCTCCTGGTGAATCAGGGCCTGATCAACCAGGCTGTTACTGCTGGCCGCACGTAGTCCAACGTACGAACCACAGCCCGGCTGATCCGGCACTGACTTCAGGTATCTGTCCAGCTCCCTCTTGAAGACAGCCAAGGGTCTATTGGCAATCCCCTTTATTGCTGGTGGGAAGCTGTTGAACAGTTTTGGGTACCGTTTCCCCTCTCCTTGTCAGAGCCTAAATGTTAAGTAAGTTAGGCACAGATGCGCTTACGTACGATTATATACCGCAAATCACCTAGGATAACCCCCAAAAAAGTCAGACTTATTTCTAAGGACCCTGGAGTATACTCCAGGTATATTTCCAGGGTCCTTGTTAAATATAACATTCCTATGGCATACGAGTCCTTAACGACTTGATTTAAAATGATCCAATCTCATCAATGAACGTCTGACGTGCCCGCATTCTTACGTACCTAAGTGTCCACATTTTTGCTATTTATGACAACCCGTGCCCAGTGCCCGCCTGGAGGGCATTCAGTATGAAGACAGGCAGAGGTCTTGAGTCTTCAAGTACCGAGAAAGTGTAAATTAGCTAGGATAACCCAAGCAAGTCAGACAAAATGACTTCTGTCGTGGTCAGAGCGTAATGTAAGGTTCAGGAGCACTGTTGTGAGGTGGCACCTAGGTACATTACGGTCATAATATAATAATAATAATAATAATAATAATAATAATAATAATAATAATAATAATCTTTATTTCTACGAATACATGACAACTTATACAGACCACAGCTGACATCAGTAACATACTATATAGGAAGCCCTTTGTTATGTAGAGCATTTCGGGCAACTTAGCTTAATTTTGTCCCCCCCAGGATGCGACCCACATCAATCGACTAGAACCCAGGTACCTACTTACTGACAGGTGAACAGGGACAGGAAGTGTCTTAAGGAAACACGTCCAGTGTTTCCACCCTTACAAGGGATCAAACCACGGTCACCGTGTGAGCTACCAACCGAGCTAATTAACGAACGTAGTAGAGAGTCCGGCACATTCGACCTAATAACTGTGCATCCCTGTAATTATAACTAAGCAACAATCATGTGAACTAGCGAAACCTCTTTTCTAACCCCCACCAAAGACACACCCAACCCCTTTCCTCGACTGGTCAGTTTGCAACCTAGTAGTTGCAATAATCTAGGTTAATCATGGTAGGATTCTAGCTAGGCCGTGGCATTCAATTCGGATTATAATGATTCTATACTTCATAATTTTTAAAGGGGTAGACCGGTAAGCCAGCGGAAGGCCTCGGTTAGATGACCAAAAACTCCAGCTGCTCGTCATCATATGACTGAGACCCGCGTCAAGAGACACTTGTCCTGTTTCCTGACAACCTTAACTACTTATAAGGATTCTCGTGATTATGGTATCAGTACCTGGAAGGCAACGCGGGGAGAGGCATCTCCGCCAAATCAGTGTACTAGGTATCAGCGCCTGGATGGACCAACAACTACGTGTCAACAAGGACACCACAGAAGGTGAGTACCTAGCATGCTTATTCTTAACAGTCAGGTCGCAGAGGTATTTCCACTTAACTACCAGGTATGGTATGCATGGTACCTGGTATGAATGTACAGAGAACTTTCACAGCACACTCTAGTATGATAAAGCACTTAAATTACTGGGAACGGTTGAAGTCCCTTGATTTGTATTCCCTGGAAAACAGGCGAGAAAGATACATGATAATATTCACTTGGAAAATCCTAGAGGGATTAATACCAAACTTGCACACGAAAATCACTCCCTACGAAAGCAAAAGACTGGGCAGGAGCTGCAACATTCCCCCACTGAGAAGCAGGGGCACCACGAGTACACAGAGAACACAATAAGTGTCAGGGGCCCAAGACTGTTCAACTGCCTCCCAGCATACATAAGGAGGATTACAAATAGACCCCTGTCTGCATGAAGGCGCTGGACAGGCACCTAAAGTCAGTACCTGATCAGCCGGGCTGTGGTTCGTACGTACGTACGTACGTACGTACGTACGTGTGTGTGTGTGTGTGTGTGTGTGTGTGTGTGTGTTACCATTTTGTCCTAGGCACATGTCGATTAGAAACTAGGCCTGTTGTATATGCGTGCGTGTGTGTGTGTGTATGTCAGTACTCGCCTATTTGTGGTTGCAGGGGTCGAGACATAGCTCCTGGCCCCGCCTCTTCACTGATCGCTACTAGGTCCTCTCTCTCCCTGCTCCACGAGCTTTATCAAACCTTGTCTTAAAACTATGTATGGTTCCTGCCTCCACTACGTCACTTGCCAGACTATTCCACTTCCTGACAACTCTATGACTAAAGAAATTTTTCTTAACATCTCTTTGACTCGTCTAAGTCTTAAACTTCCAATTTTGACCCTTTGTTTCTGTGTCCCATCTCTGGAACATTCTATCTCTGTCCACCTTGTCAATTCCTCGCAGTATTTTGTGTGTCGTTATCATGTCTCCCCTGACCCTCCTGTCCTCCAGTGTTTACCTGGAGTTTACCTGGAGAGAGTTTCGGGGGTCAACGCCCCCGCGGCCCGGTCTGTGACCAGGCCTCCTGGTGGATCAGCGCCTGATCAACCAGGCTGTTGCTGCTGGCTGCACGCAAACCAACGTACGAGCCACAGCCCGGCTGATCAGGAACTGACTTTAGGTGCTTGTCCAGTGCCAGCTTGAAGACTGCCAGGGGTCTGTTGGTAATCCCCCTTATGTGTGCTGGGAGGCAGTTGAACAGTCTCGGGCCCCTGACACTTATTGTATGGTCTCTTAACGTGCTAGTGACACCCCTGCTTTTCATTGGGGGGATGGTGCATCGTCTGCCAAGTCTTTTGCTTTCGTAGTGAGTGATTTTCGTGTGCAAGTTCGGTACTAGTCCCTCTAGGATTTTCCAGGTGTATATAATCATGTATCTCTCCCTCCTGCGTTCCAGGGAATACAGGTTTAGAAACCTCAAGCGCTCCCAGTAATTGAGGTGTTTTATCTCCGTTATGCGCGCCGTGAAAGTTCTCTGTACATTTTCTAGGTCGGCAATTTCACCTGCCTTGAAAGGTGCTGTTAGAGTGCAGCAATATTCCAGCCTAGATAGAACAAGTGACCTGAAGAGTGTCATCATGGGCTTGGCCTCCCTAGTTTTGAAGGTTCTCATTATCTATCCTGTCATTTTTCTAGCAGATGCGATTGATACAATGTTATGGTCCTTGAAGGTGAGATCCTCCGACATAATCACTCCCAGGTCTTTGACGTTGGGTGTTTCGCTCTATTTCGTGGCCAGAATTTGTTTTGTACTCTGATGAAGATTTAATTTCCTCATGTTTACCATATCTGAGTAATTGAAATTTCTCATCGTTGAACTTCATATTGTTTTCTGCAGCCCACTGAAAGATTTGGTTGATGTCCGCCTGGAGCCTTGCAGTGTCTGCAATGGAAGACACTGTCATGCAGATTCGGGTGTCATCTGCAAAGGAAGACACGGTGCTGTGGCTGACATCCTTGTCTATGTCGGATATGAGGATGAGGAACAAGATGGGAGCTAGTACTGTGCCTTGTGGAACAGAGCTTTTCACCGTAGCTGCCTCGGACTTTACTCTGTTGACGACTACTCTCTGTGTTCTGTTAGTGAGGAAATTATAGATCCATCGACCGACTTTTCCTGTTATTCCTTTAGCGCGCATTTTGTGCGCTATTACGCCATGGTCACACTTGTCGAAGGCTTTTGCAAAGTCTGTATATATTACATCTGCATTCTTTTTGTCTTCTAGTGTCGTCAGGTCCATTTCCCTTATTTCGTACGACATTCCCCTTAGCTCCGGAACTAGCCTTGTTGCAAATCTTTGCACTTTCCCTAATTTCTTGACATGCTTGACCAGGTGTGGCTTCCAAACTGGTGTCGCATACTCCAGTATGGGCCTGACGTACACGATGTACAGTCTTGAACGATTCCTTACTAAGATATTGGAATGCTCTTCTCAGGTTTGCCAGACGCCCATATGCTGCAGCAGTTATCTGGTTGATGTGCGCCTCAGGAGATGTGCTCGGTATCAAACTCACCCCAAGATCATTTTCCTTAAGTGGGGTTTGCAGTCTTTGGCCACCTAGCTCTTAATTAATATGCCGTTTTCTTTGCCCTTCCCCGATCTTCATAACTTTGCATTTGGTGGGGTTAAATTCGAGGAGCCAGTTGCTGGACCAAGTTTCCAGTCTGTCCAGGTCTCTTTGTAGTCCTGCCTGATCCTCATCTGATTTAATTCTCCTCATTAACTTCACATAATCTGCAAACAGGGACACGTACGTGTGTGTATGTGTGTGTGTGTGTGTGTGTGTGTGTGTGTGTGTGTGTGTGTGTGTGTGTGTGTGTGTGTGTGTGTGTGTGTGTATGTGTGTTTTGTTAGGAAGATCAGTAATAGCTCTGCTTGAGGTTGACGCTTTATCCTATCTCTCTCTCTGTCTCATTCTCTCCTCTCTCTGTTCTTTCCTTCCTCGTCCCCTTGATCCTCAATCAGCCCCCCTGCTCCTCCCTCCCTCAAGCCATGTACTTGCCTTACAAGGCTGACAACGCCAAGGTCACTGCCGAGATCCACACACTTAGTTGTAACACGCACACTAAATTCTCAAGTATGTGGCACCTCCCCACCACTGTTAAACAGTGCCAGGCACCTCCCCACCATACGGTGTCAGGCACCTCCCCACCACTATTAAACAGTGCCAGGCACCTCCCCACTATACAGTGGAAGGCGTCTCCCCACCATACAGTGTCAGGCACCTCCACACAAATTTGTATACACAGATTTTGTAAAAACCTTTGACATGTGTGATCATGGTGTAATAGCGCAAAAAGTAAGTGCTAAATGGATAACTGGCAAAGTGGGCAGATGGATCTTCAACTTTCTAACCAATTGAACACAAAAAATTCAACAGAGTTAAATCAGAAGCTGTCATAGCGAAGAGCTGTGTTCCAGGAGGTACAGTACTCGCTCCCATCCTGTTCCTCATTTCATATCACACAGAGATGTAAACCATAGTACCGTATCATCCTTTGCAGAGGATACTAGGATCTGCACGAGACTGTCATCCACTGAGGACACGGTAAATCTCCAAGAAGATATAAACCAAGTTTTCCAATGGTCAACAGAGAACAATATGAGGTTCATGAAGACAAATTCCAATTACTCCGTTATGGAAAACTGGAGGAAATAATAACTAGGACTGAGTATACTACAAACTCTAACCATACAATAGAGTGGAAAAGTAATGTGAAGGACCTGGGTGTGGTAATGTCTGTAGACCTCACCTTCAGGGACCACAACAATGCCACTATCAGATCTGCGAGGAAACTGATAGGATGGATAATGAGAACATTCAAGACAAGAGATGCAAGCCAATGATGATCCTTTTTAAATCACTTGTTCTCTCTAGGCTGGAATACTGTTGTACATTAAGAGCGAGGTCAAACACGCTCTTTGGCGAACGGAGAACAGATCTTGAGAAGCTCAATGCTTCCAGTGAAAGGTTTATTGCGACGTTTTGCTCATGACTGCACTTTTATCATGGATAGAAAAGCGTGACGATACACCGACTTGTAAGAAGAACAAGCATCCTATGTAAGTTAAGACACATGTGCAACATCTGGATATTTTTATTTTAAACGTTTCGCCATCCAGTGGCTTTATTAATACAGATTCTAGGACATAATTGATGAAGCCACTGGATGGCGAAATGTCTACAATAAAGATACCCAGATGTTGCACATGTGTCTTAACTTTCATATTGTCGGTATTTTATACCTTTCTTGCACAAGCATCCTATGGCCAGGCTCAGGGGCTGGTCAAACTATATCCAAATTTAGACGCTGGTGTGCGAGCAAATTGGGACACACGGGAAATATCTAAATCGTGTCCATAAGAACATAAGAAAGGAGGAACACTTCAGCAGGCCTACTGGACCATACTAAGCAGGTCCTTCTTAACCCAAACCCACTAACAAGAATATTTGTCTATGCCATTTTCAATGTTATCCAAGGAATAAGGCTTTGATAACCCAATTATGATGAATGGTTTGAAAAACCGACAAGTTGAAGATTGAGACATCGACTCCAGGCTGAGGGACTGATTACCTCATACTCCTCCTCTCCTTACGCCTTCCTCTTTGTATTGGACTGATGAAGCCACTGTGTGGCGAAACGTTTCCTGAATAAAGATTCCCATATGCTGCTTAAGTGTCTCAACCATAACCCAATTAACTCTAGTACAAGTCCCATGCAAATCCAACCCTTCTCACTCGTGTATTATAAGTGATAGGACCTGCCATTGTGGATTTTAGGTTTCTCGCTCGAGAGTGGGTGTTTAATAGTTGCTGCTTCCATAATCCTCCGCTTGATGTCGTCCTTCATGAACAGCTGTAGTGCTGCTGCATAGTTAGTAATGTGGGAGTGTAGACTGCGGTGAACGATGCATGCGTTGTGGGAAACCGGTATAAAACACCAGTTGAAGATTAAGACACATGTGCAACAGTTGGGTATCTTTATTGATGAAATGTTTCGCCTACATAATAGGCTACTTCAGTCAAATACAAAGGCAGCGGTAGAAATGAAATTAAGATGTCATCAGTTCATCAGCCTTGGAGAAAAGTTTCTGAAATGGTCAGTCCCTCAGCTTGGAGAAGTTCTTCTCCATGGAGCTCAACTCTTCTCCAAGGTTGATGGACTGATTACCTCATCTTTATTTCATTTTTACTGCCCCCTTGTATTTGACTGAAGAAGCCTACTGTGTAGGCGAAACGTTTCATCAATAAATATACCCAACTGCTGCACATGTGTCTTAATGCATGTATCGCTGACATCGACCATCCTGAAACTATATTTGAGGCTTTGTAGGCGAGTCAGAGTCACGCCCTCTCTCACTGATGCAAATCTTGCTACATCCCCAGCACAAAATGCTGTAAATCCCTACAGTAGTGGTGTTCTCAGATCTGTGTGAGGGATAGTGAGTGTTTCGACCGTTTTGCTGGGGGAAAAATGGTTTCTTTTTTTTCCCATCACGACTGTGTCATCAGTGTTTCTAATGAATAATTCGTAGATGATGATCACAATCACATAGAAGACAGGTTTATCTACTCCGGAAAAGGAAAACTTTACTTGTGTACATTACTTCCAGGGAAATTGTCAACACTGGTCATCGTTATGTTCTCCCTACAGGGCAGGTTGTCTCCACAATTATCCCCTTCATCAATAAAGCCAACCTGGGCATCGTGACAAGAAAAAACACAGACTTTACAAGACCTCAGAGTACCACTACCAAAGAGGTTCACAGCATTCCGTGTGGAGGATGTAATGATGTTTACACTGGTGAAACACCTGACCTTCAGACTCGCCTGTAAGAACACACATTCTCAAATAATGGCCGATATTAGCAACTGTATAAATCTTAGTAACTTATACCGACTAAAGGGTTAAAAGACAGTCAGTCAAGTAAATATCTTGAAAACCTCACTCGCACTTTCGTCAAGTCACTAGCCGTCTCTCACACCTTACTTTTAAGCATGAATATACTGTTATTCCTGGCCTTTATATGTTAAAAACCTTCAAGGTCCCAGGCCAGAAATGTTTTTTAATAAATATACTTGTCCTAGTGTTCACGTATCTTTTTACACCAATATCAGCAACACAAGTGTGGTTCACCACGACGTTCACTCCCACACCATGAACTACGGAGCAGCATCATAGTAGTGTCGAGAGTACAAAACCATTCGCAAGTTTCTGAAAGCAGCTATTATGTGACACCATCGTGCAAAAGATGAGAATATACACATTGGCAAGTCTCATCACTCGTACTGTACACAGTTTATATAATAATGTTTTCTCTCGAACTGACCCGCTTCTCTGTACACTAACACCGAAATATGGATAATGTTAGCTGCTCTCTCCTAGTTGTTACTTCGTGACTTTTCTAGAACCTGGTCTGAAGGCACTCATTAGTCTTACAAGATAGATAAGGTTTCGTTCGGAATTTTAACCCAGCAGGGTTAGCCACCCAGGATAACAAAAGATTGGGGTCTTCAATCTTGTCCCCCAGGATGCGACCCACACCAGTTGACACACCCAGGTACCTACTTGCTGCTAGGTGAACAGAACAACAGGTGTAAGGAAACGCGTCTAAATGTTTCTACCCCGCAGGGAATCGAACCCGGGCCCTCCGTGTGTGAAGCGAGAGCTTTGCCACAAAGCAGTCTCTCTATATATATACACTTTATAAAGTTCAGCCATTGGCAAAACATCGTCATAAAGTTTTTCCTCACGGAAAGTTAGCCACACTGTTTGGCTGTCTTGGTCCACTGTGGTTAATAACCATCAGAATATCTAAGTATTATACCCTATAATACAACACCCGGCCATCACAACTCATCCTCCCTCACGTCTTAACACATCCTTCACTTTACTTCATCCACAAAAAACTTCCAGAAAACGTCGAAAACCCAACGCTGCCTTTGCTGGTAAACGAAGCATTTTGCATATTCTGTAAAGTGTTTATGAACGCAAGTTTCTTAAAAGGATGAATGGTTGATTTATTTAGTCCCAAGCTTATCGCTCTACACGAGGGACATTAAGGCCTTGTGGGATGTCGTGAAGAACCTGTCTAGTTGTTGCAGTGTTCTCTTTCTTATGAGTCGTGTGTCGTCGCGCGTCAGGTGTGGCTTTGTTGTGGGATGTGATGGTGAGGTGTGGTCTAGACCCTTTATATGCCTTCCTTTGATGTATTACTTTTATTGTTCCTTGATAATGTGAGTAGTCACGAAAGCGCTTGGAATTTCACTATTCTTTCACAGTGGTTTTGCCATTATATATATATATATTATTATTATTATATATATATAATTATATAATATATTAATTTTATATTATTAATGTTTTTATATATATATATATATATATATATATATATATATATATATATATATATATATATATATATATATATAAATTTATTTTAGCACGCTGGCCGTCTCCCAGTGAGGTAGGGTGATCCAAAAAAAAACACTTTCACCATTATTCACACTATTACTGTCTTGCCAGAGGTTCGCAGATACGACAGTTTAGAAGTCACTGATTAGCAAATACCCCAAACCCCTCCTTTAGAGTGCAGGCACTTTACTTTGCACCTTTGCTAAGCGGTTTTCTGAATTTCTTCACAAATTATCCTGCTCACACTCCAACAGTTCGTCAAGTTCCAATATATATATAACATTGCTGGTCTCAGTGCATACACATCGGAAAATGAACAAGATGAGACAGACGGGTTGCCAAAGCGTCATGCAGTATGCTAATACACTATTCCGAAAGTGTTTGAACAATTAAACTGTCGAAGAATAGTGGAACAGAAGGCAGCAGGTGTAGCCTCATCGGAACTCTGCAGGAAATGTGTTATGAGGTACCAGGGGAGGTAAGGGAGCGAAGTAGGAGACGGTAGCAAGGGTAAAGTAGCGTAGAGGTGGGGGATGTAGCAAGGGTGAAGATGAAGGTGACGTTGGAGGTACAGTCAAGAGGGAAGAAACTCTCTGTAGATGGTACTGGACGTGAAGGCAACTGTACTCCTGTTATCTCTTTTGGGTCCTAGTTCCTAGGACTTGTGTGTCTATATGCTCTTGCGCTATCCTCTACATGATGGATATGGAGTCGACCAACTAGCCACTCTGGTGGCAAAATCTTAAAATGTAATCTAGAGAGAGAGAGAGAGAGGCGGGAGGGGGGGGCTATAGAAAAGCATCATGTTGCCCAAAGTTAATACAAGCTAGTTAATGTATACATGAAAACAAGATTAAACAAAGTAAGGGAATAAATATAAAGGAATAAGTATGACGTTACCATAATTTAGAATGGTCATTTGACTTGTGGACACACACACACACACACACACACACACACACACACACACACACACACACACTATCAACTAATTATTTTACCATCCATAACGTATATATCTATTAAGGAAAAGGTTACTTAGGATCCTGTACATCTGTATTTACCACAACAACAACACACGCAATGACAGAGGGAAGGTTGTCCTTAGCCTCTGGATATACAAGGATAGGAAAGCTTGTACCCCACACACCTAACATTACCAGGAAGAGAGTAGACCTTTTTGTGCCTGTAGACAGGAAAAATACAAGTCTTAGACTTATACTGTCACTCTAGTTGCCTGTCTCCAATGAGGGTCAACTGAGCTCAGCAGCTGCTGCTCTGTGAATTAGTTTCTGTCTCGTCTCCTGCTGTCTGGTTTATACACAAGATACCTGAAGCCACCACTTTAATAAACAACGTGGAAGTCAGCATTTTATGCTCAGTTATTTTTATGGTGTCGTAACAGTAAGTGGATGTATCACTTACCCGAGGCTAAGTGGAAAACCTAACATCTTATTTGTCATTATGTGGGTTACTGGTTGTACCACCGGTAGATACACTGGTGTGAGTTACTGGTTGTACCACCGGTACATACACTGGTGTGAGTTACTGGTTGTACCACCGGTACATACACTGGTGTGAGTTACTGGTTGTACCACCAGTACATACACTGGTGTGAGTTACTGTTGTACCACCGGTAATACACTGGTGTGAGTTACTGGTTGTACCACCGGTACATACACTGGTGTGAGTTACTGGTTGTACCACCGTACATACACTGGTGTGAGTTTACTGGTTGTACCACCGTACATACACTGGTGTGAGTTACTGGTTGTACCACCAGTACATACACTGGTGTGAGTTACTGGTTGTACCACCGGTACATACACTGGTGTGAATTACTTGTTGTACCACCGGTACATACACTGGTGTGAGTTACTGTTGTACCACCGGTACATACACTGGTGAGTTACTGGTTGACCACGGTACATACACTGGTGTTACTGGTTGTACCACCGGTACATACACTGGTGTGAGTTACTGGTTGTACCACCGGTACATACACTGGTGTGAGTTACTGGTTGTACCACCGGTACATACACTGGTGTGAGTTACTGGTTGTACCACCGGTACATACACTGGTGTGAGTTACTGGTTGTACCACCGTACATACACTGGTGTGAGTTACTGGTTGTACCACCGGTACATACACTGGTGTGAGTTACTGGTTGTACCACGGTACATATACTGGTGTTAGTTACTGGTTGCACCACTGGTACATACACTGGTGTGAGTTACTGGTTGTACCACCGGTACATACACTGGTGTTAGTTACTGGTTGCACCACTGGTACATACACTGGTGTGAGTTACTGGTTGTACCACCGGTACATATACTGGTAAGATAAGATTTCGTTCGGATTTTTAACCCCGGAGGGTTAGCCACCCAGGATAACCCAAGAAAGTCAGTGCGTCATCGAGGACTGTCTAACTTATTTCCATTGGGGTCATCAATCTTGTCCCCCGGGATGCCACATACACCAGTCGACTAACACCCAAGTACCTATTTGCTGCTAGGTGAACAGGACAACAGGAGTAAGGAAACGTATCGAAATGTTTCCACCCGCCGGGAATCGAACCCGGGATCTCCGTGTGTGAAGCGGGAGCTTTAGCCACCAGGCCACCGGGCCTGTTACTGGTTGCACCACCAGTACATACACTGGTGTGAGTTACTGGTTGCACCACCAGTACATATACTGGTGTGAGTTACTGGTTGCACCACCAGTACATATACTGGTGTGAGTTACTGGTTGCACCACCAGTACATATACTGGTGTGAGTTACTGGTTGCACCACCAGTACATACACTGGTGTGAGTTACTGCTTGCACCACCAGTACATACACTGGTTTGAGTTACTGGTTGCACCACCAGTACATACACTGGTGTGAGTTACTGGTTGCACCACCAGTACATACACTGGTGTGAGTTACTGGTTGCACCACCAGTACATACACTGGTGTGAGTTACTGGTTGCACCACCAGTACATACACTGATGTGAGTTACTGGTTGCACCACCAGTACATATACTGGTGTGAGTTATTGGTTGCACCACCAGTACATACACTGGTGTGAGTTACTGGTTGCACCACCAGTACATACACTGGTGTGAGTTACTGGTTGCACCACCAGTAAAATACACTGGTGTGAGTTACTGGTTTTGCACCACCAGTACATATACTGGTGTGAGTTACTGGTTGCACCACCAGTACATACACTGGTGTGAGTTGCTAGTTCCAGTTACCACATTAATCATACAAGAGATTCAACATCACAACTCTCTCAAAATCCACATAAGCATCAAGTTGTACAACCCATTATCACACGACCTTAGTCCACACAGGAGGGAAGTGTGTGTATTCCAGAGATTAAGTCTTGAAATGAACTAGCAGTTAGAGCAAAGTCCATTCTATGATACAGTTGTGTATTTGAGGAACTGGAAGAAGGAAGGGGGGGCAAAACGTGTTCTAGCTGGACAAGTTTTGCTCCCTTCCTGTAGCGTGTGTTTACTTGTGTATTGTGGATACTCTGAATGAAAGCTCAGAGTGACGGTCCATCCTCCCAAAGTTTACGTTCCAAAAATGCCATCACCGAAAGAACTTACATACAACACTGGACATGTGAACCAGAATCTAAGCCGACACACAACAATGTGCAGATGATCAGAGTTCAGGAAATGACAGTATAAGAAACTTGTTCTCCTGTATGGTTGTGTTAATGGATCTGAGAGCTTAGATCTCGTGCCTTCAGACTGACAGGTATGACTGACTTCAAGAGTCAGTGTGTGGTGGGGAGAGGATCGCATCTGGCAGCAAGAGACTGCACACAATTCATAACTAGTTAATTAGTGTGACTATTTATTGGTCCAAGTCGGTCCGAAACGTAGTCATAAAGTTTCTCCCACGAGTTTTTTTTTTGTATATATATAGGCAATTGTTAAACCAATAGTCTGTAAAGGGATGATGTAGACTAAGGTGCAAGATGTGGGTATCCTTATTCCGAAGACGTTTCGCCAACCAGTTGCTTTAACTAATTTTTCAGTTGTTGCACACGTGTCTAATTCATCATTGTAGTGTTGTATTATACATCATTATGAAAAAAAAAACAGTTAGCAAGTTAAATATAGCTTAGCTGGGAAGTTCCCACCAGGCTTCACCTGTGATTACCACAGTTAGTAAAGATATACAATCTTGTTTTAATTATCATACTTAACATATACAAGCTTATCTAAACAGATTTAGTTGAATTCTGGATTACTGCAATACCTCAGTAGAGGAATTAAAAAAAACTGAAACAGTCCAAAGAACCAAAGAGCAGTACAGGCATGACATCGGGAACTGCCAAATCAGCCACAAACGACTATGGGAAACTAAAGAGAGGAACCATAACCTCTCCAGAGAAAAGGGTTTTTTAGTGCCAAGAAGGAAAAAAGACTGGCAAGAAATGACAGAAATCTTACACCAACTGACAACACTTCTGGGGTAGAAGCACAGTCAATGGCCTCCACTCTAGAACAACAGATATTAGAGCCAGGAAATAAAACCTCCCCTAAATTCCATCAATATAACGACATTTGTCTTTGCAAACATACAGGGTCCAAAGCCGTCAACAAGTAACAAAATTCCTTACATCAAGGGACTGCTCACGGAGTCAAATACAATGTTTGCAGCATTCACAGAGACCCACATAAAGGATCATTTTGACAACGAAATGTGGATCCCAAGTTATAACCTATTCTGATGCGACAGACTAAACAGGCAACAAGGGGGGTTTGGCCTGTACGTCACAGAGTCGCTCATTTGCTCAGATCTACGTGAAAACAAAAATGTTGTCATTGTGGTTGTATACAAGCCTCCGGATGCAATTCCAGGAACAGTTTTTGAAAATTGACCACTGTCTGGAAAATCTTCCAACTCCTGCCCCAAACATCTTGCTACTGGGAGATTTCAACTTGAGACACCTAAAATGGAGGAGTATAGCAAATTATATTTAGTAGAGATCATCCCAGGAGGCAGCTCAGATGAAAATTCACACACACACACACACACACACACACACACACACACTCACACACACACCACACACACACACACAACACACACACACGAGCTATTAAAATATTTCTGCACCAAATTATACTAATAACCAGCAATATTCAGAGCCTACAAGACAGAAAATACACGACTTGGACCTCATCTTCACTAACAACGACGATCTGATACGTAATATAACTATCAAAGACAATACACTCAGATCACAACATAATAGAGGTACAGACATGTATGCACAGGGCTTCTGACCAGCAAAATGTGAACAGTCATGAGGGTGACTTCACAAAACTCAACTTTAATAACAAAAACATACAATGGGAACAAGTCAACCATGTCCTAAATGAAACAAACTGGAAGATATCCTAAACATGGATCCGAACCTTTGCCTAGAAAAAAAAAACTGTGGTTCTTGAGATCTGCTCAAGGCACATTCCATGAGAGGAAAAGAAAAGATGTAAACTAGAAAGAGGATCGCTCCTATACAGACGAAGGTGAAGAGTCACAGAGCTGCTGAGTGGGGCCAATATATCTGAAATATGAAGGAAGGCACTGGTCAATAAAATTGCAAATATCGAACTTAAGCTGAAGGAATCTTACACAAGACAAGAATCGCAGGAAGAACTAAATGCCATAAAGGAAAATTGAAAAAAAATACTTCTCTTATGCCAAATCTAAGGAAAAAGCATCCAGTATTGGGCCCCTGCTTAGGCAGGATCGGACATACACGGATGACAGCCAAGAAATGAGCGAGATACTGAAGTCCCAATACGATTCTGTGTTCAGTGAGCCACTACCCAGACTAAGGGTTGACAATCCAAATGAATTCTTTATGAACGAGACCCAAAATTTGGTTATCCCAAAAATCTTGGATATTATCCTAAAACTACAAGACTCTGAAAAGGCAATAAATGACATGCCCATGCACACTGCCCCAGTCCCAGACTCATGGAACTCAGGGTTCATCAAGAACTGCAAGAAGCCCCTGTCAAGTGCCTTCAGCATTCTACGGAGAGAGAGCATGGAAACAGGGGTCATCCCACACTCACTAATAACAGACATAGCCCCACTCTACAAAGGTGGCAGTAAAGCAATTGCAAAGAACTACAGACCGATAACACTAACATCCCATATCATAAAAATCTTTGAAAGGGTTCCAAGAAGTAAGATCGCCAACCACCTAGATATCCATCAGTTACACAACCCAGGGCAACACGGGTATAGAGCAGGTCGCTCCTGCCTGTCCCAGCTACTGGACCACTATGACAAGGTCCTGGATACTACAGAGGATAAACAAAATACAAATGTAGTATACACAGACTTTGCAAAAGCTTTTGACAAGTGTGACCATGGTGTAATAGCACACAAAATGCATGATAAAGGATAACAGGAAAAGTTTGTAGATGGATCTATAACTTCCTGACAAACAGAACACAAAGAGCAATAGTAAACGGTGAAAGGCTCTGTTCCACAAGAGAGAGTACTCGATCCCATTCTATTCCTCATCATCATATCTGACACAGAGATGTAAGCCATAGCTCCGTGTCTTCCTTTGTGGATGACACCCGGATTGCCATGGCAGTGACCTCCATCGAAGACACCGCAAGACTCCAAGCGGACATCAACCAAATCTTCAAATGGGCCACTCCAAACAATATGAAGTTCAATGAGGAGAAATTTCAACTACTCAGATATGGAAAACTTGAGGAAATTAAAACTGTATAAGGTATACGACAAATTCTAACCATACAATAGATAGAGCGAAAAAGTAATGTGAAAGACTTGGGAGTGATAATGTCAGAGGCTCTCACCTTCAAAGACCACAACAATGTATCTACCACATCTGTTGGGAAAATGATAGGATGGAAAATGAAAAGCCTTCAAAGCTAGGAATGCCAAGCCCATGATGATTCTCTTCAAATCGCTTGTTCTCTCTAGGCTGGAATACTGCTGTACACTAACTGCCCCCTTCAAGGCAGGCGAAATTGCTGACCTGGAGAGTACAAAGAACTATCACGGCCACACAAGTACGGTAAGGCGTCTAAATTACTGGGAACAATTGAAGTCCCTTGATACATGATAATATACACTTGAAAATCCTAAAGGGATTAGTACCACACTTGCACACGAAAATCACTCCCTATGAAAGCACAAGTCTCGGCCGGAGATGCAACATTCCCCCAATGAAAAGCAGGGGCGCCATGAGAACACAAAGACAACACAATAAGTGTCTCGGGCCCAAGACTGTTCAACTGCCTTCCAGCATACATAAGGGGGATTAATTATCAATAGACGCATGGTTGTCTTCAAGAAGGCACTTGACAGGCACCTGAAGTCAGTACCTGACCAGCCGGGCTGTGGCTCATACGTCAGTTCGTGTGCGGCCAGCAGTAACAGCCTGGTTGATCAGACCCTGATCCACCACGAGGCCTGGTCTCAGACCTAGCAGCAGGGGCGTTGATCCCCGAAACCCTCTCCAAGTATACTCCGGGTATGGGCTCCAGGAAGTTGAAGGGGAAATTATGAAGCAAGAAGACAGGGGGAGAAAAAAGCAATTGAAATCATGAAAGCAATAGGAAAGGACGACACGACCCAGTTGACAAATTTTCTGAGAATAGGAAGGTTTGCAAGGGAAAAAAAAACAGCCAGTCAAAGTGATCATGGCAGAATCGGCTCGAAACAGGATCCTGCAGGAGAAAGCATGACTATGGGACATACCTATGCACCAGAGGGTGTACCTCTACTGTGACAAAACACAAGAAGAAAGGCAGAAACTGAAAGAGAGGGTACGAAGATGCAAGGAGGAAAGAGAGGCAAAGAGGGAGATAAAAAGGGGAACCCAGACTCAGGAGGAAGAGTAAATACAACATCCCTCTCAACCACCTACAGGAGGACCCCCAACCATGACAACCCTAATGCAATCAAACAATCTAACCCAAAACCCACACACCATACCCACTGCCACCTCCCTCCCCGGGTCATCACAAACTCCACCCCCACAGCAACCTCGTATAGTTCCTCACCAGGTCTCCTGCTCCCCCAACCCCAACGTTCTCCCCAGATCACAGATTTAGAAAAGAAGTTGAAGGTTTGGCATATAAATGCAGATGGAATAATAAATATATGTGAGGAGTGACATGAAAGAATCAAGAAGACGTCCCCAGACAAAATAGAACTCACAGAAATGAAACTCTCCAGGATAACAAATGCAATCTTCGCACCTGGATATCAGATCTTCAGGAAAGATAGAGGAAGCAGAGGGGGAGGCGGAGGAGTTGCACTACTCATTAAAAACCGACGAAGATTTGAGGAAATGGAAGGAATGCACGAAATGGTCGAAAGGAACAGCACAGCAGGTACAATTCAGTCTGCAGGACGTAATGTAGTCATTGCAGTGATGTACAACCTGCCACAGAACCGCAGGAGGCCAAAAGAAGAATATGAAGAGAGCAACAGAGCAATGGTGGACACACTAGCTAAGGTGGCCAGAAGAGCTCACACGGGTAGAGCAAAGTTACTAGTTATGGGCGATTTTCATCACAAGAAGATTGATTGGAATAATATGGAGCCACACGGGGGTCCCAAAACATGGAGAGCCAAGATGATGGATGTGGTACTGGACAACATCATGCATCAACATGTTAGGGACACTACCAGAGAGGCGAGGATGGACCAGCAAGACTGGACCTCATATTCACCCTGAGTAGCTCGGACATCGAGGACATCACATATCAAAGGCCCCTCGGAGCTAGTGATCATGTGGTCCTGAGCTTTGAATACATAGAGTTACAAATGGATAGGGTAACAGGATCAGGATGGGAAAAGCCAAACTACAAAAGGGGGGGACTACACAGGCATGAGTAACTTCCTGCAAGAGATTCAGTGGGAAAGAGAATTGGTAGGGAAATCAGTATATGAAATGGACTACGTGACAACAAAATGCAAGGAGGCAGAGGAGAGGTTTGTTCCCAAGGGTAACAGAAATAATGGGAAGACCAGAACGAGCCCTTGGTTTACCCAAAGGTGTGGAGAGGCAAAAACTAAGTGCTCTAGAGAATGGAAAAAGTACAACAGACAAAGGACCCAGGAAAATAGAGAGATTAGTCGAAGAGCCCAAAACGAGTATGCACAGTTAAGGGAAGAAGTCCAGCGACAGTACGAAAATGACAAAGCATCGAAAGTCTTGTCTGACCCGAAGCTGTTGTATAGTCACACGAGGAGGAAGACAACAGTCAAGGACCAGGTATTCAGTCTCAGGTAAGTGACAAGGTGTCATAGTGGGCGCCTGTGACGAACGGTGTAAAGTCATGAAGATCGGGGAAGGGCAAAGAAGACCGCAGAGTATAGGCTAGGTGGCCAAAGACTGCAAAACCTCATACAAGGAAAAAGATCTTGGGGTGAGTATAATACTGAGCACATCTCCTGAGGCACACATCAACCAGATAACTGCTGCAGCATATGGGCGCCTGGCAAACCTGAGAATGGCGTTCCGATACCTCAAGACTCTGTAAACCGTGTACGTCAGGCCCATACTGGAGTATGCAACACCAGTTTGGAACCCACACCTGGTTAAGTACGTCAAGAAATTAGAGAAAGTGCAAAGGTTAACAACAAGACTAGTTCCAGAGCTAAGAGGAATGCCCAACGGAGAAAGGTTAAAAGAAATGGGCAAGACGACACTGGAGGACAGGAGAGTTACGGGAGACATGATAACGACATACAAAATACTGCGAGGAATTGACAAGGTGGACAAGGGGCAACAATTGGAAGTTGAAGACTCAGATGAGTCGAAGGGATGTTAGGAAGTATTTCTTTAGTTATAGAGTTGTCAAAGTGGAATAGTCTGACAAGTGACGTAGTGGAGGCAGGAACATACATAGTTTTAAGACGAGGTATGATAAAGCTCATGGACCAGGGGGAGAGAGGACCTAGTAGCGATCAGTGAAGAGGCGGGGTCAGGAGCTATGAATCGACCCCTGCAACCACAAATAGGCGATTACCACACACACACACACACACACACACACACACACACACACACACACACACAACACCACACACACACACACACACACACACACACACACACACACACACAGGTCAGGAGCTGTAATCGATCCCTGCAACCACATACATGTGAATAAACATCAACTCACTCGGCCAACAAATACGTGCTAACATTCGCCCATACTCTCCACCAACGCTACCCAATCCTCCAAAACCCCTTCTCCAATACCTCTCCCTCCAACACTCGTCCAACACCCCTCCCTCCAACACTCGTCCAACACCCCTCCCTCCAACACTCGTCCAACACCCTCCCTCCAACACGTCCAACACCCCTCCCTCCAACACTCGTCCAACACCTCTCCCTCCAACACTCGTCCAACACCCCTCCCTCAACACTCGCCAACCCTCCTCCACACTCGTCCAACACCCCTCCCTCCAACACTCGTCCACCCCCTAACACTCGCCACCCTCCCGCCAACACTCCCACGCAACGTTATCTAATTATAAATCAATTACATTTTTTTAGGCTAAGTATTTAGCGAAGATTATGTTTCAACTCCACCCACTGAACCCCGCCCTCACCCACTGTCCTACCACCCCCACCCACTGCCCCCAACCACCACCCACTGCCCCACCATCCCCACCCACTGTCCCACCACCCCTACCTTGTCAATTTCTTCCTTATCTCTCCTGTCCTCCAGCGTCGTCAGGTCGATTTCCCTTAACCTCTCATCGTAGGACATACCTCTTAGCTCTGGGACTAGTCTTGTTGCAAACCTTTGCACTTCTCTGCCTGAAGTGCTTGACCAGGTGTGGGTTCCAAACTGGTGCTGCATACTCCAACATGGGCCTGACGTACCCGGTGTACAGTCTTCAACGATTCCATGCTAAGGTGTCGAAAGATATTCTCAGATTTGCCAGGCGCCCATATGCTGCAGCAGTTATTTGGTTGATGTGTGCCTCAGTGTCGTAGGGGTTCTTAAAAGGAGATATCGAGGGTTGAAGGTACACACACTGGTTGGATGGTAACGATATATTGTACAGACTGTGATGATGGGAGATGGAGCCCAGCCTCTGCCTTGTCCTAGCCTATGTCAAACGCCGACTGAGGCCGCGGTAGCTCGCCTCACACTCAAGCTGCATCCCGTGATGTCATACAGTCACAGGCCTAAGGGGTCTTCTATATAAAGCACATGGATGATACTATATGCTATGCTATACAACACAGATATCAGCAACTATGCTGACATCAGTTGTGCTCGGTATTATACTCCAAGATCCTTTTTTTTTTTCTTGAGTGAGGTTTGCAGTCTTTTGTCCCCCCCTAACCTCAGGTCTATCTGAGGTTTTCTTTGACCGTCCCCAGTTTTCATGACTTTGCACTTGGTGGGGTTAAATTCCATGGGCCAATTACTGGACCAGGCTTGCAGTCTATCCAGTTCTACCTTATCCTTATCTACTTGTATTCTCCTCGTTAGTTTCAAGTCGTCTGCAAACAGGGACACCTCTGAATTTATCCTTTCCATCATGTCATTCACATATACTCTGACATCTCGTCACGTACCATGACTCGTAGTTGCCGTCCTGTCAGGTATTCTCTGATCCACTGCAGTGCCTTCCCTGTTATGCCAGCCTGCTCTTCTAGCTTTTGCACTAATCTCTTGTGCGGAACTGTCGAAAGCCTTCTTACAATCCAAGAAAATGCAAGCTCCCCACCCGTCTCTCCTGCCTTCCATCACCTTGTCGTAAAACTCCAGTTTTGTGATACAGGATTTTCCCTCCCTGAAACCGTGTTGGTTATCGTGTTTAAGTTCATTCCTTTAAAGCGTTCAATCAGTCTTTTCTTGATAATCTACTCCATGACTTTGCATACACGTTAGTGACATTGGTCTGTACTTTAACGCTAGCTATTTCTCTCCTGTCTTAAAGACTGGGATTACATTTGCTGTCTTCCACACCTCAGGTAGTTGCCCTGTGTTGAAGATTGTTGTTAGTGGCGAACACAGCTCCTCTGCTCCTCTCTCAAGACCGATCCCATCGTCTTTGAGGTTCTAGCTCACTTAACAGCCTCTTCACCTCCTCGGTTGTGTGTAGTGTCCAGCACTTGTTGGTGTACTCTACCAATCTGGTCTACTTCTTTGTCGTTTCTTGTGGTCTCCCCTTTCTTCCGCCTGATTACCGGTCCTTAACAGTTTTCCTTATGTGGCTGTACAACAGCTTTGGGTCAGATTTGGCTTTCGATGCTATGTCATTCTCGTACTGCCACTGAGCCTCCCTCATCTGTGCACATTCGTTTCTGGCTCTTCGACTTATCTCCTGATTTTCCCGAGTCATTTGTCTTCTATACTTCTTAAATTCTCTAACGCGCTTAGTTTTGGCTTCTCTAAAACTTTGGGTGAACCAAGGGCTTGTTCTGACCTTCCCACTGATTCTGTTGCCCTTAGGTACGAAACTCTTTGCATTTTGCGTGTGTGTGTGTGTGTGTGTGTGTGTGTGTGTGTTGTGTGTGTGTGTGTGTTGCACAATGAGCCTCAACTCTCCTTAATGCAGATCAACATGCAAGTGCTTGAGCACCTCTGTAAATGCACAAACATTACAAATCTAACATACCCTCATTACTAACACGTATCTCTTCACAAATAAAACAATCTTTAAGTACGTTTGCGTTACCATTCCAGCTGTTAAAAACGATAGTTCTAGATTCCAACAGATTCCAACAGATATCAAGAACTGTTTTGGGTTTGTACATCCTAGACTGGTCGAAACAATCATCACCCTTATCATATAACTGCCTGGTTCTTTAGAAAAGAACAGTATACAGTTGTGGAGAGAACAAGAACAGACGCAGTGTGTGTTGATCCTGTTCTATATGACAGTTACACTGCAGGAACAACTGGAGTGTGCGTCTACACTGTGTGATTGTTATAATGTGGGAACACCCACAGTGTGCACTATTATTTATACGAGTTACACTGTGGGAACACATCCAGCGTAAAAAGCTAATTAATCTATTGGTTATAATCATAACCATAATTTTTAAAAGGGTGGAGGGGTAAGCCAGTGGAAGGTTTCGGTCAGATGGCCAAAAGCTCCAGCTGCGGGTCAGCCTATGACTAAATCCGCGTCAGGAAACACTTGTCCTGTTCCCTGACGAACCTACCCTAACATGTAGTGTGCATCTACCCTATTCTGTATGACAGTTGCACAGTGGGAACAAAAGCCAGCTGTGTTTCCCCTGCCATATCTCCCTACACATGAAGTGTTATACCAAGTTATGTGTTATACCAAGTTATGTGTTATACCAAGTTATGTGTTGGCAGAGAACTCTCAGGTTGTGTGAGAGAATGAGAGAGAATGAGAGAGAATGAGAGGGGGAATGAGAGAGAAGAAAGAATGAGAGAGAGAGAGAGAGAGTCATTGGAATTTCCTGTGAAAGAAAGAGAGAGAATGAGAGGGAGAGAGAATGAGAAGGAAGAATGAGAGAGAGAAAATGAGAGAGAGAAAATGAGAGGGAGAGAGAATGAGAAGAAAAAATGAGGGTGAATTAGAAGAATGAGAGAGAGAGAGAGAGAGCGGGGGGGGGGGGAAGAGAAGTCATTGGAAATTTCCTGTAACTCTTGTGAGTCAGTGGAGATTTCGGTCTTAGGACCAAGGTCTTCCCTGTCTTACTACGATCCCCATTAAAAAAAAAAAATACAATCACATTTACTTCAGAGAAAAACCTTCAGCCAGAACGTTTCGCCCAAGAGCCTCATTCTCAATAAAGTTTTTTATTTCCTCTTGACCTCTTATTACCAATCCATAAATTAGAAATAAAAACTACGGCAATTTTTTCGGTGGCTGATGATGCCATTATCAGGACACGAGTGGTGAAAATAACCCAGTAATGAGAAACAGGAGAAACAAGTCAGTTGCTGACAACACTGAACAGGAGCAGTGTCAGACCATGTCAGACCATGCTAGTGTATGTCAGCCCATGCTAGTGAACGTCAGACCATGCTAGTGTACGTCAGACTATGCTAGTGAACGTCAGACCACGCCAATGTACGTCAGATCACGCCGGTGTGGTCTGACGCACACTGGCGCACCAGCCACACAATCTGTTGTACGTCACTGAATACATATATATATATATATATATATATATATATATATATATATATATATATATATATATATATATATATATATATATATATAATATATATAATCATAACGGAACTGCGGCTTGGCCAGGACTCAATCCTGCGTTCCCTCTATCTACTAGACCATCCAGGATGGTGGTCTAGTGGATACAGGGCTGCGTACTTTGTTCAATTCACACAGGGCTGGTCATAGGAACGCAGGATCTAGTCCTGGCCAAGCCGCAGTTCTGTTAATGATTTAAAATCACGTTTCGTGATTAACAGAATATGCAAAACAACCACTGTGAAAGAATAGTTTAATTCCAAGCGCTTTCGTGACTTCTCACATTATCAAGGAACTATAAAAACAAAACACCAAAGGAAAGCATGTAAAGGGTCAAGACTACACCTTACCATCACATCCCACAACAAAGCAACACCTCACACACGCGTGACGACACCCGACTCTCTGAAGCCCAACTAATGTTCTACCCAAGAATTAAGATTTATTATTTGTCTAATGCATCATTAAATTCTTCCCAAATTTTAATAATTATAAATGAATCCAATTTATATACACCAAATGAAATATTCATATTATTGTCAAAACTGCTTTTTTTGAAACAAGATTCAATTATATTCTTGTCGACCATGGACTTGCTTGATACTACTTTCTCAACTTTTTGAAAATTAATTGGATGGTTAAAATCTCTTACATGAATAAATAGAGCATTGGAATCTTGTCCAGTTCTAATGCTATATTTATGTTGTTTTAATCTAAGTTCGAGATTTTTACCAGTTTGACCGTAATAAACTTTATAGCAAATTTTACAAGGAATCTTATAGACACATCCATCAGTATTTTGGGGGGATTTCTTTATCAAAAGTTTTTTTTACTATATAAAGATTTTTAAATACAACTTTGATATTAAAAGTCTTAAGAAGAAAAGGCATATCAACCAAGTTTTCATGGTAAGGGAGAACCAACATATTTTTAGCTGAATAAGGTTGGTTGTCCCTTTTTGGATTGTAAAAAGTATTTCTAGCAATTTTAAAAGATTTATCAATTACGTTTCTTGGGTATTTCAGATCATTAGCTATTTCAAAATTTTTGGATATTTCCTCCTCTATGAACTCTGGGCTACAAATACGCAAAGTTCTCAGAAACATTGATGAGAAAACAGACAGTTTAACTATCTTAATGTGAAGAATAATAGTGGACATAGGAACAGTTATTTGTTGGTTTTCTGTAAATTTTAAATTTAAAGTCATCACTACCCTTAATAATTAAAACATCTAGGAAAGGCAGTGAGTTATTTACCTCGAACTCAACAGTAAAATTTATAGAATGAGCTAAACTATTTAATTTAACAAGAAAACGGTTTATATCCTCATTCTTAGGCATAAGACAAAATAATAACATATCTGAACCATTTAGCTCTATTAGGGAGGATTGTGTTAATCAATCTTGTTTCCAAAAATTCCATGTATAAGTTACTAAGTACAGGTGAAAGAGGATTTCCCATTGCCATACCAAACTTCTGAGTAGAAAAATCATTAAATACAAATTTTGCATCAACAATACAAAGTAATAAGTATAATGATAGTAGGAACTGGCAACGGTAAATCGTAATTAACAAGTTCTTCATATAAGAAACTTAATAAATCATCAACTGGAACTTTATTAAACAAGGAAGTAACATAAAAGGGCAGAATGAGAGGAAAGAGGTGCAGGGAAAGGAAGAATGATTAGTAGGAAAAATATGGAATTCCCATCTCGTCTCCATTCCGATATTATTCCACTTCACCTCCCCCCTCCTCAACACAACCCTCCCTACCACCTCCCTCCATCTTTCTCCTCCCTCCCTACCTCCTCCTCCCTTCTTTCTCCTCCCCCTACCTCATCCTTTCTCCTCCCTCCTTCCCTCCTTCCTTCCTCCTCCCTCCCCTCCACCAAATCTTAAGAGGTTTTCCCCTCGAGTTTCAGTGTCTGCGGCAAGCTTGTTGATCCCCTCAACCACTACCACCACCACACTACCACCACCACCGCTACTACCACATCACCACCACTACCACCACCACTACTACTACCAACATTACCACCACCACCACCACTATCACAAACCACCACTACTACCAACATTACCACCACCACCACCACCACTATCACAACCACCACCACTACCAACATTACCACCACACCACACTACTACACAACCACCACTACTACTACTACCAACATTACCACCACCACCACTATCACAAACCACACTACTACCAAACATTACCACCAACACCACCACTACTACCACCACCACTACTACTAACCAACATTACCACCACACACCACCACACACTACTACACAAACAACCACAACAACCACAACATAACACCACACCACCACCATCACCACCACCACATATTCCAAGCGAGAATAAAAAAAAACACACACTAAATGGGAAGGATAAAACACCACAAACACTCCTACATTGTTCTGCATATTTTCAACATTCCCAAGGCTTGCCCTCGACCCTCAAAAAATTCCGGTATAGAGTCCTTGCACTCCGTGTATCCCAGTTTGTGACTCACCTCGAGGCTGCTGCTTTACCATGCAAGTCTAACTTTTCCTCCAATATCAGCCATTTTAATGTCTATTATTGTACCCACGGAACAAGTGGTATTGATCAATAACAACACTGCACTAGCCAAGGAGTCGAACCCATGCTGTTTTGGCCCACCTCATGGCGAGAGAAAACGCATGATGCTTTAGACCACTAGACCACACAATCCTTTAAACAATGATGCATCCAGCCAAGCTAGATGTTGTACCCACCATCGAAGGACAAACGGTGGTGTAGATTGTGTGGTCTAGTGGTCTAAAGCGTCATGCGTTTTCTCTCGCCATGAGGTGGGCCAAAACAGCATGGGTTCGACTCCTTGGCTAGTGCAGTGTTATTATTGTTTAATGTCTATGGTTTATGTTCTCTAATAAATTAATAAAGATTCTGTATTTATTAGCACTGAGTTTACTGAAGGTTCAGCATAGACAACAAACCAATCATATCACGGTTTATCTCCAGCCTGGTTATGGATCGGGCCGCGGGGGGGCGTTGACCCCCGAAACTCACACCAGGTATACTCTACGTAGGACAATGCAAGACAGATAAGAATGAAACCCATCATTTCACAACATTGAATTTCTTTCTCCTCCAGTTTCTAAGCAAGACAAGATAAAGCAAGATAGATACGACAAAGCAAAATAATACACACATAACCCGGACATAGAAGAGAGGAACTTACGACGACGTTTCGGTCCGACTTGGACCATTTACAAAGTCACACAGTCTGACTTTGTAAATGGTCCAACTCGGACCGAAACGTCGCCGTAAGCTCCTCTCTTCTATGTGCGGGTTATTTGTGTATCTTTCCAGTCACGGTATTGTGCCTTTTTTTATTTAAAGCAAAATAAGATAAAACAAGACAAGACAAAGCAAAACAAATACGACAAAGCAAGACAGATGAGAATGAAGTTAAAATCCGAGAAAGAAAATTTAGCAGAACTTGACAAATATTTCAAAAAGTTAAATAATTTTTTCCCAGAAATATCACTTAATATCTTTAATAGTATCATTAAACTAAAGAACAAATTAATTTGGTGTCTATACAACTAAAGTCATGACCAGATTTCAGAAGGTAAATACGAAAGAATATGTAATTGAAATCCTCACCTGGTATTCTCTACAGATTTCCAAAGATTCACAGTCATGGAGTCCCAGGTGACTATTTTGAGCACTACCGCAAGACCAGTCAGTTTAGTTCCTTATAAAGATCGCAGTCAGCAGGAGTCGAATCCACTATAGGGAAACTGTCAGAGTCCCTGTAGTGGGTTCGAATTCTGCTGACTGCTGTCTTTCTCTGTATATAGCAGCCTGTTTCTGCGTCGTACATTGGTATTAGTTCCTTATTTAACAACATTCCACTAAGAGAGATCTTAACTATCTGCATTAACTGGAATAAGCCTCTGTACTGGAACAAGCCTCTGTACTGGAACAAGCCTCTGTGATGGAACAAGCCTCTGTGGTGGAACAAGCCTCTGTGCTGGAACAAGCCTCTGTGCTGGAACAACCCTCTGTGCTGGAACAACCCTCTGTGCTGGAACAACCCTCTGTGCTGGAACAACCCTCTGTGCTGGAACAACCCTCTGTGCTGGAACAACCCTCTGTGCTGGAACAACCCTCTGTGCTGGAACAACCCTCTGTGCTGGAACAACCCTCTGTGCTGGAACAACCCTCTGTGCTGGAACAACCCTCTGTGCTGGAACAACCCTCTGTGCTGGAACAACCCTCTGTGCTGGAACAACCCTCTGTGCTGGAAAACCCTCTGTGCTGGAACAACCTCTGTGCTGGAACAACCCTCTGTGCTGGAACAACCCTCTGTGCTGGAACAAGCCTCTGTGCTGGAACAAGCCTCTGTGCTGGAACAAGCCTCTGTGCTGGAACAAGCCTCTGTGCTGGAACAAGCCTCTGTGCTGGAACAAGCCTCTGTGCTGGAACAAGCCTCTGTGCTGGAACAACCCTCTGTGCTGGAACAACCCTCTGTGCTGGAACAAGCCTCTGTGCTGGAACAACCCTCTGTGCTGGAACAACCCTCTGTGCTGGAACAACCCTCTGTGCTGGAACAACCCTCTGTGCTGGAACAACCCTCTGTGCTGGAACAAGCCTCTGTGCTGGAACAAGCCTCTGTGCTGGAACAAGCCTCTGTGCTGGAACAAGAATGCAAGTTTGGTCTAGCATTTAAGTCTGGGTTAAAATATTTCTTGGATGCTGTGTGCTATAGTAAATAAAACGTTAAGTATAATTTTGAACAAGTGATGACTAGGGTGAAACTGTGACTTGGTAAATAATGGAGAGAGAGAGAGAGAGAGAGAGAGAGAGAGAGAGAGAGAGAGAGAGGATAATGAAGTGCTGTCAGCAGACTGAAGCACAGTACACAGATGTAATGAGATGATTATTGAAGTGTATGGATTGTATGCAGAGAGGGAGGGGAGGGTAGAGAGGGTGGGAGGGTAGGGAGGCGAGGGGTGGAGAGAGAGAGGAAATGAAGAAAGAAGGAAGGGGGAAGGGAGGAGGGAGATAGGAAATGAGGAAGGGGAGAGAGAGAGAGAGAGAGAGAAGAGAGAGAGAGAGAGAGAGAGAGAGAGAGAGAGAGAGAGAGAGAGCTGATGTAGGTAACAGCTCTTAGCTTGTCAATAAAGTTAGGAATCCTTAACTTGTAAATAGCTTGTCAATAAAGCTAGGGATCCTTAATCTAACCTTGTCAGACCCTGTAGAGAGAGAGAGAGAGAGAGAGAGAGAGAGAGAGAGAGAGAGAGACAGAGAGAGAGAAGGGAGGGGAGGGGTAAAGAGAATGAAGGAAGAGGGTGAGGGAATGGATGTGAAGGAGACAAGAACAGCAGCGTCAGTCACCAGGTAAACACACCCGACGCAGAAAGCAACAAAGTTTTCACTAACAACAAAATCCTTGACTAAACACAGTAACGAGACACTCCAACTGTTGCTCAAAAATCACCTTGAGAAGACACGGAAAATTTTTAATCTGACGAGCACAACCAAACAAGCATTTAACACTATACAATAAACAAAACTCGTTCTAACACGCCCACACACACACACACACACACACACACACACACACACACACACACACACACACACACACCACACAGTGGTAGAGGCAGGATCCATACACAGCTTTAAAAGGTACAACAAACCTCTTGAAGCCAGGAGAGTGGACCTAGTACCGACCAGCGAAGAGGTCGAGCCAGGAGCTGTGACTCCACCCCTGCAACCACATATAAGCGAGTACACAGAGGAGTTGGAGGGACGCCAACCATCACAGTCAGGAGAAAACAAAACATCTCTGTCTACAGTGAAGGAAGTAGAGCGATATACCACAATGTCCAGAAAATATTACGTATAAACATTAGCATTTAAAATTGTTAGGGTAAGAAAAACTATGAATATTAATGGGGCCAAAGTACCTTTTGGACTTGTCTGAGCACAAGTAAAAAAATGACTTTGTAACTGGTAAAATTCTACAAAATCTTGCAATATTTTCATATCTACGATTTTTTTATCCAGATTACTGGAAAGAAATCAGATTTTTTTTTCATTATTTCTTTAGTACAATATTAAATGTAGAGAGAGGGTCGTAGTGGGGGAAGCAAGACTCAACATTGTAGAACTGAAGGAACGACCCACGAGGGTCGTGGTGGGGGAAGCAAGACTCAGCATTGTAGAACTGAAGGAACGACCCACGAGGGTCGTGGTGGGGGAAGAAGACTCAACATTGTAGAACTGAAGGAACGACCCACGAGGATCGTAGTGGGGGAAGCAAGACTCAACATTGTAGAACTGAAGGAACGACCCACGAGGGTCGTAGTGGGGAAGCAAGACTCAACATTGTAGAACTGAAGGAACGACCCACGAGGGTCGTAGTGGGGAAGCAAGACTCAACATTGTAGAACTGAAGGAACGACCCACGAGGGTCGTAGTGGGGAAGCAAGACTCAACATTGTAGAACTGAAGGAACGACCCACGAGGGTCGTGGTGGGGGAAGAAGACTCAACATTGTAGAACTGAAGGAACGACCCACGAGGATCGTAGTGGGGGAAGCAAGACTCAACATTGTAGAACTGAAGGAACGACCCACGAGGGTCGTAGTGGGGAAGCAAGACTCAACATTGTAGAACTGAAGGAACGACCCACGAGGGTCGTGGTGGGGGAAGAAGACTCAACATTGTAGAACTGAAGGAACGACCCACGAGGGTCGTAGTGGGGGAAGCAAGACTCAACATTGTAGAAAAGAAGGAACGACCCACGAGGGTCGTAGTGGGGAAGCAAGACTCAACATTGTAGAACAGAAGGAACGACCCACGAGGGTCGTAGTGGGGGAAGCAAGACTCAACATTGTAGAACTGAAGGAACGACCCACGAGGGTCGTAGTGGGGGAAGCAAGACTCAACATTGTAGAAAAGAAGGAACGACCCACGAGGGTCGTAGTGGGGAAGCAAGACTCAACATTGTAGAACAGAAGGAACGACCCACGAGGGTCGTAGTGGGGGAAGCAAGACTCAACATTGTAAAACTGAAGGAACGACCCACGAGGGTCGTAGTGGGGGAAGCAAGACTCAACATTGTAGAACTGAAGGAACGACCCACGAGGGTCGTAGTGGGGGAAGCAAGACTCAACATTGTAGAACTGAAGGAACGACCAACGAGGGTCGTAGTGGGGGAAGCAACTCAACATTGTAGAACTGAAGGAACGACCCACGAGGGTCGTAGTGGGGGAAGCAAGACTCAACATTGTAGAACTGAAGGAACGACCCACGAGGGTCGTAGTGGGGGAAGCAAGACTCAACATTGTAGAACTGAAGGAACGACCCACGAGGGTCGTAGTGGGGGAAGCAAGACTCAACATTGTAGAACAGAAGGAACGACCCACGAGGATCGTAGTGGGGGAAGCAAGACTCAACATTGTAGAACAGAAGGAACGACCCACGAGGGTCGTAGTGGGGGAAGGAAGACTCAACATTGTAGAACTGAAGGAACGACCCACGACGATCGTGCTAGGGGAAGCAAGACTCAACATTGTAGAACAGAAGGAACGACCCACGAGGGTCGTAGTGGGGGAAGCAAGACTCAACATTGTAGAACTGAAGGAACGACCCACGAGAGTCGTGGAGGGGGAAGCAAGACTCAACATTGTAGAACAGAAGGAACGACCCACGAGGGTCGTAGTGGGGGAAGCAAGACTCAACATTGTAGAACTGAAGGAACGACCCACGAGGGTCGTGGTGGGGGAAGCAAGACTCAACATTGTAGAACTGAAGGAACGACCCACGAGGGTCGTGCTGGGGGAAGCAAGACTCAGCATTGTAGAACTGAAGGAACGACCCACGAGGGTCGTAGTGGGGGAAGCAAGACTCAACATTGTAGAACTGAAGGAACGACCCACGAGAGTCGTGGTGGGGGAAGCAAGACTCAACATTGTAGAACTGAAGGAACGACCCACGAGGGTCGTGGTGGGGGAAGCAAGACTCAACATTGTAGAACTGAAGGAACGACCCACGAGGGTCGTGCTGGGGGAAGCAAGACTCAACATTGTAGAACTGAAGGAACGACCCACGAGGGTCGTGGTGGGGGAAGCAAGACTCAACATTGTAGAACAGAAGGAACGACCCACGAGGGTCGTGGTGGGGGAAGCAAGACTCAACATTGTAGAACTGAAGGAACGACCCACGAGGATCGTGCTGGGGGAAGCAAGACTCAACATTGTAGAACTGAAGGAACGACCCACGAGGGTCGTGCTGGGGGAAGCAAGACAACATTGTAGAACTGAAGGAACGACCCACGAGGGTCGTAGTGGGGGAAGCAAGACTCAACATTGTAGAACTGAAGGAACGACCCACGAGGGTCGTAGTGGGGGAAGCAAGACTCAACATTGTACAACAAGAACCTACAAGCTCAAATTCCACCATTTTTCTGGAAATAAAAAATTTTTCTCAATTTAAAAGACAAAAAAAACTTCCCTATCAGATCATAATGATCTTAAACGATATTCTATATACATTTCACAAATTAAAAATGTTAGATTTTTTTCAAAATTAAAAAAAAAAAAGCAAGAAAATAATAGAATATCTATTACAAATTAAACCAGCCTTCGTATCATCATAGAGACACGTTTATAATATTTTTACAACAATCAGTTTTTCCAGCCTAAATGAAAGTGTTGCCACAAATTTGCTTTGGCCAGTTTTTTTAAAACTCACAGCATCACTAGGCATCCCAATATTCACTAAAAAAATAAGATTTGGATTTGGTAGATATTATCGATGTCAGGACGAAGTCTCACCCGCCTTTACGATACATTAATGAATATCTTAATCACAATATGCCAAAAAGGACACTACTGGATGGATAGAAATTAAGTACAGAACTAAATCAGGTAAATCAGGAACTACTGATAGAAATCTTAAACAGTTGATTTCTGGAAATGCTAGCAAATGACTGATGGAATTTAATACAAACTAGTGCGAGGTAAAATAGTGAAAAGGATTACGAGGTTTTCATCTGGGTTTGATCTAGAGACCCGTCCAGTTCTTGGTCTTACTGGTGGTGACCTTGGTAAAACCTTGCCCAACTTGTGTCTGGAGTGTGTTTCGGGGTCAACGCCCCCGCGTCTCGCTCCAAGACCAGGCAGGAATATATTCTGGGAGGTCAGAGATTACACCTCTTTATAAAAGATGGAGTATACATGACACACACATCACTGTTAGCTATGCTAGGCTAAGACATTTAATAATATCCTTCAGGAATATGCATCACCAGTATGGAGTTGCCAACTTATTAAGCAATGTCAGTAGCTTGAAATTATGCAAATGTTTGCAACTAGATTAGTTCCAGTTCAAGTTGATAAAGGGGGACATGATTACGACATAAAATAACCAGGAAAATGATAAATGAGACACTAGTGTAACATTTGGGTGTCTATTCTGGAAACGTTCCGCCACACAGTGACTTCTTCAATCCAATGCAAAGTGGGGGATGAGGAGTTTGAGGTAATCAGTCCCTCAGCCTGGAGTCGATGCGTTCAGTCCATCAATGAGGCTTATGTACGACTGACAGATGAGGTGGTGCAATGGTAGGCGGAGTCACCAGTGGATAAAACCACTAGTGGAAGAAGGTCGTGTCTATAGCCTACACAAGTTTTGAAAAAATTCCCTGCATCAAGGTCCCAAGATGTTGCTGTGTCTGGCAGGATCTGCAATGGACTGGAGAAGTCACTGGCTGGCGAAACGTTACCAGGATATAGATATCCAAATGTCGCACAAGTGTCTCGCTTATCATAACCAGGAAAATGATAAGAATAAGGATATTTTTTTTATAACCAAGGACGAGGTACAATCAGGGACAGATGGAAGTTAAAGACATAGATTCAAAGTTTATTCTCTATAAGGATTACAATGCTGAGTTTACAGAATTTGGTTATTGTGTGGTTTACATGTAGTAAAATAATGATTACAGAGTGTACCACTAGAACACCTAGCATGGCTAGGCATTTCGGGCAGACTTAGTTTAATTCTTAATTTTTAAAATATTACAAATTATGAGGTAAGTTGGTATTATGGCTAAGTGACTAAATACTAGTTTGTGAGTTTAGCAATGTGAATGCTTTTGTTTTGGCACAGTACATAGTTTCAGTATTGGAGTATCACAGGATTCATTATTTTAAGATTGAGGTTAATATTTCTGTTTATGGTCAAATGGGTGAGTGTAAGTGTGAACCACCAGGTGGTATTCGTGTAGTTAGTTGACGGGGTGTATCAGGGAGATAAGATGTTTTCTAATGGTAGTTTTGCAGGTGATGAGTGTGTCTGCAGTTCTAGAGTTTTCAGGTAGGGTGTTCCAGATTTTAGGGCCTTTGACATACATTGAATTTTTGTAAAGGTTTAGTCGGACACGGGGAATGTCATAGAGATGTTTGTGTCTGGTGTTATGCCTGCGGGTTCTGTCAACTATCAAGAAAGCGTTTTAGGTCAAGGTTGATATTGGAGTTTAAGGTCCTGTAGATGTAGGTTGCACAGTAGTAAGTGTGGATGTAGATGAGTTACAGTGATGCTAGGAAGGAATTCTTCAGTCTCGGGACATTAGGAAAACGGAAAATGGAAGTGGAGTTGAACTCCATATTCGACCTCCCTTGTGGCTCGATTTGCATTTCTCACGATAACGTAATGACACGATTGCAAACAAACCATACCACGGATGGGGTTAGAACCCGCAATCAGAGAGCTTTATGACTCTCTGATCGCGGGTTCTAACCCCACCCGTAGTATGGTTTGATTGGCACTTATTGATCACTTGTTTTGATTGTTTTCACAGAGCTAAGAAAATATATGATGGGTTGAAGAGGCCAGAAACCTGTAACTTCAGTCAATAAAGAGGCGGGGCCAGGAGCTAGCACTTGACTCCTTTCAACTCAAATCTGTGAAAATAAGCACACACACAAAAACACAACGTAACACAAAATAAAAAAACACACAAAAACACACACACATCTACCATTAATAAACCAAACACAAATACCTCTGCTCCTAAAAAGTTTTGAATATTTTACAAATGTTAAAAAAACATCAACTGGTAGATAATTAAAAAGAAAAATCACCTTGTACAGGCAAGCAATTTAAATGCACCGAGAGGAGCAGGATCCCCCATACGTAGGTGTAGGATCCCCCATACGTAGGTGCAGGATCCCCCATACGTAGGTGTAGGATCCCCCATACGTAGGTGTAGGATCCCCCATACGTAGGTGCAGGATCCCCCATACGTAGGTGCAGGATCCCCCATACGTAGGTGCAGGATCCCCCACATGTAGGTGCAGGATCCCCCATACGTAGGTGTAGGATCCCCCATACGTAGGTGCAGGATCCCCCATACGTAGGTGCAGGATCCCCCATACGTAGGTGCAGGATCCCCCATACGTAGGTGCAGGATCCCCCATACGTAGGTGTAGGATCCCCCATACGTAGGTGTAGGATCCCCCATACGTAGGTGTAGGATCCCCCATACGTAGGTGCAGGATCCCCCATACGTAGGTGTAGGATCCCCCATACGTAGGTGTAGGATCCCCCATACGTAGGTGCAGGATCCCCCATACGTAGGTGTAGGATCCCCCATACGTAGGTGCAGGATCCCCCATACGTAGTGCAGGATCCCCATACGTAGGTGCAGGATCCCCCATACGTAGGTGCAGGATCCCCCATACGTAGGTGCAGGATCCCCCATACGTAGGTGCAGGATCCCCCATACGTAGGTGTAGGATCCCCCATACGTAGGTGCAGGATCCCCCATACGTAGGTGCAGGATCCCCCATACGTAGGTGTAGGATCCCCCATACGTAGGTGTAGGATCCCCCCATACGTAGGTGTAGGATCCCCCATACGTAGGTGTAGGATCCCCCATACGTAGGTGCAGGATCCCCCCATACGTAGGTGCAGGATCCCCCATACGTAGGTGCAGGATCCCTCATACGTAGGTGCAGGATCCCCCATACGTAGGTGCAGGATCCCCCATACGTAGGTGCAGGATCCCCCATACGTAGGTGTAGGATCCCCCATACGTAGTGCAGGATCCCCCATACGTAGGTGCAGGATCCCCCATACGTAGGTGTAGGATCCCCCATACGTAGGTGTAGGATCCCCCATAATGTAAGGTGTAGGATCCCCCATACGTAGGTGCAGGATCCCCCATACGTAGGTGTAGGATCCCCCATACGTAGGTGTAGGATCCCCCATACGTAGGTGTAGGATCCCCCATACGTAGGTGTAGGATCCCCCATACGTAGGTGTAGGATCCCCCATACGTAGGTGTAGGATCCCCCATACGTAGGTGCAGGATCCCCCATACGTAGGTGTAGGATCCCCCATACGTAGGTGCAGGATCCCCCATACGTAGGTGTAGGATCCCCATACGTAGGTGTAGGATCCCCCATACGTAGTGCAGGATCCCCCATACGTAGGTGCAGGATCCCCCATACGTAGGTGTAGGATCCCCCATACGTAGGTGCAGGATCCCCCATACGTAGGTGCAGGATCCCCCATACGTAGGTGTAGGATCCCCCATACGTAGGTGCAGGATCCCCTACGTAGGTGCAGGATCCCCCATACGTAGGTGCAGGATCCCCCACATGTAGGTGCAGGATCCCCCATACGTAGGTGTAGGATCCCCCATACGTAGGTGCAGGATCCCCCACAAGTAGGTGCAGGATCCCCCACATGTAGGTGCAGGATCCCCCATACGTAGGTGCAGGATCCCCCACAAGTAGGTGCAGGATCCCCCACATGTAGGTGCAGGATCCCCCACACGTAGGTGCAGGATCCCCCACAAGTAGGTGCAGGATCCCCCACATGTAGGTGCAGGATCCCCCACATGTAGAGGCAGGATCCCCCACATGTAGAGGCAGGATCTCCCACATGTAGAGGCAGGATCCCCCACATGTAGAGGCAGGATCCCCCACATGTAGAGGCAGGATCTCCCACATGTAGAGGCAGGATCCCCCACATGTAGAGGCAGGATCCCCCACATGTAGAGGCAGGATCCCCCACATGTAGAGGCAGGATCCCCCACATGTAGAGGCAGGATCCCCCAAATGTAAAGGCAGGATCCCCCACATGTAGAGGCAGGATCCCCCACATGTAGAGGCAGGATCCCCCCCATGTAGGGGCATTATCCCCAACATGCACGGCAGGATCCCCCACATGTAGGGGCAGGATCCCAAACATATACGGCAGGATCCTCCACATGTAAGGGCACGATCCCCCACATGTAGGGCCAGGATCCCCCGCCTGTAGGAGCAGGATCTCTCGGTGAGAGACTCATTTGTAGAGCCTACTGAGCCTACAAACCCAAAAATCGGTCCAAATCATAGGCATGATTCACTCTGAATTTTGAGGGAAAAACGGGAAATTTGCCTAACTAGTTAAGTAAAAAAAAGAGGGAAAATGTTGGGTTCTTAGAGGGACAAAGTTGGCTTCAAACTTCACGTGATAAGGCGACCCAGGGATGAGAAAGAGGGGAGTTGAGAAAGAGGGGGAGTTGAGAAAGAGGGGGAGTTGAGAAAGAGGGGGAGTTGAGAAAGAGGGGGAGTTGAGAAGGGAAAAGGGGGAGTTGAGAAAAGAGGGGGAGTTGAGAAAGAGGGGGAGTTGAGAAAGAGGGGGAGTTGAGAAAGAAGGGGAGTTGAGAAAGAGGGGGAGTTGAGAAAGAGGGGGAGTTGAGAAAGAGGGGGGATTTGAGAAAGAGGGGGAGTTGAGAAAGAAGGGGAGTTGAGAAAGAGGGGGAGTTGAGAAAGAGGGGGAGTTGAGAAAGAGGGGGAGTTGAGAAAGAGGGGGAGTTGAGAAAGAGGGGGAGTTGAGAAAGAGGGGGAGTTGAGAAAAAGGGGAATCGGGAAAGAGGGACTCTGGGTATGAGGGGAAAGTAGCAGTGTATGAGGGAAGTTTGGAGTGCCCGCACACACCCAACATTGTACACACACACGACAACATAACTTCCGCTTTCATCAATGTTAGATCCTTCACGACTCAGGTGAAGGACTAAATGTAGAGATGTGATGGATCTTCTGACCTGATGTTGTAAACATCGCAATTTAGGGAGGTTTGGTAGTCAACATGACTCAAGAAATCGTAATGACACGATTGCAACGCGACGGTCTGGAGTTTTGAGACTCTCTGACCGACGGGTTCAATCCCACCCGTGGTATGGTTAGTTTGGTAGTGCTTCTATTAGAGTCTAAATCAGTGTTGTGTGTATACCTCCTAAGCCTGCGCCTTTCGTCAACTGATATAACTGATTCCTATCCCTCAGGGTTGCATAACATCTGCTTAACAATATACAAAAACATTTGCATCCATTACTCTTATCCCTAGTCCTCTATACTTACGCCAATGCTCGCAATGAATACTTATCAATCGTGAGTGATTTGAAAGATTTCTTATTCAAATTCTTTGAGAGTAATCACTTTGTGGTTCCTACCTACCTGGGTGCTGTTATCCATATGTCTTAGGAGATAGGTTTTGTGTAATGTTTACACCCACTACTTACTTTTTAATCGGTTTCTGAGATAGCGTTTGTCGAACCTGGTATCCCTAGCACTCGCTGGGGTTGTACTCAGACACTTGCCAGCTGGTTCATGCAGTTTGTCTCAGTAGTCATGAAGTTCCTTGCAATCGTTCATCCCATAAACCATACCACGGGCGGGACTGAACCCGCGGTCAGAGAGTCTCAAAACTCCAGACCGTCGCGTTAGCCTCTGGAGTTTTGAGACTCTCTGACCGCGGGTTCAATCCCGCCCGTGGTATGGTTTGTTTGCAATCGTGTCATTACGATTTCGTGAGTCAAATCGTCAATCATTCTTATGCTCTATCTTCCCACAACTTCCGCCGTTATCTCCATAAACGAATCTAACCTTTCAATCTCCATTAGTCACTGGCAGTTAATTCACACATTTTATGGAATAAGACTCTTAAGAACTGAACCCGGTGATAGACTGCTTCTTCCTCTTCCACGATTATTCTTTTCATAAATTCTTTACCTTCTATCACTTAGCATATTTTCACCTATTTGCCGCACTTTTCCTGTCATTCTGACCTATTTCCAGTGTATCTGGATTTGTCTCGTGTCAGAAACCTTCCAGTAGTCAGAAATATACGCAGTGTTCTCACTGTTATGTCCAGACTATCGTCATCCTGTTATAAAATAGTTCCACGAGGATAGTTGTACCATCTAGCACACTGTTACAAAAGTCAACCTTTCTGCTACTGTTGTATTCTATTTTTTCCTACCAATATGCATGTTAACGACGCCTGTACGGTGGTACGAACACAGGTGTAAAAGAAAGGTTTGTGGTAACTAGCCGTCAGCACAGTCCCCAGGCAAGGAACGAACCAAGAGAATAAAATCACAACAGAACACGAAGGGTAGCTTTTCTGAGTGCCAATATAGTTCCACCACAATTATTTACATTATGTGGAACAGAGCAGCAGTGTAGGCAGAAACCATATCCAAGTAATAATGAGTGAGAGAGCAAAGCGAGCGAGCTAGCTCACTGCTATTGAGACATTAGTACTTGTACTCAGCGAGCTAGAGAGAAACTGACTCCCGCCAGGGGAATAAGTATGTCAATTTGGCTACAGTCAACTCCTAACCTTCAATGATTGAGGACGGCTTGAGTGTGTGTGTGAATTTTCATCTGAGCTGCCTCCTGGGGTGATCTCTGCTTAAACATTATTAACTGCACCGCTCCGTCATAACCAGCTCTTCGGCTGGTACACAGAAAATACAAGAAATGGTTGTAATGGAAACTGAATAAATTGCAGAGTAAATATGGTAATGGTATACAATACCGACAAGTTAATAAGACATGTGCAGCAGTTAGGTATCGTTATTCCGAAACGTTGCACAAGTGCCATAACGAATTGCAGAGTATTCGACATATACCACACCTGGTTTGTGCGTCTTGCACCGAAGTTATCTGGTACCTTTATCCCGCTGCAACACAAACTTCGTGTTAGTCTTCCTGCTAAGAATCAAACTTAAAGTTACTCTTGGCTCTGTCCACCACAGCTTCCTAAAAAAAAACACACAATACCGTGACTGGAACGATACACAACCCGCACATAGCAGTGACTAATGAACCAAGTAGGACCGAAACGTCGTCATAAGTTTCTTTCTCCTATGTGCGAGTTCTTTCTGTATCACTCAGCTTCCCAGACAATTTCTCCTTGAACTGTGAATATCAGCAAGAATATTAATGTAAGTTAGAATATTAATTAAAAAAAATCACAAAACTTCAGAGACTTCATTCCCGCCTCTTTTGTTGCAAGGATCATTAATCTTCAAAGAAACAGTAACACTATTGGGCTCTAGTGGTATTATTCCCCTTTTGTTGATTTCATTATTCACATGTTTGTTATCTCGATTTTGTCCCCTTAAATTTCTCAGGTGTTAATTCCTTCATACTGATGCAGCCTTTATCAAGACATGAATCTTTTATGTTAACAAGTGCAGATAAATGGCTCAGGGAACCAACAAGTTAATAAATTAGACACTTGGGCAAAACTTGGGTGTCTTCACTGTGGAAACGTTTCGCCACACAGTGGCTTCATCAGTCCATCAGTCTTATTATGATTGATGGGCTGAACACATCGATTCCAGGCTGTGGGACTGATTACCTCAAACTCCTCCTCTCCTTACCCCTCTCTGCTTTGTATTGGACTGATGAAACCACTGTGTGGCGAAACGTTTCCTCAATAAAGATTCCCATAAGTTGCATGTCTCAATATTCACACACACACACAGTTTAGGGAAATCGACCTGACGATACTAGAGGACAGGAGAGATATGATAACGACATATAAAATACTGAGAGGAATCGACAAGGTGGACAGACAGGATGTTCCAGAGATGGGACACAGCAACAAGGGGTCACAATTGGAAGTTGAAGACACAGATGAATTACAGGGATGTTAGGAAGTATTTCTTGAGTCACAAAGTTGTCAGGAAGTGGAATAGCCTGGGAAGTGATGTAGTGGAGGCAGGATCCATACATAGCTTTAAGAAGAGGTATGATAAAACTCATGGAGCAGGAAGAGTAACCTAGTAGCGACCAGTGAAGAGGCGGGGCCAGGAGCTATGAATCAACCCCTGCAACCACAACTAGGTGAGTACACACACCCTCTTCGAGGGCGTCACACTGTTAATAACGACATTTATTTCAGTAATTGGCGATTTGGGAGAGACTGTCCCTATCGCTAACAACCCCAACCCGCTTCACCTCAAAACCTTATAAAGTCCCAAGAGCTGGAACTCAACCCTGCTAACAAAGCATAGTGAATATAGCTTTTTTACATTTTACAAACGATACGACCAGTACAACACTTGGGAATGAAAGGGAATCAGGTGACAGTCAAGGAAGGTAAAAGCCGACTCCCTGGATCAAGAGCCCCTCAGCAGCGTGAAGACACCTACTTTCAAGGTACAGCAACTACTCTTCACATGGAGAGAGAGAGAGAGAGAGAGAGAGAGAGAGAGAGAGAAAACAAAAAAAAACGAAACAGAGAAAGAGACAGAGAAAGAAGAAGACAGAGAGAGGAAGACAGACAGACTCAAGATAACTAGCAATGAACGACTGCCAACAAATAAACATAAGAATGGACTGTGAAATCAAAGCGCGTTGCGATAGCGCACGTTCCGTACTAAGAACGTGCACACTGGCACGAGCCAGCAGGACTATTGTGGTTCATACACAATGATAATTGCAAGGAATGAGGAAACTGGTATTAATTATTGTTATTGCAGAACAGGAGTGCCACTAAGAGCAACTGTTGTCAATTACCTCCGTTGCCATGTCGAGTCTGGCCTTCACGCTGATAACTTCTTTCCTCTAGAGCAATGGAGGGATAGATGAAGGGGTGTGTATATAGATGGAGGGGTATACAGATGCATGGGTAGAGGGAGGAATGTATGGGTAGAGGTAAACACTGATATATATGGGCGTGGATGGATGAATGCTGACAAGGAGGGTAGGTCTAATGTAAGTGCAGTGCCCTATCCAGTGTTCCCACAACGGCTGTTTTACGGCTTATGGGGCCAATATAGGAAGTTGTTTGGATCTAAAAGTGAACATAGATCAGTGTGAGGAAGTCGTTAAGATCAGTAAATTAAAATATATACGAGTGACCAGTGAGGAATGAATCTAGAGTTACACAGTGAACAAAACAAAATTAAATACTGAGGAAATGTGATACATGTTACGTGAATGTTACGTGACCTCTTCCGACCTCACGCGACCCCTACTCAGCACTCGCTACCAATAGCCATAATATAGTCACCCCCCTACCCCCTATAATTCACCCACTACCCACAACCTCGGTTTCTATAAATACATCTCGCATATTAATGTCACCAGTGCAGAGCAGAAACAAAGTGGAAATAATTTTTTTTTCGTGGAATACAGAGTGAAGTAGGATACGGGCAGGATGTCAGCATGGTATACCTGTGGGACATGTAAAAAAAAAATCCTTGGACGGAAATCCAGGATCACATGCAACCTGTGCTTTTCCAAACATCATATCTCTTGTGCAAGTATAAACACAGCTTCAAAAAATGACATCGAACTAGCAAGGTGCTTTCTGGTTGTGCAATAAAGACAGAGCTCTGGGCAGGTATCAGGAAGGTACTTAGGAAGGTAATAAAAATAAGCAGGAAAACAAAGAGGAACTCTTGGACAGTCTACCCAAGTTATATAAAACATGGGAGGAAGGGATAGGAGGATTGAACCTAAAAATGCAGAATGTCCAGACCACAACAGATGACTCGAAATTAAATAGTCATCCACTGAAAAAACTACAGGGAACAAAAATGTCAGCTACTCTAACAGCCACCCTAGCCCTAGCGCTACTCCAGACTCTGCCCACAGTGCTGCTGCTGACCCAGACTCAGCCCCCAGCCCTAGTACTGACTCGGCCCCCAGCCTTAGTGCTAGTCCAGACTCTGCTAGGGACTACCACAGTCACCACTAAAACCTTAAATATACAAGCATCATTGCACAATACCATAACCCACGTTACAGATGTAGTGGAGGAGGAGTCTTCTGGGGAAAGTGTCAGTTCCCTGGAAGCAGGAGGGAGTGGCTCTGGATTGACTACTGAGGATTATAGTGCAGTCCTAGAAACCGCACAAATTGAGAACACACCTACCACAAATTCTACCCAACCAAAAGGGAAATGGTGCAAATTCTACGTTTGAGGCATCTGTAAGCATGAAATATTGGGAAAAACAAATGGATCATGCAATTTTGAGCATCCTAAAAAAAATGTCGTGACCTGTCTAAAGGAGTGTGCCGTTCTACCTCCTGCAAATTCTTTCACTTCAGTCCTCCCAAAACAGTACTACAACACTAATTACCCTCCATACTGGACTGGTCCCTAATATGCACACAGCAATCACTCCATACGAAAGCAAAAGACTTGGCAGGCGATGCAACATAGCCCCAGTGAAAAGTAGGGGCGTCACTGGTACACTAAGAGAAAACACAATAAGTGTCCTGGGCCCAAGACTGTTCAACAGCCTCCCACCAGCAATAAGGGGCATTACTGGTTGTCTTCAAGAGGGAGCTAGACAGATACCTAAAGACTGTGCCGGATCAGCCGGGCTGTGGTTCGTACGTTGGATTACATGCGGCCAGCAGTAACAGCCTCGTTGATCAGGCCCTGATCCACCGGGAGGCCTGGTCGTGGACCGGGCCGCAGGGACGTTGATCCCCGGAATTCCCTCCAGGTAGACTCCAGGTATACCATTTAAAAGGGATCAGGAGGTACAGACCCCATAAGACAAATCACAGTAGTCACGACAACCCCACTCCAAGTGATTTTTCAGTGGCAGGAAACGAAGAAAGAAAATAAAAGTAAATAAAAATAGTCCACACCTTCAAATCAAAAGTTTATTCTCCATAGAGATTACAATATGTGGTTTACATATTATAAAATAGTAATTACAGAGAGAGCCACTATCATGCCTAGCATGACTAGGCATTTCAGACAGACTAATAATAATTCAAACACTATACTGATACAGGTTAAGGAGCATATTGATGTTAAGATATTAGGTAACTGCATTACAGTTTGTAAACTTAGGAATGAGAATGGTTTTGTCTCGGCATGATACATAGTTTCTAATATACTCCTATATTGGAGTATCTGAGGCAAACTTATGACTAGTCTAAGATTCATTAGGTAATATTACAGAAATTTTTGTTTACAGTCATTTGGTGAGTGTAAGTGTAAATTGTGGGGAATCACACGTCTAGTTTTTTTTGTGTGTGTATCATGAAGAGCCAGTCTATCAGCATCCTGTCGGCCAACATTAGAGGTTTCATTACTAATGTTGGAGAGCTCACACACAGTTTTGGGAACACTCGACGTCCCGACATGATAGCTGTTGTTGAAACATTTTTGGATGACAGGACTCCAGAAAACTTTGCAAGAATTGCTGGCTACACCTCATGGATGAGAAGAGACAGGCAAGGGCAAGGAGGAGGTGTTGCTGTGTGCTTCTCTAAAAGTGTTCATGCCCAGCACATTGATGTTGCCACCCCTACACATCTTGAAATGTGTTCTTCAAGCTCTGCATAAAACACTAGTACCTCTGTACTAGCTGTGAATGTACAGCCCTCAGTGGCAACATGCAGACCCATCAACTTCCTAATGAAAAATATTGACCCCCTTCTGCTACAACACAACTGTCAACATATCATAATTGTTGGTGGCCTCAACCAACACCTTATACAGAGGGACTTGATGACCTTCTTGCAGTATTTGACATGAGAAATTTTGTTGATTTCCCTACTCACATCTTGGTCCTCCCCTTTACCAGTTATGAGTGATCTGGCAGAAGGCATTGTCACTTATCAACCCTCGGCTAGTTGGATCGTCGGACCACAAGGCTGTTTTCACGACACTTAAGATTCCAACAGAACGAGGTGAGGAGTCCACACACAACCTGGCTATGGGAAAGAGGTAATGGCCAGCCATTGCTTGAGCTCGCAACCCCCGATTGGAATGCTCTTTCTAAGGGGATGTTGACAACAAGTGAAAGCCTTCACTGGGCACATCCTTAATCTACAACAAGAACACATTCCTCACCCGGGAATATGTGACGAAGCTATAGATCAGCCTTGGTTTTGGCTTTCGTTGTAGAGAGGCTGCTACTGCTAAGTACAAAGCATGGCGAAGGTATAAGAGACATCCTCCACCTATAACAGGAACTTGCACAGGCAAGTCTGTAGGATATGGGTGACGTTCAAAAGTGGGCCTTGCTAAATGGGAGGCGGGCACTAAAAGAAAGCTAGCATTTAAGTAGGTTAGGCTCCAAAACCCGGTGGTCCCTGGTCAAGGACAGATAAGGTTATCTGCCTGTGAACTCATTCCACTCTAAATCGACAGGATGGGACCACCTCTTCTAGTAGTCAAGAGAAGGCGGACCCCTTTGCTGAACACTTTGCTACCAAAATGCAAGTTCTGATCCCGCAAGGGACCCTCCTGGGCTAACTGCAAGAACTGTGTCAAAAACTGTCAGTGGTAACAATAGGGCAGGAGGAGGTTTCATTTCCTTCTTAAATCGCTTGACCATGAAAAGGCTTGGGGCCCAGACAAGTTGAGCCCCAAAATTGCTGAAAAGATGTGCAGACCAGCTAGCAGCACCCCAACTCGCATCTTTCAGCACTGCCTAGTACAGTGTAAATGGCCCCCTTATGGAAAGAGGCAAATGTAGTCCCTGTTCACAAAAGAAGAGCAGAGCAGAAATCAGCAACTACAGACCAGTGTCACTCCTGCAATCACTGGTAAGATCATTGAGACAATCTCAAGACAAATGACAGAGTTTTTGATACCCCTCACTACTTTGTTGACCGTCAATATGGCTTCAGGAAAGGTTACTCTGCTGCTGATCTGGTTTTTAAAACCTCTCCACTAAATGGCACCAGGCACTGGATGGGAAACCAAAGTCAGCTGTGTGGTAGCACTGGACATTGCTGGGGCTTTCGACCGGGTGTGGCACAGGACCTTTAGCAAAACTTCAAGCACTGGGAACTGCAGGCTCTACGCTATATTTCCTCAGTGATTACCTTCATGGTGATCTCTAAGTGTAGTTCTCAATGGAACGGAATCAGCAAGACATCCTATTGGGGAAAAGTGTTCCACAAGGAAGCGTGCTGGGACCCTTGTTATGAATGTCTACTTCAACGACCTTCTTCATCTCATCCCCGAATCACATGCATATGCAGACTACTGTACACTGACATTCACTTATCCAAGAGAAGAAATGCCAGCTGCTCTAAGCTACATCAATCACCAGCTAAGAGCTATATCAGCTTGGGGAAATAGATGGCAAGTAACATTTGCACCTGAGAAAACGCAAATGATGATGGTCTCTAGGCACCATGATGGTAATGCTGGTGCAGTAGTAAGGATGAATGGGAGGGTGTTGGCACCTGGAGAAGAAGTTGACATCCTTGGGGTGAAATTTGACTCCAAACTGACCATGAAGAACCATGTTGTAAATCTTGCAAACAAGGCAGCCAGGAAGCTTACAGCACTTCGCCGTATCTCACATCTGCTTGACAGTAGAGGCTGCAAGATTCTGTACGAGGCACAAGTACGCTCACACCTTGAGTATGCTCCACTTTCTTGGTTTGCCTGCCCCCCTCCTCTCATCTGTGACTGCTTGACAGAGTAGAGAACAGAGCAAGACGTCTCATCTCTCGCCTGGACCCATCCTGGATAAATCTGTCATTTCAGCAGAGCCTTCAACACAGGAGGGATGTGGGTGGCCTTACTGTTATGTACAAGGCCAATATTGTCAAAGTACCACGCTTGGATCCACTTCGAGGACAGCATGAAACAAGCTTTTATGCCACAAGACGGGCAGAAAGCAGCAACTTCACTCTGGCTGTACCCTTCTCCAGAACATCACTCCATCTGAGATCATATATACCCAGGATGACTCGAGTATGGAACACATTCGTACAGCATAATGATGTCAACGAGATAAAGTCAGTTGATCAAATGAAAATGCTGGCCCACAGATGGCTCCAACTTCATCCTGTTCCCTACTTCTATGTCTCATAACAATAAAAATGCTTTCAAATGAGCTGATGTAGGTAACAGCTTTTAGCTTGTCAATAAAGCTAGGGATCCTTAAGATCGACAACACTCTTATTGCCAAACATAATGAGAGCAAATTCCTAGGCCTACACCTCGACAGCAACCTGAAATTCACCCATATCCAACACATAACAAAAGAAGTATCAAAAGAAGTATCCAAAACGGTTGGGATCCTCTCCAAGATACGTTACTATGTGCCACAATCTGCCCTTCTCACACTGTACCATTCACTCGTCTATCCCTACCTCACCTAAGCTATTTGTGCTTGAGGATCAACACCAGAAACACACCTAAAGTCAATAATAACCCAACAAAAATCCACAGTAAGAATAATCACGCAATCCAATTCCAGGCAACACCCTCCCACCCCTCTTCAAAGATCTAAACTTACTCACTGTATAGAATATCCACACTTACTACTGTGCAACCTACATTTACAGAACTGTAAATTCCAATATTAACCCTATATTAACACTTGATAGTTGTGACAGGACCCACAGGCACAACACCAAGCACAAACATCTCTGAAATTCCCCGTGTCCAGCTAAACCTATACAAAAATTCAATGTACATAAAAGGACCTAAAATATGGAACACCATACCTGAAAACTCTAGAAACTGCAGACACAACCATCACTTTCAAAACTACCATTAATGAACACTTTATCTCCCTGACACACCCCACTGTCAGCTAACTACATGAAACCACCTATTCTTTTTTTTTTTTTTTTACAGAGTTTGACAAGGTTAATGTTCAGGTGTGCAAGACCTGCTCTGTTACCAGACATAATATAGAAGGTTTCGTCAGTGTTATTAAGTGTAAGTTTATTGGCTATCATCCAAATAGATATTTTTAGAAGCCTTGTTGGACTGAAGGCACAGCCATTGGTCCCCCATGGCCCTCCAGAACCACAACTACCGATGCCAACAACAAAATCCTCCCAACACACACAATACGACCTCGTTTATATCTGCTAATATACAGGGCCTTAAGCCATCCACCACCAACACAATACCTTTCATCAGTGGACTTCTAGATGAATCAAATGCAATGTTTGCAGCCTTCACATAGACTCAAACAAAAGATCACTTTGACAACGAAATATGGATAAATGGGTACAACCTTTTTAGATGCAACAGAAAGAACAGGCAACAAGGATGAAGGGAGGGGAAGGGGGTTGGCCTGTATGTCAGAGTCGCTCATCTGCACGGAGATGCTGAACACCACGAATGATGTAGTTGAAGTTCTAACAATAAAGATCGAGAACCAAAACCTAGTCATCGTGGTTGTACATAAGCCACCAGATGCAGCCTCCCAACGGTTCAAGGAACAGCTACTGAATATTGATTATTGTCTGGAAAGCCTTCCAGCCCCATCCCCAAACATCTTACTGCTTGGTGATTTCAACCTAAGGCATACAAAATGGAAGAATGTAGCAAATAATGTTATAGCAGAAACAATCCCTGGAGGCAGCGCAGATGAAAGGTCACACACATATGAGCTACTAAATCTATGCAATAAACACACCCTAGGTCAATAGATAGTGGAGCCAACAAGACTGGAAAACACACCTGACCTTATCTTCACAAATAAGGACCTGGTAAGAAACATAATATAAAAAACAACTAATTCCGATCACAATCTAATCGAAGTCCAGACTTACATGCACAGGAGTCCTGATCAGCAAAATGCATGTAGCTGAGAAGGTGTCTTCACAAAATACAACAATAAGAACATCAACTGGAACCAGGTGAACCATGTCTTAAATGAAACATGTTGGAAAGATATCTTACATAACATGGATCCAAACCAGTGCCTTGAAAGGATCAACTTCCTGGCAGCTGAAGTATGTTCAAGGCATATTCCCCAAAGAAAGAAGAAGAAAGGTACTAAGCTGGAGAGAGAAAGACGCTCCCTTTACAGAAGACGACGAAAGAATCACTGAGCTCCTCAAGAACGCTAGATTATCTGATACACGGAAGTAAGCACTGCCCAGGGAATGGGAAAGTATTGTACTTAAGTTAAAGGATTCATGCAAGATCCAGGAGAGACACGAGTTAAAAATGATTAGTGAAATTGAAAGAAATTCGAAATATTTCATGTGCAAAAAAAAGGCAAAACCACATCTAGTATCGTGGTCCTTGCTCAAACAAGATATGACTCTCGCAGATGACAACAAAGAAATAAGCGAGATACTGAAATCCCAATATGACTGTGTTCAGCAAGCCACTAATCATCTAAAGATCGACAATCCAAATGATTTTTTCATGAGCCTCAAAACTCCACCAATGTATGCGGAATTTCCGACATTACCCTAACTCCAGCAGACTTTTGAGAAAGCCACTGACAACATGCCCATGCACTCAGCCCCAGGCCCAGACTCGTGGAACTCTGTGTTCATTAAGAACTGCAAAAACCCCTTTTGCGTGCCCTAAGTATACTACGGAGAAGGAGCTTAGACATGGGTGAAATTCCACAGTTACGTAAAACTAACTGATACTGCCCCACTCCATAAAGGTGGCAGCAAAGCATTAGCTAAGACCAATAGCTCTAACGTCCCATATCATAAAAAAAATATTTAAAAGAGTACTAAGAAGCATGATTGCAATCACCTAGATTCCCAAAAACTGGACAATCCAGGGCAACATGGGTTCAGAGCAGGTCGCTCTTTCCTCTCGCAACTACTGGACCACTATGATATGGTCTTGGATGCACTGGAAGAAAAACGGAATGCAGATGTAATACACAGACTTTACAAAAGTCTTTGAAAAGTGAGATCATGGTGTAACAGCGCACAAACTTCGTGCTAAAGGGATAAATGGCAAAGTGGGGAGATGTATTTTCAACTTTCTAACCAATCGAGCACAAAGAGTAGTGGTAAACGCTTAAATCGGAAGCTGCTATTGTGAAAAGCAGTGAAGGCACAGTACTCGCCCCCATCCTGTTCCTCATCCTCATATCAAACAGAGATGTAATCCACAGCACCGTGTCATCCTTTGCAGACGATACTAGGATCTGCACGAGACTGCATCCACTGAGGACGCGGTTAACCTCCAAGAAGATATAAACGAAGTTTTCCAATGGACAACGGAGAACAATATGATGTTCAATAAAGACAAATTCCAACTACTCCGTTATGGAAAACTGGAGGAAATAATAACTAGGACTGAGTATACTACAAACTCTAATCATACAGTAGAGAGAAAATAAAATGCCAGGGACCTGGGAGTGGTAATGTCTGAGATCTCACTTTCAAGGACCACAACAGTACCACTATCACAACTGCGAACAAAATGATAGGACGAATAATGAGAACGTTCAGAACAAGAGATGCCAAGCCAATGATGATCCTTTTCAAATCACTTGTTCTCTCCCAAAACAGGTGAATCTGCAGCTCTACAGAGTGTACAGAGAACCACTTTCACTGCGCATATAAATTCCGTCAAACACCTTAACTACTGGGAACACCTGGAAGTACCTGATTTGTGCTCACTGGTGCGCAGGTGAGAGAGAGATATCATAATCTGCAACAAGAAAATCCTAGAAGGAATGGTCCCTAGTCTGCACAGAGAAATTACTCCCTACGCAAGCAAAAGACTGGGTAGGCGATGCAAAATACCCCCAATGAAAAAGTAGGGGCGCCATTGGTACACTAAGAGAAACTTCGTAAGTGTCCGGGGCCCAAGACTGTTCAACAGCCTCCCACCATGCATAAGGGGAATTACCAATAGACCCCTGGCTACCTTCAAGAGGGAGCTGGACAGGTACTTAAAAGTTGGCGCCGGATCAGCCGGGCTGTGGTTTGTACGGTAGTAACAGCCTGGCTGATCAAGTCCTGATCCACCGGGAAGCCTGGTCTTGGACCGGGCCGCCGGGGCGTTAATTCCCGGAATATCCTCCAGGTAGACTCCAGGTAGGTAGGCTGGTAGTGCTCCTTGACAGCCTATTAGTGCTTGACAGTGTCATAGTGCTCCTTGAAAGCCTCATAGTGCAGCTTGATAGCCTCATAGTGCCTGACAGCTTCGTAGTGCTCCCTGACAGCCTCACAGCGCTCCTTGACAGCCTCGTTATGCTCCTTGATGGCCTGGTAGTGTTCCTTGACAGCTTCGTTTAGTCCATATAGCTGGTTTGAAACGTGTTCTACAGGTGTAAGGGTAAACTAAGAATGACTGTCGACAAATACTTGGAAATGGCTGCGAATGGTTGCAACCTGGGACATATTTATTGAAGACGTTTCGGTCTTGAGACCTTCAAGGCCCTTGGCCTCGAGAGCGAGGCCCCTAGCCTTGAGACCATGGCCCCTGGCCTTGAGACTAAGGCCCCTGACCTTGAGACCAAGACCCCTGGCCTTGAGACCAAGGCCCCTGGCCTTGAGACCAAGGCCCCTGGCCTTGAGACCAAGGCCCCTGGCCTTGAGACACAAGGCCCCTGGCCTAGAGACCAAAGCCCCTGGCCTAGAGACCAAGGCCCCTGGCCTTGAGACTAAGGCCCCTGACCTTGAGACCAAGGCCCCTGGCCTTGAGACCAAGGCCCCTGGCCTAGAGACCAAGGCCCCTGGCCTAGAGACCAAGGCCCCTGGCCTTGAGACTAAGGCCCCTGACCTTGAGACCAAGGCCCCTGGCCTTGAGACCAAGGCCCCTGGCCTTGAGACCAAGGCCCCTGGCCTTGAGACCAAGGCCCCTGGCCTTGAGACCAAGGCCCCTGGCTTGAGACCAAGGCCCCTGGCCTTGAGACCAAGGCCCCTGGCCTAGAGACCAAGGCCCCTGGCCTAGAGACCAAGGCCCCTGGCCTTGAGACCAAGGCCCCTGGCCTTGAGACCAAGGCCCCTGGCCTTGAGACCAAGGCCCCTGGCCTTGAGACCAAGGCCCCTGGCCTTGAGACCAAGGCCCCTGGCCTTGAGACCAAGGCCCCTGGCCTTGAGACCAAGGCCCCTGGCCTTGAGACCAAGGCCCCTGGCCTTGAGACCAAGGCCCTGGCCTTGAGACCAAGGCCCCTGGCCTTGAGACCAAGGCCCTGGCCTTGAGACCAAGGCCCCTGGCCTTGAGACCAAGGCCCCTGGCCTTGAGACCAAGGCCCCTGGCCTTGAGACCAAGGCCCCTGGCCTTGAGACCAAGGCCCCTGGCCTTGAGACCAAGGCCCTGGCCTTGAGACCAAGGCCCCTGGCTTGAGACCAAGGCCCCTGGCCTTGAGACCAAGGCCCCTGGCCTTGAGACCAAGGCCCCTGGCCTAGAGACCAAGGCCCTGGCCTAGAGACCAAGGCCCCTGGCCTTGAGACCAAGGCCCCTGGCCTTGAGACCAAGGCCCCTGGCCTTGAGACCAAGGCCCCTGGCCTTGAGACCAAGGCCCTGGCCTTGAGACCAAGGCCCTGGCCTTGAGACCAAGGCCCCTGGCCTTGAGACCAAGGCCCCTGGCCTTGAGACCAAGGCCCCAGCTTTTGGGACCAGGGCCCAGACCAGAAACGTCTTCAATAAAGGTGTCCATCTTCCTTTAAAACGCAAAACGGGTAGAAAACTTCAATTACAATCATGTCAATTTCTTGTACATACATCAATCTGGAGAAGATTGAGGAGGAGAGAGGGTCTGAAATCTAGAGTCGGGGAGGCTTTATGGAAAAAACAGAAGACCTCACTCAAGGAAGGCAAATCTTGGCTAAGAAATCTCTTGGATTTCCACGGCAGCGGGAGGGAGACGACAGATTAGCAGGGTAGGGTGGACACAAGAGAGTTTGGTACAGTCCCCCCACCAGAGGCTACTATAGAAGCCTCAGAAAAAGGCATTTGGAAAAATGTCGAGTTAGGAAGTACATGACAGATGAAGCACAGGAAGTAATGAGTTAGGAAGAGCCAGAAAAGGCGAGGAGAACGAGTGGGATACCACAAGGATTGGTACTATAGTTATAGATATGAGGTGTATAATGGTCTCTCTAACCGCTATTACCATTCACAGGATAGATGACGTGCACAGTGAACTACCGTCCACAGGGTAGACATGAAATGGACAATGAACAAACCCGCTTCCATTCACAGGAAGAATATTTGGAATACCATAAACTATCCACGACTATGTAGTTGTATTTGTTTATTAAGAGCATCTGCAACATACCTGAAACAATGAGGCTGCCAAACTTTGTTGCCCAGATGTTGTTTACATTTCATAATTTTTTTCATGGGTAGGGGTTGTCATATTACATTATTTTTGGCTTAGCTATTTTATTAAAAATCAGAGGTTTCAGGAGCATTTTGGTGACTGTACAGTAACAAATACCTGACAAAATGGGTTTAATGGGAGGGAAAATATACATTTTTTTTTTTTTTGAGAATTTTATCTGCTTTGGAAAAATGATTATACTCTTGGTGTTCATAGTACGTTTTTTAATCAAATTTCAATGGTTATAACGTAAGTTTGAAGAAATGTTTAGGATTTTGTTATTACGGGAGAAATGTGTGTTCTTTTCATTATTCTTACAGTTTAGATTATATGTATATATATTTAAGGTTATGAGGATAACAAAAAGATTAGGTGATGAAAGATTGGATATCAGATTGGAGGGAGAGAGTATGGAGGAGGTGAATGTATTCAGATATTTGGGAGTGGACGTGTCAGCGGATGGGTCTATGAAAGATGAAGTGAATCATAGAATTGATGAGGGGAAAAGTGTGAGTGGTGCACTTAGGAGTCTGTGGAGACAAAGAACTTTGTCCGTGGAAGCAAAGAGGGGAATGTCTGAGAGTATAATTGTACGAACACTCTTGTATGAGTGCGAAGCATGGGTGATGAATGTTGCAACGAGAAGAAGGCTGGAGGCAGTGGAGATGTCATGTCTGAGGGCAATGTGTGGTGTAAATATAATGCAGAGAATTCGTAGTTCGGAAATTAGGTGGTGTGAGATTACCAAAACTATTATCCAGAGGGCTGAGGGGGGGGGGGGGGAGTTGTTGAGGTGGTTCGGATATGTAGAGAGAATGGAACAAAACAGAATGACTTCGAGAGTGTATAAATCCGTAGAGGGAAGGCGGGGTAGGGGGTCGGCCTAGGAAGGGTTGGAGGGAGGGGGTAAAGGAGGTTTTGTGTGCGAGGGGCTTAGACTTTCAGCGAGCATGCGTGAGCGTATTTGATAGGAGTGAATGGAGACAAATGGTTTTTAATACTTGACATGCTGTTGGAGTGTGAGCAAAGTAACATTTATGAAGGGATTCAGGGAAACCGGCAGGCCGGACTTGAGTCCTGGAGATGGGAAGTACAGTGCCTGCACTCTGAAGGAGGGGTGTTAATGTTGCAGTTTAAAAACTGTAGTGTAAAGCACCCTTCTGGCAAGACAGTGATGGAGTGAATGATGGTGAAAGTTTTTCTTTTTTCGGGCCACCCGCCTTGGTGGGAGTCGGCCGATGTGTTAATAAATGAATAATTTAAGGTGGTAAAAAAAAAAAGCCCTGTTATTTTGCCAATGGTTAGGGAGCTTTAATAAAGTGTTTATGAATTTTTTTAGTGGATGTGAAGCAGGTAACCGCTTGGTCTCTGTCCAGAATGAGACTGTGTAACATTTGGGAATTTTTATTTTGGAAACATTTCTGAGGTAATCAGTCCCTCAGCCTGGAGTCTGTGTGTTCAGTCCATCAGTTCATCGACTCCATGTTGAGGGACTGATTACCTCAAATTAATTTACCACAGTTATTTTCTGCATTGGACTAAGGAAGCCACTGGCTGGTGAAACGTTTCCACGATGAAGATTCCAGTTGCACAAGTCTCTCTTCAACCTGTCCGTTTTCCAAACTGTTTACACCATCTCAGCATCGAACCATAGTCAAGGGAGGTTGTGGCGTAACTCACTCTAAATAGCTGTCATTATCACTGCCTGGTGAATATAAAAATGGTATACAATACCGAAAGCTTGGTACGTAAGACACATAGGCAACATTTAGGCAACTTTATTCCGAAACGTTTCGCCTACACAGTAGGATTACATCACATCTCTACTGCTCCTGCCTATTTTCTGTACTCGACTGAACAAGCCTACTATGTAGACAAAACGTTTCGGAATAAAGTCGCCTAAATGTTGCCTATTGTGTCTTACGTACCATTTCTGCCTGATAATGAGATGTAAGGACATAGCTGAACCCGGGAGGGTTCAAAAGGTCAGGTGAACAACCAGGAAAGAAGTTGAAGACCCATAAATGCGTGAGTAAACAATGATCGTAGTAAGCAAGGATGGTTTTGCCCGGGCTGTAAATATGGATACAAATCACGTGTTATGTGTGAGTTGTGTTATTTGTAGAGTGATTAGATAGTTTGGTCACGATTTTTTGGACAATGATGAGGAAGTAACAAGATGGAGAATAACTTGTGGTAAATTAGTCTGCCTATAAACTACTGTAACTTACAAATACCGGAATTATAACTGGACAGATTCATAGTGTGGGTTTTTCATTTCTCTTATCGTAGTTACGATGATTATTAATGAGAAGGAGATGTCTGATAATTCATTCTCGCCAGTTTATAATAGCAGTTATGCTGGCAGTCATATATTATCATAACATTTAGTAGTGACCGTCTTGTCGTATCATTATTGGCTTTGAATAATATATATGAATCATTACATTATTGATCCTATGATGTTCAGGCATTCAATGTATTGATCACAGGATTATTAATAATCAGTGACTTATCATATATAATCCTCACGATTATTAACCACATTACTCGCCCAATTCTGACAAACTGGTGACCAAACAGGCAAGAAAATCTCTAAGGGATTGTAATTCCCATTTCATTTCCTTCTCTCATTTCAGACATAATTGTATCTCGTTTCACGAAATTATAACATGGCGAGTGAGTCAGCTGGCCCAGTGGTTAGTGCACTGGCCTGGAGTTTTTGTGACTCATTCGCCCTGAGTTCAAACCCCACCTGTTCCGTGTTATGCTTCACTATGTATACCTTCCTTATACAATGTGTCACAAGGGATTCAAAGACTAACCCAAAAGGGTTCTTTCAGGTATACAGAAGTAAGATTAGGGACAAGATTGGCCCACTTAAGAGTAACTCTGGTCAGATCACACCGAGTGATAAGGATGTGTGTGAAATTCTCAATACCTACTTCCTCTCAGTTTTCACCCAGGAAAATACTAGCGATATTCCTGAAATAATAGATTATGAAGAACAGGATAATAAACTATGTATGATTGCGGTAACTAGTGACATGGTCCTCAGACAAATAGAGAAACTAAAACCTAACAAATCCCCAGGCCCTGATGAACTGTTTGCAAGGGTGTTAAAGGAATGTAAAGAGGAACTTAGCATACCTTTGGCTAATCTTTTTAACATATCACTACAAACTGTCATAGTGCCTGATAAGTGGAAAATGGCAAATGTAATACCTATTTACAAGGCAGGTGACAGGTCCTTGGCTTCAAACTATAGACCAATAAGCCTTACCTTCATAGTGGGAAAATTTATGGAATCAATAATTGCCGAAGCAATTCGTAGCCATCTTGACAGGCACAAATTGATTAATGAATCTCAACACGGTTTTACAAAGGGGCGTTCCTGTCTTACGAATTTACTAACTTTTTTCACTAAGGTGTTTGAGGAGGTAGATCATGGTAATGAATATGATATTGTGTATATGGACTTCAGTAAGGCTTTCGATAGAGTTCCACATCAGAGGCTATTGAGGAAACTTAAGGCACACTGAATAGGAGGAGACATTTTTTCCTGGGTAGAGGCATGGCTGACAAATAGGCAGCAGAGAGTTTGCATAAATGGGGAGAAATCAGAATGGGGGCACGTCACAAGCGGTGTTCCTCAGGGGTCAGTGCTGGGCCCGTTGTTGTTCACAATTTACATAAACGACATAGATGAGGGAATAAATAGCGACATAAGCAAATTTGCTGATGACACCAAAATAGGTCGTCCAATTCATTCTAATGAGGACACTAGAGCACTCCAGGATGATTTGAATAGACTGATGCAATGGTCGGGGAAGTGGCAGATGCAGTTTAATATTGATAAATGCAAAGTTCTAAATGTTGGACAGTTAAATAACCATGCCACATATAAACTAAATAATGTAGATCTTAATACTACTGATTGTGAAAAGGATTTAGGAGTTCTGGTTAGCAGTAATCTAAAACCAAGACCACAGTGCATTAGTGTTCGCAATAAAGCTAACAGAATTCTTGGCTTCATATCTAGAAGTATAAATAATAGAAGTCCTCAGGTTGTTCTTCAACTCTATATATCCTTGGTTAGGCCTCAGTTAGACTATGCTGCTCAGTTCTGGTCACCGTATTACGGAATGGATATAAATGCTCTGGAAAACGTACAGAGGAGGATGACAAAGATGATCCCATGTATCAGAAATCTTCCCTATGAGGATAGACTGAGGCCCTGAATCTGCACTCTCTCGAAAGGCGTAGAATTAGGGGGGATATGATAGAGGTGTATAAATGGAAAACACGAATAAATAAAGGGGATGTAAATAGCGTATTGAAAATTTCCAGCCAAGACAGGACTCGCAGCAATGGTTTCAAGTTGAAAAAATTCAGATTCAGGAAGGATATAGGAAAGCACTGGTATGATAATAGAGTTGTGGATGAGTGGAACAAACTCCCGAGTACAGTTATTCAGGCTAAAACGTTGTGCAGTTTTAAAAATAGGTTAGATAAATACATGAGTGGGTGTGGGTGGGTGTGAGTTGGACCTGACTAGCTTGTGCTGCTGGGTCTGGTGCCGTGCTTTATCCTTGAGTGGAGGTGACAAGATTGGGTGGGTCATTGGGCTAATCCGGGGGGGGGGGTTCATTGGTCTATTCCGGGGGGGGGACATGGACCTGCTCCGTATGGGTCAGTAGGCCTGTTGCAGTGTTCCTTCTCTCTTATGTTCTAGCGCAAGCTGGACTCCAAGGTATTGGTCCAGTGTGGGTAGATTGGTAAAGCACTGCGTACCTTGTTCCAAGGTTCATAGGTTCGAGTCTCCTTCAGCCAGAGATCAGTGTTTGTGTATATTTCGCCTGCTCTTGCGAATTCCTTGCCACACACACCAATTATATATATATATATATTATATATAATATATTATTATATATATTATATATATATTAATATATATATATATATTTTATATATATATTATATATATTATTATTATTATCACACTGGCCGATTCCCACAAGGCAGGGTGGCCCGAAAAAGAAAAACTTTCACCATCATTCACTCCATCACTGTCTTGCCAGAAGGGTGCTTTACACTACAGTTTTTAAACTGCAACATTAAACCATATATATATATATATATATATATATATATAAAATATATATAAAATATATATATATAAATATATATATACACACACACACACACACACACACACACACACACGTTATAGACACAATGTGCAGCTTTGTTATAGATAACACAATGTAAAACTTCGTTGTACAATGCATAACTACGTTATAAACACAGTACGTAGCTACGGTAAAGTTCTTGTAACTAAGGAAATCTAAAATCATCAGATCTAAAATGATGTACCCGGGCCAACAGTGATGTACCCGGGCCAACAGTGATGTACCCGGGCCAACAGTGAAGA
>NC_069412.1:50045096-50085781 GCF_026875155.1 Cherax quadricarinatus
TTATTTTCAGTGCATTCAAATCTTGAAATAATTTGTTCTTGCCATGCAGTTGTAAATTTAGATCACTAAGATGGCTGGTAAAATCAACCAAAAACTGCTAAATCAAATGGCCATTTATCACATAAAAGGTCTCATTCTTCTCTTCTAGAAAATTATGAGCAATATTTTTCAACTTCCAAAATGTAGTGAGAACCTGTCGTGTAGAAAGCCAGGGCATCTCACAATGACGGACAAGATCACTATATTCCAAATCTAACAATTCACAGTATTCTCTGAATTCTCTTCTGTTTAATCCTCTTGCTCTAATTTTATTCAGATGTATCACAACCAGTAGCATAACTTGGTGTCTAATGTAGTGATTTTTAATACAATACCACCTAAAAATATTTCCAGCAAAGTTAGAGTCCCAGCTGACGGTTTTCCGTCATTTTCTAGGCATGACTTTACTTTGTCAAATATGTCTGATCATCTTGTTTTTCCATGAAGTAACAAGACTGATAAGTTCTTCCAAGATGTTAAAATTATCATCAGTTCCTCTTATAAAAATACTTAACTGAGCTACATCACATATGTCAGTAGATTCTTCCAAAGATAAAGATAAGAAAGTACCAGCCTGGGGAAGGTCTTTCACTTGCTCAGATACATCATGGCAAAGTTCTTCAGTGAGTCTTGTAACTGTTTTGAGAGCGATTCCGTCTACCTTTCTTTCATTATTTTTATCACCAAGACATTCTGCAAATATCTGGTGACAAGACTCGACAATTTCTTCTCCATCAAACAAAGGCTCCGTTTTTTAGCCAACACAAAGGTAATTTCGTAAGACACTTTCGTCATCGCCAAACTTTCGCAGTTTCTTTTAACAAATATATTTTGTCTTCCTTATTTCATCCTTTTTCTAATTACATACTCTTCACGTAACTCTGACACAAACACTAACTTCAGTGTACTAAAATCATGTCTTCTATTATCTGAGATAATGTTGTCACAAACAATGCATAACGGTTTTCCTGATGGATCCGCAATAAGAACTAATTTTCCCACTGTTCATTAAACTGACGCTATTATCACTTTCTGTTTTTCCTTTGCTCATATTTTTGCAGTGACGTTTAGCTGACTGTGAAAACAAAGCTTAAGCTTCGAAAAGTACAAGACTTCAACTGTTTACAAAGAGCAAAGCACAACTCTGCCTCACGAGTGTCAGTTATAAAATGACTGGTAAAATACATGTGACGTACAGCAGCGCTGCTGGTGCCACAACATCAAACAACTACCATATGTGTACACCTATGGAACGACTCCAGTGCAACGAAGTTCCTCTTTGTGCAATGTCCCTGATAAGGGCAGAGCACTATGTGTAGTGACTATATAGCAACTCATAACTGCGGTGTGGGTGTTCACTGCAATTTGTTTATCTTACTCGCTGTATAATTTTTTAATTGAAAAAAGATTAGTGGAAAAAACATACGCTAAAAGACATGCATGAAACAATAAAATCACTAAAAATGATTTGTAAGTTTTAGATTTATTCTCGGTAAAACTCATTTCTATCAATTAATTACTTCCATTTCTGTTACAATTTTTTTCCTACAAATTGGCTATTAATTTTTGTACGAGTAGGCTTGCTTTTTTATTACTGGAATGCAATGTGCCACTTCTAATCTTGCAATGCACCACTTTTGACACATGTGCCATAGGTTGGCCATCCTTGTACAAAACAGTGCTAACAGCAACAAACAGTACTAACAGCAACATATTAAACGGCACTAAGGGTATCGTAAGTTGACAAGAGCAGTGTCGAGTGCAGTTACAATGTACAGGTTCACAGTGGAAAATTGTGTGTGTAATTTCTCCCATTAAATGACGTTAATCTACTGGACTACATCTCTTCTGAACAATTTCAGTCCTCAGTCTTGAGTAGCTGATGCAACTTATGAGTAAGATAGTACCTGATACTTCTTGACAGTACCTGATACTAGACAGTACCTGATACTTCTTGACAGTACCTGGTACTTCTTGACAGTACCTGATACTACTTGACAGTACCTGATACTACAGTACCTGATACTACAGTACCTGATACTACAGTACCTGATGCTACAGTACATGATACTACAGTACCCGATACTACTTTACTACCCGATACTACTTGATAGTACTTTACAGTACCTGACAGTACTTTACAGTACCTGACAGTACCTGATAATACTAACAGTACCTGAAAGTACTTCATAGTACCAGATGGTATCTGATACTACTTGACAGTATTTGATAATTTTAGTTTGAGTGAGGGCAAATTTACCATCATCTTCGAAATGTTGGGTTGCATGTAATGGCTGAAGAATGTGTCTTCTGATCGTGTGTGTACTCACCTATTTGTGGTTGCAGGGGTCGATTCCTAGCTCCTGGCCCCGCCTCTTCACCGGTTGCTACTAGGCCCTCTCTCTCCCCGCTCCATGAGCTTTATCAAACCTCGTCTTAAAACTGAGTATGGTTCCTGCCTCCACTACGTCATTTTCTAGGCTATTCCACTGCCTTACAACTCTATGACTGAAGAAATACTTCCTACTATCTGACTCATTTGTGTCTTCAACTTCCAATTGTGGCCTCTTGTTTCTGTGTCCCCTCCCTGGAACATCCTGTCTTTGTCCACCTTGTCTATTCCACGCAGTATTTTATATGTCGTTATCATGTCTCCCCTGACCCTCCTGTCCTCCAGTGTCGTCAGGCCGATTTCCTTTAATCTTTCTTCATAGGACATTCCCCTTAGCTCTGGAACTAACCTTGTTGCAAACCTTTGTACTTTCTCTAGTTTTTGACGTGCTTTATCAAGTGCGGGTTCCAAACAGGTGCTGCATACTCCAGTATGGCCTGACATACACGGTGTACAGTGTCTTGAATGATTCCTTACTAAGGTATCGGAATGCTGTTCTCAGGTTTGCCAGGCGCCCATATGCTGCAGCAGTTATCTGATTGATGTGTGCTTCCGGAGACATGCTCGGTGTTATACTCACCCCAAGATCTTTCTCCTTGAGTGAGGTTTGCAGTCTTTGGCCACCTAGCCTATACTCTGTGGTCTTCTGTGCCCTTCCCCTATCTTCATGACTTTGCATTTGGCAGGATTAAATTCGAGAAGCCATTTTGTGTGTGTGTGTGTGTGTGTGTGTGTGTGTGTGTGTGTGTGTGTGTGTGGTGTGTGTGTGTGTGTGTGTGTGTGTACTCACCTATTTGTGGTTGCAGGGGTCGATTCATAGCTCCTGGCCCCGCCTCTTCACTGATTGCTACTAGGTCCTCTCTCTCCTGCTCCATGAGCTTTATCATACCTCGCCTTAAAACTATGTATGGTTCCCGCCTCCACTACTTCACTTTCTAGGCTATTCCACGGCTTGACTACTCTATGACTGAAGAAATACTTCCTAACATCCCTTTGATTCATTTGAGTCTTCAACTTCCAATTGTGACCTCTTGTGTCTGTGTCCCATCTCTGGAACATCCCGTCTTTGTCCACCTCGTCTATTCCGCGCAGTATTTTATATGTCGTTATCATGTCTCCCCTGACCCTCCTGGCCTCCAGTGTCGTCAGGCCGATTTCCCTCAACCTTTCTTCGTAGGAAAATCCCCGTAGCTCTGGGACTAGTCTTGTTGCAAACCTTTGCACTTTCTCTAATTTCTTGACGTGCTTGACTAGGTGTGGATTCCAAACTGGTGCTGCATACTCCAGTATGGGCCTGACGTAAATGGTATACAGAGTCTTGAACGACTCCTTACTGAGGTATCGGAACGCTATCCGTAGGTTTGCCAGGCGCCCGTATGCTGCAGCAGTTATCTGATTGATGTGCGCCTCAGGAGATATGCTCGGTGTTATACTCACCCACAGATCTTTTTCCTTGAGTGAGGTTTGCAGACTTTGGCCATCTAAACTATATTGTGTCTGCGGTCTTCTTTGCCCTTCCCCAATCTTCATGACTTTGCATTTGGCGGGGTTAAACTCAAGGAGCCAGTTGTTGGACCAGGCTTGTAGCCTGTCCAGGTCTCCTTGTAGTCCTGCCTGATCCTCATCCGATTTGATTCTTCTCATTAACTTCACATCGTCCGCAAACAAGGACACTTTTGAGTCTATCCCTTCCGTTATGTCATTCACATATACCAAGAACAGCACAGGTCCTAGGACTGACCCCTGTGGAACCCCGCTTGTCACAGGCGCCCACTTTGACACCTCATCACATACCATGACTCGTTGTTACCTCCCTGTAAGGTATTCTCTTATCCATTGCAGTGCCTTTCCTGTTATGTGTGCCTGATCCTCTAGCTTTTGCAGTAACCTCTTGTGAGGAACTGTGTCGAAGGCCTTCTTGCAGTCCAAAAAATGCAGTCGATCCACCCCTCTCTCTCTCGTCTTACTTCTGTCACCTTGTCATAAAACTCTAATAGGTTTGTGACACAGAATTTTCCCTCCCTGAAACCATGCTGGTTGTCAATTATACACTTGTTTCTTTCCAGGTGCTCCACCACTCTCCTCCTGATGATCTTCTCCATGACCTTGCATACTATACACGTTAATGATACAGGTCTGTAGTTTAGTGCCTCATGTCTATCTCCCTTTTTAAAAATTGGGACTACATTTGCCATCTTCCATACCTCAGGGAGTTGCCCAGTTTCAAATGATGTGTTGAAGATCTTCGTTAATGGTACACACAATGTCTCTGCTCCCTCTTTAAGGACCCACGGAGAGATGTTGTCTGGTCCCACCGCCTTTGAGGTGTCAAGTTCGCATAGCAGCTTCTTCACCTCCTCCTTGGTTATATGTACCTCATCCAGCACTTGCTGGTGCACCCCCCTGCTCTGATTTCCTGGAGTTTTACTGGTTTCCACTGTAAATACTTCTTTAAATCTTGTGTTGAGCTCCTGACATACCTCCCGGTCGTTTCTTGGGAATTCCCCATCACCCTTCCTCAGTCTGATTACCTGGTCCTTGACCGTTGTTTTCCTCCTGATGTGGCTGTACAACAGCTTCGGGTCAGTCTTGACTTTCGATGCTATGTCATTTTCGTATTGCCGCTGAGCCTCCCTTCTCATCTGTGCATATTCGTTTCTGGCTCTTCGGCTAATCTCTTTATTTTCCTGAGTTCTCTGTGTTCTGTACCTTTTCCATTCTCTAGTACACCTAGTTTTTGCCTCCTACACCTTTGGGTGAACCAAGGACTCATTCTGTTCTTCCCATTATTTCTGTTTCCCTTGGGAACAAACCTCTCCTCTGCCTCCTTGCATTTTGTTGCCATATAGTCCATCATTTCTTGTACTGGTTTTCCTGTCAGTTCCCTCTCCCACTGAATGTCTTGAAAGAAGTTCCTCAAGCCTGAGTAGTTCCCCCTTTTGTAGTTTGGTTTTTTCCCACCCTATTCCTGCTGCTCTCTCCACTTGGAGCTCAACTATGTAGTCGAAGCACAGAACCACATGATAACTAGCTCCCAGGGGCCTTTCATACATGATATCCTCGATGTCAGAACTACTCAAGGTGAATACAAGGTCCAATCTTGCTGGTTCATCCTCTCCTCTCTCTCTGGTAGTGTCTCTAACATGTTGATGCATGAGGTTTTCCAGTACCACATCCATCATCTTGGCTCTCCATGTTTCGGGAACCCCATGGGGCTCCAGGTTTTCCCAGTCAATCTCCTTGTGATTGAAATCACCCATAATTAGTAACTTTGCTCCCCCCATGTGTGCTCTCCTGGCCACCTCGGCTAGTGTGTCGACCATTGCTCTGTTGCTCTCATCATATTCTTCTCTTGGCCTCCTGCAGTTCTGTGGTGGGTTGTACATTAATGCAATTATCACCTTATGTCCCCCAGACTGGAGTGTTCCTACTAAGTAGTCCCTTTCGCCCGTGCCATCCATTCCTTCCATTTTCCCAAACCCCCACTGGTTTTTAATGAGCAGTGCAACTCCTCCTCCCCCTCTCCTCCCTCTGTCTTTCCTGAGGATTTGATATCCGGATGGAAAGATTGAATCTGTTATTATTCTGGTGAGTTTTGTTTCTGTGAGTGCTATTATGTCTGGGGATGTCTCCTTGATTCTTTCGTGCCACTCCTCATACTTATTTGTTATTCCATCTGCATTTGTATACCACACCTTCAACTTCTTTTCTAAGATTGTGGTCTGGGAGGTGTATTAGGGTTGGGGAAGTGGAGATCTGATAAGGAACTATGGGTGGTTGTTGTGGGGGTGGAGTTTGTAATGCAGTGGGTGGGGGCATTGGATGTGGCATGGGTGTTTTGGTTTAGAGTGTTTGGTTGCACTGGGGTTGACCTGGTTGAGAGGCTTCTATAGGAAGTTGTGAGGGAGGCTGTATTTGATCTTCCTGTGTCTGTGATCTCCTGTCTTCTCCATCCCCTCTCTTTCCTCCTTTCGCCTTTGTACCATCTCTCTCTGTTTCTTCCTTTCTGCTTGTGTTCTGTCGTGGTCGAGATACACCTTCCTGTATGCTGGCATGTCCCTTAATTGTGCTATCTCCTGCAGGATCCTGTTCCGAGTCGATTCTGCCTTGAAGGTCACTTTCACTGGCCGGGTTCTTTTTTTTACAAACCCCCCTATTCTCCGAAAATTTTCCAGCTGGGTCATGTCGTCTTCTCCTATTGCTTTCATGATGCTTTCAATTGCTTTTTTCCCCCTTGTTTTCTTGCTTATGTTTCCCCTTCAACTTCCTGGAGCCCATACACAAAGATTGACCTCACCCTTTCATGCTCCCACTGCATATCCCTGTGTATCCCCTCATTCAATTTGATTTCCTCCATTGCAGCTTTCCTTTCTTCAGTTTCACTAGCTAATGTACTTGGGCTCAGTGGTCTGTCATTTTCCCTTCTCGGCTTTCCCTGGGCTCTGCTGTGGTCTGTTAGGGCCTCCACATATAGCTTAGCTCTTTCATTTACTACAGTCTCCACTGATTGAGCTTCTACATGCAGTTTTGCTCCTTCTTTCCCTACAGTCCCCTTATTTATGACTGAGGTAGCAGTCTCTGTTGTCAATCCCAAAATGTTCTTTAGTTCTTTAGGCTGTTTCAGATTTTTCAGTTCCTCTTCTAAACTCTGTATCCTGGCCTCTGCTGCTTTGACTTGCACTTCCCACTTCCTGCTTTCCATGTCTATCCTCTCTTCCATTCTCATGCTAAGTTCTTCTAGTTTCTTTTCCCATTCATGTTCCTTTTTGTGAGCTCTGCTGCCCAATCTTCCTTTGCAGTTTCCTCCTCCTGTCCCTTGGTTTTTCTTGTTGCTCTCTGGCAACCCATTTTTGTTTTATCCTGATTGCCTCAGAGTGGGAAACCTATGTAATTATGTATGTTAGGTTAGTATTGTGTATGTCAGAGTGTGGGGGGGGGGGAGGTAGAGGAGGAACTGTGGCTATGTGGGAGAGTAGTGGGGAGGGGGAGTGGGAAGGAGAGTGAAGCAAGTGGGTGAGTGGGAGAGGGAGAGGGGAAGGAGGAGAGGTGGGGAGGGGGAGGGTGAAAGAGGGGAGGGGAGGGATCAGGTGAAGGAGTGAGATGTCGGTGGGGGAGGGGGGGAGTGTATGTGTGAGTCTGGCAATGTGTGTGTGTGTGTGTGTGTGTGTTATGTGTGTTACGTATGTGTGTGTGTTATGTGTGTGTGTTGTGTGTGTGTGTGTGTGTGTGTGTGTGTGTGTGTTACGTATGTGTGTGTATGTGTGTGTGTTATGTGTGTGTTATGTGTGTGTGTTGTGTGTGTGTGTGTGTGTGTGTGTGTGTGTGTGTGTGTGTGTGTGTGTGTGTGTGTGTCGTGCCGAATAGGTAAACTTGGTCAATTAGCAAGAACTCGTTTAAAATTAAGTCCTCTCTAAAATTTTCTCTTATACGTTGAAAGACATATCTTTTTCATTTATGTTAATGTAAAAATTAATAATTTGTACCAAAAGAATCTTAGAAAACTTACCTAACCTTATTATAACAACCGCAATTTAATTTAGCCTAATCCACCTAAATGTTTTAGTTATGCTTACAATAATTTAATAGTAAACAAATACAATGAAATATATATATTTTTTCGTTAAGTTCAGATTGATTTTTGCGAATATACTGCATACACAAATTTCCGCTTGCCCTATTCGGCAAGAAGTGCGTTGCTATTTAAGGCAAAATCGCAAGCTTTACACACACATTATATATATATATATATATATATATATATATATATATATATATATATATATATATAATATATATATATATATATATATATATTTAATAAAAACTTAGATCTTTGGAAAACTGTAGAGTACTGCTTCTGGTCGGCTTCAAACTTCCCGCATTCGTGTCTTAATTACAAGACTTAATTTTTTCTGGCCATCGTATCCTCTAACTTCGTAAATCATTAATAAAAATCTGAGAGTAACATAGACGTATCAAGTTAAAATAACTTTAAATTATCTTTTACGGTTAAACCAGAGAATAGATTGTGACAGTTTCATTACGATCTGTCTATTGATTTCCAACATCAATGGAAGAATGAAATTTATGGAAAAACATATTGAACACTGACCATATTTTCTGACAACTGTAGAAGGTATCGTCAATTAGGTACCGTCAGTCAGGTACCGTCAGTCAGGTACCGTCAGTCAGGTACTGTCAGTCAGGTACCGTCAGCCAGGTACCGTCAGTCAGGTACCGTCAGTCAGGTACCGTCAGTCAGGTGCCGTCAGCCAGGTACCGTCAGTCAGTTACCGTCAGTCAGGTACCGTCAGTCAGGTACCGTCAGCCAGGTACCGTCAGTCAGGTACCGTCAGTCAGGTACCGTCAGTCAGGTACCGTCAGCCAGGTATCGTTAGTTTAGCATTATTAATCGAGTAACTGACTACTATTATTTATAGTCATTTTTTCTTACCACCCCGGCCATTTCCCATCGAGGTCAAGTGACCTGACTAAGAGGAAAACACCTTTACCGTCATTCTTTCACTGACTTGCCAAAAGCATGCAGACATCACAGTCCAGATGATCAGTTTAAACTAACATCCCCACCCGTCCTTCAGAGTGCAGGTACTGTACTTCCCACATCCAGGACTGTAGCATCCCCACCCGTCCTTCAGAGTGCAGGTACTGTACTTCCCACATCCAGGACTGTAGCATCCCCACCCGTCCTTCAGAGTGCAGGTACTGTACTTCCCACATCCAGGACTGTAGCATCCCCACCCGTCCTTCAGAGTGCAGGTACTGTACTTCCCACATCCAGGACTGTAGCATCCCCACCCATCCTTCAGAGTGCAGGTACTGTACTTCCCACATCCAGGACTGTAGCATCCCCACCCGTCCTTCAGAGTGCAGGTACTGTACTTCCCACATCCAGGACTGTAGCATCCCCACCCGTCCTTCAGAGTGCAGGTACTGTACTTCCCACATCCAGGACTGTAGCATCCCCACCCGTCCTTCAGAGTGCAGACATTGTACTTCCCACCTCCAGGACTCAAGTCCGACTAACCGGTTTCCCTGAATCCCTTCATAAATGTTTCTTTGCTCACACTCCAACAGCACGTCAAACCAAACCCTTAGCAAGTAACACACACACACACACACGTATATGTATAAACAGTACACATGTATACACATATATACATATACAAAATATTCTTATCTTCTGCTGAGTAAGAATTTGACCACCACCCGGAACTAATCCTTCAGCAAACCTTAGTATAGAGGAGGCTGGGCTTGTGAGACACGGGGATACTTCTCTTGGATCACGATGCCACTAAATACACCAAGTTCTTGCAGAAACTCAGAGCTGTGAGAAAGTTCAACTTATTATCACCATGTTTCACCCATTACCACCTTTCGCCCATCATTTTCAAACTGAAGATACACACGGCAGCACAGGCTTTCTTTATCATAAAGTTTCGCTCAAGGAAAGCTTTAGAAAGTGATAAAAACCTTGGTATAAGAATCTTAATGTGCTCCATGTGTCTGTCATCTACTTGTGAGTTCTTGTACCTCTGCTTTAAGAGTTAGTCAACACACAGAAAGCTCTCAGAGTCAGCAGAATAAAGAGCTTAATTAAGGCTCCAGAACACAGTGCTCATCTTGTTTTATAGGCTCTTTGTTTGCTCCCCCATGCCATTTATTGTCTAGATTAAATACACACAATTCTACAATACTCCCTCCTTGAGCACAATTCCCGACGCAACAAAACATTCCGTCTCGCCCATTTCTGAATCTTCCTATTTCAGTCTACTTCTGATAGCTTTCGGCACAGCAAAATTGATCGATATAGTCAGTTTAAAATTTGAGCTCAACCTGACTGAGAAATATAAGATTTAAACAAATAAATAAATATATATATATATATATATATACCTGGAGGTTACCTGGAGGTTATTCCGGGGATCAACGCCCCCGCGGCCCGGTCCATGACCAGGCCTCCCGATGGATCAGGGCCTGATCAACTAGGCTGTTACTGCTGGCCGCACGCAGTCCAACGTACGAGCCACAGCCCGGCTGATCCTGCACTGACTTTAGGTATCTGTCCAGCTCTCTCTTGAAGGCAGCCAGGGGTTTATTGGCAATTCCCCTAATGCTTGATGGGAGGCTGTTGAACAGTTTTGGGCCCCGGACACTTATGGTGTTTTCCCTTAGTGTACCAATGGCGCCCCTACTTTTTATTGGGGGCATTTTGCATTGCCTGCCCAGTCTTTTACTTTCGTAGGGAGTGATTTCTGTGTGCAGATTTGGAACCATTCCTTCCAAGATTTTCCAAGTGTAGATTATGATATATCTCTCCCTCCTGCGTTCCAACGAGTACAAGTCAAGTGCTTCCAAGCGTTCCCAGTAGTTAAGTTGCTTGACAGAACTTATACGTGCAGTAAAGGATCTCTGTACACTCTCTAGATCTGTGATTTCACCTGCTTTGAATGGAGATGTTAATGTACAGCAGTATTCCAGCCTAGAGAGAACAAGTGATTTGAAAAGAATCATCATGGGCTTGGCATCTCTCGTTTTGAAAGTTCTCATTATCCATCCTATCATTTTCTTTGCACGTGCGATCGTGGCAGTGTTGTGATCCTTGAAAGTGAGATCCTCAGACATTACTACTCCCAGGGCCCTTACATAATTTTTCCGCTCTATTGTATGGCCGGAGTCAGTAGTATACTCTGTTCTAGTTATTATCTCCTCCAGTTTTCCATAACGGACTAGTTGGAATTTGTCCTCATTGAACATCATATTGTTTACCGTTGCCCACTGGAAAACTTTGTTTATATCTTCTTGGAGGTTAACCGCGTCCTCAGCAGATGACAGCCTCATGCAGATCCTAGTATCATCCGCAAAGGATGATACGGTGCTGTGGTGTATATCTCTGTTTATGTCTGACATGAGGATAAGGAATAAGATGGGGGCGAGTACTGTGCCTTATGGAACAGAGCTCTTCACTATGGCAGCCTCCAATTTAACTCTGTTGACCACTACTCTGTGTTCGATTTGTTAGGAAGTTGAAGATCCATCTCCCCACTTTCCCAGTTATTCCTTTAGCACGTATTTTATGGGCTATTACGCCATGATCGCATTTGTCAAATGCTTTTGCAAAGTCTGTGTATATTACATCTGCATTCTGATTTTCTTCCAGTGCATCCAAGGCCATATCATAGTGATCCAGTAGTTGTGAGAGGCAGGAGCGACCTGCCCTGAACCCATGTTGCCCTGGATTGTGCAGATTTTGGGAATCCAGGTGATTTGCAATCCTGCTTCTTAGCACTCTTTCAAAGATTTTTATGATGTGGGACGTCAGACCTATTGGTCTATAGTTTTTAGCTAATGCTTTGCTGCCACCTTTATGGAGTGGGGCTATATCCGTTGTTTTAAGTGACTGTGGAATTTCACCCATGTCCAAGCTCCTCCTCCATAGTGTACTTAGGGCACGCGAGAGGGGTTTCTTGCAGTTCTTAATGAAAACAGAGTTCCACGAGTCTGGGCCCGGGGCTGAGTGCATAGGCATGTTGTCAATGGCTTTTTCGAAATCTATGGGAGTTAGGGTAATGTCGGAAATCTGGCATACATTTATGGAGTTTTGAGGCTCATTCATGAAGAAATCATTTGGGTCGTCGATCCTCAGACCGATTAGTGGCTCACTAAACACAGAGTTGTACTGGGATTTCAATATTTCACTCATTTCCTTGTTGTCATCTGTGCAAGTCCCATCTATATATATATATATATATATATATATATATATATATATATATATATATTATATATATATATATATATTGCTTTAGAGCCATAGTTTGCAGACTTTGCTTATTCAGCAAACATATTGCGGCAAGCAAGCTGTGTTTATACATTTCTGAAATATAAAGAGCACTCTCTCAACTCCCCAATACATACACACACACATATACATACACACACACACACACACACACACACACACACACACACACACACACACACACACACACAGTGGCCAGGAGCTTGTGAGTCGACCCCTACAATCACACACACAAGGTGCCCTCCCCACAAAAAATAATTTCATCACAAAACGTCAATTAAGTCTTCCTTCTCCAGGTTATAATAATGATTTACTACATTAGAGAGAGAGAGAGAGAGAGAGAGAGAGAGAGAGAGAGAGAGAGAGAGAGAGAGAGAGAGAGAGAGAGAGAGAGAGAGAGAGAGCAGCAGCAGTTAAGAGAAAGTGTTCTTTTTTAATGTGTTTATAGAGGTTGTCATAAAAGCCGGGATGGTGGTGTGTGGTCTTCCTGGCTCCACACAATACCCAATGATCACTTAACGTCAAGTCTTTCCGTGTTCTTCTTGAAGTACTGAAGTGTTATGACCAGCAGCGTTGTTGTTACTCATGGTGATCCACACACCATCCCATCATCTACAATTGTTTCTCTACACTACTTTTACTCTACACTCCTTTTTCCTACCTTAGATGTCTTCTGCCTTTTATCTACTCTCCTCCTTCCTTCCTCTCTCCCACAACGGCAAGATACTATGATTAATACTAAAAATAAATAGCTGAACACTTATAAGTTATCAAGATAATCCGAAGCGGAAAGAAGCTAAAGTTCCTTGGATCAAGAGCCATTCGTTAGAAAATTATATAATATATATATATATATATATATATATATATATATATATATATATATATATATATATATATATATATATATTATATATTATATATAATATATACACACACACACACACACATATATGTATATATATACACAAGGTTATAAATCTCCTCCAGCTCTTCTGAAGCTGGACGCAAGCCCAGTATGGAGCATACATTTTCCCTCTGGATGGCCACGTTGAGGCGTTGGTGGTGTCGATGAGTCTGGAACCCAGTCCTTTAAGGAAACGTGTGGCATGTTTTCCCCACGATCCCAAGGTCTCTGATCCCACTGGGACAAATTGATACTCTTGGCTTATGTCCCTGTACTTGCTGATCTTGTACTCCTCCCTGTGGTCAGCAGCTCCTCGCTGTCGCCCGACACTGAGGGATGTAAGTGTCGGCCAGAAAGTAGGTAAGTTTTGGGATTGACAGGCACCTGGTGAGTAGGTAGAAGGCATCATGTGTGTCAATGTCTTTCATCCTGCCTTCCATCGTCATAGCAAATTTAAAATTAGAACCAACGGTGGGCGTTTTTTAACGTTTCCAGCCTTTTTGTGCTCATCTTCAGATTTACGAAAATAAAAAAAACAACCAAAACTGCACGTCTTACAATTTTACATATTTAAAATTGTCAGTCTTTAGACGAACGTTGGGGCATGAGCTCTCATAAATGGCTGTGTCTGACTTAACATGGTAACTAATTTTAATCTTTAAAGGGGTGGAGGGGTAAGCCAACTGAAGGTCTCGGTCAGATGACAAAAAGCTCCAACTGTAGATCATCATACGACCAACACCCGCGTCAAGAAACACGTGTCCTGCTTCCTGACGAACCTTACCTAACCTGCTTCTGCGAGTCTCTGCTCAGTGTCTGAAGGATGACTGACGAGCACTTTAGAGACTCCTGGTTGACTTACTTCTGTTGCACTTGTTCACTGCATACGAAGACTCACCTAACAGAAGGGGACCGAAATATACAGACTAATTAATCTTATGACTGTCTCCATGTGGGTTATTACTGAGCATTTATCTACGTGAATCTACGTGTTAATTAATCTACGTGTTAATTATTCTACGTGTCAATTAATTAGGGCCCTGAGCTGCCTCTTCGTCTTACACCTCGTACAAGTATACTGATCTACAACACAAGACTGTAGGCTGTCAGGGTTCGAATGTCTTAACTTAAAAAGATATCTTATATATACTGATAAAGATAATGCCAGGAGAACATTATGGATAACATTCTCTAAGTAATTTATTTTATGAATTTCTAATATTGCAATTGTAACTTCTAATAGGTTAGGTTAGGTAAGGTTCGTCAGGAAACAGGACAAATGTTTCCTGACGCGGGTCTTAGTCAGATGATGACCCGCCTTTGGAGCTTTTTGTTCATCTGACCGAGGCCCATTCCTCGGCTTCACCGTTCCACCCCTTTAAAAATTAATGGTCCATTTATAACCATTGTTACTTGTAACTCTAATAAATGGCGAGATCAATATAAATATCTTGACTTTTTTTTCACTGTACTTATACTATCTTTTTATGCTATATAATATTTAGTTCATTGTTTATAACGGAAAACTTGGAAGAACACAAAAAAAAAAAAAATAGAAAAAAAATCAAATTTCCCAATAACCCTGAAAATAATAATGAAATAACCTGATTAATACTTCTCAAATTATATTTATCCAGAACTGAAGATGACAAAGATATCTCCCCCCAAAAAAATTTTCTAGAAGCGATGTTTTTCCTACGAGAGAAGATATTCTCTCCATTAGTGAATAATCTTTCGTTTTCTACTGAAAACGAGGGTGAACTCAGATATTTACAGGCAACGTCTGCCACACATGGAGAAACTATCTTATTTTCTCTCCACCACTTAAGTGGGTTTCCTTTTATGTTTATTTTTTTATTTAGGTAATAACACCCGTGCCATATATTTGTCTACTTCTCTTTTGATGTTTGTGATAACATGAATACCAGCGAGTTTGTTTTTGAATGTACTGCCTCTCTGATGATGCACTGCCTCTCCCATGATGCACTGCCTCTCCCATGATGCACTGCCTCTCCAATGATGCACTGCCTCTCCCATGATGCACTGCCTCTCCCATGATGCACTTGCCTCTCCAAGATGCCTGCCTCCTCCAATGATGCACTGCCTCTCCCGTGATGCACTGCCTCTCCCCATGATGCCACTGCCGCTCCATGATGCACTGACCCTCTCCAATGATGCACTGCCTCTCCCATGATGCACTGCCTCTCCAATGATGCACTGCCTCTCCAATGATGCACTGCCTCTCCAATGATGCACTGCCTCTCCAATGATGCACTGCCTCTCTAATGATGCACTGCCTCTCTAATGATGCACTGCCTCTCCAATGATGCACTGCCTCTCCAATGATGCACTGCCTCTCCAATGATGCACTGCCTCTCCAATGATGCACTGCCTCTCTAATGATGCACTGCCTCTCTAATGATGCACTGCCTCTCTAATGATGCACTGCCTCTCTAATGATGCACTGAGCCTCACTTAATTAAGCACTGCCTCTCTAATGATGCACTTCCTCTTCTAATGTATGCACAGCCGTCTCCTAATGAGCAACTGGCTTTCCCATGATGCACTGCCTTTCCCATGATGCACTGCCTTTCCCATGATGCACTGCCTCTCTCATGATGCACTGCCTTTTCCATGATGCACTGCCTTTTCCATGATGCACTGCCTTTCCCATGATGCACTGCCTTTCCCTGATGCACTGCCTCTCATCATGAAAAAAATCACTGCCTCTCTGATGCACTGCCTTCCCATGATGCACGCCTTTTCCCATGATGCCACTGGGCCTTTCCCCATGATGCACGTGCCTCTCTGATGCCACTGGTCCTATCCCATGATCAACTGCCCTTCCATGAATGCACTGCCTCTCCATAGCACTTGTCCCCTCCAGGTGGCCCCCCCCTCTCTGATGCAATGCCTTTCCCATGATGCACCGCCTTTCCCATGATGCACTGCCTTTCCCATGATGCACTGCCTTTCCCATGATGCACTGCCTCTCTCATGATGCACTGCCTCTCCCATGATGCACCGCCCTCTCTCATGATTGCAACTGCCTCTCTCATGATACACCGGCCACTCTCAGATGCAAAACCGCTCTCTCATGATGCACCGCCTCTCTCATGATGCACCGCCTCTCTCATGATGCACCGCCTCTCTCATGATGCACCGCCTCTCTCATGATGCACCGCCTCTCTCATGATGCACGCCGCCTTCTCTCATATGCACCGCCTCTCTTCCATGATGCAGCACGCCTCTCTCATGATGCACCGCCTCTCTCATTGATGCTCCGCACTCTCATGAATGCACTGCCTCTTCATGATGCACTGCCACACATGATCACCCGGGGACCCCACCCCCCCTCTCTCATGTTTGCACCGCCTCTCTCATGATGCACCGCCTCTCTCATGATGCACCGCCTCTCTCATGATGCACCGCCTCTCTCATGATGCACCGCCTCTCATGATGCACCGCCTCTCATGATGCACTGCCTCCTCATGATGCACCGCCTCTCATGATGCACCGCCTCTCATGATGCACGCCTCTCTCATGATGCACTGCCTCTCTCATGATGCACTGCCTCTCATGATGCACTGCCTCTCCCATGATGCACTGACCTGCTCCCATGATGCACACTTCCTGCTCCCATGATGCACTCCTCTCCCATGATGCACTGCCTCCCTCATGATGCACTGCCTCTCTCATGAGCACTGTCCTCTCACAAGATGCACTGCCTCTCTCATGATGCACTGCCTCTCTCATGATGCACTGCCTCTCTCATGATGCACTGCCTCTCTCATGATGCACTGCCTCTCTCATGATGCACTGTCTCTCTCATGATGCACTGCCTCTCTCATGAGCACGCCTCTCTCATGATGCACTGCCTCTCTCATGATGCACTGCCTCTCTCATGATGCACTGCCTCTCTCATGATGCACTGCCTCTCTCATGATGCACTGCCTCTCTCATGATGCACTGCCTCTCTCATGATGCACTGCCTCTCTCATGATGCACTGCCTCTCCCATGATGCACTGCCTCTCTCATTGATTGCACTACTGCCCTCTCTACATGAAGCAAACTGCCTCTCTTCATGATCACTGTTTCTCTCATGATGCACTGTTTCTCTCATCATGCACTGCCTCTCTCATGATGCACTGCCTCTCCCATGATGCACCGCCTCTCTCATGATGCACCGCCTCTCTCATGATGCACTGCCTCTCTCATGATGCACTGCCTCTCTCATGATGCACTGTCTCTCTCATGATGCACTGCCTCTCTCATGATGCACTGCCTCTCTCATGATGCACTGTCTCTCCTCATGATTCAACTGAGCCTCATCTCATGATGCATCTGCCTCTCTCATGATGCATCTGTCTCTTCTCATTGATGCACTGCCTCTCTCATGATGCACTGCCTCTCTCATGATGCACTGCCTCCCTCATGATGCACTGCCTCTCTCATGATGCACTGCCTCTCTCATGATGCACTGCCTCTCTCATGATGCACTGCCTCTCCCATGATGCACTGCCTCTCTCATGAGTCGCACTGCTCACTCATGATGCACTGCCTCTCTCATGATGCACTGTTTCTCTCCATGATGTCACTGTTTTTCTATCATCATCACTTGCCTCTCTCATGATGCACTGCCCACTCCCAATGATGCACCGCTCTCTCATGATGCACCGCCTCCTCTCATGATGCAAAAACTGCACCGCCTCTCATATGCACTGCTCTCTGATGCACGCTCTCATGATGCAACTGCCTCTCTCATGATGCAACCCGCCTCTACTCATGATGCACGCACTCTCCATGATGCACCAGCCTCTCACATGATACCGCCTCTCTCATGATGCACCGCCTCTCATGATGCACCACCTCTCATGATGCACTGCCTCTCTCATGATGCACCGCCTCTCATGATGCACCGCCTCTCATGATGCACTGCCTCTCATGATGCACTGCCTCTCATGATGCACTGCTCACATGAGCACTGCCCCTCTCTCATGATGCACTGCCTCTCCCATGACATTCACTGCCTCTCCCCATATGCACTGCCTCTCCCATGATGCACTGTCTCTCATCATGATGCACGCCAATCTCATGATGCACTGCCTCTCTCATGATGCACTGCCTCTCTCATGATGCACTGCCTCTCTCATGATGCACTGCCTCTCTCATGATGCACTGTCTCTCCCATGATGCACTGCCTCTCTCATGATGCACTGCCTCTCTCATGATGCACTGCCTCCCCTCATGATGCCACTGCCCTCTCTCATGATGCACTGTTTCTCTCATGATGCAGCTGTTTTCTCTCATGAAGAACTGCCTCTCCCATGATGCCTGCCTCTCTCATGAATGCAACTTTTCTCTCATGATGCACTGCCTCTCTCCATGATGCACTGCCTCTCTCATGATTGCACTGCCTCTCTCATGATGCAACTGCCTCTCTCATGATGCACTGCCCTCTCTCATGAAGCACTGCCCCTCTCTCATGAATCACGCGCCTCTCTCATGATGCACTGCCTCTCCATGAATGCACTGCCTCATCTCATGATGCACTGCTCTACTCATGATGCACTGCCTCATCCCATGATGCTCCTGCCTCTCTCATGATGCACTGTTTCTCTCATGAATGCACTGCCTCTCTCATGATGCACGCCTCACTCATGATAGCACTGCCTCTCCCAAGGATGGCAACTGCCTCTCTCATGATGCCTGTTTCCTCATGATGCACTGCCTCTCTCATGAGCATCTGTTTCTCCTCATGATGCACTGTTTCTCTCAGATGCACTGCCTCTCTCATGATGGCACTGTTTATCTCATGATGCACTGCCTCTCTCATGATGCACTGCCTCACCCATGATCAACTGCCTCTCTCATGATTCACTGCCTCTCATGATGATGCACTGCCTCTCTCATGATGCACTGCACTCTCCCATGTATGCACTGCCCTCTCACAAATGCACTGCCTCTCTCAGGATGCACTGCCTCTCTCATGATGCACTTGTTTCTCTCATGATGCACTGCTCTCTCATGATGCAACTGCATCTCAACCATGATTCACTGCCTCTCTCATGATGCACTGCCTCTCTCATGATGCACTGCCTCTCTCATGATGCACTGCCTCTCTCATGATGCACTGCCTCTCTCATGATGCACTGCCTGCCCTCTCTCAGATGCACTAGCCTCTCCCATGATCACTGCCTCTCTCATGAAGCACTGTTTTCTCATGATGCACTGCACTCTCTCATGAGCACTGCCTCTACCATGATGCACTGCCTCTCTCATGATGCACTGTTTCTCTCATGATGCACTGCCTCTCTCATGATGCACTGTTTCTCTCATGATGCACTGTTTCTCTCATGATGCACTGCCTCTCTCATGATGCACTGTTTCTCTCATGATGCACTGTTGCTCTCTCATGATGACACTAGCCTGCTACCTTCTCCCATGAATGCACTGCCTCTCTCATGAGCACTGCCTCTCTCATGATGCACGCCTATCTCTCATGATGCACTGCCTCTCCCATGATGCACTGCCTCTCTCATGATGCACTGCCTCTCTCATGATGCACTGCCTCTCTCATGATGCACTGTTTCTCTCATGATGCACTGCCTCTCTCATGATGCACTGCCTCTCCCATGATGCACTGCCTCTCTCATGATGCACTGCCTCTCTCATATGCACTTGCCTCTCTCATATGCACTGCCTCTCTCAGTGCACTGCCTCTCTCATGATGCACTGCCTCCTCTCATGAACACTGCATTCTGCCTCTCCCATGACATGCTCTGCCTCTCTCATGATGCCAACTGCCTCTCTCATGATGCACTGTTTCTCTCATGATGCACTGTTCTCTCATGATGCACGTTTCTCCTCATGATGCAACTGCCTCTCCCATGATGCAACTGCCCTCTCCCATGATGCACTGCCTCTCTCATGATGCACTGCCTCTCCCATGATGCACTGCCTCTCTCATGATGCACTGTTTCTCTCATGATGCACTGCCTCTCTCATGATGCACTGCCTCTCTCATGATGCACTGCCTCTCTCATGATGCACTGCCTCTCCATGATGCACTGCCTCTCTCATGATGCACTGTTTCTCTCATGATGCACTGCCTCCTCTCATGATGCACTGCCTCTCTCATGATGCATACTTGCTGCCTCTCCCATGATGCGACTGCTTCTCCGATGATGCACTGTTTCTCTCATGATGCACTGCCTCTCTCATGATGCACTGCCTCTCTCATGATGCACTGCCTCTCTCATGATGCACTGCCTCTCTCATGATGCACTGCCTCTCTCATGATGCACTGCCTCTCTCATGATGCACCGCCTCTCTCATGATGCACTGCCTCTCTCATGATGCACTGCCTCTCTCATGATGCACTGCCTCTCTCATGATGCACTGCCTCTCTCATGAGCACTGTTTTCTTCCATGATGCCACTGCTCTCTCATGCTGCACTGCTGCCTCTCTCATGATGCACTGCCTCTCTCATGATTGCACTGCCTGCTCTCATGATGCACTGCCTCACTCATGATGCACCGCCCTCTCTCATGATGCACTGCCTCTCTCATGATGCACTGCCTCTCTCATGATGCACTGCCTCTCTCATGATGCACTGCCTCTCCCATGATGCACTGCCTCTCTCATGATGCACTGTTTCTCTCATGATGCACTGCCTCTCTCATGAGCACTGCCTCTCTCATGATGCACCTGCCTCTCCCATGATGCCCACTGCCTCTCCCATTGATGCCCTGCCTCTCCCATGATGCACTGCCGTCTCTCATGATGCACTGTTTCTCTCATGATGCACTGCCTCTCTCATGATGCACTGCCTCTCTCATGATGCACTGCCTCTCCCATGATGCACTGCCTCTCTCATGATGCACTGTTTCTCTCATGATGCACTGCCTCCTCTCAATGAATGCACTGTTCTCTCATGATGCACTGTTTCTCTCAGATTGCAATGCCTCTCTCATGACGTGCACTGTTTCTCTCATGATGCACTGCCTCTCTCATGATGCACTGCCTCTCCCATGATGCACTGCCTCTCTCATGATGCACTGCCTCTCTCATGAGCATCTGCCTCTCCCATGATGCACTGCCTCTCCTCATGAGCACTGTTTCTTCATGATGCTCTGCCGCTCCCATGATGCACTGCCTCCTCATGATGGCACTGCATCTCCCATGATGCACTGCCTCTGCTCATGATGCTCTGTTTCTCTCATGATGCACTGCCTCTCTCATGATGCACTGCCTCTCTCATGATGCACTGCCTCTCTCATGATGCACTGCCTCTCTCATGATGCACTGCCTCTCTCAATGAAATGCACATGCCTCTCTCATATGCACCGCCTCTCTCATGATGCACTGCCTCTCTCATGATGCACTGCCTCTCTCATGATGCACTGCCTCTCTCATGATGCACTGCCTCTCTCATGATGCACTGTTTCTCTCATGATGCACTGCCTCTCTCATGATGCACTGCCTCTCTCATGATGCACTGCCTCTCTCATGATGCACTGCCTCTCTCATGATGCACTGCCTCTCTCATGATGCACCCTGCCTCTCTCAAGATTGCACTGCCTCTCTCATGAAGCCTGCCACTCTCATGATGCACTGCCTCTCTCATGATGCACTGTTTCCTCCCATGATGCACTGTTTCTCTCAAGGGGGGGGGTGAGCATGCCTCTCTCATGATGCACTGCCTCTCCCATGATGCACTGCCTCTCTCATGATGCACTGCCTCTAGAGTTTACCTGGAATTTACCTGGAAAGTGTTCCGGGGGTCAACGCCCCAGCGGCCCGGTCTGTGACCAGACCTCTTGGTGGATCAGAGCCTGATCAACCAGACTGTTACTGCTGGCTGCCACGGAACAATCCAAATTACGAGCCACAGCCCCGGCTGGTCAGGTACCGACTTTAGGTGCTTGTCCAGTGCTTGCTTGAAGACAACCAGGGGTCTATTGGTAATCCCCTTTATGTATGCTGGGAGGCAGTTTAACAGTCTCGGGCCCCTGACACTTATTGTATTGTCTCTTAACGTGCTAGTGACACCCCTGCTTTTTCATTGGGGGAAGTTGCATCGTCCTGCCGAGTCTTTTGCTTTCGTTGTGAGTGATTTTCGTGTGCAAGTTCGTACAAAGTCCCCTCTAGATTTTCCAGGTGTATATCATCATGTATCTCTCCCGCCTGCGTTCCAGGGGAGTACAGGTTCAAGCGCTCCATTAATTTGTGGGGTGTTTTTATCTCCTTATACGCTCCATGAAGGTTCTGGGTGTACATTTTCTAGGTCAGCATTTCCCACCTGCCTTGAAAGGTCTGTTAAGTGTGCAGCAATATTCCAGCTTAGATAGAACAAGCGACCTGAAGCTTGTCATCATGGGCTCGGCATCCCTGATTTTGAAGGTTCTCTCATAATCCATCCTGTCATTTTTCTAGCAGATGCAATTCATTCATGTTTATGGCCTTGAAGGTGAGATCCTCCGACATGATCGACTCCCAGGTCTTTTGACGTTTGTTTTTTTCGCTTATTTTGTGGAAGAATTTGTTTGTACCTGATGAAGTTTTAATTTCTCATGTTTACCATGTCGGAGAATTGAAATTTTCATCCTTGAACTTCATATGGTTTTCCTGCAGCCCCATTCAGAAAGATTTGTTGGATGTCCGCTGGAGCCTTGCAGTGTCCTGCAATGGAAGACACTGTCATGCCAGATTCGGGTGTCATCAATGCAAGGAAGACACGGTGCTTTGGCTGACATCCATGTCTATGTCAGATATGAGGATGGGAAACAAGAGGGACGAGTACTGTGCCTTGTGGAACAGAGCTTTCACCGTAGCCGCCTCAGACTTTACTCTGTTGACTACTATTCTTTGTGTTCCGTTTGTGAGGAAATTATAGATCCATCACCAACTTTTCCTGTTTCCCTTTTGCACGCATTTTGTGCGCTATTACGCCATGGTCACACTTTTCGAAGGCTTTTTGCAAAGACTGTATATATTACAAACTGCATTCTTTTTGTTTTCTAGTGCATCTAGGGCCTTGTCGTAGTGATCCAGTAATTGAGACAGACAGGAGCGACCTGCTCTAAACCCATGTTGCCCTGGGTTTTTGTAACTGATGGGTATCAGAAGGGTGGCGAACTTGCTTCTTAGGACCCTTTCAAAGATTTTATGAATGGGATGTTAGTGCTACGGTCTGCTTTAAATGCCCCCTTTGTGAGTGGGGCTATGTCTGTTTTTTTAGTAAATTTGGGGGCGACCCCTGTTTTCCATGCTCCCCCCTCCATAGATGGTAAAAGCTCGTGATAGGGGCTTCTTGCAGTTCTTGATGAACACGGAGTTCCATGAGTCTGGCCCTGGGGCAGAGTGCATGGTCATGTCATTTATCGCCTGTTCGAAGTCATTTGGCGTCAGGATAACATCAGATAGGCTTGTGTTAACCAAATTCTGTGGCTCTCTCATAAAAAATTCATTTTGATCTTCGACTCTCAGTCTGGTTAGCGGCTTGCTAAAAACTGAGTCATATTTTTTTAGTGGCAGGAAACGAAAAAAGAAAATGGAAGGAAATAACAAAAATAGTCCACCACCTTGGAGCCTTGTTGGACTGGAGGCGCAGCCAGTGGCCACCCATGGCCCTCCAGAATTATTACAACTACTGATGCCAATAACAAAATCCCCCCAACAAACACAGAATACAACCTCGTTCATATTTGCTAATATACAGGGCCTTAAGCCATCCACCAACAACAAAATACCTTTTATCAGTGGACTTCTAGTGGAGTCTAATGCAATGTTTGCAGCCTTCACAGAGACTCACACAAAAGATCACTTTGACAGTGAAATATGGATAAGTGGTTACAACCTTTTTAGATGCGACAGAAAAAACAGGCAACAAGGGGGGGTTGGCCTGTATGTCAAAGAGTCCCTTATCTGCACGGAGTTGCTGAACACCACAAATGAGGTAGTTGAAGTTCTATCAATAAAGATCGAGAACCAAAACCTAGTCATTGTGGTTGTATACAAGCCACCAGATGCAACCTCCCAACAGTTCAAGGAACAGCTACTGAAAATCGATTACTGTTTGGAAAACCTTCCAGCTCCATCCCCAAACATCTTACTGCTTGGTGATTTCAACCTAAGGCATACAAAATGGAAGAATGTAGCAAATAATGTTATAACTGAAACAATGCCCGGAGGTAGCGCAGATGAAAGGTCACACACACATGAGCTACTAAGTCTCTGCGAAAAACACACCTTAAGCCAGCAGATAGTGGAGCCAACAAGACTAGAAAACACACTTGACCTTATCTTCACAAATAATGAGGACCTGATAAGAGACATAAGAATATCAAAAACAACTAATTCCGATCACAATCTAATCGAAGTCCAGACGTACATGCATAGGGGTCCTGAACAGCAGAATGCATGTACCTGTGAAGGTGTCTTCACAAAATACAATTTCAACAACAAGAACATCAACTGGGACCAGGTAAACCATGTCCTAAACGAAACATGTTGGGAAGATGTCTTAAATGACATGGATCCAAACCAGTGCCTTGAAAGGATCAACTTCCTGGTAGCCGAAGCATGTTCTAGGCATATTCCCCTAAGAAAGAAGAAGAGCAGGAGTAAACTGGAGAGAAAAAGACGCTCCCTCTATAGAAGACGACGAAGAGTCACAGAGCTCATCAGGAGTGCTAGAATATCTGATACACGAAGGGAAGCGCTGACCAGGGAAGTGGAAACTATCGAACTTAAGCTAAATGACTCTTACAGGAACCAGGAGAGGCAGAAGGAGCTTAAAGCTATTAGTGAAATTGAAAGAAATTCAAAATATTTCTTTTCATATGCCAAAAACAAGGCAAATACCACATCTAGTATCGGGCCCTTACTCAGACAGGATGGGACTTACACAGACGACAACAAGGAAATGAGTGAAATATTGAAATCCCAGTACGACTCTGTGTTTAGTGAACCACTAATCGGTCTGAGGATCGACGACCAAATGATTTCTTCATGAATGAGCCTCAAAACTCCATAAATGTATGCCAGATTTCCGACATTACCCTAACTCCCATAGATTTCGAAAAAGCCATTGACAACATGCCTATGCACTCAGCCCCGGGCCCAGACTCGTGGAACTCTGTTTCATTAAGAACTGCAAGAAACCCCTCTCGCGTGCCCTAAGTACACTATGGAGGAGGAGCTTGGACATGGGTGAAATTCCACAGTCACTTAAAACAACGGATATAGCCCCACTCCATAAAGGTGGCAGCAAAGCATTAGCTAAGAACTATAGACCAATAGCTCTGACATCCCACATCATAAAAATCTTTGAAAGAGTGCTAAGAAGCAGGATTGCAAATCACCTGGATTCCCAAAATCTGCACAATCCAGGGCAACATGGGTTCAGGCAGGTCGCTCCTGCCTCTCACAACTACTGGATCACTATGACATGGCCTTGGATGCACTGGAAGAAAATCAGAATGCAGATGTAATATACACAGACTTTGCAAAAGCATTTGACAAATGCGATCATGGCGTAATAGCCCATAAAATACGTGCTAAAGGAATAACTGGGAAAGTGGGAGATGGATCTTCAACTTCCTAACAAATCGAACACAAAGAGTAGTGGTCAACAGAGTTAAATCGGAGGCTGCCATAGTGAAGAGATCTGTTCCACAAGGCACAGTACTCGCCCCCATCTTATTCCTTATCCTCATATCAGACATAAACAGAGATATACACCACAGCACCGTATCATCCTTTGCGGATGATACTAGGATCTGCATGAGGCTGTCATCTGCTGAGGACGCGGTTTAACCTCCAAGAAGATATAAACAAAGTTTCCAGTGGGCAACGGTAAACAATATGATGTTCAATGAGGACAATTCCAACTACTCCGTTATGGAAAACTGGAGGAGATAATAACTAGAACAGAGTATACTACTGACTCCGGTCATACAATAGAGCGGAAAAATAATGTAAGGGACCTGGGAGTAGTAATGTCTGAGGATCTCACTTTCAAGGATCACAACAGTGCCACGATCGTACGTGCAAAGAAAATGATAGGATGGATAATGAGAACTTTCAAAACGAGAGATGCCAAGCCCATGATGATCCTTTTCAAATCACTTGTCTCCTCTAGGCTGGAATACTGCTGTACATTAACATCTCCATACAAAGCAGGTGAAATCGCAGATCTAGAGAGTGTACAGAGATCCTTTACTGCACGTCAAGCACCTTAACTACTGGGAACGCTTGGAAGCACTTGACTTGTACTCGTTGGAACGCAGGAGGGAGAGATATATCATAATCTACACTTGGAAATTCTTGGAAGGAATGGTCCCAAATCTGCACACAGAAATCACTCCCTACGAAAGTAAAAGACTGGGCAGGCGATGCAAAATGCCGCCAATAAAAAGTAGGGGCGCCATTGGTACACTAAGAGAAAACACCATAAGTGTCCGGGGCCCAAAACTGTTCAACAGCCTCCCATCAAGCATTAGGGGAATTGCCAATAAACCCCTGGCTGCCTTCAAGAGAGAGCTGGACAGATACCTAAAGTCAGTGCCGGATCAGCCGGGCTGTGGCTCGTACGTCGGACTGCGTGCGGCCAGCAGTAACAGCCTAGTTGATCAGGCCCTGATCCATCGGGAGGCCTGGTCATGGACCGGGCCGCGGGGGCGTTGATCCCCGGAATAACCTCCTGGTAACCAGGTATTGGGACTTGAGTAGCTCACTCATTTCCTTGCTGTCATCTGTGTAGGACCCATCTTGTTTAAGTAGGGGCCCAATACTGGACGTTGTTCTCGACTTTGATTTGGCATAGGAAAAGAAATACTTTGGGTTTCTTTCGATTTCATTTATGGCTTTTAGTTCTTCCCGCGATTCCTGACTCCTATAAGATTCCTTTGGCTTAAGTTCGATGTTTGCTATTTCTCTGACCAATGACTCCCTACGCATTTTAGATATATTGACCTCTTTTAGCCGCTCTGTTATTCTTTTCCGTCGCCTGTAAAGGGAGCGCCTGTCTCTTTCTATTTTACATCTACTACTCCTTTTATTTTTAAAGGAATAAGCCTTGAGCATACATCGAGTGCCACCGAGTTAATCTGTTCTAGGCATAAGTTGGGGTCTGTGTTGCTTAGTCTATCTTCCCAGCTTATATCGTTTAGGACTTTATTTACTTGGTCCCACTTTATGTTCTTGTTATTGAAGTTGAATTTAATGAAGGCTCCCTCGTGACTGACCTAGTTTTGTCGGTCTGGGGGTCCGCGCATACATGTCTGAACCTCGATTATGTTGGTGCCGTGCTCCTTCCTTAAGTGGAAGTGACCTGACTAGGTGATCATGTGCAAGAATGGTATATAATACCGACAAGATGAAATTAGACACATGTGCAACATCTGGGTATCTTTATTGTAGACGTTTCGCCATCCAGTGGCTTTATCAATACAAATTCCAGGACATAACTTGAAGACAGTAGGACTATATAGGTGATCATGGTTCGAGGCCGGGGGGTGGCATGGACCTGCTTCGCATGGGTCAGTAGGCCTGTTCCAGTGTTCCTTCTTTATGTCCTTATGTTCGGTTTACGAGAAGACATTTCGATCACCAGCGACTCCAGGTGGGCGAAAACGTCTTCTCAGTACAATGTCATGAACTACACTTTGTCTCATCAATACACCTGTCGGTACCAAATACCCCATACATTCTGACCCATCTTAGGCAGGTCAAACTCATCCCCACCCAAATCTATTCATGTACGTATCCAATCTATTTTTCAAGCTACCCAAAGATCTCGCTTCAGTGACGCTACTTCCCTGAGGCAAGAATAGTTATGAAGGAAGTAAGCTGTCTTGTAACTCACCCTTAATCTATCGCAATTCTTAACATGGAGCCAAGAAGTGTAATTACCGCATTTTCCGGCATATAAGGCGCACAAGCGTGTAAGATTGGACAGATATACGAGTGGGAGGGGCTGGGTTTGATTTCTGTCATTGGGTATGGGAGTAAATTCTTGGGTAGCTTTGGGTAGAGGTCATTTTGATAAGGACCTGCCATGTATGGGCCAGTAGGCCTTCTGCAGTGTTCCTCCACTCTTATGTTCTTAAGACGATGTTTCCAAACAGTTGTAACGTAACGTTAGTAAACAACTGCTAAAGCGTAACCCAAAGTACACACTTGATTTTGTGCATATAAGGCGCGCCTTATATGACGGAATATAAAGTAGTAATATACTTATACATATATTCTTGGTAAGAAAATAAGAACACAAGGTGGGAGTACTGAATCAGGCCTACTGGCCTATGCTAGGGAAAAAAGGGAGGATCAGAACAAAAAAAAGGCTTATATGAACAAGGGGGCCCATGTGAATAAGAGGCCCATATGAACAAGGGGCCCATACGAACAAGGGGCCCATACGAACAAGGGGCCCATACGAACAAGGGGCCCATACAAACAAGGGGCCCATACGAACAAGGGCCCATACGAACAAGGGGCCCATACGAACAAGGGGCCCATACGAACAAGGGGCCCATACGAACAAGGGGCCCATACGAACAAGGGGCCCATACGAACAAGGGGCCCATACGAACAAGGGGCCCATACGAACAAGGGGCCCATACGAACAAGGGGCCCATACGAACAAGGGGCCCATACGAACAAAGGGCCTATATGAACTACATAAAGCCCATTTGAACAACAAAGGGCCAACATGAAAAACAAAAGGTCCATATAAAAGTGACATATTAATAATAAATGACACATGAACAAAGGGCCCCTTCCCCAAGCGGCACCTGAGTGGCTAGTTCACTGTGACTCTTCTGGCCATCCTGCAAGCGGTAGTACAGTAACAACAGAGGTCACAATGGGTCGTTAACATTACACTGGACAGTTCCATAGCGCCATCTTTGTAGGATTGGGTGGTCCTGTGGGTTAAGGCATCATGTGGTTCTAGCTCTCCAAGAGGCGGGCCAGTACAACATGGGTTCGAGTCCTTGGTTAGTGCAGTAGTGCTGGAGCAGCAAGAGTTTCCCATTCAGTGATGGCACTGGCATAATTAGGGTCCTGTATTCCTGCTGAGTCACTGAGGTTATCAGGAAGAATTTGTCTTATCACCTCGTTTGATGCTATGGAAGAGGATAGGAAAGCTGGTAGAGCAATCTGTGAAGATCTGCGTACTCCCAGCCCTCCAAGCCTGACCGCAAGTGAGGCTTGCAACAACTGTCCATCTTCAAGGGAAAGACTCAATACACTCTCTAGCATGGTCTTAAGGAGAGTCATATTCCTTGAGTTATGGACTGCTGAAGGCTGGGGAGCATCCCCAGAAAGGGAGGTAAGTTTTGGGATTGACAGGCACCTGGTGAGTAGGTAGAAGGCATCATGTGTGTCATTGTCTTTCATCCTGCTTTCCATCGTCCGGGGGTCTGAGATTTTTTTTCTAGGATCAGATCGCATGGCATTGGACCCAAGAGGAGCACCAAGGAGAGTGCTATTGGCTGGATCAATGGCTCGTGCTCCTGGTAAAACGGCGCTAATATCCTGGATCATCTGTCGATTGGTAGATTATTATAATCAAGGGGAAGCGCTAAACCCGTAGGATTATACAGCGCCTGGGGGGTTGTGGAAGGCATTCAGGCTTAATTCGGGGAACTGGAGCACAGATCCAATTTCCTAAATCAAGAGCCCCTCACCAACTCAAGGAACCTTCCCTGAGGGGTCGATTGGTAGAAACTATTTCACATTTGGTGGGGTTTAAAGAAAGGCCCAGGCTCTCTCCCATGTCTTTAATTTTACTGATGTCCTCCAGGAGAGATTCTGTTGTGCCAGCTAGGGTACCGTCGTCCAGGAACCAGATATTGAGCTCGCTGGAGAGTGCTTCTGTGACTTCCTTGGGTAGAGGAAGAGTTGTCGTTATTTTTTTTAAGCAAAAAAAAATTGCATACATCAGTAGTGTGCTGCTACCGCATTCTATATGATAATTACACAGTTGGATCAAAAGCTAGCTATATTTTCACTGTCATATTCCATCACACCGGATGGGTCATATTGTTAAAATGAGTCAGAGGTGGTAGACTTCAGTAGGTCAGTGAGGATATCGTCAAGTATTCCATTAAAGGTTCATCAGCTACGGCAACTTCAAAGGTTTCCTTTTATATATATTATATATATATATATAATTATATATATATATATATATATATATATTATATATATATATATATATATATATAATGTGTGTGTGTGTGTGTGTGTGTGTGTGTGTGTGCGCGCGCGTGCGTGCGTGCAGGGGGGGTTTAAAAAGACACGCAAGCAAACACTGACATATTTATTAGAAAACGTTTCGGTCCTGAGACGCTTTAATAAATGTCTAAACCAACTTGTCAGTATTATTACCAAGGTTTATACCACACACACATTATATATATATATATATATATATATATTATATATATATATATATATATATATATATATATATATATAAATATATATATATATATATATATATATATATAATGCTCCCTTCCCTTCGCGCTTCTGTGTGACTTATTAATGGTCCAAGACGGACCGAAATGTCAAAAAATTTCCTCATCCGTGCAGGTTATTGGTGTGTAGTACCAAGAGCTACACTCGCCCCAACATCCTCAACCACACCCCTAGAATCCCTTCACCCCAAAAACCCTCCTTCCTCCCCCACCACCAGTGTCATTAAACAGAAGCCATAAATAACACGAACAAACAGGATAGATAAATAACAGATAACTTGTATAACACGTAGAAAATAACACTTCTGTATGAGTGGCATTAACGTAAATACCGCTGCTATACGGGCGACTCTTATCGTAAAAGTGACAGTTAAGCCGAAATATTACTGGCCATGTTGAATACCAGTGATAAAATGCTTTAATGTGCCTGTGTAGGCTTGTCTACGCCACTAGGTGGGGTGGAGGTGGGTGGCTAGGAAGGGGATGGTGAGTGATTTAGTGATGATAGAGTAACGGTAGGAGGGAAGGGGGGTGGATCTGAGTGATAGTATGGTGGCAGTGGATTTAAGCAGCTATGAATAGAGTAATGGTGGTAGTTTTAGGTGGCTGCAAGGGTAGTCGTGGTAGTTTTAGGTGGCTGCAAGGGTAGTCGTGGTAGTTTTAGGTGGCTACAAGAGTAGTCGTGGTAGATCTAGGTGGCTGCAAGGGTAGTCGTGGTAGTTTTAGGTGGCTACAAGGGTAGTCGTGGTAGATCTAGGTGGCTACAAGGGTAGTCGTGGTAGATCTTGGTGGCTACGAGGGTCGAGGAAGAGTTGTCATTTTTTTAGCAAAAAATTGCATACATCAGTAGTGTGCTGCTACCGTATTCTATATGATAATTACAGAGTGGGATCAGAAGCTAGCTATATTTTCACTGTCATATTCCATCACACAGGATGGGTCACAGTGTTAAAATGCGTCTGTCAGAGGTGGTAGACATCAGTAGGTCAGTGAGGATATCGTCCAGTATTCCATTAAAGGTTCATCAGCTACGACAACTTCAAAGGTTTCCTTCCAGTAGAGCTGCAGTGACTATCACTTGGTAATTACTGTAGAGAATACATGGTTGAAGTGGGACTTGAGAGACTGAAAGACAGCAGAAGGCTACAAGAGGACACTAAAGGGAGAAATACATCCATATTACCAAGTCTGCTTAACAATTCGCAAACGGCAGAGATTATTTACAAACATTATCTTTCAGTAAACAGCAGGATTCGAACTTGTGTACTTGATTGAGAATGTTTGTAAATTACCATGTGTATATAATAATTAATGAAAACGTAATGAACACTTTTCAGTGCCCAGTAATAACCCACATGGAGAAAGAAAATTCATTGGTCTATATATGTTGACCCCCTTGCTGAGGTCCTCTTCAGCGCATACAAAAACGAAAGAGCATAAATTTAAAGGAAGGCTGCGCCTCTCAGCCATGTAGGTGAACATGAAGCGTCAGGTCACATTAACTCAAATTCATCCAGCAAATCTCAACTCCTGGTACACTAACATCAAAACACTATCAGTCGTCTCTCTTTTCCAAGAAGCGCAAACATTCAGTTACACAAGACATACCAGAAGTCTACTAGATACCATGCAAGGATTGCAACTAAATAGACATCAGGCAGACTGGCCGAACACTATCCACGAGGATCATCGGACACCAGAGCGCAATACGTTATGGACAAGAGAATTCAGCCATTGTTCAACATGTCAGCAACAACAATCACAACATTCATTGGGAAGCTACCGCCATCAAACAAGTCACACTGCAGCTATGAACACAAAATAATAGAATCTGTCCTCATAGCTACCATCCCTAATTTTAACATCTCACATGGATAATAATAACCAGACGTCATTTCAAAATTCGCCTTCAAGAAGTACATAATATCACCTAATACAAAACGCCAATACAAGATCAGGAATTACATAGAACAGTAATTCCTGGTGGCAAAAGCTCTCGCTTCACACGGTGAGGGTCCGGGTTTGATTTCCGACGAAGAGGTGGAAACATCGGACGTGTTTTCTTTCACCGGTTGTCTATGTTCACCCATCAGTAAAATAGGTACCTGAGTGTTAGTAGACTGGTGTGGGTCGCATCCTGGGACAAAATCGACCTAATTTTTGCCGAAATGCTCAGCATAACAAGCGGCTTTCTATATAGTAGTACATATATCATTGATGTCAGCTACACCTGTATACCTTGTACATGTACTTGTAGTAAATAAAGACTATTATTAATTACATCACTTGCCCACATTTTAAATTTTGTTCCAGTTACCTTTAAGAATTTGAAGAAAAACGAGAAACTTGGGCAACACAGCAACATCTTGGGATCTTGATGCAGGGAATTCTTCAGTTTGCCTAACATATAGGCTTGACCTACTTCCACTAGTAGGTTTTTCCACTGGTGACTCCGCCTACCAGCTACCACTCAACATACAAGCTTCCAGGTCCAACATACCAGCCACCAGATCCAACATTCCAGCCACCAGATCCAACATTCCAGCCACTAGTTAATATACCAGCCACCAGATCTAACATACCAGCCACCAGATCCAACATTCCAGCCACCAGATCCAACATTCCAGCCACTAGTTAACATACCATCCACCAGATCTAACATACCAGCCACCAGATCTAACATACCAGCCACCAGATCTAACATACCAGCCACCAGATCTAACATACCAGCCACCAGATCCAACATTCCAGCCAATAGTTAACATACCAGCCACCAGATCTAACATACCAGCCACCAGATCCAACATTCCAGCCAATAGTTAACATACCAGCCACCAGATCTAACATACCAGCCACCAGATCCAACATACCAGCCACGAGATCCAACATACCAGCCACGAGATCCAACATACCAGCCACGAGATCCAACCAAGCACTGCACATCACCTGCAACATTTAACACAGCCTAAGTTACAACATCACTGCACATCCAGCAACAGACATCAACACACAAGAACCAAAACTTATCGGAACATCAGAGAGAGTGTAAATCACAGGTATGTGCTTGAAATAAATGGTGGAGAAAAGAGTAGATGGAAGCATAGGTATTATTATTATTATTATTATTATTATTATTATTATTATTATTATTATTGTACATGAATGGTATACAATACCGACAAGATGAAGAATTAGACATGTGCAACATCTGGGTATCTATTTGTAGACGCTTCGCTATCCAGTGGCTTTTTCAATACAATTTCAGATTCACTCTTGAAGACTACGGTGCTCTTCAACTCCAAGTCTGAGGGACTGATACCTCGTCTTTTGTATATAGTTCTACTGTCTTCCCGTTATGTCCTTGAATTTGTACTGATAAAACCACTGGATGGTGTAACTTCTATAAAGCTGCCCAGATGTTGTAAATATGTCTAATTCTTTATTATAATTATTGAGGATCTTGATGGAGTTGACAATGGTACAGGAGACAATGAGGAAAATTACAAAAACAGAAGGAGATATTTAGAATATGAAGGAGAAAACACAGAGTGACTGAACATCATAAGAGCTAAAAAGTACCAAGAGGAGACTAGTTGAAGGTGAGAGAAGAGGGAAGAGAGTGTGGGAAGAGTGTGGGGAAGGAAGAGAGTGTGGGAAGAGTGTGGGGAGGGAAGTAAAGAAAGGCAAATTACGTTGACTTCTTAAAGGTGAGTAACAAATTTATGAGTAATAAAAAAACGAGAAAGATGGAAAAGGGTGATGAAGAGGACGCTAACATAAAGAGAAACCTTCAGAGAGTTTTTGGAATACCTGTAAGGAACGAAGATACTTGGGAGGAAGGGAAAATTAAGCAAGTGACATGATAACAGAAGTAGGAATGAGAAGACATAAATGAATTATCTTCTAATAGGGAAGGCAGAGAAGAGGCGAAGTGGGACCACTGAAGACAGTATTTACATACAATAACGACAGACGTTGTGCTAGGGGGGGGGGTAATATCTACACGAGGATGTTGTAGAATGACAGAATAGGATACTGTGCTCTGTAGCCAAAGAATGGAGGATCAGTCAAAGACAAAATGTAAGAGGCAAAACAGAGGACTCTAGAGCAACAACAAAGACAGAACTATACAAAAGACGAGGTAATCAGTCCCTCAGCCTTGGAGCTGGGGAAAGCTGAGGGACTGATTACTTCCTCTTTTGTATATAGTTCTACAGTCTTCACATTATGTCCTAGAATTTGTATTGATAAAGCCACTGGATGACGAAACTTCTACTACAAATAAAGATATCCAGATGTTGTACACGTATCTAATTCATCTTGTCGGTATTGAATACTATACTTCGACAACAGTTGATAGAAACCAGAGATATCTAACAAGACGCAAGAGACGAACACTCTTGTCCTCTCCGTACTCTTACCAAACACCCAACACTCCAGTCCTCTCTCAAATACACTATCCCCTGACACCAGATATTGCAACACCCAAACTTCAACAATACCTCGCTAACTGCTATACCTCAACCCCACTCATTAGCACCTGGACACACCTCCCCACAACTCTGAATTGTAGTCGAGGCCCAGATGATTGGAAAGAAATGAAAGATCCAACATACCAGGTATGCTGATGGTTTTGCTTCTGTATATGTTCACGATATGCCAGGCAGATTTATACCAGAAAGGAAGAAAGGGAATACTAAGAATATCTGATGTGTGTGTGTGTGGTGTGTGTGTGTGGTGTGTGGGTGGTGTGGGGGTGGTGTGTGTGTGGTGTGTGGTGGTGTGGGGTGTGTGGTGTGTGTGGGGGGTGTGTGTGTGTGGTGTGTGGGTGTGTGTGGTGTGTGTGGGGGGTGTTGTGTGGTGGGTGTGGTGGTGGTGTGTGGTGTGGTGTGGTGTGTGTGTGGTGTGTGTGTGGTGTGGTGTGTTGTGTGTGTGGGTGTGTGGGGTGTGTGGGGTGGTGTGGTGGGGTGTGTGTGTGTGGGTGTGGTGTGGTGTGTGTGTGTGTGGTGTGTGTGTGTGTGTGTGTGGTGTGTGTGGGTGTTGGTGTGTGTGGTGGGGGTGGTGTGTTGTGTGTGGTGGGTGTGTGTCGTGTGTGTGGGTGTGGTTTTGTGGTGCGTGTGTGGTGTGTGTGTGGTTGTGTGTGGTGTGTGTGGTGTGTGGTGTGTGTGGTGTGGTGTGGTTGTGTGGGGTGTGTTTTGTGGTGTGTGTGGGGGTGTGTGTGTGTGTGTCGTGTGTGGTGTGTGTGTGGTGTGTGGTGTATGTGTGTGTGTGGTGTAGTGTGTGGTGGGTGTGTGGTATGTGTGTGTGTGGTGTATGTGTGGGGTGTGGTGGGTGTGTGTGGGTGTGGTGGTGTGGTGTGTGGTGTGTGTGGGGTGTGGTGTGTGTGGTGGTGTGTGTGTGGGTGTGTGTGGTTGTGGGGTGTGTGTGTGTGTGGTGGTGTGTGGGTGTGTGTGTGTGGTGTGTTTGGGGGGTGTGTGTGGGTGGTGTGTGTGGGTGGTGTGGGGGGTGGTGTGGGGGTGGGTGTGGGGGGGTGGTGTGTGTGGTGGGTGTGTGGGTGGTGTGTGGGGTGGTGTGGGGGGGTGGTGTGGGGGGGTGTGGGTGGTGGGGTGGGTGGGTGTGAGTGGTGTGTGAGTGGTGTGTGGGTGGGTGTGGGTGGGTGTGTGTGGTTTGGGGGTGTGGTGTGTGTGGTGTGTGGTGGTGGTGTGTGTGTGTGTGGTGTGTGTGTGTGTGTGGTGGTTGTACTCACCTAGTTGAGGTTGCGGGGGTGAGTCCGAGCTCCGGGCCCCGCCTTTTAACTGATCGCACTAGCACTCTCTCTAAACCCGTGAGCTTTATCATACCTCCTTAAGTTGTAGGGATCCTCCTCCACTACACCCTTCCCCAAAACTATTCCACTTACTGCTACTCTGTGTGTGTGTACTCCCTTTGGGGTTCGGGGGTCGAGTCCGGCTCCTGGCCCCGCCTTTTCACGACGCTACTAGGTCCTCCCCTGAGCCTGGCTTTATATACCCTGCTTAAAGCTATGTATGGATCCTGCCTCCATACATCGTTTCCCCAAAAATATTCCACTTACTGCTACCGGGGGCTGAAAAAATATTCCTAACTCCCTGTATTCATCTGTGTCTTAGCTTCCATTTGGCCCCCTTGTTACTGTGTCCAATCTCTGGAACTCCTGCTTTGCCACCTTGTAAATTCCTCCATATTTTGATGTCGTTACATGTCCCCCCTATTTTCCCCCTGTCCCCCATTTCGTCGGTTGTTTTCCCTTTAAAACCCTCCTCGTAGGACATACCTCTTACTCGGATAGTTTTTTTGAAAAACCTTTGCACTTTCTCTAGTTTCTTTACGTGCTTGCTAGTTTGGGTTCCAAACTGGTGCCCCAACCCAAAATGGGCCTAACGTATACGGGGTACAGGGGTTTAACGATTCCTTTAAATGTCGGGTGCTTTTCTGGGTTTGCTAGGGGCCCCCTATGCTGCAGCAGTTATTGGTTGATGTGCGCTTTTTAGGAGATGTGCCCCGGTGTTATACTCACCCCAAGATCTTTTTCCTTGAGTGAGGTTTTTTAGTTCGCCCCCCAACTGTACTCCCTCTGCGGGCCTTCTTTTCCCTTCCCCAAACTATGGGTTTTTCACTTGGGGGGATTTAAAACCCAAGGGGCCAAATTGCTGGACCCGGGCTGAGCCATCCAAATCCCCTTTTTATTTGCCCCGGTCTTCGATCGAGTGTATTTTTCTCATCAACTTCACGTCTCTGCAAAAAAAGGACACCTCAGAGTTATCTTTTCCGTCATGTCGTTCACAAATACCAGAAAAGCACTGGTCCTAGGACTGACCCCTGGGGGACCCGCTGGTCACAGGTGCCCACTTGCACCCTGGACAACCCGGGACACACCCTGACACTCTGACACACCTCGTGTGTGGTGTGTGTGTGTGGTTTGTGTGGGGGTTGGTTGTGGTGTGTGTGTGTGGGTGTGTGTGGTGTGTGTGTGGGGGGTGTGTGGGGGGTGTGTGGTGTGTGTGTGGGGGGTGTGGGGGTGTGTGGTGTGTGTGTGTGGGTTGTGTGTGTGTGTGGGGTGTGTGTGGGGTGTGTGTGGTGTTGTGTGGTGTGTGTGTGGTGTGTGTGTGGTGTGTGTGGGGGTGTTTTGTGGTGGTGTGTGTGGGTGGTGAGTGTGGTGTGGTGTGGGTGGTGTGTGTGGGTGGTGTGTGGGTGTGTGGGTGGTGTTGGGTGGTGTGTGGTGGGTTGTGTGGGTGGTGTGTGGGTGGTGTGTGTGTGGTGTGTGTGTGTGTGGGGGTTGTTGTGTGTGTGTGTGTGTGGGGTGTGTGTGTGTGTGTGTGTGTACTCACCTAGTTGAGGTTGCGGGGGTCGGTGGGAGCTCCTGGCCCGCCTTTTCACTGATCGCTACTAGGTCACTCTCTCTGACCGTGAGCTTATCATACTCTGCTTAAGTTTATGTATGGATCCTGCCTCCACTATTTTTCGTTCCCAACTATTCTCTTACTGACTCTGTGTGTGGGGGGGGGGGGGTTTGTGGTGTGTGTGGTGTGGTGTGTGTGGGTGGGTGTGTGGTGTGGTGTGTGTGGGTGTGTGTGTGTGGGGTGGTGTTGTGTGTGTGTGTGGTGTGTGGTGGTGGTGTGTGTGTGTGTGTGGTTGTGTGGGGTTGGGGTGTGTGTGGTGGTGTGTGTGGTGTGGGGTGGTGTGTGTGGTGGTGTGGTGTGTGTGGTGTGTGTGGTGTGAGTGGTGTGAGTGGTTGTGTGTTGTGAGTGGTGTGTGGTGTGTGTGTGTGTGTGTGTTTTTGTGTGTGTGTTTTGTGTGTGGGGGTTTTGGGGTGTGTGTACTCACCTATTTCCCTACCTATTTGGGGTTTTGCAGGGGTCGAGTCATAGCTCCTGGCCCCGCCATTTCACTGATTGCTACTAGGTCCTCTCTCTCCTGCTCCATAAAGCTTTATCATACCTCGCCTTAAAACTAATGTATGGTTCCCCCCTCCACTACTTCACTTTCTAGGCTATTCCACCTTGACTACTCAAAGACGAAGAAATACTTCAACATCCCTTTGATTCATCTGATTCTTCAACTTCCAATTGTGACCTCTTGTGTCTGTGTCCCCTCTCTGGAACATCCGTCTTTGTCCACCTTGTCTATTCCGCGCAGTATTTTATATGTCGTTAATCATATCTCCCCGACCCTCCTGTCCTCCAGTGTCGTCCCGGGGGGCCCATTTCCCTCAACCTTTCTTCGTAGGACAATCCCCGTAGCTCTGGGACTAGCCTTGTTGCAAACCTTTGCACTTTCTCTAATTTCTTTACGTGCTTGACTAGTGTGGATTCCAAACTGGTGCTGCATACTCCAGTATGGGCCTGACGCAAATGGTATACAGAGTCTTGAACGAATCCATACTGAGGTTCCCGGAACGCTATCCGTAGGTTTGCCGGGCGCCACGTATGCTGCAGCAGTTATCTGATTGATTGTGCAAATCAGGAGATATGCTCGGTGTTATACTCACCCACAGATCTTTTTCCTTGAGTGAGGTTTGCAGTCTTTGGCCATCTCAAACCCATTTTGTTGTCTGCGGTCTTCTTTGCCCTTCCCCAATCTTCATGACTTTGCATTTGGCAGTGTTTTAAAATCAAGGAGCCAGTTGCTGGACCAGGCTTGTAGCCTGTCCAGGTCTCTTTGTAGTCCTGCCTGATCCTCATCCGTTTGATTCTTCTCATTAACTTCACATATCTGCAAACAAGGACACTTCTGAGTCTATCCCTTCCGTTTTTGTCCCTTCACATATACAAAGAAACAGCACAGGTCCTAGGACTGACCCCTGTGGAACCCGCTGTCAAAAAGCGCCCACTCTGACACCTCGTCACGTACATGACTCGTTGCCTCCCTGTCAGGTATTCTCTGATCCATTGCAGTGCCTCTCCTTTTATGTGTGCCTGATCCTCTTTGCTTTTGCAGTAACCTCTTGTGAGGGGAAACTGTGTCGAAGGCCTTCTTGCAGTCCAAAAAAATGCAAATCGATCCACCCCTCTCTCTCTCTTGTCTTACTTCTGTCACCTTGTCATAAAACTCAGTAGGTTTGTGACACAGGATTTTCCTTCCCTTTAAACGTGCTGGTTGTCAATTATACACTTGTTTCTTTCCAGGTGCTCCACCCTCTCCTCCTGATGATCTTCTCCATGACCTTGCATACTATACACGTTAGTGGATACAGGTCTGTAGTTTAGTGCCTCATGTCTGTCTCCCTTTTTAAAAATTGGACTACATTTGCCATCTTCCATAAATCAGGGAGTTGCCCAGTTTCAAATGATGTGTTGAAGATCTTTGTTAATGGCACACACACAAAATCTCTGTCCCCCTTTTGGGGCCCATGGGGAGATATTGTCTGGTCCCCCGCCTTGAGGGCAAGTTTGCATAGCAGCTTTTGTGTGGGGTGGTTGGGGGGTGGTGTGTGGGGGGTGTGTGTGTTGGTGGGTGTTGTTGTGGGGGGGTGTTGGTGTTGGTGGGGGTTGTTGTTGGGGGGTGTGTGTGTTGGTGGGGGTGTGTTGGGGGTGGTGTGTGTGTGGGTGGGTGTTTTTGGGGGTTTTGTGTGGTGTTGTGTGGGTGTGTGTGTGTGTGTTGTTTTGTGTGGTGTGTGTTGTGTTTGTGTGGTTGTGGTGTGGGCGTGTGGGGTGGGGGGTTGGTGTGGGGTGTGGGGGTGTTTTGTGGTTGGGTTTTGGGTTTGTTTGTGGGGGTTTTGTGTTGGGGTGTGTGTGTGGGGGTTTTTGTGGTGTGGGTGTGTTGTGGGTTGTGTTGTGGTGTTTGGTGGGGGTGTGTGGTTTGGGTGGTGTTGGTGTGTGGGGGGTTTGGGTGTTGGTGGGGTTTTGGGTTGGGGGGTGGGGGGGTGTTTTTGGGTGTGTGGTGTGTGTGGTTGGGGTTGGGTGGTGGGGGTGGGGTGGGTGGGGTGTGGTGGTGTTGGGTGTGTGTGGTGTGGTGGTGGTTTTGTGGGGGTGGGGTTGTGTGTGGTGTGTGGGGGTGTGTTGGGTGTGGGGGTGTG
>NC_069412.1:50086281-50178781 GCF_026875155.1 Cherax quadricarinatus
GAAATTTTACAGTTTTGCAACCTCTACATGGTGTCTTACAACTTGTTACAGTTTTGCAACCTCTGGTATCTTACAGCTTTTAGTGTTGCAACCTCTACAGGGTTTGGTCTTACAAGCTTGTTACAGTGTTTGCAACCTTACATGGTTTATCTTACAAGCTTGTTACAGTGTTGTAACCTCTACATGGTGTCTTACAAGCTTGTTACAGTGTTGCAACCTCTACATGGTATCTTACAAGCTTGTTACAGTGTTGCAACTCTTTACATGGTATCTTACAAGCTTGTTACAGTGTTGCAACCTCTACATGGTATCTTTCAAGCTTGTTACAGTGTTGCAACCTCTACATGGTATCTTACAAGCTTGTTACAGTGTTGTAACCTCTACATGGTGTCTTACAAGCTTGTTACAGTGTTGCAACCTCTACATGGTGTCTTACAAGCTTGTTACAGTGTTGTAACCTCTACATGGTATCTTACAAGCTTGTTACAGTGTTGCAACCTCTACATGGTATCTTACAAGCTTGTTACAGTGTTGCAACCTCTACATGGTATCTTACAAGCTTGTTAGTGTTGCAACCTCTACATGGTGTCTTACAAGCTTGTTACAGTGTTGCAACCTCTACATGGTATCTTACAAGCTTGTTACAGTGTTGCAACCTCTACATGGTATCTTACAAGCTTGTTACAGTGTTGCAACCTCTACATGGTATCTTTACAAGCTTGTTAGTGTTGCAACTCTACATGGTGTCTTACAAGCTTGTTACAGTGTTGCAACCTTACATGGTATCTTACAAGCTTGTTAAGTGTTGTAACCCTCTACATGGTGTCTTACAAGCTTGTTACAGTGTTGCAACCTCTACATGGTGTCTTACAAGCTTGTTACAGTGTTGTAACCTCTACATGGTATCTTACAAGCTTGTTACAGTGTTGCAACCTCTACATGGTATCTTACAAGCTTGTTACAGTGTTGCAACCTCTACATGGTATCTTACAAGCTTGTTAGTGTTGCAACCTCTGCATGGTTTCTTACAAGCTTGTTACAGTGTTGCAACCTCTACATGGTATCATACAAGCTTGTTACAGTGTTGCAACCTCTACATGGTATCTTTCAAGTTTGTTACAGTGTTGTAACCTCTGCATGGTTTGTAAAGTGAAGACTTGCACGTTAATTATTTCTTGCTGTGATAAGGAATCGTTGTACACGCATCCTGTTTGTGTAGAGCGATTCCTTGTTACTCTTCAAAGCTTCCCTTCTTTTGCAGTCATAGGGGAAAATAGGTAAAGTATTCTAGCTTGACAGACATGTTTTTTGAAGCTGTTGTGAAGTCTTGGTCCCCTTAAACTTATTGTCTCATTTTACCTGTTGCACTAGTAATTGATGGGTATTTTCCACCGTCTGCTGAAACTCTTGTCTTTGTAGGGAGTGATTTCGATGCGCAGGTTTGGAAGTGTTGCCCGTGCTTGTTGAAAATCATTGCTAACGTCAGTTGTAAAGCACTGCTAACGACAGTTGTAAAGCACTGCTAACGACAGTTGTAAAGCACTGCTAACGACAGTTGTAAAGCACTGCTAACGACAGTTGTAAAGGACTACTAACGACAGTTGTAAAGCACTGCTAACGACAGTTGTAAAGCACTGCTAACGACAGTTGTAAAGCACTGCTAACGACAGTTGTAAAGGACTACTAACGACTGTTGTAAAGCACTGCTAACGACAGTTGTAAAACACTACTAACGACAGTTGTAAAGGACTACTAACGACAGTTGTAAAGCACTGCTAACGACAGTTGTAAAGCACTACCAACGACAGTTGTAAAGCACTACTAACGACAGTTGTAAAGCACTACTAACGACAGTTGTAAAGCACTGCTAACGACTGTTGTAAAGCACTGCTAACGACAGTTGTAAAGCACTACTAACGACAGTTGTAAAGCACTGCTAACGACAGTTGTAAAGCACTACTAACGACAGTTGTAAAGCACTGCTAACGACAGTTGTAAAGCACTACTAACAACTGTTGTAAAGCACTGCTAACGACAGTTGCAAAGCACTACTAACGACAGTTGTAAAGCACTACTAACGACTGTTGTAAAGCACTGCTAACGACAGTTGTAAAGCACTACTAACGACAGTTGTAAAGCACTACTAACGACAGTTGTAAAGCACTGCTAACGACAGTTGTAAAGCACTACTAACGACAGTTGTAAAGCACTGCTAACGACAGTTGTAAAGCACTACTAACGACTGTTGTAAAGCACTATTAACGACTGTTGTAAAGCACTACTAACGACTGTTGTAAAGCACTATTAACGACAGTTGTAAAGCACTACTAACGACAGTTGTAAAGCACTATTAACGACTGTTGTAAAGCACTATTAACGACTGTTGTAAAGCACTACTAACGACTGTTGTAAAGCACTACTAACGACAGTTGTAAAGCACTACTAACGACAGTTGTAAAGCACTACTAACGACTGTTGTAAAGCACTACTAACGACAGTTGTAAAGCACTACTAACGACTGTTGTAAAGCACTACTAACGACTGTTGTAAAGCACTACTAACGACTGTTGTAAAGCACTACTAACGACTGTTGTAAAGCACTACTAACGACAGTTGTAAAGCACTACTAACGACAGTTGTAAAGCACTACTAATGACTGTTGTAAAGCACTATTAACGACAGTTGTAAAGCACTACTAACGACAGTTGTAAAGCACTGCTAACGACAGTTGTAAAGCACTATTAACGACAGTTGTAAAGCACTACTAACGACAGTTGTAAAGCACTATTAACGACAGTTGTAAAGCACTACTAACGACAGTTGTAAAGCACTACTAACGACTGTTGTAAAGCACTACTAACGACTGTTGTAAAGCACTATTAACGACTGTTGTAAAGCACTATTAACGACAGTTGTAAAGCACTACTAACGACAGTTGTAAAGCACTATTAACGACTGTTGTAAAGCACTACTAACGACTGTTGTAAAGCACTACTAACGACTGTTGTAAAGCACTACTAACGACAGTTGTAAAGCACTACTAACGACAGTTGTAAAGCACTACTAACGACTGTTGTAAAGCACTACTAACGACAGTTGTAAAGCACTACTAACGACAGTTGTAAAGCACTACTAACGACTGTTGTAAAGCACTACTAACGACAGTTGTAAAGCACTACTAACGACAGGTTGTAAAGCACTACTAACGACTGTTGTAAAGCACTACTAACGACAGTTGTAAAGCCACTACTAACGACTGTTGAAAAGCACTACTAACGACAGTTGTAAAGCACTACTAAGGGACTGTTGTAAGCACTACTAACGACTGTTGAAAAGCACTACTAACGACAGTTGTAAAGCACTACTAACGACTGTTGTAAAGCACTACTAACGACTGTTGTAAAGCACTACTAACGACTGTTGTAAAGCACTACTAACGACTGTTGTAAAGCACTACTAACGACTGTTGTAAAGCACTACTAACGACTGTTGTAAAGCATACTAACGATGTTGTAAAGCACTACTAACGGACAGTTGTAAAGCACTACTAACGACTGTTGTAAAGCACTACTAACGACAGTTGTAAAGCACTACTAAACGACTGTTGTAAAGCACTACTAACGACAGTTGTAAAGACTACTAACGACTGTTGTAAAGCACTACTAACGACAGTTGTAAAGCACTACTAACGACAGTTGTAAAGCACTACTAACGACTGTTGTAAAGCACTACTAACGACAGTTGTAAGCACTACTAACGACAGTTGTAAAGCACTACTAACGACTGTTGTAAAGCACTACTAACGACTGTTGTAAAGCACTACTAACGACAGTTGTAAAGCACTACTAACGACTGTTGAAAGCACTACTAACGACAGTTGTAAAGCACTACTAACGACTGTTGTAAAGCACTACTAACGCAGTTGTAAAGCACTACTAACGACTGTTGTAAAGCACTACTAACGACAGTTGTAAAGCACTACTAACGACTGTTGTAAAGCACTACTAACGACTGTTGTAAAGCACTACTAACGACTGTTGTAAAGCACTACTAACGACAGTTGTAAAGCACTACTAACGACAGTTGTAAAGCACTACTAACGACTTTTGTGTAAAGCACTACTAACGACAGTTGTAAAGCACTACTAACGACAGTTGTAAAGCACTACTAACGACTGTTGTAAAGCATACTAACGACAGTTGTAAAGCACTACTAACGACAGTTGTAAAGCACTACTAACGACTGTTGTAAAGCACTACTAACGACAGTTGTAAAGCACTACTAACGACTGTTGTAAAGCACTACTAACGACAGTTGTAAAGCACTACTAACGACTGTTGTAAAGCACTACTAACGACAGTTGTAAAGCACTACTAACGACAGTTGTAAAGCACTACTAACGACAGTTGTAAAGCACTACTAACGACAGTTGTAAAGCACTACTAACGACTGTTGTAAAGCATTTACTAACGACAGTTGTAAAGCACTATAACGACAGTTGTAAAGCACTACTAACGACTGTTGTAAAGCACTACTAACGACAGTTGTAAAGCACTACTAACGACTGTTGTAAAGCACTACTAACGACAGTTGTAAAGCACTACTAACGACTGTTGTAAAGCACTACTAACGACAGTTGTAAAGCACTACTAACGACAGTTGTAAAGCACTACTAACGACAGTTGTAAAGCACTACTAACGACAGTTGTAAAGCACTAATAACGACAGTTGTAAAGCACTACTCACATCTTTTAAAGCATTACCCATTCCTATATTCGACATCATTATAGCTTTTAGCTTTACTTTTCTTTCTGGATGTGTGTTTAGCTTGACTAATGAGCTGGTATTGTGATAGGCCTATGAGTGTGTTGATAGGCCTATGACTGGTGGTCAGTGTCAGCCTACCATGATAATAGTGGAGGGGAGGTGGTGTCGGTCGGAGGGACGGTGTGGCAGGGGTGATGAAAGGTGTGGCAGGGGTGATGAAAGGTGTGGCAGGGGTGATGAAAGGTGTGGCAGGGGTGTTGAAATGTAGAAAGGGTGATGGAAGGTGTGGCAGGTGTGGTGAAAGGCGTGGTAGGGGTGATGGAAGGCGTGGCAGGGGTGGGAAGGTAATGTGGAAGGGTGGTGATGTAGGGAGTGTTAAGGGTGGACAGGGATCGCTGGGCCTGAGGCTGGCCCCCAGACCAGTGAGACGAGGCCTCTTGGTTGATAGCCTGATCAACCAGCCTGTTTGTGCTTTCCTCACTCAGTGCACCTAACTTAAAGAACTTGCCAGGTTTCCTCTTGACAGCTACGTATCTGGTGACATTTTGAGTCACTTGTTCTCTGTAGGCTGGAATACTGCTGTACACTAACAGCCTATTTTAAGGCAGGCGAAATTACAGAGCTAGAGAATGTACAGAGAATATTTACTGTACGTATAAGTTCAGTCAAGCAACTTAATTACTGGGAACGTTTGATGTCCTTTGACCTGTACTCCTTGGAAGGCAGGCGAGAAAGACTCATCATAATTTACAGTGGAAAATCCTAGAGAAATAGGCCTCAAATTTGCGCACAGATATCACTCCCTATGAAAGCAAAAGTCTCGGCAGACGGTGCAATATACCCCCAATGAAAAGCAGGGGTGAGTGTGATAATTATATACAATACCGACAAGTAGATAAGGCACGCATACAACAGCTAGGAATAAGGATACCAACCTTAACTGTTGTAGCACATGTCTTATGTACCTAGAAGCACGGGTGCCATGAGCACACCGTAAGACAACACAATATGAAGTGCACAAAGACAACTCCACACCCTCCCATCGTACATCATGGGGATTACCATGTATAGCTGTCTTCGAGAGGGAGGTAGATTCTTTAAGTCATTTCCTCACCACCGGGCTGTAGTTCGTAAGTGGACTCTGTGCGGCCAGCAGTAAATCTGGTTGATAACCGAGACACTTGTTCAAGGTTTGGGTATGTGGAACCGTTTCGCCACCGGTGGCTTCATCAGTCCAATAGAGAGAAGAACGATGGAAGATGGGTAATTTGAGATAATCAAATAGCATGTGATTTACTCTTTTTAAGATTGATGGACTGACACATCGACTCCAGGATGAGGGACTGATTACCTCAAACTCCTCATCTTTCACCGTTCCTCTCTGTTGAACTGAAGAAGCCGATGACTGGCGAAACGTTTTCACTACGACCTGTTATTATGTGGAATAACGATGACTTTTTCAGAAATCGTAGTTCTGGCTTAGATTATTAGATGTGATGATGATAGAGTTCCAGGATCCTGCATCTCTGGTTGTCTTCCTCCTTGATGATGAGTAAGAGTTCTAGGTTCCTGCATCTCTGGTTGTCTTCCTCCTTGATGATGAGTGAGAATTCCAGGTTCCTGCATCTCTGGTTGTCTTCCTCCTTGAGGATGAGTAAGAGTTCCAGGTTCCTCCATCTTCCTCCATCACAGTACTCGCCCCCATCTTATTCCTCATCCTCATATCAGACATAGACAGAGATATACACCACAGCACCGTATCATCCTTTGCGGATGATACTAGGATCTGCATGAGACTGTCATCTGCTGAGGACGCGGTTAACCTCCAAGAAGATATAAACAGTTTTCCAGTGGGCAACGGTAAACAATATGATGTTCAATGAGGACAAATTCCAACTACTCCGTTATGGAAAACTGGAGGAGATAACTAGAACAGAGTATACTACTGACTCCGGCCATACAATAGAGCGGAAAAATAATGTAAGGGACCTGGGAGTAGTAATGTCTGAGGATCTCACTTTCAAGGATCACAACAGTGCCTCCCATCAAGCATTAGGAGAATTGCCAATAAACCCCTGGCTGCCTTCAAGAGAGAGCTGGACAGATATCTAAAGTCAGTGCCGGATCAGCCGGGCTATGGCTCGTACGTTGGACTGCGTGCGGCCAGCAGTAACAGCCTGGTTCATCAGGCCCTGATCCACCTGGAGGCCTGATGGAGACCTGGAGACCGGGCCGCGGGGGCGTTGATCCCCGGAATAACCTCCAGGTATCTCTGGTTGTCTTCCTCCTCGATGATGAGTGATACTTCCAGGTTCCTCCAACTCTGGTTGTCTTCCTCCTTGATGAGTCGTGCATCTTTGTGATAAATGGTTTTGGAAATTTTCTTGTAAAGCACAGGGGCTCTTCATCTGTCAATTTCGCTGATGTATTGGTGTTCAGAAATGCATGTTTGGTTTCTGGATACTTCGTCCATCAACATGTACTCCTGCAGGGGATGGAACCTGTTGGCGGTGGTGTCCTTGATTGTGGTGGATGCAATGGTAGTTACTTGGAATTAGGTGTTAGAATATTGAAGACGTCATCGCCTTCTTCGAGCGAAAATTGGATTGAGGGCTCGACTTGGATGAATCCGGCCTTGAGCGAGTTTGTTTGCAATCGTGTCGTTGCGATATCGTGAGTCCTGGTCAGAGGCCGTGCTCCAGGCATTGGAAAAACTTCCAGACCTCATCAGAGGTGCAGGATCGTTGAATCGTCAATATAACGGAGCCAGGTGACTAAGGAGAGTGCAGACTTTATACCCTCCTCCGAGCGGTTTTCCAATGTACTGTAGGGAAAAACCGCTCGACTTCTAGTGTACCACGTATGGATTTGCCAGTAGAGCACTAAGTAGGGAACCCATGGGTGGGCCGAAAATGTGTTTTTTTTTTTTTACGGAGTAACGTGTGAAACTAACACACATTTTAACCAGGTTTATAAAATCGCAGGCTTGAACTGGAAGGTCGAGGCAGGAGATCAATGACTTGTGCTGAGTGTACCTTGGTAAATAGGGATGTCACGTCTAGACTGGAGAGTTTCTTGTTCCTGAGGTTTAAGATAGGTGTTTTGCTAGTATCCTTGATACTTGAGGGGCCACTGCCTATTCCAAACGTGATCGGTGGAATTCCTGGCTTGAGTCTTCAAAAGGTCGTACTTTCTGTCAGGTTTGGGGTTGCTGGGAATAGCGTGTAGACTTTTTTTCCTTGTTCCGAATCATTTAAAATGCAGCAGGTCATGCATAGAAGACTTTTGGTCATGTTTAACTGCGTTATGAGTGTATTGTAGATGTCAGGGTTGTGCAGTGTATTCCTGTAGTCGTTAGTATTCAAGATAATGACACCGCTTCCTCTGAAGGCAGTAGTGACTAATGATGGTGTCTTCTGCTTAAGTTTTGAAGACAGTGATGTGACGGAGAGGTAGGACTGGAGAGCTGCGTGTTGACACGGTTACTGAAATGATTCCTTGAAAATCGGTCATGGTTGTAATAATGTTGGTAGAATTATTGACTATATTAGGTAAAAGGACACATGGGCAACTCAAATGACATTTTACTGTGGCAAAGTTTCCCTCTCCAGGAGCTTTGTCAAAGACGAACCTTCAATCACAGTATTGTGCCCTTTTATTCAGCCCTTTGGCATTTTAATTTCTTAGTCTTGTTTAGCTTTTCTTAGCTATTTTTTTTAATCTCTTAATATAAATATATTGGTTCATAAGATAGCCCTCTCATTTGTTGCTACGTCTCTAAATTTATTTCTTCTCCCCTAAAAGATGTATTAATCTCTTGCTCATCCATTTGGATCATTTCTGCTATCTTATTCCCAGTAAGGAATAAGATAGCAGAAATAAAACTGGCATAGTTATCTTTATTATTAAAGCCAACAGCTGACATGTGTTCTCTAACTCGACTGTAATCCACAGAAGGAAAATCAAGGACCTTAACTGTATTATCCCTACTGTCATAATTCCATTAAATATTAATGTAATTGATATGTGGTCGCTCGTGCCAAGCTGCCTCGTTCCCTTCACATTATTAATACGGATATTTATGTTTTCCAGAGCCAAATCAAGCGGGTTAATTCCTTCCATTCGTTTTGACATGGATTGTATATATAAAAGAGTCTTGAATTACCTTCAGGGAGTAGTTGGATTCTCGGTCATAGAATTCCAATCTGTTTGACTAAAGTTAAAATCCTCTAGTATTACGACTGGAAAACCTAGGACTACTACCGGAAACCTTTACGTATTCATCTCCCAAATCTCTGACTTGGTTCCTATCCAATTTTGTGGGACAACTGTCAACAATGTAATGTTTGTGTAATATATATATATATATATTATATATATATATATATATATATATATATATATATATATATATTTATATATATATATATTTACACATACACACGCTGTTAACACTGTCGCGTCTAGAATCGGTTTTTCTTGTCCCTCAAAGTTCTACCCTATTGGTTTGTGTTCCTTCAGTCTATATAACCCTTTTTAAGCAGCAGTTTTTTAAGTTTTTTTCGGACATACAGTGCCAGCCCATCTTCCTTCGTGTCATTTCCATCAGCTTGGAACAATTTCAGCCTCTGAGTGTGGCACTCGACAGGCACTTTCAGACTCTTCAAATTAAACCACATCTCAGTTATTGTAAAAACATCGTTCCCCATTACATACAAATAATCGTGACTCGTCTATCTTGTTTCTAGTACTATAGCTATTTGTTTAATACCTGGAAATCCTCCTCATTTTCCTGTCCCTCCACTGTCTCTGCTCCTTCCCTTCTCACCTCTGCCACCGACACAACATGATCAGTATTACCCAATAATCCAACCTCATTCTGGTGACAACTGGCATCTCCAAAGTATATCGCATATCCTGATAATTATCACTGCTTGATACTATGGTTCCATATTACATTTTTATCCCACTAACACCTATACAGTTGTTGCTGCTGCTGCTGTTCCTTGACAGCTTCCTTCACTGAACTAGCTAGAGCCCCACACACCTGTCTTGTACAAGTCAACCTCGTCCCTGGCATATATGTCATTCCTGCTTTAGAGGTAGTCAGTTATTAAATGGTACTGTAATATCTTTAGTCATTGTACACCCAGCAATTAACACTAATTACCTGGACAACCATTCATTTCCAGTACCACTTACTGGTAAAAATATTACATATTACAAGGCACCCTTTTTAATTGTTTATCACTTGCCTATACCCGCTAATCAAGTCCTGATATATACACTTGTCAACATTATTGCCTCCACCACTGAGGCAAATAATAGGTTTGATCCCATTATTATTTATAATGTGGTCAGGACGGCTAACAGTATCCTCCATCTCAGCCCTAGTAAGGCAAACCCTCTGTCTACTACGCCTATCATTCATACAAAACCTAATCTGACTGCAGCCAACAAGGACAGAGTTCGTACCTCCACTGGTGTAGTTCGTTGTATCGTTGTCGATAGGCTACCCACACTCACTAGGCAACACTGAGAAGGAATTAGTAAATTCCACAGCAGTCTCCTGGACTTTCCTTGGTTTCAGCTTCAGTTTTGTCCCTCCCACAACCCTCCAGTTGTGTCGGCAAGTCTCCTCGTCAATTTGGATGGTCACCATTTCGTTGTAGCCGCTCTCCAAGTTGTTATTTTGGTGATAAATGAGACAATTGTGCAATATCTGAGTATCATTATTCTGGGAACGTTTTGCCAGCCAGTGGCTACTTAAGTCCAGTGGGCAGTGAAAGCTCTGTGTATATTCTGTAGATCTGTGATTTCACCTGTCTTAAAAGGGGTTAGTGTACAACAGTATTGTGGTCCAGAGAGAGTGTCACATAAAATATTATTGGCTTGGCATCCCTTGTTGTGAAGGTTCTGGTTATGCAGTCTCTCATTTTTTTTATGGCTGTGATAACACTGTGATCCTTTAATGTGAGAGTTGACATTATCACTTCCAGGTCTCTCACATTAGTATTCTGCTCTGCTGGATGATTTTCTCTTGTTTTCTTCTTCGTTACAATTTTTTCCTCAATTTCTCTGAAATTTCTCTTCGTTGAGTATTTTTTTTTATCTATAGCTAACTGGAAGACCCGATTTATGTAAGCTTGGAGATTTCTTGTGTATTCAACTGTTGTCACTTTCGTGGCTCTCTCTCTTTAGACAGGAATATTGCTGAGTGTCAGTAGTGTGTCACTGATTACTTGTGTAGTATATGTAGATAATCTCAGCTGTGTTATAAATAGGCTTCCTGGCTAGCTATGACGCCACGATTCACGCTCATTTGAGCTGTTGGCCGCAGGCCTCCTCACTTCCACCCTAGGCATAGACTAGACAGGCAGGCCTGGGCTTTTCCCCTCCAATTATAGGCATCCTTAGAACATCCTACATGTGTATTCTTTCGCCTATATCTCCTTGGAACCCCCACGGCATGAGCACAAACGGCCCCTTTAAAGACAGGCGAAATTACAGCTCTGCAGACTGGACAGAGAACCTTAACTCCTTGAATAAATTTAGGACATAACATCAATTACTGGCAATGCCTTAATTTTATCGAATTGTACTCCATGGAACGTAGACCTGGAGGTTACCTGGAGGTTATTCCGGGGATCAACGCCCCCGCGGCCCGGTCCATGACCAGGTCTCCCGATGGATCAGGGCCTGATCAACTAGGCTGTTACTGCTGGCCGCACGCAGTCCAACGTACGAGCCACAGCCCGGCTGATCCGGCACTGACTTTAGGTATCTGTCCAGCTCTCTCTTGAAGGCAGCCAGGGGTTTATTGGCAATTCTCCTAATGCTTGATGGGAGGCTGTTGAACAGTTTTGGGCCCCGGACACTTATGGTGTTTTCCCTTAGTGTACCAATGGCGCCCCTACTTTTTATTGGGGGCATTTTGCATCGCCTGCCCAGTCTTTTACTTTCGTAGGGAGTGATTTCTGTGTGCAGATTTGGGACCATTCCTTCCAAGATTTTCCAAGTGTAGATTATGATATATCTCTCCCTCCTGCGTTCCAACGAGTACAAGCCAAGTGCTTCCAAGCGGAGAAAGATCAGTCATAAGAAAAAAATTAGAGGAATTGGTCCCAATCTGCACACCGAAATCACTCCCTATGAAAGGAAAAGACCTGGTAAACTGTGCCTTATATACGTCTACCGACGAGAGAGGAGCTTATGACTACGTTCCGTCCGACTTCAGCCATTTACAGTCACACTTTATGAATGGTCCAAGTTGGACCAAAACGTCGTGGTAAGCTCCTCTCTCCTATGTGCAGGTTATTTGTGTGTTGTTCCAGTCACGGTATTGTACCTTTTTGTTCGCCGTAAGTGTAAGGGAATGAAGTATTTTCGGTGCCTTTTCTTTATACGTAAGGGAAATTACCATAATTCCCCCTAGCTGTCCTCAAGAAGGAACTTGTGTTCTGAAGGCTAGTTTCTGATGCACTGCGGCAAGCACCAACAGCATCTTTGATCAGACTGTTAACTGGGAGGCCTGGTCTGGACCGAGCCTCAGGGGATTCTAACACTTCGTAAGATAACAGTTAAGACAAGATTTGTTAGGGGTTTTTAACCCGCGACGAGGACTGTCCTATTTCCATTGTTGTCCTTCAATCTCCCCCTCCCCCCGAATGCCACCCACACCAGCCCACTAACACCCAGGTACCTACTTACTGCTAGGTGAACACAGCGTTTCAACCCGTGCTGGGGAATGAACCACGGACACAGTGAAGCCAGTGTGGAACCAACGGAGCCACGGGTAGAGGCGACAGCATATGGGTGGAGAGTAAGGGTGTGGTAATATTTTGGGGGAGGGGTTATGGTAGAGTATGGCGTGGGTGTGGAGAAGTGATATGTAAGGGGTGTTGGAGAGAGGTGAAGAAATATGTGGCCGGGGTGTGTAGGGGAGAGTGGGGGTTGCGTGAGTGTAAAGGTTATGAATGAAGGTTGTACAATAATGGGTACAAGGCGTCACTATATGGGTGGTGGGTATTATGGTAGTGGTGGTGTAGCAGCGGCGTGTGGTGATGACGGTGTTAGAAGCGGCGTGTGGTGGTGGTAGCAGCGGTGTGTGGTGGTGGTAGCAGCTGCGTGTGGTGATGGTAGTAGTAGCAGTGTGTGGTGATGGTAGCAGCGGCGTGTGGTGGTGGTGGTAGCAGCGGCGTGTCTACTTACCTGGAGTCTACTTGGAGGGCATTCCGGGGCTCAACGCCCCCGCGGCCCGGTCCACGACCAGGCTTCCCGGTGGATCAGGGCCTGATCAACCAGGCTGTTACTGCTGGCTGCACGTAGCCCAACGTACGAACCACAGCCCGGCTGATCCGGCACCGACTTTAGGTATCTCTCCAGCTCCCTCTTGAAGACCACCAGGGGTCTATTGGTAGTGCCCCTATGGCTGGTGGGAGGCTGTTGAACAGTCTTGGGCCCCGGACACTTATTGCGTTTTCTCTGGGGGTATGTTGCACCTCCTACCAAGTCTTTTGCTTTCGTAGGGAGTGATTTCTGTGTGCAGATTAGGGACCAGTCCCTCCAGAATCTTCCAGGTGTAGATTATGATGTATATCTCTCGCCTGCGCTCCATTGAGTACAAGTCAAGTACTTCCAAGCGTTCCAAGTAGTTAAGGTGTTTGATGGCACTTACAAGTGCAGTAAAGGTTCTCTGTACATTCTCTAGATCTGCAATTTCACCTGCCTTGAATTGGGATGTTAATGTACAGCAGTATTCCAGCCTAGAGAGAACACGTGATTTAAAAAGGATCATCATTGGCTTGGTATTTCTTGTCTTGAATGTTCTCATTATCCATCCTATCAGTTTCCTCGCAGATGTGATAGTGGCATTGTTGTGGTCCTTGAAGGTGAGGTCTTCAGACATTACCACTCCCAGGTCCTTCACAGTACTTTTCCGCTCTATTGTGTGATTGGAGTTTGTAGTATACTCAGTCCTAGTTATTATTTCCTCCAGTTTTCCATAACGGAGTAGTTGGAATTTGTCTTCATTGAACATCATATTGTTCTCTGTTGCCCATTGGAAAACTTGGTTTATATCTTCTTGGAGATTTGCCGTGTCCTCAGTGGATGACACTCTCGTGCAGATCCTAGTATCGTCTGCAAAGGATGATACATCTCTGTCTATGTCTGATATGAGAATGAATAGGATGGGGGCGAGTACTGTGCCTTGTGGAACAGAGCTCTTCACTATGGCATCTTCCGATTTAACTGTTTACCACTACTCATTGTGTTCGATTGGTCAGAAAGTTGAAGATCCATCTGCCTACTTTGCCAGTTATCCCTTTAGCACGCATTTTGTTTGATATTACACCATGGTCGCACTTGTCAAAGGCTTTTGCAACTCACGGGCAACTACTCCACACTCTCGAACATTGAGCACAGAAGTGTAAATGATACATCCTACCTAACACTATTACAAAGTCAAATAATAATATAAAGCAATATATTTACGATTTAGCTAATATCGCAAATATCAGCAACATAAAATTATATGAACAGGTAATATACATTGAAATTTGATATATACATGGCGACCCATTCAGAGGTCGCAATACCCCTCCCAGCACGACAAAAGGTCACACTAGGAGTTGCGGTAGTCTCATGTAATTACTCATGTCACATAAAATATCACAAAGAAATTACTCATGTACCATACACGTCTGACATTTTTCAGTGTCTCTTTCACTAATTAAGCTACGCCCCTCGTACTAGGGCAGTACACAGCGTGGTTATGTACATCAGTGTAGAGACAGGATAGCGTAGTAACTCGATCGTAGTGGTGGAGACGGCATATCCGAACAGCAGTCGAGTGTGATGGATGGAGAAGGCATTATTCCACTCTGTAGTGATAGTGGAATGCGAGGCAGTATGGACATCTAGTAGTTCATAACTGCGAGAGAGAGAAGACTTGAGTGAAGTAACTTAAGGTGTGTAGTGAGGTGGGTGCGGCAGGTCTGTGGTCCGCCACTCAATAACTGGCATCGCCCACAAAACACACTACACAACACTCAGCTTAGTCTCCAACTGTCTCCTTCCCACACCAGTACATCTCACCACTACTGTGAATATATAAACAGAATAATTAGACGTGAAGTATACACAGTTAACATGGGCTTGATAAATTACGTTACTGAATTTCAAGTAGCAAGTAACAAAAAAGTATTTGGGCACAAAATTACGTTATTTTAATGTAACAATGATAATTAAGGACGTGACAGAGCGTCAGCAATTACGTTACACTGGCCACTTATATGCTGAGACTAATGGAGTATGTGACTGGAGTGTGAGAGCCCACCTCATAGTGTTTATGTAGGTGAGTGGATTGTGGTCTGAGAATACATTAATCTTCAACGGGGAAGTGTCAAGATACACGTCAAAATGCTCTAACGACACCACAAGAGCTAGAGCTTCTTCCTCAATAGTGGCATAATTTTTCTGGTGTCGTTTGAGCTTAGATGAATAGTAACATGTAGGACGGAGTATGTCAGTGGATGGTGACTGTTGGAGCAGCACAGTACCCACTGCATAACCACTCGCATCTATATGTTAGAAAAAAGGAAGGTTGAAATTAGGACTTACTCATTTACAAGGTTGAAAGCAAGCGCTTCGACCTTGTAAATGAGTCAAAACAACTGAGTCCAGTTGAACTGGATTTTGCTACAAGTGAGCTCAATGAGAGCAGCAGCGACTTGAGAAAAGTTTAGACAAAATCTGCGATAATATCCTGCCCATGGCCAGGAATCTCTGTACTCCCTTCCTGTCCTGTGGCACTGGAAATGCAGAAATAGCACGAACCTTTGCATCAGTAGGAACAACCTCACCTTGGCCTATACAAAACCCTAGATAAGTAATATTGGCTTGACCAAAACTACACTTAGCCAAGTTAACAGTGAAGTCGTAGTGTGCCAGTCCCTCAAACAATGCTTTGAGACGTGTCAAATATTGTTCCCACTCGTCACTGTACACCACTAAGTCGTCTAGGTAGGCTTCTACTCCGTCTAAGTTACGAGTCAACTCGTTCATTATACGTTGGAATGAGGAAGCCGCTTTACATAAGCCGAAGGGGGTGACGAGAGAGTTGAAAAATTATCTTGAACAGTAAAAGCAGATATTTCTTGAGCACGTTTAGTAAGCGGGACTTGATAATAGCCACTTAAGAGATCTAAACGGCTGACAAACTGGGCTCCTGACACACGGTCAATAAGGTCGTCAATGCGAGGTCGGGGATAACCATCAGGCAAGGTGACGGAGTTCACTTTCCGGTAATCAGTGCACATCCTGAAACTACAGTCAGGTTTGGGCACTAAAATACATGGAGATGCCTATGGACTTTTCCTGCGCTCAATAAGTCCATGAGATTAAAAAGTCAACATTACTATAATAGTAATAATTATAGAGATCCTTTGCTTCACTCTCAGTTACCACTAATATCTCTCAGTCTTTCCAGAGACTGATCAACAAACTGATCCTTGATTAAGTCATCATGAGTTAGAATATTAACGTCAGTTGTCCTGACTAGGCTTGTGAAAGGGGGGCGTCAGTGTTAATGATCCTGGGCGCAGATCATCACTGAACACCATATTCAAGCCCAAATCATTGTCATAATCTAACTCAACAGGAGACAAGGATGGCTGTTGTTTTATCTTTGACATAGCTCTAGTAATTGCGCTGAGAGGAAATAAAATAGGCTTCTCTGTACAAGCTTCAATGGCATAATTATCACCAGTGGTATTATCAGTCACAAGTGGTTCCTTACATATACCACCTTGAAGGATATCGTTCCCAATCAGTATGTCCACTAACCTGATAGGAAATACACCACTGGAAATAACCACTAAAATATAACTATAGGCTTCTAACAATCTATCTTGGTATAAGTATCATTAGTTAAGGGCAGTACATCTTCTCTCAACAAGACTCACGAAATCGTAATGACACGATTGCAAACAAACCATACCAAACCATAACGCGACGGTCTGGAGTTTTGAGACTCTGACCGCGGGTTCAATCCCGCCCGTGGGTTTCTGTCAACAAGGTGAGATGTAACTACCAGTGTCTCTGAAAGTAACAATCTCAACTGGAATTCGTCAAGTCGTACTTTTTCTCTCGATTAGTAAGGATTCGTTGTTGAACGAATCTTTTCGTCAGATACCTCGTCTGACTCTAGTCATCTATCCCCTCAAGGAAGGTTCCTTGATGTTGGTGAGGGGCTCTTGATTTAGGGAATTGGATCTGTGCTCCAGTTTCCCGAATTAAGCCTGAATGCCTTCCACATCCCCCCCCCCAGGCGCTGTATAATCCTCCGGGTTTAGCGCTTCCCCCTTGATTATAATAATAATAATCTAGTCATCTATTCAGAGTAATATTCTCCAAAACAGCAGAATTGAAACATTACTAGGATATTGGTGCCCTTGTTGCACCGAAGAGGATACGACTTGTGTGGAGGCGCCAGCCGCACAATCATCTCTCGTATCTCTTTTTAGTTTACAGCAGTACTTTCTAGCGTGTCCTTTTTTATAACAGTAGGTACACTTAACTTTCTTCTTCTCGGTATCAGACTTCTGTCCAGCCGCAGAGACAGATTCAGGATTGTGAGTTTCTTGGTAAAGGTACGAGAAGTTACAGCAGGTACATCACGCCGGGACCGATCAGCTGATTTGGGTTGCCCACTTCTAGGACACTTTTTAGTTACCTTGTTTCTCTGTGTTTTAGTACGTGTAAGCTTGTGAGATATTTCGTAATTGTCTAGGACATCTGAAACAGTATGATTGATCAGATATTCTTATATGTCAGCAAACACACAGTTTCTAAATTCTTCGTGAAGTAACAACTGAACCAGACTTATAATTTTTCTCACGTGCAAACTCGACACAAGTTTGATCTTGTCGTCGCTGTAACGTACAAAATGCACGTTGATAACTTACAGGTAATAAGTTATATGTCTCTAGAATAGTTTCTTTGACAGCGTCATGGTGGTGTACTTGTCAAAGGGCAAAGCAGCAGTACAAGTTGAGCTCTGCCTGTCAGTTATGGGCAACATGTAGCCCAGTTCTCATGTGGCCAATTCATAGCAGGTGCCTGGTTCTCAAATACGTCATAGTAAGTGTCTAAGTCACTCTCAAAAATCTTAGGAACTATTGAGGCAGCTTTCTGCACGTTAAGTTTCCTGTGGTGTACTACACGGTTTGTAAGTTCTGTTAATCTGTTGTTTTTCGAGACGAACAGTCTATGGAACTCTTCTTCGTTCAGTTCCCTCTGTGCCTCTGTTTGTGCAGTCTGCAACATAATCAGGCGGTAGCAGCGGCGTGTGGTGGTGGTAGCAGCGGCGTGTGGTGGTGGTAGCAGCGGCGTGTGGTGGTGGTAGCAGCGGCGTGTGGTGGTGGTAGCAGCGGCGTGTGGTGGTGGTAGCAGCGGCGTGTGGTGGTGGTAGCAGCGGCGTGTGGTGGTGGTAGCAGCGGCGTGTGGTGGTGGTAGCAGCGGCGTGTGGTGGTGGTAGCAGCGGCGTGTGGTGGTGGTAGCAGCGGCGTGTGGTGGTGGTAGCAGCGGCGTGTGGTGGTGGTAGCAGCGGCGTGTGGTGGTGGTAGCAACGGCGTGTGGTGGTGGTAGCAGCGGCGTGTGGTGGCGGTAGCAGCGGCGTGTGGTGGCGGTAGCAGCGGCGTGTGGTGGTGGTGTAGCAGCGGGGGGTGGTGGTGGTAGCAGCGGCGTGTGGTGGTGGTAGCAGCGGCGTGTGGTGGTGGTAGCAGCGGCGTGTGGTGGTGGTAGCAGCGGCGTGTGGTGGTGGTAGCAGCGGCGTGTGGTGGTGGTAGCAGCGGCGTGTGGTGGTGGTAGCAGCGGCGTGTGGTGGCGGTAGCAGCGGCGTGTGGTGGTGGTAGCAGCGGCGTGTGGTGGTGGTAGCAGCGGCGTGTGGTGGCGGTAGCAGCGGCGTGTGGTGGTGGTAGCAGCGGCGTGTGGTGGTGGTAGCAGCGGCGTGTGGTGGCGGTAGCAGCGGCGTGTGGTGGCGGTAGCAGTGGCGTGTGGTGGCGGTAGCAGCGGCGTGTGGTGGCGGTAGCAGCGGCGTGTGGTGGTGGTAGCAGCGGCGTGTGGTGGTGGTAGCAGCGGCGTGTGGTGGTGGTGGTGGTGGTAGCAGCGGCGTGTGGTGGTGGTAGCAGCGGCGTGTGGTGGTGGTAGCAGCGGCGTGTGGTGGTGGTAGCAGCGGCGTGTGGTGGTGGTAGCAGCCGCGTGTGGTGGTGGTAGCAGCGGCGTGTGGTGGTGGTAGCAGCGGCGTGTGGTGGTGGTAGTAGCCGTGTGTGGTGGTGGTAGCAGCCGCGTGTGGTGGTGGTGCTGGTAGCGGCGTGTGGTGGTGGTGGTAGCAGCGGCGTGTGGTGGTGGTAGCAGCGGCGTGTGGTGGTGGTAGCAGCGGCGTGTGGTGGTGGTGGTGGTAGCAGCGGCGTGTGGTGGTGATGGTAGCAGCGGCGTGTGGTGGTGGTGGTGGTAGCAGCGGCGTGTGGTGGTGGTAGCAGCGGCGTGTGGTGGTGGTAGCAGCGGCGTGTGGTGGTGGTGGTGGTAGCAGCGGCGTGTGGTGGTGGTGGTGGTAGCAGCGGCGTGTGGTGGTGGTGGTGGTAGCAGCGGCGTGTGGTGGTGGTAGTAGCGGCGTGTGGTGGTGGTGGTAGCAGCGGCGTGTGGTGGTGGTGGTAGCAGCGGAGTGTGGTAGTGGTGGTAGCAGCGGCGTGTGGTGGTGGTGCTGGTAGCAGCAGCGGAGTGTGGTGGTGGTGGTAGCAGTGGCGTGTGGTGGTGGTGGTAGCAGCAGCGGCGTGAGGTGGTGATGGTGGTGGTTGCAGCGGCGTGTGGTGGTGGTGATGGTGCTGGCGGTAGCCGCGGCATGTGGTGGTGGTAGCAGCGGCGTGTGGTGGTGGTTGCAGCTGCGTGTCATGGTGGTGGTGGTTGCAGCTGCGTGTCATGGTGGTGGTGGTAGCAGCGGCGTGTCATGGTGGTGGTGGTGGTAGCAGCGGCGTGCCATGGTGGTAGTGGTAGCAGCGGTGTGTGGTGGTGGTTGCAGCGGCGTATGGTGCTGATGGTGGTGGTGGTAGCAGCGGTGTGGTGGTGGTGGTTGCAGCGGCGTGTGGAGGTGATGGTGGTGGTGGTAGCAATAGCGTGTGGTGGTAGTGGTAGCAGTGGCGCGTGGTGGTAGCAACAGCGTGTGGTGGTAGCAACAGCGTGTGGTGGTAGTGGTAGCAACAGCGTGTGGTGGTAGCAACAGCGTGTGGTGGTAGCAACAGCGTGTGGTGGTAGCAACAGCGTGTGGTGGTAGTGGTAGCAGTGTCGCGTGGTGGTGGTAGCAACAGCGTGTGGTGGTAGCAACAGCGTGTGGTGGTAGTGGTAGCAACAGCGTGTGGTGGTAGCAACAGCGTGTGGTGGTAGTGGTAGCAGTGTCGCGTGGTGGTGGTAGCAACAGCGTGTGGTGGTAGCAGCAGCGGGTGGTGGTAGTGGTAGCAGTGTCGCGTGGTGGTGGTAGCAACAGCGGGTGGTGGTGGTGGTATTGGTTTTGGGTACACAAGACAATAAGTAATATAATGTGCTTATTTAGTAACACCACGCATGAAAAACACTTACTGGGACGGACGGACGTGTTAGGGCGACGGATGGACGTAGTAGGACGACGGATGGATGTGGTAGGGCGACGGACGGACGTGGCCACGAGAGTGACGGAGGGACGCAGGTAACGAAGGGAATACACTCCTTTTTATATTAGGCACCCATAACCCTTATATCCATATTAGGTACCCATAACCCTTACATCCATATTAGGTACCCATAACCCTTACATCCATATTAGGTACCCATAACCCATAACCCATTACACTTTTAGAGAGGGTGTGGTAGGTAAGTTTGGGGTGCCAGGTGTAAATGATAATGGGAGCCCTTTGATTGAACTTTGTATAGAAAGGGGTTTAGTTATAGGTAATACATATTTTAAGAAAAAGAGGATAAATAAGTATACACGATATGATGTAGGGCGAAATGACAGTAGTTTGTTGGATTATGTATTGGTAGATAAAAGACTGTTGAGTAGACTTCAGGATGTACATGTTTATAGAGGGGCCACAGATATATCAGATCACTTTCTAGTTGTAGCTACACTGAGAGTAAAAGGTAGATGGGATACAAGGAGAATAGAAGCATCAGGGAAGAGAGAGGTAAAGGTTTATAAACTAAAAAGAGGAGGCAATTAGGGTAAGATATAAACAGCTATTGGAGGATAGATGGGCTAATGAGAGCATAGGCAATGGGGTCGAAGAGGTATGGGGTAGGTTTAAAAATGTAGTGTTAGAGTGTTCAGCAGAAGTTTGTGGTTACAGGAAAGTGGGTGCAGGAGGGAAGAGGAGCGATTGGTGGAATGATGATGTAAAGAGAGTAGTAAGGGAGAAAAAGTTAGCATATGAGAAGTTTTTACAAAGTAGAAGTGATGCAAGGAGGGAAGAGTATATGGAGAAAAAGAGAGAAGTTAAGAGAGTGGTGAAGCAATGTAAAAAGAGAGCAAATGAGAGAGTGGGTGAGATGTTATCAACAAATTTTGTTGAAAATAAGAAAAGTTTTGGAGTGAGATTAACAAGTTAAGAAAGCCTAGAGAACAAATGGATTTGTCAGTTAAAAATAGGAGAGGAGAGTTATTAAATGGAGAGTTAGAGGTATTGGGAAGATGGAAGGAATATTTTGAGGAATTGTTAAATGTTGATGAAGATAGGGAAGCTGTGATTTCGTGTATAGGGCAAGGAGGAATAACATCTTGTAGGAGTGAGGAAGAGTCAGTTGTGAGTGTGGGGGAAGTTCGTGAGGCAGTAGGTAAAATGAAAGGGGGTAAGGCAGCCGGGATTGATGGGATAAAGATAGAAATGTTAAAAGCAGGTGGGGATATAGTTTTGGAGTGGTTGGTGCAATTATTTAATAAATGTATGGAAGAGGGTAAGGTACCTAGGGATTGGCAGAGAGCATGCATAGTTCCTTTGTATAAAGGCAAAGGGGATAAAAGAGAGTGCAAAAATTATAGGGGGATAAGTCTGTTGAGTGTACCTGGTAAAGTGTATGGTAGAGTTATAATTGAAAGAATTAAGAGTAAGACGGAGAATAGGATAGCAGATGAACAAGGAGGCTTTAGGAAAGGTAGGGGGTGTGTGGACCAGGTGTTTACAGTGAAACATATAAGTGAACAGTATTTAGATAAGGCTAAAGAGGTCTTTGTGGCATTTATGGATTTGGAAAAGGCGTATGACAGGGTGGATAGGGGGGCAATGTGGCAGATGTTGCAAGTGTATGGTGTAGGAGGTAGGTTACTGAAAGCAGTGAAGAGTTTTTACGAGGATAGTGAGGCTCAAGTTAGAGTATGTAGGAAAGAGGGGAATTTTTTCCCAGTAAAAGTAGGCCTTAGACAAGGATGTGTGATGTCACCGTGGTTGTTTAATATATTTATAGATGGGGTTGTAAGAGAAGTAAATGCGAGGGTCTTGGCAAGAGGCGTGGAGTTAAAAGATAAAGAATCACACACAAAGTGGGAGTTGTCACAGCTGCTCTTTGCTGATGACACTGTGCTCTTGGGAGATTCTGAAGAGAAGTTGCAGAGATTGGTGGATGAATTTGGTAGGGTGTGCAAAAGAAGAAAATTAAAGGTGAATACAGGAAAGAGTAAGGTTATGAGGATAACAAAAAGATTAGGTGATGAAAGATTGAATATCAGATTGGAGGGAGAGAGTATGGAGGAGGTGAACGTATTCAGATATTTGGGAGTGGACGTGTCAGCGGATGGGTCTATGAAAGATGAGGTGAATCATAGAATTGATGAGGGAAAAAAGAGTGAGTGGTGCACTTAGGAGTCTGTGGAGACAAAGAACTTTGTCCTTGGAGGCAAAGAGGGGAATGTATGAGAGTATAGTTTTACCAACGCTCTTATATGGGTGTGAAGCGTGGGTGATGAATGTTGCAGCGAGGAGAAGGCTGGAGGCAGTGGAGATGTCATGTCTGAGGGCAATGTGTGGTGTGAATATAATGCAGAGAATTCGTAGTTTGGAAGTTAGGAGGAGGTGCGGGATTACCAAAACTGTTGTCCAGAGGGCTGAGGAAGGGTTGTTGAGGTGGTTCGGACATGTAGAGAGAATGGAGCGAAACAGAATGACTTCAAGAGTGTATCAGTCTGTAGTGGAAGGAAGGCGGGTAGGGGTCGGCCTAGGAAGGGTTGGAGGGAGGGGGTAAAGGAGGTTTTGTGTGCGAGGGGCTTGGACTTCCAGCAGGCATGCGTGAGCGTGTTTGATAGGAGTGAATGGAGACAAATGGTTTTTAATACTTGACGTGCTGTTGGAGTGTGAGCAAAGTAACATTTATGAAGGGATTCAGGGAAACCGGCAGGCCGGACTTGAGTCCTGGAGATGGGAAGTACAGTGCCTGCACTCTGAAGGAGGGGTGTTAATGTTGCAGTTTAAAAACTGTAGTGTAAAGCACCCTTCTGGCAAGACAGTGATGGAGTGAATGATGGTGAAAGTTTTTCTTTTTCGGGCCACCCTGCCTTGGTGGGAATCGGCCGGTGTGATAATAAAAAAAAAAAAACACTTACATCCATCCAGCAGGTACTGGAGTTGTCTTACACAGTATATGATAGTCCAACAGGTTCTGGAATTTCTTACACAGCTGCCCTGCTTCGAAAAATAACAGAGGAAATACACTGAAATAGGGTACATGATAACTCAGATTATTCACTAGAATAAACTGTGCAAAACTTGGGAATAATGATGAGAGAAAATCTTGAATTCAAGAATCACAACACTGTTGCTATCGCAAACTTAAGGAAAATGATAGGTTGGAGCTTTCAAGATCCAGTGATGATACTCAAGTTGCTTCTCTCCAGGTTGGAGTACTACTGTGTAATGACGATTACCTTCAGTGAGGCAGGCGAAATTGCCGAAGTGGGAAACCTAGAGTACTTTCACTGCCCGTATACAGTGTTACACATCTGAGGTACTGGGAAGATTTGAATTCTCTTGAACTGCACTTCTTGGAATGTAGGCGAGAAAGCTACATCATAATTTACACCTGGAAAATTCTTGAAGATTGGACCCAAACCTACACGCTGAAATTTCAGTATGAAAGCAAGAGACTTGGGAGACGTTGCAGAATGCCTCAAAAAAGGGGCGTGACGAGTACACTAAGAACTCGGAGATACCCGATTTTTCAACGCCCTTCTTCCGCTGGCTCTATGCAAGAGGGAACTTGATAAGTTCCTCAAAGCGGTTCCTACCCAGCTGGGATGTGATTCGTACATGGGACATGATGCGGGCTGCAGTAAACCTGGTCCATCAAGCTTTTATCCACCAGGACCTGAGCTGGGACCTGATCGCGAGGTCGTTCACCCCCCCCCCCGGAAACATCTTTCAGGCATCCTTCAAGCATTCCATCAGGACTGGAGTTTTCTAACAGTTTTTTCCCTGGATGCGACATAAAAGGATCAGGTAACACACAGGTGCCTATTTACACTGATAGGTGGAAAGGGTTAGCAGAGGTAAAAGGAAAGTGGCCCATGTACTTCTACTCTTCAGGATATCCAGCCTAAACTCGTGACTGTCAGTCCATTGCTCTTAACAAGGAGATACGCGGCACCCCGAAATGTTCAGGTACAAACGGAAAATAAAAATAAAAGGAGGGAGGGTGGGATGAGGGATATAAATATGTCGTGCCGAATAGGCAGAACTTGCGATCTTGGCTTAAATAGCAAGGCTCATCTTGAACATCAAAATGGTATACAATACCGACAGGTTGTTAGGTAAGACACATATGCAACAGTTAGACAACTTTATTCCGAAACGTTTCGCCTACACAGTAGGCTTCTTCAGTCGAATACAGAAAATAGGCCTATTTTCTGTATTCGACTGAAGAAGCCTACTGTGTAGGCGAAACGTTTCGGAATAAAGTTGTCTAACTGTTGCATATGTGTCTTACCTAACAACGCTCATCTTGCCATATAGGACAAGTGAAAATTTGTGTAGGCAATAATTTCGCCAAAATCATTCTGAACATAACGAAAAAAATATATTTCACTGTGCTTGTTTAGTATTAAATTATTGTAAACAAATTTAAAATATATTTAGTTGGGTTAGGCTAAAATAAATTGTTCTTGTTATAATAAGGTTAGGTAAGTTTTCTAAGATACTTTTGGAGCAAAATTAAAAAAAAATTACATAAACATTAATGAAAAAAATATATCTTTAAACGTATAAGAGAAAATTTTAGAAAGGACATAATTTTAATTGAGTTCTTGCTAATTGACCAGTTTTACATATTCGGCACATTATATATATATATATATATATATATATATATATATATATATATATATATATATATATATATATATATATATATATATATATATATATATATATACACACACACTAAGAAATGCATACCCCTCTGTGTATATAAGTAGAGTCACATCTCTCGTTGTGTATACATTGAGAGACAGGTTAGGTTACGTAACATTGGTAAGAAAACAGGACAAGTGTTTCCTGACGCAAGTCTTAGCTACATGATGACCCGCAATAGGAGCTTTTGGTCATCTGAGCGAGGCCTTCCACTGGTTTACCTCTCTACCCCTTTAAAAATAAAAAAATACACTTCACTCGTTGTGTACAACCTCGTAGGTACTCACCAAATTCCCCATTGAAACGACCGACGAATCTGTCGGTAATTCCTCTTAGGTTTGCAGGGAGAAGTATTGGAGAGTCCTGGTCCCTTTATGCTTATTGAGTTATTACTGAGCGTTGTTGTTGCATCCCTGGTTTCCAATGGTGCTAAATTTTCACCGTATATCATGCCTCCTGCACTCTCAAAGGAGTCATTCCACCTGTGTAGATTTGGAAGCGATTCCTGAAGTATTTTTGCAGGCATAGAGCGTGATCTATCCGCGTTCCAGGTAACAGATAGTGAGGGAGCGTGCCACCGACATAATCCATTTGCTTTGAGGCAAATGAATTATTTTTACGGCGAAAGGATTGAGGTCTTTTCATTGAGTGCGGTGAAAAAGACTGAAAGAAATCCTGAGTTTAACTGGGTATTACGCCGATATATTTATATGTTCGCTGCTATAGCGTTCGGTTCGCTGTCTAAAGACTTGGGTTCGATCATTCAGCTGTTCGACACTTTTTCTACAAGGCTCCGTACACTTGTTACCTCTCTTACACTTGTTTCCTCTCTTACACTTGTTATCTCTCTTACACTTGTTACTTCTCTTACACTTGTTACCTCTCTTACACTTATTACCTCTTACACTTTTCATTTTAAACCTTTTCTTCCCTTTTTTTAAAACCTTTTTAATTTTCTTCCTTTTTTAACCCTCTTTCTTAAAATGTTTTTTTAAAATTTTCCTTTCAAAAAAACCCCCAATTTTTTAAACCCTTGTTATTTTTTTTTTAAACCCTTTTTTCCCTTTTCACTTTTTTTCCCTTTTTCCCCTTTTTTTTTAATTGTTTACTTTTCTTTTACCCCTTTTGATTTTCCTCCTTTTATTTTTTTTTCCCTTTTCTTTTTCCCCTTTTTTTTTTTCCCCCTTTTCCCTTTTCCTTTTTTTTTCCCCTTTTTTTTAAAATTTTTTCCTTGTAACCCCAAAACTTGTTATTCTTTTTACTTTTTTTTTCTTTTTTGTTCCTTCTTCCACGTTTTCCTTTTTAAATTTACCCAAAACCCCCTTTTTTTCCTTTTTAACCCCCTTTTTAACCCCCCCCCCTTTTTTTTTTGTTTCCCCCTTCCTTTCTTTTTCCTTTTTTTTCCTTGTTCTTTTTTAAAATTTTTAAAAATTTTATTTTTATTTTTTTAAATTTTTTTTTTTTTACTTTTTTTTTTCCCCCCAAAAAATTTTAAAAAAAACCCTTTTTTTTATCTCTTTTTTTTAAATTTTCCCCTTTTTTTTTTTCTTTTCCCTTTTACATTTTGTTTTTCCCCTTAAACCCCTTTCCTTTTCCTTAATTTTTTCCCTTTTCTTTAAAATTTTCCCCCCCCCCAAAATTTTCTTTTTTAAATTTTCCTTTTTTAAATTTTATTTTTTAATTTTTACTTTTTTAATTTTTTTTTTAATTTTTTATTTTTAAATTTTTCCCCTTTTTCCCACTTTTTTTTTTTAATTTTTCCCCCTTCTTTTTTTCCCCTTTTTATTTTTTTTCGTTTCCCTTTTTTTTTTTCCCCTTTTTAAATTTTTTTTTTTCCCCAAAATTTTTTTTAAAAAAATTTTAATTTTAACCTTTTTTCCTTTCCCCTTTTTTTGGGTTCCCTCCCCTTTTTTTTTAAAATTTTTAAAATTAAAAATTTATTTTTCTTGCTTCTTTTTTTCTTTTACCTGAAAATTTTTTTCCCTCTTTTTTTTTCCCCGTTAATTTCCATTGGTTTTTTTTTTTAAATTTTTGGGTTTTCCCCTTTTTTTTTTTTTAACAACGGTTTTATTTTACCCTTTTTTCCCCCTTTAAATTTGGGCCCCCGGGTTTTTTAAAACCTTTTGGAATTCAATTTTAAATTTTTTAAATTTTTTCCCTTCCTTTTTCCCCAGGGGGGGAAATTTTTTTTCACTTTTATTTTAAAAATTTTTCCCTTTTTTTTTATTTTTAAGAATTTTAAATTTTTAAATTTTTAATTTAAACCCACGAAAAAATTTTTTTAAAAAATTTTTACCCTTACTTTTACCTTTTTTCCGTTTTACCCCTTTTTTTTAAAAAACCCCCTTTTCATTGACCCTCTTAACTTTTTTCTCCCCAGGGGGGTTTTTCTTAATTTTAAAATTTTTTTTACCCTCCCCCAAAAAACCCTTTATTTTTTTTTTTAATTTTTAAATTTTAAATTTTTTTATTTTTAAATTTTTATTTTCCCCCTTTTTTTAAAATTTTTAAATTTTCCTTCCTTTAATTTTTTTGACCTCCTCCTTTTATCTTCTTAAAATTTTTCCCCTTTTTTAATTTTCTTTCTTTGATTTTTAAAATTGGGTTTTCCTTTTCTTTTTATTGTTTCCTTTTTTTTGTTAAACTTTTTTAAACTTTTTTAAACCTTTTTTATCCCCTTTTTCCCCTTTTAATTTTTTCTTTTTTTTTTCCTTTTCTTTAAACTTTTTTTCCTTTTTTTTACCCCAAAAATTTTAAATTGTTTTTCCCCTTTTAACCCCTTTTTCCCCCCTTTTTTTTTTCCCCCAAAAAAACCTTTTTACCCCAAAACCTTTTTTTTAAAAAATTGGGGTTTTTTTATTTCGTGTTTCCCCTTTAAATTTTTTAAAATTCCCCTTTTCTTTTATGAAAACCCCCATTTTTTCCCCAAACTTTAAACCACATGATTTTAAAATTGAAACCCCTTTTTAAAATTTTAAATTTTAAAATTTTCAAATTTTACGCCCCCTTTTAATTGCCCCTTTTATTGGGTTAACCTTTTTAAATTTTTTCCCCCCCCCTTTTTATTTAAAAACCCCCGCCCCCCCCAATTTTCCTTTTAAATTTTCCCTTTAAACCCCTTTAAAGTTTTTTTAAAAAAAAACCCCACTGTTCCCTTTTCCCTTTTTATTTTTAACCCCTCCAGACCCAAACCCCTTTTTTAAAATTTTTTTTTAAAAAACCTTTTTTTTTCCCACTTGTTTTTTTTTTCCCTTTTTCCCTTTTTAACCCCTTCTAACCCGACCCAAAAAACCCTTTTTTTTTTAATTTTATTTTTTAAAATTTTTTTTTTTTACATTTGACTTCCCCAATTGATTCCCAAAAAAGATTTTCACTTATTTTTTTTCCCTTTTCCTTTTTCCCTTTTCCATTTTTTTTTTACTTTTTACCTCTTTCAAAAGGGGGGCCCCCCTTGTTTTTTCCCCCCTTTTTCCCCTTTTTTCCCCCCTTTGTTTTTCCTTTTTCCCCTTCAAAAAATTTTTCCCCTTTTTACCCATTTTTACCCTTAAAAAAATTTTACCCTTTTTTTTTAATTTAAAATTTTTTTAATTTTATTTTTTTTTTTAATTTAACTTTTTTTTTTTTTCCATTTTTTTTAAAAAAACTGTTTTTTTTGCCTTCTTTCCTTTTTTAAAACCCTTTAAATTTTTTTTAAAAAAACCCCCTTTTCCCCTTTTAATTTCTTCCTTTTTAACCCCCTTTAATTTTATCTTTAACTTGAAACTTGTTTCCCCTTTTGTTCCCTCTTTTTTTTTTTTTTCCTTTTCCTCTTTAAATTTTCCTTTTTAACTTTTTTTCCCCAATTTTCCCCTTTACACGTTCTTTATAACTTTTAAAACTTCTTACCTTTTTTTTAATTTTTTTATTTAAAAATTGTTTTTTAATTGAACATTTTATTTTAATTTTATCCCCCCCCCCCAATTTTTTTCTTTCTTCATTGTTATTTCTTTTGTTAACCCTTTTCATTTTCTTTTTTTTAAAATTTTACGGGGGGGCCCCTTTCATTTTTTCCTTTCTTAATTTTATTTTTTAAAAGGGGTTTTTACCTTTTTACCTTTTTTTAAACTTTTATCCCTTTGTTTTTTTTTTTCTTTTTTTTTTTTTAAATTTTCCCCTTTCCATTTTTCCTTTTCCCATTGCCGTTTAAACCCTCTTACAGATTTCCAAAAATTTTTCCCCCTTTTACACTTTTTTTTTAAAGTTTTTCCCAATTTTACTTTTTCTTTTCCCTTTCCTTTTTTTCCTTTACATTTGTTACCTTTTTCTTTCATTTTTCCCCTTTTTACACTTGTTATTTTTACATTTGTTACCTTTTACACTTGTTACCCTTTTCACTTGTTATTTTTACATTGTTTTTACCTTTTACACTTTTCCCCTTCTTACCTTTTATTCTTTTAATTTGTTACTTTTTTTTTTTTAACTTTTTACCTTTTTTACATTTTTTTTTCTCTTACACTTGTTACCTCTCTTACACTTGACCTCTCTTACACTTGTTACTTCTCTTACACTGTTCCCTTTTACCTTGTTACCCTTTTTCCCCTTTTTACTTTCTTACACCAGTTACCTCTCTTCATTTTGTTCCCTCTTCACTTGTTACCCCTTACACTGTTACCTCTCTTAAAATTGTTACCTTCTTTACACGTGTTATTCTTTACACTTGAAAACCCTCTTAAAATTTTTACCTCTCTTACATTTGTTTTTTCCCTTAAAAATTGTTCCCTTTTTACCTTTTTTACCTTCTTACACTTTTTTCCCCTTTTCTTACACTTTTTTCCCTTTTAACTTGTTATTTCTTAACTTGTTACCCCTTACCTTTTAACCCCTTTACCTTTCCCTCTTTACACTTGTTAACCTCTTACATTGTTACTTTCTTACACTTGTTATTTACACTTGTTTACTCTTTTTAACTTGTTCCCTCTTACACTTTTACCCTTTTACACGTGTTACTTTTTTACATTTTTCCCCTTTACCTTGTTAAATTTTACACTTTTTACCTTTTTTACACGTGTTACCTCTCTTACACTTGTTTCTTTCTTACATTGCCCTTCCTTAAATTGACCCTTTACACTTGTTACCTTCTTTCACTTGTTCTTCTCTTTACACTTGTTACCCCTTTCTTACACTTGTTACTTCTTTACACTTGTTACCTCTCTTACACTTTTAAAATTCTCTTAACTTGTTACCCTTTTAAACCCTTGTTCTTTCTTACACTTGTTACCTCTCTTACAACTTGTTACCTTTTTAAAACTTGTTCCCTCTCTTACCTTGTTATTCTTTTTACATTGTTACTTCTCTTACCTTTGTTCCCCCTTTACACTTGTTCCTTTACACTTGTTCCCCTCTCTTACCTTGTTCCCCTTTTCCTTTTTTACCTTCTTACACTTTTTTTTCCTTCTTACACTTGTTACCTTCTTACACTTGTTACTTCTCTTACACTTGTTATTTCTTACACTTGTTTACCCCTCTTCATTGTTACTTCTTTACATTGTTCCTTTTTTACATTTTTTTACCTCTCTTACACTTGATTCCCTCTCTTACACTTGTTACCTTTTTAATTGTTACTTTTTTTCACTTGTTACCTTCTTACATTGTTACCTCTTTTACACTTGTTCTCTTAACTTGTTACCTCTCTTACACTTTTTTCCCCTCTTTTAACTTTTTAACTTTTTTTACATTTTGTTGCTTCTCTTACACTTGTTACCTCTCTTACATTTTACTTCTTTTTACACTTGTTACCTCCTTAACTTGTTACTTTCTTAACTTGTTACCTTCTTACTTGTTTTTCTTTACACTTGTTAATTCTTTTACCTTGTTCCTCCTTACCCCCTTGTTACCTCTTTTAAACTTGTTACTTTCTTACATTGTTTTAACCTTCTTACACTTGTTACCTCTCTTCATTTTTTTCCCCCCCTTTACACTTTTACCTCTCTTAACTTGTTCCCTCTCTTCACTTGGTTACCTCTTACCTTGTTACCTCTCTTACACTTGTTACCTCTATTAATTGTTATTCTTTACACTTTTCCTCTCTTACACTTGTTCCCCTTACACTTTTTACTCCTTTTTCCCACTTTTTTAAATCTCTTACACTTGTTCCCTTTAACATTGTTACCTCTCTTACATTTGTTCCTTCTTAAAACATTTGTTCCCTCTCTTACACTTGTTACCTTTTAAACTTGTTATTCCTTTCTTTTTTATTTTCCTTAAATTTGCCCCCTTTTTAAATTTTTTATTTTCCCCTTGTTATTTTCTCTTACATTTTACCTTTTTTACACTTGTTACTTTCTTACACCTGTTACCTTCCCAATCATTGTTACCCCACACTTTTCCCTCTTTCACTTTTTACTTCTCTTACACTTGTTACTTCTTTTAACTTGTTATTCTTTAACTTGTTTTTTCTTTCCCCAACTTGTTACCTCTTTTTTACATTTTTGTTACGTTCTTCCTTTTACGTTTTTTACACTTGTTACTCTCCTTACATTGTTACTTTTTTTTTACACTTTTTTTTCCCCTCTCTTACACGTTACCCTCTTTCCCTTGTTCCCCCTTCCTTAACCTTGTTACCTCTTTCATTGTTATTTTTTTACACTTGGGTTACCCTTTTTACCTTTTCCCTTTTAACGTTCTTCTTAAATTTTTCTTTCCAACCTTTTACCCACAACCCCAAAACCACTTTTTTTCCCCCAAACCTTTTCACAACCTTTTTAAACACTTTATTCCCTTTAACCTTTACCCCAATTTGTTTCCCTCACCTTTTACCTCTCTTAAAACTTTTTTAAACCCTTAATTTTACCCCCTTTTACCTTTTTTCCTTTTTTTTTTTAACGGTTTACCTTCCTTACACTTTTTACCCCAACGGTTATTTCCAAACATTTTACCTTCACATTTTTACCTTCTTACATTTTACCCCTTAACACCCCTTAACTTTTACCCCTTCAAAAACCCACCTTTCCCCCTCTTACACTTGTTCCCCTTTTACATTTTCCCTCTTAACTTTTAAACCCACTTTTTACCAAAAACTTTTACCTCCATTTTTAAACCCCCAAAAAATTTAAAACCCTTTTACATTTGTTACCTTTACACAAAACCCCTTTCTTTTTTCCCTTTACAACTTGTTACCTCTTTACACTTTATTTAACGCCCCTTCACTTGTTACCCCCTTTAAAGACCTCTTTACACTGTTACCTCCTTACATTGTTTCCCCCTCCTTAACTTTTTTACTTCTCTTCCCTTGTTCCCTTCTTTCATTGTTCCCCTCTCTAATTTTTACTTTTTCTTACATTTTTTTACCTTCTTACACTTGTTAAACCTTTTCTTCTTTACACTTGTTACCACCTTTTATTTTTAACTTTTTTTTTTTACCTTTTTTTACTTTCTCCTTTTACCCAACTTGTTACTTCTCTTACCTTGTTACCTCTCTTACACTTGTTACCTTTTTACACTTGTTACCTCCTTACACTTGTTATCCTCTTTTAACTTTTTTTAAACCTCTCTTACATTTGTTTCCCTCTTAAAAAACTTGTTCCCTTCTTAAAATTGTTACTTCTTTTACCTTGTTACTTTCTTCCCCTTGTTCCTCTCTTACACTTGTTACTTTTTTACACTTGTTTTCCCTTTCCCATTGTTTTTTTAACTTGTTCCCTCTCTTACATTTTGTTCCCTTTCTTCCCTTTTTACCTTTAATTTTTTCCTTTTCACTTGTTATTCTTTAAAACCCTTGTTACCTCTCTTAACTTGTTACTTCTCTTACCTTTTTTACCTTTAATTTGTTACCTCTTTACCTTTTCCTCTTTCACTTTTACCCCCACTTTTTTTCCCTCTCTTAATTTGTTACCTCTCTTACATTGTTACCTCTTACACATAACCCCTTTCCTTGTTACCTTTTACACTTGTTTTTTCTCTTAACTTTTACTTCTCTTCACTTGTTTCCTCTTTTACACTTTCCCTTTTTTACACTTGTTACCTTCTTAAACTTGTTACCTCTTTACACTTGTTCCTTTTAAACTTGTTACCTCTTTAAACCCTTGTTACCTCTCTTACACGTGTTACCTCTCTTCATTGTTACCTCTCTTAATTTTTAAAATTTTTACCTTGTTATCTTTAAACTTGTACCTCTCTTAAAACTTGTTACCCTTTCCCTTGTTATTTCCCCACTTGTTTACTTTCTTAACTTTTTCCTTTTTACACTTTTACCCTCTTACATTTTGTTCCCCTTACCCCTTTTTACCCTTTTTTCACTTGTTACCTTTAACTTGTTCCCCTTTTAACTTGTTTTCTTCCTTACACTTGTTACTCTCGTACACTTGTTACCTTTTTAAAACTTGTTCCCTTCTTACACTTGTTACCTTCTTACCTTGTTCCCCTTCTTACCTTTTTTACCCCTTACACTTTTCCCTTCAACCTGTTACCTCTTTTCACTTGTTACCTTCTTAATTTGTTATTTTCTCTTCATTTTGTTCCCCTCTCTTCACTTTTCCCCTCTCTTACACTTTTTAAAACCCCTTACATTTTTTTAAACCTCTCTTACTTTTTACCTCTCTTAACTTGTTCCCCTCTTAACTTGTTTTACCTCTCTTACACTTGTTCCCTCTTTTTAACTTGTTCTTTCTTCACTTGTTCCCTTTTACACTTTTTTTCCCTTTAATTTTTACCCTCTTTACATTGTTACTTTCTTACCTGTTACTTCTCTCCTTTTTTAATTTCTCTTCCTTGTTTACCCCTTTTCCCCACTTGTTACCTTACATTGTTTACCTCTCTTAACTTTTTTACCTCTTACATTTGACCTTTTCACTTGTTACCTCTTTCCTGTTATTCTTTTTAAACTTGTTACTCTCTTACACTTGTTTCTCTTACCTTGTTCCCTCTTACACTTGTTCCTCTCTTACAGGTTATTCTCTTACACTTTTATTTTCTTACACTTTTTCCCCCTCTTACACTTTTTTACCTCTTTACACGTTTTTATTCTCTTACACTTGTTCCTTTACCTTGTTCCTTCTTACAGGTTACCTCTTTTTACGTGTTACCCTTCTTAATTTTTCCCCTTTCTTCACTTGTTTCTTCTCTTTCACTTGTTCCCTTTTACACTTGTTACCTCTCTTCACTTGTTACCTCTCTTAACTTTTTCCTCTTTCATTTTGTTATTTTACACTTGTTACCTCTCTTACACTTGTTAATTCTTTTAAACCTTTTACCTCTCTTAACTTGTTACCTTCTTAAAACTTGTACCTCTCTTACATTGTTACTTCTTTACCTTGTTACCCCCTTTTACATTGTTACTTCTCTTACACTTTGTTACCCTTTTTTAATTGTTAAACTTTTTAACTTGTTTATTTTTTCCCATTGTTACTTTTTACAATTTTGTTACCCCCTTTTTAAAAACTTTACCCCTTAAAAACTTGTTACCCCCCATTGTTACTTTCTTACACTTGTTACCTCTCTTACACTTTTTTTACTTTTTCTTACATTGTTACCTCTCTTCACTTGTTACCTCCTTACCTTGTTACTTCTCTTACCTTTTTTCCTCTCTTACATTTTTTTACTTCTTTTTACACTTTTTTTACCTTTTACACTTGTTCCCTTTCCTTTACACTTGTTACTTCTCTTACACTTGTTCCCTTTTACACTTGTTACTTCTTTTACACTTGTTTACCCCTTCATTGTTACTTCTTTTCATTGTACCCTCTTAAAATTGTTACCTCTTTAATTGTTACCTCCTTACACTTGTTATTCTTTTAAACATTTTGTTCCCTTTTACCCTTGTTACCTCTTTACATTTTAAATTCTCTTACATTTGTTACCTCTCTTACATTTGTTACTTTTTCACTTTTTACTTCTTAAAAACTTGTTACTTTCTTTTTACACTGTTACCTCTCTTAATTTGTTACCCCTTTACATTTGTTACTTTCTTACACTTGTTTCCTCCCTCTCTTACACTTGTTTCCTCTCTTAACCCCTTGTTACCTCTCTTAAATGTTACCTCTCTTAAAACTTGTTACTTTTTTACCTTTTTACCTTTTAAAACCCCTTGCCCTTTCTTACACTTGTTACCTCCCCTCTCAAATTTTTTCCTTCTTAAACTGTTCCCCTCTTACCTTGTTCCCTTTCCTTACACTTGTTACCTCTTTTACCTTTTTTATTTTCTCTTACATTGTTTTTTTCTTAACATTGTTACCTTTTTTTCCCTTTTTTCCCCTCTTAATTTTACCTCTCTTACATTGTTTTCTTACACTTTTCCTCTTACACATGTTACTTTCTTACATTTTGTTACTTCTCTTACATTGTTACCTTCTTAACTTGTTACTTTTTCTTACACTTGTTACCCTCTTACAATTTTAACCTTACACTTTTTACCTCTCTTAAAATTTTTTTCCTCTCTTACATTTTACTTTTAACTTTTTTTACCCCACATTTTGTTCCCCCTCTCTTACACTTTTTTACCTTTACATTTGTTCCCCCTCTTTTACTTTTGTTCCCTTTTTACCTTGTTCCCTTCTTTAATTTGTTTTTCTTTTACACTTTTTTACCTCTCTTCCCTTTGGGGTTCCTTTTTACACTTGTTTTTACCTCTTACACTTGTTTAATTTTCTTTACCCCCCCTTGTTCCCTTTAAAAATTTTCCCCCTTCTTAACGTGTTTACTTCTTTTTTTCCCCCTTTTCCCCTTTTCCTTGTTACCCCTTTTTACATTGTTACCTCCTTACATGTTACCTCTCTTCCCTTGTTACCTCTCTTCATTTTGTTACTTCTCTTACACTTTTAAAACCTCTCTTACACTTTTTTACCCCTTAAAATTTGTTACCCTTTCTTACACTTGTTACTTCTTACACTTGTTACCTCTCTTACACTTTTTTACTTTTTACACTTGTTCCCCTCTTTTAAAAACTTGTTACTCTCTTCACTTGTTCCCTCTTTTTACACTTGTTACCTTTTTCTTACATTGTTACTTTTCTTACATTGTTACTCTCTTACACTTGTTACTTTCTCTTTTACCCCTTTAACTTGTTACCTTTTTTTTACATTGTTACCTCTCTTACACTTGTTACTTCTCTTACACTTGTTACCTCTCTTACACTTGTTACCTCTCTTACACTTGTTACCTCTCTTACACTTGTTACTTCTCTTACACTTGTTACCTCTCTTACACTTGTTACCTCTCTTACACTTGTTCCTCTCTTACACTTGTTACCCTTCTTACACTTGTTCCCTCTCTTACATTGTTTTTTCTTCCCCTTGTTACCTCTCTTACACTTGTTACCTTTTCTTTTTACACTTGTTACCTCTTTACACTTGTTACTTCTTTTTAAAATTGTTACCTCCTTACCTTGTTACTTTTTTTTCATTGTTCCCCTTCTTACACTTGTTATTCTTTTTACACTTTTACCTCTTTTTCCTTGTTCCTCCTTAACTTTTTTAAACTCTCTTTCCTTGTTATTCTCTTACACTTGTTACCCCTTCTTACATTTTGTTCCTTTCTTTTTTACACTTGTTATTTTTTTCCTTTTTTATCTCTTACCTTGTTATTTTTTAAAATTTGGTTTACCTCTCTTCCTTTTTTTCCCCTTACACTTGTTACCTCTCTTACACTTTTTACCTCTTTTAAACATTGTTATTTTCTCTTACATTTTACCCCCCCTTTTTCTCTTACACTTTTTTCCTCTCTTACATTGTTTCCTCTTTTAAACTTTTTACCTCTTTACACTTGTTACTTTCTCTTACCCCTTGTTACCTTTTTACACTTTTTTTATTCTTTAAAAATTGTTCCCTTCCCTCTTACACTTGTTCCTCTTTTAAAAACCCTGTTACCTTTTCCCATTGTTACTCTCTTCCCCCTTTTTTAAAACCCTCTCTTAACTTGTTACTTCTTTTACACTTTTCCCCTTTCTCTACCTTGTTCCTCTCTTACATTGTTACTCTTTACACTTGTTACTTTTACACTTTTACCCTTTTAACTTTGTTTATTTTTACACGGGGTTACCTCTCTTACACTTGTTCCCTTCCCTTAACTTGTTATTTTTCTCTTAACTTGTTCCCTTCTCCGCCCCACTTGACCCCTTTTAAAAACTTTTGTTACTCCTTACATGGTTTCCTTTTTACACTTGTTACCTTTTAACTTTTTTACCCTTTTAAACCCCCTTGTTACCTCTTTACCTTGTTACCTCTCTTCATTGTTCCTTTTTCCCTTTTTTACCCTTTTCCCCCTTGTTACCTCTTTTACACTTTTACTTCTCTTAATTTTTTTACCTCTCTTACACTTTTACCTCTCTTACACTGTTACCTTTTACATTGTTAACTTCTTTACACTGTTACTTCTTTACATTGTTACTTTTTTTAACCCCTTGTTCCCCTCTCTTACATTGTTACTTCTCTTACCTTGTTACCTCTCTTAAACTTTTTCCCTTTTTCCCACTTGTTAACCTTTTCACTTGTTCCCTCTCTTTTACACTTTTTACTTCCCTTAAATTGTTACCTCTTTACACTTGTTACCTTCTTAACTTTTTCCTTACACTTGTTACCCTTTAACTTTGTTACCTCTTTTACATTGTTACCTCTTTACATTTGGTTATTCTTTTCACTTGTTCCCCCTCTTTTTTAAAAGTTCCCTTTTCTCTTACACTTGTTACCTCTTCACTTGTTACTTTTTCTTACACTTGTTCCCTCTTACACTTGTTACCTCTCTTACACGTGTTACTTCTTTAAACTTTTTTCCCCTTTTACACTTTTTTCCTCTTTCCCACGTGTTACCTCTCTTACAGTTTTTACCTTTTCGGGGTTGTTACCCCTTAACTTGTTACTTCTCTTACACTTGTTACCTCTTTACATTTTGTTCCTTCTTAAAAATTGTTACCTCTCTTAATTGTTTACCTTTTTTAACTTGTTACCTCTTTTTACACTTGTTACTTCTTAAACTTGTTACCTTCTTACATTTGTTACTTCTCTTACACTTGTTACCTCTCTTACACTTGTTACCTCTCTTACACTTGTTACCTCTCTTACACTTGTTACTTCTCTTACACTTGTTACCTCTCTTACACTTGTTACTTCTCTTCACTTGTTCCCCTTCCTTACCTTGTTACTTCCTTTTTTTACATTTTACCTTCTTACACTTGTTATTTCTTTTTACACTTTTTTACCTCTCTTACATTGTTACCTCTTTTACACTTGTTCCTTTTACACTTGTTACTTCTCTTACACTTGTTACCTCTCTTACACTTGTTACTTCTCTTACACTTGTTACCTCTCTTACACTTGTTACCTCTCTTACACTTGTTACTTCTCTTACACTTGTTACCTCTCTTACACTTGTTACTTCTCTTACACTTGTTACCTCTCTTACACTTTTTAAACCCCTCTTCACTTGTTATTCTCTTCACTTGTACCTTCTTAACCTTGTTATTCCCTCTTAAATTGTTACCTATTTTACACTTGTTATTCTCTTACACTTGTTCCCTCTTTTCACTTGTTACCCCCTTTTACCTTTTTTTTCCTCTCTTACATTTTTATTTTTTACATTTGTTACCCTCTTAACTTGTTACCTCTCTTAACTTGTTACTTTCTTACCTTGTTACCTCTCTTACATTTTGTTACTTCTTTTTACACTTGTTACCTTTTACCTTGTTACTTCTTTACACTTGTTCCCCTCTTTTTACACTTGTTACTTTCTTACATTTTACCCCCTTCTTACATTTTTTTTCCTTTTACACTTTTACCTCTCTTACACTTGTTTCCCTTTACCTTTTTTCCCTCTTTCCTTTTTTACCTCTCTTACACTTTTTTACTTTCTTCCCTTTTTCCTTCTCTTAAAAACTTTTACTTTTTAAAACACTTGTTACCTTTTACACTTTTTACCCCTTACACTTGTTACTTCTTTTTACATTGTTACCTCTTTACACTTTTATTCTTTTACACTTGTTACCCTCTTCACTTGTTACCTCTCTTCACTTTTACTTTTTTAAAATTTTTTACCTCTTTTTACACTTGTTCTTTTTTTACACTTGTTCCCTTCTTCCCTTTTTTTACTTTTTTTTTACTTGTTACCTCCTTCCCACTTTTACTTCTCTTACCTTGTTACCTTCTTCCCTTGTTCCCCCCTTTAAACTTGTTATTCTCTTACAATTGTTACTTTCTTACATTTTTCTTTTTTCATTTTTTACCCCTTTTTTAAACTTTTTTCCCTCTTTAAAATTGTTACTTTCTTACATTTTGTTACCTTCTTAACTTTTACTTTTTTTACCTTGTTACCTCTCTTACACTTGTTCCCTCTTTCCCCCTTTTATTTTTTTCACTTGTTATCCTTTAATTTTACTTCTTTACATTTGTTACCTCTCTTACATTGTTACTTCTTTTAAAATTTGTTACCCCTTACACTTGTTACTTTCTTTTTACACTTTTTACCCCTCCTTCACTTGTTCCCCTCTCTTACACTTGTTACTTCTCTTAACTTGTTAAAACCTCTCTTACCTTTTTTACTTTCTTACACTTGTTACTTTTTTACACTTGTTACCTCTCTTACATTGTTACTTCTCTTACATTGTTACTTCTCTTACACTTGGTTACCTCTCTTACACTTGTTACTTTTTTCCTTCCCCTTTTTCCCCTTTTCTTACATTGTTACCTTTTTAAACTTGTTACTTCTCTTACACTTGTCTCTTTACACTTTTTACCTCTCTTACACTTGTTACTTCTCTTACCTTTTTACCTTTTCTTAACTTTTTTTACTTTCTTAACTTGTTAAACCTATCTTGGGCACTTGTTACCTCTCTTCTTTTTTTTTACCCTCTTACACTTTTTTCCCCTTCTTACATTGTTCCTTTCTTAACTTGTTATTTCTTACACTTTTTTCCCCCCTCTTTACACTTGTTTCTCTTACAATTTTACCTTTTACACTTGTTACTTCTCTTACACTTGTTATTCTCTTCACTTGTTACCTCTCTTACACTTTTTTCCCCTTCTTTACACTTGTTACCCTTTAACTTGTTACTTCTTTTTAACTTTGTTTTTTCTTTCCCTTTGTTACCTTTTTCTTACATTTGTTACTTTCCCATTGTTACCCTCTCTTACACTTTCCCTTCTTACATTGTTACTTCTTACACTTTTTAAAACTCTCTTACATTTGTTACTTCCTTACACTTGTTACCTCTTTAAAACTTTTTACCCCCTTTTTTAAAACTTGTTCCCCTCTTTTTAATTTGTTATCTCTTACACTTGTTACTTTCTTTACATTGTTCCTCACTCTTTACACTTTTTCCCCCTTCTTAACTTGTTCTCTCTTCACTTTTTTACTTCTCTTACTTTTTACTTCCAACTTTTTACTTCTCTTACACTTGTTACTTTCTTCATTGTTACCTTCTTACATTTGTTACTTTCTTACATTTTTATTCCATTTTTAAACCTCTTACCTTTTACCGTTTTACATTGTTCCCTCTCTTACATTGTTTATTTTAACCTATTATAAAATAGTTCCAAGAAATTTTCGGCTGGTTAAAGCCCCCTGGAACTTAGTTTACCCTTGGTTTAGGTTAGTTTCCCCCAATTTTTTTTTTGGGGCCCGGGGCCCTTTTTGTGGTTATACCCCCCTTAAGAATTTTTTATAACACCTGGTCTGAAACCCTGTTTGGACCTTTTCACCATTTCGGGGCTTTCCCCCTGTGGCCCGGTCCCGGCTAGGGCCCCGGGTTGATTGGCCTGATATGGGGTGTTTGGTGCCAAAAAACGCCCCCTTTCTTTGTAACCAAACGGGGTTTTGAACAAACGTCCTTGTAGTCCCTTTTTTCTCCTTCTAAAAGAATCTTGAGAAACCATACCACGGGTGGGGTTAAAAAACCCGTGTCGAGAGTTAAAAAAACTCCAACGACGCGGCTGGGTTTTATGGTTCTGAACGGGGGGTTCTAACCCCCCCGTGGTTGGTTTGTTTGCAATGTGTCATTACTTTTTCGTGAGTAAAGACATTTTGGGGTGCTGTTGGTATTTTTTATAAATATATATATTTATATTTTTTTTATTTTTTTTTTTTTCACCTGGCCGATTCCCAAAAAGGGTGGCCCTAAAAAAAAAAAAAATTTCCCATCATTCACTCCTCACTGTCTTCCCAGAAGGGTGCTTTACCATCCAGTTTTTAAACGACATTAAAACCCCCCTCCTTCGATGCAGGGCCGTTTCCCCATCTCAGGCCAAGGGCCGGGGCCTGGGGGTTTCCCCCTGAATCCCTTCATAAATTTACTTTGCTCAACTCCAACACCCGTCAAGTTTTTAAAAAACCATATATATATATATATATATATATATATATATTATATATATATATAATATATATATATATATATATATAATATAAGGAGGTACCACCTCTATAACTGGACTGGAGACCCTCATCCTCAGAGAAGACATTAAACGTACCTCAGGGAAAACTCAAGGTTCTCCCCGGAGCTGTTTGAGTATTTTCTTCTCCTACCACCCCCTATATATTTTATATTCTATTCTAGGGAAACTATTGAAAAAACTTGGGCCCTTTACACTTGGTGAATTAGCTCTGTGTTTTTGTTGCCTTTCCTGCTCTTTGCAACCTTGGACAAATAATAATACTGGTAGAATTACCGACAAAATGTCATGTATGAACACAGTTGCATGTGTGCATTTACCTGACAACCTTTGATCTTACGCTCTTTTATGAGTTATTTCAGTGTTAAGATTCAGTCTGGTCTAGTAGCTTTGAGAGACAGATTATGATGTATCCTTCTCGCTTACGCTCCAGGGAGTACAATCTCAGGTGGTTATTAGTCTTTCCTGTCTGAAGCCTCTCAATGACTTTCGTAGAACTTGGGTCTCAGAGAGAATCAAAGACATCATTTCTGTGCGAGGTCGTTTATATTCTTATGTTTTTATAGAGGAAATTAGGACTTGCCTTGTATGGGCCAGTAGGCCTGCAACAGTGCTCCTCCATGCTTATATTTACAAGTATTAACTCCTTTTACTTATTTATGTTAGCGGTCCACAGGTCTACCTTGCCATCGCCCGACTGATTCAACACTTGTAGCAGGGAGCTGGCCAACTGTAGAATAAAGATTGTATCCTCGTTCTTGTAATATATTGAAGAGTCTTGGGCCCCGAAAGTTAATACAGTATTGTCATGATGTACCCTTGGCACCTCTGTTCTTTACTGGGCATATTTTTATAAGCACACACACACACACACACACACACACACACACACACACACACACACACACACACACACAACACACACACACACACACACACACACATTCTTCAGTCCGATATATTCCGTGGTTACTACCAGGGTATCTATCTCCTACATTCCAAGGAGAACAGCACAAATGCTCTAAGGCTTCCCTTTAGTTTTGCTTAAATGAGTGTGTGGCAGGGAACGACCTCTGTACATTTTCCAGTCATGTTGTCTCTCCTGCCTTACTACACGCTATAAGCAAAGGATAATCTGGTCATTAGATAATCAGGTCGTTAGACATGTTTCTCTCCTCGTAAACCTGGTTGCGCCAACACGTTTCTCTCCTGGTGATGATGGTTGCGCCAACACGTTTCTCTCCTCGTAATGGTGGTTGCGTCAACACGTTTCTCTCCTCGTAATGGTGGTTGCGCCAACACGTTTCTCTCCTGGTGATGCTGGTTGCGCCAACACGTTTCTCCTCACAATGGCTTAATCCACTCCCTCTCCCTCCCCTCTCCCACCCTCCCCTTCCCTCCTCCTTCCTTTACCCTATCCCTGTATTCTCACTCCCCCTTCCCATCACCTATTCCCCTCCCTCCTCTCCCTCCCCTCTCCCCCTCCTCTCCCTTCCCTCTGTCCCCCTCCGTCCCACCTGAGTATCACATACTAAAAAAAATGCGACAATTTAAGATTTGTCGTCGATCACCAGAGTTCAATAACAAAGGTTTAGACTCGACTTAAAAAATATCCAAAAATAATCTTGACAACGTATACACGATGGTGCTACAAAGACAGGGAAAAAAAATGGACGCATCCGTCATCTCGTATTAAAATGAAGAGTTTTATATCAACAACAATAATAATCGTTTTATTGGAATAAAACTTGAGTTTTAGCTGGTGTTCAGAGCGGGTTTTTCAGCCTTCACGAGTATCGTGATGGACTGATCACGTTGACTCCAGACTGAGGGACTCATTACTTCAAACTCCTTTTGATCCTGGACCATTCTTATCTATATTGGACTGAGGAAGCCACTGGTTGGAGAAGAAAGAGTTTTTGTAAGTGTTTTTGTATAGTTTTAGTTGTTTTGTGGTGTTTTTGTATAGTTTTAGTTGTTTTGTGGTGTTTTTGTAGTTTTTCAAGTGTTTCGTTGTATTCTCGTAGTTTTTTCAGTTTTTGTATAGCCAGGTGTTGCACATGTCTTTATTCATCATCATCTATATATATTCATCTATATATATTCACCATTCATCAACTGTATATAAATGGTTCTATCAACCATTTATATATATTTATGATTAACAAACATAGGAACATAAGAACATAAGAAAGGAGGCACACTGCAGGAGGCCTGTTGGCCCATACTAGGCAGGTCCTTTACAATTCATCCCACTAACAAACATTTGCCCAACCCAATTTTCAATGCTACCCAAGAAATAAGCTCTCATGTGAAAGTCCCACTCAAATCCAACCCCTCCCACTCATGTACTTATCCAACCTAAATTTGAAACTACCCAAAGTTCTAGCCTCAATAACCCAGCTAGGTAGACTGTTCCACTCATCAACTACCCTATTTCCAAACCAATACTTTCCTATGTCCTTTCTAAATCTAAACTTATCTAATTTAAATCCATTACTGCGGGTTCTCTCTTGGAGAGACATCCTCAACACCTTATTAATATCCCCTTTATTAATACCTATCTTCCACTTATACACTTCGATCAGGTCTCCCCTCATTCTTCGTCTAACAAGTGAATGTAACTTAAGAGTCTTCAATCTTTCTTCATAAGGAAGATTTCTAATGCTATGTATTAATTCAGTCATCCTACGCTGAATGTTTTCTAACGAATTTATGTCCATTTTGTAATATGGAGACCAGAACTGAGCTGCATAATCTAGATGAGGCCTTACTAATGATGTATAAAGCTGCAGTATGACCTCTGGACTTCTGTTGCTTACACTTCTTGATATAAATCCCAGTAATCTATTTGCCTTATTACGTACGCTTAGGCATTGCTGTCTTGGTTTAAGGGTGCTGCTCACCATAACCCCGAAGTCCTTTTCGCAATCTGTATGGCTAAGTTCTTCATTTAACTTATAAGTACTAGGGTTATGGGCACTCCCGAGCTTCAGAACCTTGCATTTATCTACATTGAACTGCATCTGCCACTTTTCTGACCAAGAATAGAGTTTGTTTAAATCCTCCTGAAGTTCCATAACATCTACGTTTGAATCAATTATCCTACCTATCTTTGTGTCATCGGCGAATTTTCTCATATCACTAGTAATTCCCTCATCAAGATCATTGTTATATATTATAAACAACAACGGGCCCAAGACTGATTCCTGTGGAACGCCACTTGTTACAGATCCCCACTCGGATTTAACCCCATTTATGGACACTCTCTGCTTCCTGTCAGTGAGCCATGACTCGATCCACGAGAGCACTTTTTCCCCCAATGCATGAGCTGCCACTTTCTTTAACAGTCTATGGTGCGAAACTCTATCAAAAGCCTTACTAAAATCTAAGTAAATAATATCAAATTCTTTATCGTGGTCAACAGCCTCAAAAGCTTTACTGAAGAAAGTTAATAAATTAGTTAGACAAGACCGGCCTCTTGTGAATCCATGCTTAGTATCATTAATCAAGCTATGCTTTTCGAGATGGCTTCTTATAATCTCAGCTATAATTGGACTCTAGTAATTTGCCTACAATTGAGGTCATGCTTATTGGGCGGTAATTTGACGGTAACGACTTGTCCCCTGTTTTAAAAATAGGAATTACATTAGCCATCTTCCACATATCAGACACTACACTGTTTCAAGAGATAAATTAAAAATATTAGTTAATGGTTCACAGAGTTCCATTTTGCATTCCTTAAGAACCTTGAAAAAACCTCATCAGGGCCCGGTGACTTATTTTGCTTCAGTCGGTCTATCTGCTTCACAACCATTTCACTAGTGACTGTGATGTTACATAATTTATCTTCTTCTAGCCCACTATAAAAATTAATTATTGAATATTGTTAGTGTCTTCCTGTGTAAAAACTGAGAGAAAAATAATTATTAAAATCGAGCACATTTCATTCTCTTTGTCAGTAAGGTGCCCATAGTTATTTTTAAGGGGACCTTTCTTATCTCAAACTTTTGTTCTATAGACCTGGAAAAAACTTTTTGGGTTAGTTTTAGAATCCCTAGCAACTTTAATTTCATAGTCCTTTTAGCTTTTCTTATCCCCTTTTTAATGTCCCTCTTAATGTCAATATACTGATTCATAAGATGACCCTCACCTCTTTTGATACGCCTATAAATTCCTTTCTTATGCCCTAGTAGATATTTGAGCCTATTATTCATCATTTTGGGTCATTTCTATTTGATCTAATTTCTTTATATGGGATAAACGTTCTTTGAGCAGCATGTATAGTGTTCAGAAAACTGTCATATTGATAGCTCACTTCGTTACCCCAGTCAACAGATGATAAGTGTTCTCTAAGCCCATCGTAATCTGCTAAGCGAAAATCTCGGACTTGTTACTGAGTTATCGCTACTATCGTACTTCCATTCAATGCTAAATGTAATTGAAATTGTGGTCGCTAGCACCAGTTCTCTGAAATTTCTAAATTATTAACAAGGTATTCATTGTTTGCCATAACTAAGTCAAGGGTTTTTTCCCCCTTTGTAGGTTCTGTCACAAACTGTTTCAAAAAAAACCCTGAATACTTCTAAGAAGTGTATGATTCTAAATTTCCCCGTCAAGAAATTTTTGCAATCAATTGACTAAATTAAAAAGTCTCCAGAATTAACATTTTGGCCTTGGGGCCCTTTAAAACTTTTCCTCCCATATAGTTCCCTTGGTCCCTATCTAAGTTTTGGGGGACGGTAATCACTCCCAAAATCAGTTTTTCTTTCCCCTCTGAAAATTTATTCAAAAAGACTTTTATGTGTTACTTCAACTTAAAACCCGTTTTTTTGCAACAGTTAAGCGATCTGTACAACAATGCCCCCCCACCCCCCTTCCAAATTTTCACTTGGAACAATTTAAAACCCCAATATGAATTCCAAGGTATGTCCCCACTTTTTGAATTAAACCCCGTCTCAGTTAAGGCAAAAACATCAATGTTCCTGCACTAGCAACTAATCTCAATCTCCCTCTTTTCCTAGCCCCTCGGAATTGCATAATAAAAATTTAAGTCCTTTTTCTTTACCCTTCCTGCTCATTTCTGTTTTTTTATAAACATTACGTCCTTTCACCCAAGTCCCCGGCTTTTCAATATCTACCTGTTCTGCTTTTTTATAGTTCCCTGAACTGTATATTTCTCCTGGGACTTCACTGTTTTCCGCCAAAACCATACCCCTAATATTCCCAGTTTAAAGTCCTAACTGCTCCCCCCATGCAGTTGCCGTTACCACCCCAGCCTAGATAAGGACCCCCTCCCTGGGATACATGTATTTCCCCATAGAGAAGTCCCAGTTTTCAATGAATGTTACCGCATTTTTCTACAGTTTTGCCCGCAAACAATTGACACCAATTTCCTGGACAACCATTCTTTCCCAAATCCTTCCCTTTGGAAAATACCACATATGACAGGGTTCCCCCCCTTACTCCAAATTTTATGCTGCCTATACCCGCTAATCAGGTCTTCACTCTATTGCCAAAACCCTTGCCCCCAGGGCCCGAGCAGATAATAGGATTGTCCCTTACCTTCATGATTCTCCAACGGTAAAAATATCCTCCATCCCCGCCCCCGGAAAGCAAACTCTCTGTTCCCACTCCTGTCCCTTTAAGCGAAAAAGCCCTATCCATATACCTAAATTGGCTATCCCCCAACAAAAAAAATTCTTACCTTCCTTGGTGTCGTTCGTCGTGTTGTTCCCAGTAGTCGACTCACATTCGTCGGGTAGCACTGAGAATGTATTAGATGTTTCCACAACAGTTTCCACGGCAGTCTCTTTCTTTTCATCGTTTCTACCTTTCCATTCGTCCTCTTGATCGTCAACTTCGTTCCCTGCTGTCCAGCCACTGACCAGTTTCTCTTCTTGACCTGAGGACTCAAAACAGGAGGACTACTACGAATCTTCTTGTTTTCCTCGGTCAGTCGCCGAATCTCCACCTTCGCCATCCTCAATTCTTCTTTAAGCTGTTGGTAAAGTTGCTCGATGGAGGGCATCTTGCTTCAATTCGTAGAGAGCGCGCAAACAGGTCTTCACAGAGCTAAGTACACGTCAACGCTGCGCAAAAGCCAACTCAATCAGGAGCTACTGCGCAGCACGTTCGCACGGCCCAATAGCGATGCGAACAGTAATGCGTCAGTAATGCCATTAAAATTTATTTTTTTGCCCCATTGGGTTTGCGCTTGTAAAAGACTTAGGGGGCACGTCCATTCTCCCGTTTTCCAATATCATGTTTATTTTTTACCCTGTAATCTACCTTGCCCATAATTACTGCCCCATTTGGTTTGTCTGCTTTCGTAAGGTGACGTCCAGGATCTTTCCTTAATTCAACAATTGTGTTGCAGAGGTGTGAGCTGTGCCTAGACCTCAGCAACATAATTGTCCTCAAAGATTTGTTAAGTTATACCATGAATTAAGGAAAGATCCTGGATTTCACCTTACGAAACAGAACAAATGCGATTGTAATTATGAACAAGGTAGATTTTAGGCTAAAAATTATCTTGTTATTAAGAGATAGGGAAACTCAGGTGCCTCTTAAAGTGTGTAGTCGACAATAAACTAAAAAGTAGAGTACATTGAGAAAAGGATAAGGGAAGAAGAGGAATCTATAGCAGGAACACGAGAAAAAGAAAAACAGGAATATACTTAGAGGGGAAAAAAAACAAGAGAATCTATATCACTTGGCAGAAAGCGAGAATAAATGAAACACTCTTAATAGGAAGTCAGGACATCTTCAAATATTACGGTAAAGGGATGTACGTATATGGGAGAAAAATAATGATATAAACACACCAGAAAACGTGTAAACATGATAAAGAATGGGAAGTATCGTGTGACATAGAATACGGGTACTACCATCCAGTGATGTGCACAGCCTCAGTACACCTCAGAGACTGACACAAATGATCTCAGCACAGTTGTTACTCTTCTCAGAGTACTAAAAGTGAGTTGTACCTCTCCAAGCGCAACTAATATTCCCAGTGCATTGCATACATTTAGAAATACAGCGTTAAAATTAAAACAGTATCAACTATCAGGTAATTGCAATGTCAGTCAGTATCTCTGTTTTTAGTGAACGTGTTCTTTGTAAATACTGCGGCTACTTTGCTAGTTCCTGGTACACATCTGTGCTGTGTTTACGACACAGTTTCCATCGACACTTGTTGTTAGAAGATATTTCTTCGAGACACTGATATCTGGCTCCAGTTCTCTCCTTGGGAAGTTCTATATACTAGTTTCTCCTGTTATCTGTGATCTTCCTAACTTTTGCCTTTTAGTTGAGATTGATGCTGTTATATCACTGATGCTGTTACATCACTGATGCTGTTATATCACTGATGCTGTTACATCACTGAAGCTGTTACGTCAATGATGCTGTTACATCACTGATGCTGTTACATCACTGACGTTGTTACATCACTGATGTTGTTACATCAATGATGCTGTTACGTCAGTATGACTCACGAAATCGTAATGACACGATTGCAAACAAACCATATCACGGGCGGGGATAGAACCCGCGATCAGAGAGTCTGAAAACTCCAGCCAGAGACTCTGATCGCGGGCTCTATCCCCGCCCGTGGTATGGTCTGTAACGTCAATGTTTGCAGCAGGAGGCTTCCATTTTGATAAGATTATATTCCAGTTATTTCTGAAACAACAGCCTGGGTCTCCCCATCTTGTTCTTGTCCAGACCAGAGCTTTGGTGAGATGGGTAAGGAAGAAGGATGGGTAAGGATAGAAATTTTGGAAAAGGGTGGGAGGGGGGAGAGAGGTAGGATATAAAAGGTAAGTGGCCCAACCACTTTGGTGTAATTTAAAGTGTACGTGAAATGATAAGATATTCTTAAAGGGGTATAATACTAACCCATCAGAGTCACATAGATATAACAGATATATAAGTACATGACTCTGAATTGGTAGTAATTATACAAGTTGCAATTTTTTTTTTTTTTGCGATTGCACAACGGATATTTATGCGACATTGAAGGCAATAATTTTCTGGCCAGTTTATTGAATTCCGTGACAATGGCTTCTTACAGGTGGTGTCCAGCCATAGTAAATAGCATAATTTTTACATTAGATTGTTATATGTCTCCCTAATTGGGGGCGATGATGTTCTCAGTATACATAGAAGGGTTCTGGTGTTACCCAATCTTCTTCATCAGGGAGGTTGCTCAATATCATGGGTCGATGGTAATCATCTTTATGTATAAAACGACGGACCCTCTGTGGGAGAGTCATTCTTTGAGTCCTGTGAGGAGGAGTATTGATGATATATTCCGTGGTATTTACCACTTGTATAGGATGTTCTCTGTCTGGCATGTATAGTTCTTGCATTGTATAGAGTTGTTTCTTTTTTAGGGTGTCAAGGCGTACATTTATGGCAGTAATATCTTGTTGTATGTGTAAATCTGCCATTTTAATTCTCTCTTCCTGGTATCGGTAATGAAGCGAAGAGCTCTATTCTGGACCCTTTGTAACCGTAGCATGTTGGTCTTTGTTGTTAATGACATTGGGACACAAGGGTATTCGAGTACAGGTCTTATTAACATTTTATACAGATGTTTTTTGACATGTTGAGGGGCTTGATTGAATCGAAAGAGAATGTTAAGACCGGCTTTGGCTATGTTGATCTTTTTAGTTATATGAGATGTTGAGTGGAGCAGCCTGTCTATTTCATATCCCAAAATCTTGTTAGGGTTTCTAATGGCTACAGGTGTACCTCTGATGGAGATACCCCCTTTATCTTCAATTGTTGATGCAAAACATCCTATCGTGCTAACAAGGACCTTGTCAGGATTAGTCGTAATTCTCCATTTCTTTTCCCAATTAGATGTTCGACGAAGTTCAATATTCATTTTTTCTATGACTCTCATACTTGTATTTTCCTGTTACCGGAGTTGATGAGACGACATGAATAACATCATCTGCAAACTGTGTCACAATTGTATCATTAAACTCTGGTTGAGGAAGGTCATTCACATAAATGTTGAACAGAAGTGGACTGAGACAAGAACCTTGTGGGACACCAGCCGTCGGTATAAAAGGCTCTGTCGACCTGCCATGAAAGGTGGGAATGATTTTTCTTTGAGTTAAGAAATTATATATTACTCTGAGAAAAGTCCAGTTATGGTCTGGTAGGTCAATGAGTTTGTATATAAGGCCATCATGCCATAAGCTATCAAAAGCTTTATGAACATCTCTGGTGGCAATTAAGGCAAGATTCCCCTGATGTTTTAGACTTGCTACAGTATCGAAAATAACATTTATTGCATGATTGGTACCTCTGTGTGTTCTAAAGCCAAATTGTTTTTCAGTAAACAAGTGATTAAACTCCATATAGTAATTCAATCTGTTGGAAATGACCTTCTCAAGAACTTTTCCAGTGACTTCAAGTAAAGATATAGGTCTATAGTTCCCAGGTTGGTGGATGTCTTTATTGGGCTTACCAAGAAAGATCATCCTAGCAGTCTTAAAAACAACTGGAAAATGTCCTGAGGCCAAGATGGCATTAAAGATATTTACCAAAGTCTGTTTACAATTTCTGGGGAAGAACTTTATTTGTTTCATTGTTATTCCAGAGAGGCCAGGGGCTCTATTTCGCATTCTTCCAATAACTTGACTCATCTCGAGTAATGTAATAGGTCTAGTAAGCGGGTGGGTGTCTTCAAGAGTTGAAGTATCGATGGAAGGTAGTGGTTGTAGATCATCCAAGTTCTCATCTCTCCATTCATTTACCAACTGATAATGATTATTGTTAAATTGACGACTGTTATTGTGGGAGAGAATTTTCTCCCATACATCACCTCTTGTCTATTGTTGAACTTATGTCTTTAAGACGTTTGTTTCTGTAGTTAATGGCGCTGGGAACTTACACCAAACTGAAGCCATAAGGACGCTGACGGATTACATATGGATAAGAATTCCGCACAAAGATGACCAGCGATTGGTCTTGCAGGCTCAACCATGGCTAACTTGTATGTGTAAGATGTTATGTAAGGAACGTGTAGATAACTATGTGATACAGCCTGGTCTCTGTTATGTGATACAGCCTGGTCTCTGTTCTGTGATACAGCCTGGTCTCTGTTCTGTGATACAGCCTGGTCTCTGTTATGTGATACAGCCTGGTCTCTGTTATGTGATACAGCCTGGTCTATGTTCTGTGATACAGCCTGGCCTCTGTTCTGTGATACAGCCTGGTCTCTGTTCTGTGATACAGCCTGGTCTCTGTTCTGTGATACAGCCTGGTCTCTGTTCTGTGATACAGCCTGGTCTCTGTTCTGTGATAAATCTGATCTCCGTTCTGTGATACAGCCTGATCTCTGTTATGTGATACAGCCTGGTCTCTGTTCTGTGATACAACCTGATCTCTGTTATGTGATACAGCCTGGTCTCTGTTCTGTGATACAGCCTGGTCTCTGTTCTGTGATACAGCCTGGTCTCTTGTTCTATGATACAGCCTGGTCTCTGTTCTGTGATTCAGCCTGGTCTCTTGTTCTATGATACAACCTGGTCTCTTGTTCTATGATACAACCTGGTCTCTTGTTCTATGATACAACCTTGTCTCTGTTCTGTGATACAGCCTGGTTTCTGTTCTGTGATACAGCCTGGTCTCTGTTCTATGATACAGCCTGGTCTCTGATTTGTGATACAGCCTGGTTTCTGTTCTGTGATACAGCCTGGTCTCTGTTCTGTGATACAGCCTGGTCTCTGTTCTGTGATACAGCCTGGTCTCTGTTCTATGATACAGCCTGGTCTCTGTTCTGTAATACAGCTTTGTCTGTTCTGTGATACAGCCTGGTTTCTGTTCTGTGATACAGCCTGGTCTCTGTTCTATGATACAGCCTGGTCTCTGATTTGTGATACAGCCTGGTTTCTGTTCTATGATACAGCCTGGTCTGTTCTGTGATACAGCCTGGTCTCTGTTCTGTGATACAGCCTGTTCTCTGTTCTATGATACAGCCTGGTCTCTGTTCTATGATACAGCCTGGTCTATGCTCTGTGATACAGCCTGGTCTCTGTTCTATGATACAGCCTGGTCTCTTGTTTTGTGATACAGCCTGGTCTCTGTTCTATGATACAGCCTGGTCTCTGTTCTATGATACAGCTTGGTCTCTGTTATGTGATACAGCCTGGTCTCTGTTCTGTGATACAGCCTGGCCTCTTGTTCTATGATACAACCTGGTCTCTTGTTCTATGATACAGCCTGGTCTCTTGTTCTATGGTACAGCCTGGTTTCTGTTCTATGATACAGCCTGGTCTGTTCTGTGATACAGCCTGGTCTATGTTCTGTGGTTCAGCCTGGTCTCTGTTCTATGTTACAGCCTGGTCTCTGATTTGTGATACAGCCTGGTATGTTCTGTGATTCAGCCTGGTCTCTGTTCTACGATACAGCCCGGTCTCTGTTCTATGATACAGCCTGGTCTCTGTTCTATGATACAGCCTGGTCTCTGTTCTATGATACAGCCTGGTCTCTGTTCTGTGATACAGCCTGGTATGTGTTCTATGATACAGCCCGGTCTCTGTTCGAGCCTGGTCTCTGTTCCATGATACAGCCTGGTCTCTGTTCTGTGATACAGCCTGGTCTCTGTTCTGTGATACAGCCTGGTCTGTGTTCTATGATACAGCCTGGTCTGTGTTCCATGATACATCCTGGTCTGTGTTCTGTGTACTGTTCTCGTCTTGGGTTCATAATACCTCAGCAGTTGAAACTCTCCACCAGCGACCATCCTTTGTTTTTCATCTCCCATTGGAAGATTTAGTACACTTTGTCGAGATCTTTAATTTTTGTGTGACAGAAGACACCCATGTTAGTGTGGCTAGTGTTGTTCTCTGTGTCTCTGGTGTATAACATGTTAGTGTGGCTAGTGTTCTCTGTGTCTCTGGTGTATAACATGTTAGTGTGGCTAGTGTTGTTCTCTGTGTCTCTGGTGTATAACATGTTAGTGTGGCTAGTGTTGTTCTGTGTCAACGGTGAATAACATGTTAGTGTGGCTAGTGTTGTTCTGTGTCAACGGTGAATAACATGTTAGTGTGGCTAGTGTTGTTCTCTGTGTCTCTGGTGTATAACATGTTAGTGTGGCTAGTGTTCTCTGTGTCTCTGGTGTATAACATGTTAGTGTGGCTAGTGTTCTCTGTGTCTCTGGTGTATAACATGTTAGTGTGGCTAGTGTTGTTCTGTGTCAACGGTGAATAACATGTTAGTGTGGCTAGTGTTGTTCTCTGTGTCTCTGGTGTATAACATGTTAGTGTGGTTAGTGTTGTTCTGTGTCAACGGTGAATAACATGTTAGTGTGGCTAGTGTTGTTCTGTGTGAACGGTGAATAACATGTTAGTGTGGATAGTGTTGTTCTGTGTCTCTGGTGAATAACATCAATCAGAACTGTGGGTACTGGACGGCGGGGAACCCACCTGAACTACACCGAAGACCTCTCCACACCTCAATAGTGACACTGTGGTGCGGTGTCTCCACGATAGGAATCGTTACTCTTTTTTTGAAGAGGGAGAGACCGCGGTTGCAGTAACATCAGGGCGCTACGTCCACATGTTAAACTTCTGCATCCAGAACTCCAGTGGCGTCGGGCACATGCACAGTGTAGGTATGTGTGTTAGTTACCATTTTGTCCTAGGCACATGTCGATTAGACACTAGGCCCGTTGTGTGTGTGTGCGTGTGTGTGCGTGTGTGTGTGTGTGTGTGTGTGTGTGTGTGTGTGTGTGTGTGTGTGTGTGTGTGTGTGTGTGTGTGTGAAAAAGAACCATTCGTGTAGTATACCTGGAGAGGGTTTCTGGGGTCAACGCCCCCGCGGCCTGGTCTGTGACCAGGCCTCGTGATGGATCAGGCTCTGATCAACCAGGCTATTACTGCTGGCTGCACGTAAACCGACGAAAGAACCACAGCCTGGCTGGTCAGGTACTGACTTTAGGTGCCTGTCTAGTGCCTTGAAGACAGCCAGGGGTCTATTGGTAATCCCCCTTATGCATGCTGGAAGGCAGCTAAACGGTCTTGGGCCCCTGACACTTAGGGACGTTAGGAAGCACTTTTTCAGTCTCAGGTTGATGAGAAGGTACAACATATGACATCAACACCTGAAGATGGAAAAAAAAAACACCATACACAGCTTTAGGAGTGGATGTGGCCTAGCTCTCGAGGCCAGAAATCAGTGAAGTAGGCCGACAAGACATCAGAATCTGGGTCCGTGCTGTGAATCGACCCATGCAAATGTAACTAGGCCAGCACACAGCATTATATATACATATTTAGCAGAAATCTCTTCAGTTTTAACAATTAAGTAATGTACAGTGTCACAGTTGACCTTTGACCTCTACTGTGCTGAGTGCCACAGGCACCCTCCTCTCTTACCTTTGTTTTTAAGTTTTGCTGCATAAAACAGATTACGAAACATTGTGAAATATTGAGGAGTTACATAGAAAACGTAGTTTACCTGGAGTTTACCTGGAGAGGTTTTCGGGGGTCAGCGCCCCCCGCAGCACGTGTGTGTAGGGAAACAAATCCACTTTTTAAATACATTAATAATAATAATGCAGGAGAAATAAACACAAATGGTTACGTTTTTGGCTACGTTTCGCCCACTGAAATGTAACCCAAGATTATATGAGTATAAATCCCACTGTGTGCGCGATAGGTAGTCTATAAAGGATCACATTATGCTGCATTTGTGTTTCCAGCTTAACCGGTTTTATATCTTTCAACTACAATTATAATAGGAATAATAATAATTAATAATAATAATAATAATGAGAGAAACGAATGGGGAATTAGGAAAGGAGAAAGTTACAATAGCAACGTTTTCTTGTGTTGTTGTGTCTTCTCTCACGTCCCGTCTCAGACCAGGGTTGTTGTCTCACGTCCCGTCTCAGACCAGGGTTGTTGTCTCACGTCCCGTCTCAGACCAGGGTTGTTGTCTCACGTCCCGTCTCAGACCAGGGTTGTTGTCTCACGTCCCGTCTCAGACCAGGGTTGTTGTCTCACGTCCCGTCTCAGACCAGGGTTGTTGTCTCACGTCCCGTCTCAGACCAGGGTTGTTGTCTCACGTCCCGTCTCAGACCAGGGTTGTTGTCTCACGTCCCGTCTCAGACCAGGGTTGTTGTCTCACGTCCCGTCTCAGACCAGGGTTGTTGTCTCTCTCACGTCCCGTCTCAGACCAGAGTTGTTGTCTCTCTCACGTCCCGTCTCAGACCAGGGTTGTTGTCTCTCTCACGTCCCGTCTCAGACCAGGGTTGTTGTCTCTCTCACGTCCCGTCTCAGACCAGGGTTGTTGTCTCACGTCCCGTCTCAGACCAGGGTTGTTGTCTCTCTCACGTCCCGTCTCAGACCAGGGTTGTTGTCTCTCTCACGTCCCGTCTCAGACCAGGGTTGTTGTCTCTCTCACGTCCCGTCTCAGACCAGGGTTGTTGTCTCTCTCACGTCCCGTCTCAGACCAGGGTTGTTGTCTCACGTCCCGTCTCAGACCAGGGTTGTCTCTCTCACGTCCCGTCTCAGACCAGGGTTGTTGTCTCTCTCACGTCCCGTCTCAGACCAGGGTTGTTGTCTCTCTCACGTCCCGTCTCAGACCAGGGTTGTTGTCTCACGTCCCGTCTCAGACCAGGGTTGTTGTCTCTCTCACGTCCCGTCTCAGACCAGGGTTGTTGTCTCTCTCATGTCCCGTCTCAGACCAGGGTTGTTGTCTCTCTCACGTCCCGTCTCAGACCAGGGTTGTTGTCTCTCACGTCCCGCCTCAGACCAGGGTGGTTGTCTCTCACGTCCCGCCTCAGACCAGGGTGGTTGTCTCTCACGTCCCGCCTCAGACCAGGGTTGTTGTCTCACGCCCCCGTCTCAAAGGGGGTTTGTTGTCTCTCCCCACGCCCTTTTTCTCAGCCCAAAGGGTTTTTTTGTCTCTCTCACGTCCCTTTCTCAGACCGGGGTTTTTTTTTTTTTTCTCCGTCCCGTCTCAGACCGGGTTTTTTGTTGTCCTCTCTCACGTCCCCCCCCGCCCCCTCAGACCGGGGTTTAATTTTTTGTTTTTTTTTTTTTGGGTTTTTTGGGTTTTTTTTTTTTTTTTGTTGCTCTCTCACGCCCCGCCCTTGCCCCCGGGGTTGTTGTCTCCCCTTACGTCCCATCTCAGCCCAGGTTTTCCCCCCCAAACGCCCCCATCCCCAGACCAGGGTTTTTTTTCTCTCCCACGTCCCGTCTCAGCCCAAAGGTTATATCTCCCCCCAAAGTCCCGTTCTCAGCCCAAAAGGTTCTCTCCCCCCACGTCCCGTTTCCAGACCAGGGTTACTCCAACCACGCCCCCGTCTCAGCCCAAAGGGTTTTCTCCCCCCCTTTCCCGTTTTCGGGCCCAGGGTTTGTCCCCCCCATTTCCTCCCATAAAACCCAGGTTTGTCCCCCCCCAGGGCCCCCCTTTTCTCAGCCCCGGGGTTTTTTGTTCTCCCCCCCCACGCCCCCCTTTCTGGGGACCAGGTTTGTTGCCCCCCCCCACGTCCCTTTCTCAGCCCCCGGGTTTGTTGCCCCCTTTCACTTCCCTTTCCCCGGACCAGGGTTGTTATGTCCCCCCCCACGTCCCTTTCTAAACCCCAGGGGTTGTTTTGTCTCCCCCCTCCCGCCCTCAGACCATTTTGTTTTCCCCCCGTCCCGTCTCGGGAACCAGGGTTGTTGTGCCCTTCCCCCCCACTTTTCCCCCCCTCCCCCCAGACCGGGGTTTTTCCCCCCCAATCCCCCAAAGGGGGTTTCCCCCTTTCCCCCCAGACCGGGTTGCCCCCCCCCAAGCCCCACCCTCAGATCGGGGTTTTTTTCTCTCCCCAGTCCCCCCCCTCAGACCGGGGTTTTTTTCCCCCCAAAGTCCCATCTCAAAAAGGGTTTTTTCCCCCCCAAGTCCCCCCCCCTCAGCCCCGGTTTTTTGTCTCCCCCATTCCCCCCCTAAACCCCGGGTTTGTCTCCCCCAGTCCCGTTTTCAGACCGGGGTTGCCCCCCCCCCACTTCCCCCGTCTAGACCAGGGTTGTCTCCCCCCCCCTCCCGCCCTCGCCCGGGGTTTGGGTTTTCCCCCACGCCCCCGGTTAGACCGGGGTTGTCTCCCCCACCCCCCCTTTCTCAGCCCGGGGGTTTACTCCCCCCACGCCCTTTTCTCAAAAAAAAGGGTTGTCTCCCCCACGTCCGCTCGCCCAAAAGGTTTTTTTCCCCCCCACGCCCCTTTCGGGCCCGGGGTTTTTCCCCCCCCACGTCCCGTTTTGGGGGGGGGTTTTTTGTCCCCCCCCCCGTCCCGTCTCAGACAAGGGTTTTTTCTCCCCCCACTCCCGTCTGGCCGGGGGGTTTTTGTTTTCCCCCACTTTCCCGTCCCCAGCCCGGGGGTTTTTTTTTTGCCCCCCCCCCAAACGCCCCCTTTCTCCGGACAGGGGGTTGTCTCCCCACCGCCCCCGTCTCAGACCAGGGTTGTTTTCCCCCCCCCTTTCCCGTCCAGACCGGGGTTCCAAAACCCCCACGTCCCGTCTCAGCCCCAGGGTTTTTTTCTCCCCCACTTTCCCGTCTCAGACCAGGGTTTTTTATGTCTCCCCTCCACGCCCTTTCCTCAGACCAGGGTTTTTTTTCCCCCCACCCCCGTCTCAGACCGGGGGTTTTTTTCCCCAAACTTTCCCGTCTCAGACCAGGGTTGTTCTCCCCCACGCCCGTCTAAAGACCGGGGTTTGTCCTCCCCACCCCCTTTTCTCGGGACCAGGTTTTTCCCCCATTCCCGTCTCAGCCCGGGTTTTTTCCCCCCCACGCCCCCGGTTCTCAGCCCCGGGGTTTTCCCCCTCCCCAACGCCCCGTTTCGGCCCGGGGTTTTTTGTTTTTCCCCACTTCCCGTTTCAGACCGGGGTTGTCTCCCCCACGTCCCGTCCCCGGCCCAAAGGGTTGTCCCCCCCACTTTCCCTTTTTCAGCCCAGGGTTGTTTTCCCCCCGCCCCCTTTTTCAGACCGGGTTTTTTCCCCCCACCCCGTTCTCGGGCCCGGGTTGCCCCCCCACGTCCCGTCTCAAAACCAGGGTTGTCTCCCCCCCCGGGGCCCCCCCCCCCCCCCGCCCTCGGGCCCCGGGGTTGTCTCCCCCGCCCCGGTCTCAGACCGGGGTTTTTGTTTTTTCCCCCCACTTTCCCCGTCTCAGACCGGGGTTTTTTTCCCCCACTCCCTCTCCCCCCAGGGTTGTTCCCCCACGCCCCGTCTCAGACCAGGGTTGTCCCCCCCCACGCCCTTTCTCAGACCGGGGTTTTAATTTTTCCCCCCCCGCCCCCGCCCTCAGACCAGGGTTGTTTTCCCCACGTCCCTTTTCTCAGCCCGGGGGTTTTGTCTCCCCACGCCCTCTCAGACCAGGGTTGTCCCCCCCAAAACGCCCCGTCTCAGAACCAGGGTTTCTCCCCCACGCCCCGTTCAAAACCAGGGTTTTTTCCCCACGTTCCCTTTCTCAGACCAGGGTTTTTGTCCCCCCCACGCCCCCGTCTCCCAGACCAGGGTTGTTCCCCCCCCCGTCCCGTCTCAGACCAGGGTTGTCCCCCCCCACGCCCCCTTTTCCTTTCAGAAAAGGGTGTTGCCCCCAACCTTTCCCCCCCCGTCCCGTCTCAACCAGGGTTTTGTCCCCCCCCCAACTTTCCCGTCTCGCCCCCGGGGTTGTCCCCCCCACTTTCCCGTCTCAGACCGGGTTTTTGTTTTCCCCCACGTCCCGTCCCCGGGGACCGGGGTTTTTTTTTTCTCCCCCACCCCCTTTCCTAAACCAGGTTTGTCTCCCCCACGTCCCGTCTCAGCCCAAAGGGGTTGTCTCCCCCACCCCCCGTCCCGACCAGGGTTTCCCCCCCACTTTCCGCTCGGAACCGGGGTTTTGTCTCCCCCCCGGCCCCCGTCTCAGACCAGGGTTTTTTGGGGGTTTCTCCCCCACGCCCCGTCTCAACCAGGGTTGTCTCCCCACGTCCCGCCCTCAGACCGGGGTTTTGTCCCCCCCCACCCCCGGCCCAAAACCAGGGTTCCCCCCCACGTCCCGTCTCGGGCCCGGGTTTGTCTCCCCCACGTCCCGTCTCAACCGGGGGTTTTTTCCCCCCCCCCGTCCCTTTTCTAAACCCCAGGGTTGTCTCCCCCCCCGCCCCGTTTTCAGACCGGGGTTTGTCCCCCCCCACTGGGGGTTCAAAACCCCAGGGTTGTCTCCCCCACGCCCCCGTCTAAGCCCGGGGTTGTCTCCCCCACGTCCCGTCCAGACCGGGGTTGTCTCCCCCCCCCGTCCCTTTTCAACCGGGGTTTTTCTCCCCCAGGGCCCCGCCAAGACCGGGGTTTGCCCTCCCCCACGCCCCTTCTCGACCGGGGTTGTCCCCCCCAAAAGTCCCGTCCCCAGACCGGGGTTGTCTCCCCCACGTCCCGTCTCAGCCCCAGGGTTTCTCCCCCACGTCCCTCTCAGACCAGGGTTGTCTCCCCCCCCGCCCCCGTTCGGGACCAGGGTTGTCCCCCCCCAGTCCCTTCTCAGACCGGGGTTGTCCCCCCCCACGTCCCCCCGCTCAACCAGGGTTGCCCTCCCCCACGTCCCCGTCTCAGCCCAGGGTTGTCCCCCCCCACGTCCCGTTTTTCAGACCCAGGGTTGTCTCCCCCACGTCCGTCTCAGACCAGGGTTGTCTCCCCCCCCGCCCCCGTCTAAACCCAGGGGTCTCCCCCCGTCCCGTCTCAGACCGGGGGTTGTCTCCCCCACGCCCCTTTCCTCAACCGGGGGTTGTCCCCCCCACGCCCCGTCCAGACCAGGGTTGCCCTCCCCAAACGCCCCCCTTTCCCCTCAGACCAGGGTTTTTCTCCCCCAAGCCCCGTCTCGGGCCCAAGGGGTTTGTCCCCCCCAAAGTCCCGCCCTCAGACCGGGGTTGTTTTCCCCCACGTCCCGTCCAGCCCGGGGGGTTGTCCCCCCCCACGCCCCCTTTCCTCAGACCGGGGTTTGTTTTCCCCCCCCGTCCCTTTCAGACCGGGGGGTTGTCTCCCCCCCCGCCCCGTCTCGGGCCAGGTTGTCCCCCCCACCCCCCCGTCTCAACCGGGGTTGTCTCCCCCACGTCCCCTCCAGACCGGGGTTGTCTCCCCACGCCCCCCGTCTCAGCCCCAGGGTTGTTTCCCCCACTCCCTTTTTCAGACCAGGTTTTTTTTTTCCCCCCACTTTCCCCGTCTCAGCCCAGGGTTGTTTTCCCCATCCCGTTTTTTTCCAGCCCGGGGGGTTTTTGGGTCCCCCCCAACGCCCGTCTAAGACCGGGGTTGTCCCCCCCCAGGGCCCCGTCCCCAGCCCCAGGGTTTTCTCCCCCACGCCCGTCTAAAGCCCCAGGGTTGTTTTTTCCCCCCACGTCCCGTCTCAGACCAGGGTTGTTTTCCCCACTTCCCCTTTCCCCAGACCGGGGTTTGTTCCCCCAACGCCCGTCCCCGGGGCCCGGGTTTGTCTCCCCCCACTTCCACCCTCTAAACCCAGGGTTTTCCCCCACCCCCCCGTCTCGGGACCGGGGTTGCCCCTCCCCACGCCCCGTCTCAGACCGGGTTGTCCCCCCCCCCCCTCCCGTCCCGTCTAAAGGCCCCAGGGTGTCTCCCCCCCCCGCCCCCCTTTCCCCCCAGCCCCAGGGTTGTCCCCCACCACTCCCCCTTTCCTCGGGCCCGGGGGTTGTCCCCCCCACTTTCCCGTCTCAGACCAGGGTTGTCCCCCCACTTTTCCCGTTTTTCCGGGACCGGGGTTTTGTCTCCCCCCTCCCTTCTCAGCCCAGGGTTGTCCCCCCCAAAGCCCCGTCTCAGACCAGGGTTGCCTCCCCCACCCCCGTCTCAAAAACCGGGTTGTCCCCCCCAACTTCCCGGGGTTTCTCAGACCGGGGGTTTTTCCCCCCCACTTTCCCCGCCCTTCAACCAGGGTTTTTCCCCCCCCCCCCCCCCCCCCCCTTCCCCCCAGACCGGGGTTGTCCCCCCCCCACGTCCCGTTTAAAGGCCCAAGGGTTGTCTCCCCCCCCGTCCCGTTCAGCCCGGGTTGTCTCCCCCACTCCCGTCTGGGGGACCGGGGTTTTCCCTCCCCCCCCTCCCGTCTAGCCCAAGGGTTTGTCTCCCCCCCCCCTTTTCCCGTCTCAGCCCCGGGGGGTTTTGTCTCCCCCAGTCCCGTCTCAGACCGGGTTTTTCTCCCCCACGCCCTTTAAACCCGGGTTTTGTCCCCCCCCACGCCCCGCCCAGCCCAAAGGGTTGTTCCCCCCCCCCTCCCCCCCCAAAAGGGTTGTCTCCCCCCACGCCCCGTTTTGGACCAGGGTTTTGCTCCCCCACGCCCCCCCGTCTCGGGAAGGGTTTTTTTTTCCCCCCCAAACGCCCCTTTCCGCCCAAGGGTTTTTTCCTCCCCCACCCCCGTTCAGCCCAATTTTGCCCCCCCCTTTTACGTCCCGCCCTCGCCAAAAGGGTTTTTCTCCCCCCACTCCCGTTTTGGACCGGGGTTGTTCCTTGCCCCTCCCCCCTTCCCCCCTCCAAAACCGGGGTTTTTGTCTCCCCCCCCCCCTTTCTCGACCAGGGTTTTTTGGGCTCCCCCACGTCCCGTCCCCCGGGGCCCAGGGTTTTGTTTTCCCCCAACGTCCCTCCCCCCGGGACCAGGTTTGTTCCCCCACGCCCCTCCCAGACCGGGGTTGGGTCTCCCCCCCCCCCCCCGTCTCGGGACCGGGGTTTTTTCTCCCCACTTTCCCTCCGGGGACCAGGGTTTGTTTGGGTTGTCCCCCCCCACGTCCCGTCTCGCCAGGGTTGCCCTTCCCCCACGCCCTTTCAGACCAGGGTTGTCCCCCCACGCCCTTTTACAAAACCGGGGTTGTCCCCCCCCACGCCCCGTTCCGACCGGGGTTTTTTCCCCGCCCCTTTTTCGGACCAGGGTTGTCTCCCCCACGTCCCGTCTCAGACCAGGGTTGTCTCCCCCACGTCCCGTCTCAGACCAGGGTTGTCTCCCCCACGTCCCGTCTCAGACCAGGGTTGTCCCCTCCCCCACGTCCCGTCTCAGACCAGGGTTGCCCCTTCCCCCAAACGTCCCGTTTCAGCCCCGGGGTTTGGGTCCCCCCCCGTCCCTTTTTTCAGCCCGGGGTTGTTCCCCCACTCCCGTCCAGACCGGGGTTGTCTCCCCCACGTCCCGTCTCAGACCAGGGTTGTTTTTTCCCCCCCAGGGCCCCCGTCTAAACCCGGGGGGTTTTCTTCCCCACCCCCCGTCTCAGACCGGGGTTTTGGTCCCCCCCACGCCCGCTCAGACCGGGGTTGTCTCCCCCCCCCCCCCCGTCTCAGACCGGGGTTTTCTCCCCCACCCCCGCCCAAACCCCAGGGTTTCCCCCCCAAAGCCCCGTTTTTTTCCAGACCAGGGTTGTTTTTTCCCCCCACGTCCCGTCCAGCCCCGGGGTTTGGGTTTTCCCCCACGCCCGTCTCAGACCGGGGTTTTGGGGTCCCCCCCACGCCCGGGTTCTCAGACCAGGGTTTTGTCCCCCCCAGCCCCGCCCAAAGACCAGGGTTTTTTCCCCCACGTCCCGGGTCTCAGACCGGGGTTTTTCCCCCCCACGTCCCGTTTTCAGCCCGGGGGTTTTTCCCCCCCACCTCCCGTCTCCCGGGGTTGCTCCCCAAACGCCCCCGTTCGGGGACCAGGGTTGTCTCCCCCCCCCCGGCCCCTTTCTCGGACCAGGGTTTGTCCCCCCCATTTCCCGTTAGACCGGGGTTGGGTCTCCCCCCCCCGCCCGTCTCAGCCCGGGGTTTGTCTCCCCCCCCCAAAACGCCCCGTCTCAGACCAGGGTTGTCCCCCCACCCCCCCCCCCCCCCCATTGCTCCCACCCCCCCCCCCGGGGGTCCCGTCTCAGAGGGGGTTTGTCTCCCCCCTCCTCTCAGACCGGGGGTTTTGCCCCCCCCACTTCCCCCCCCCCCATTTCCCCTCCCCCCCGTCCCGTCTCAGCCCAGGGTTTTTCTCCCCCACGCCCCCCGTTTCTCAGACCAGGGTTGTCCCCCCCACTTTCCCCGTCTAAACCCGGGGTGTCTCCCCCACGCCCCTTTTTCCCGGGAACCGGGGGTTTTTTTTCCCCCCCGCCCCGTCTCAGACCGGGGTTTTTTCTCCCCCCCCGCCCCGGGTTCCCTTCAGCCCAGGGTTTGTTTTCCCCCACTCCCTCCCGGGGTTTCCCCCCTCCCCCCCCGCCCCGTCCCCAGACCGGGGTTTGTCTCCCCCCCCCGCCCCGTCTCAACCAGGGTTGTCTCCCCCCCCCCCGGTCTCAGCCCGGGGGTTGTCCCCCCAAACTCCCGTTCAGACCGGGGTTTTTCTCCCCCCCCCCCCGCCCCCGTCTCAAAACCAGGGTTGTCTCCCCCCCCCCCCCTTTTCCCGGTCTAAACCCCCGGGGTTGTCTCCCCCCCCCGCCCCCGTCTCAGAAAGGGGTTTCCCCCCCCCACGTCCCGTCTCGGGACCGGGGTTTTTGTCCCCCCCCACGTCCCTTTTTCCTCGGGACCAGGGTTGTCTCCCCCCCCGCCCCGTCTCAAAACCGGGGTTTTTTCTCCCCCCGCCCCTTTTCCCCCAGCCGGGTTGTCTCCCCCACGCCCGTCTCGACCGGGGTTGTCTCCCCCACTTTCCCCGTCTCAGACCGGGGTTTGGGTCCCCCCCAGGGTTCCCCTTTCTCAGCCCAAAGGTTGTCTCCCCACGTCCCACTCGGGGACCAGGGTTTGCCCTCCCCCACGTCCCTTTCTCAGACCGGGTTGCCCTCCCCCCACGCCGTCCAGACCAGGGTTGCCCCTTCCCCCACGTCCCCCCTCAACCAGGGTTTTTCTCCCCCCCCGTCCCGTCTCAGCCCAAAGGGTTGTCTCCCCCACGTTCCCCGTCTCAGACCGGGGTTTGTCTCCCCCAGGGCCCCTCTCGGGACCGGGGTTTTGTCCCCCCCCCACGCCCCCCGTCTCAGACCGGGGTTTGGGTCTCCCCCCCCCGTCCCCTTTTCTCAGCCCGGGGGTTTTGTCCCCCCCCACGTCCCTCTCAGCCGGGTTGTCCCCCCCCAGGGGCCCCGTCTCAGACCAGGGTTGTCTCCCCCCACTTCCCCGTTCGAAGGTTTTAAACCCCCCCCCCCACCCCGTTCAACCCCCGGGTTTCTCCCCCCCCCCGGTCCCGGTCCCCCAGACCGGGGGTTGTTCCCCCCCCACCCCCCGCCCCCCAACCGGGGTTTTGTTCCCCCCCACTCCCCTCAGCCCCGGGGGTTGTCCCCCCCCGGGCCCCCCCCAGACCAGGGTTGTCCCCCCACGCCCCCGTCCCCCAGACCGGGGTTGTCTTCCCCACTTTCCCCCGCCCTCAGACCGGGGTTTTTGTCTCCCCCACGCCCCTCTCGGGACCAGGGTTGTCCCCCCCCAGGGCCCTTTCCCCCGGGACCGGGGGTTTGTCCCCCCCCACTTTCCCGGGTTTTCAGACCAGGGTTTTTCCCCCCACGTCCCGACTCGGGACCGGGGTTTTTGTCCCCCCCCGTCCGGGTTTTCGGGACCAGGGTTTTCTCCCCACGCCCCGCCCTCAGACCGGGTTTGGCTCCCCCCCCGACCCCCCCCCCCTACCACCCTCCCCCCACCTTTCCCGTTTTCAGACCGGGGGTTGTCTCCCCCACGTCCCCCGCCCTTTTTTCGGGAACCAGGGTTGTCTCCCCCACTTTCCCTTTCCAGCCCCAGGGTTGTTCTTGTCCCCCCCCCCTTTTTCCCCCCCCCCCCCCGTCCCGTTTTTCAGACCAGGGTTGTGTCTCCCCAGGGCCCCCGCCCTCAGCCCCAAGGGTTTTTCCCTCCCCCAAACGCCCGTCTCGGACCGGGGTTTACCCTAAAAACCCCCGGGTTCCCTACCCGGGGTTTTGCCCTCGCCCGTCCCGTCTCAGACCAGGGGGTTGGGTTTCCCCCCCTAGCCCCGTTTTGGGGACCAGGGTTTTCCCCCCCAACGCCCGTCTCAACCGGGGTTGTCCCCCCCCACTCCCTTTCTCAGACAGGGTTGTCTCCCCCCACCCCCCCGTCCCGGGTCCCCCCAAGCCCGGGGGTTTTGTCCCCCCCACGCCCCTTTCCGGGACCCGGGGTTTTTTGTTTTCCCCCACCCCCCGTCTCACCAAAAGGGGTTTTTTCCCCCCCAAACGCCCCGTCCCAGCCGGGGGGGGGTTTTTCCCCACGTCCCGTCTAAAGAACCGGGGTTTTCCCCCCGTCCCCGTTCAGACCAGGGTTGTTTCCCCCAAACGTGCCCTTTTTCAGCCCAAGGGTTTTTTTTTTTCCCCCACGTCCATCTCAGCCGGGGTTGTTCCCCCCCACGTCCCACTCAGACCAGGGTTGTCCCCCCCACGTCCCCCAGACCAGGGTTGTCCCCCCACGCCCCCGTCTCAGACCGGGGTTTTTGTCCCCCCCACGTCCCGTCTCAGACCGGGGTTTTTTTGTCTCCCCCACGTCCCGTTCGGGACCGGGCCCTCGTGGGTTGGGAAAGAAAATTTAATTATTGGAAATTCAGCCGTCCGGATTTGGGGGAAAAGTAAATGTTTTCACATGTAACCCCAAAATTAAGAAAAAGGGAAAATTTATGACGAACGTTTCGGTGGGCCCCAACCTTTAACTAGCCAAAACCTTATTTTAATGGTCCAAGCCGCCCAAAAAACATAGTGATAAGTTTCATTCTATGTTCAGGTTATTTGTCATTTTTCCAGTCTCGGAATTTGCCTCCCTTTTTAAAGAAAAACCCATGTTTTTTTAAACCAAATTTGTAATTTTGGAAATTTGTAAAAATTGGGGCTTGTTATCTTAGTGTCTGTGGGGAAGGAAGTGCAATCCTGCCGAGAATGCAAGAATTTGGTATTTTTTGAAAGCCCGGGGGGTTTTCAAAAAGGAATATGAGGGTTTGGAAGATAAACACACTTGGGGAAGGAAAACGCTACATTTGTAGACTGATTTTGGGGAAGGGCCCAGCCTGCCTGTAGCTGCCTGTTGTATGTCTAAGCGTGGAGTGAGAGCGAGGTAGCGCGTCCCACTAACTCATGCACATCCCGTGACGTCATACAGTCACTAGGCCTAGGGATCTTCTATATAAACACATGGATGGTACTATGATACTCAGCTAAGCTATACAACACATGTAAGGGGATCAGCAACTATGCTGACAGAGAAGAGGGTAGTACCTCCCTGGATGGTTGTTGTCTTGCAGTGTACCACGCTGTAGGGGACCTAGGAGGAACAAGTCAAGAAGTTATCAGGGGTGAACTGATCCTTTGCTGCCTGTATGATCAGTCAGATTGTGATGGCTGCAGTTGGTGCTACTTTGGCTTGTTATCTACGTGTCATGAATCTAATTTGGGATGATATCTACACTTACATTGCGATCTACATATCATGAATCTCCTTTGTTATGCGATCTGCACCTTATATTGTAATCAACACGGTACCTAACCTAGGTTAGGTACCGTGTTGTTTGCAATATAAGGTGTAAATCGCAATGTAATTTTTAAAACATTTCCTTACCGGGAGGTTATTCCGGGGACCCAACCGCCCCCCGGGGCCCCGGGCCCCCATGACCAGGCCCCCGATGGATCAGGGCCTGATTAATAGGCTTTTTAAAATGTTGGCCGCATGCGGGCCCAAAAACGTACAAACCCAAACACCCCCGGCTAAACCGGCACGGGTTTGGTTTGGGGTCCAGCCCTCTCTTGAGGGCAGCCGGGGGTTAAATTGGAAATTTTCCCCTAATGCTTGATGGGGGGGCTGTTGAAAAAGTTTTTGGGCCCCCGGACACTTTTTGGTTTTTTTCCCTTAGTGTCCCAAATGGGCCCCTATTTTTTTTGGGGGCCCTTTTTGCATCCCTCCCAAAGTCTTTTATTTCCCGGTGGGGAAAAGTGATTTCTGTGTGCAGTTTTGGGGCCCTTTCCCTTCCAAGATTTTCCAAGGGGAGATTATGATATTTTCTCCCCCCCTGCGTTCCAACGAGTCAAGTCAAGTGTTTCCCAAGCGTTCCCAAAATTTAAGGGGGCCCTTGCGGAACTTATACTGCATAAAGGATCCCCTTAAAACACTTTTTAAAACTGGCGATTTCACCTGCTTTGAAGGGAGATTTAATGAACGAAGAAATTCCAGCCTGAGAGAAAAAATGATTTAAAAAAAGGATCATTAGGGGCCCTTGGGGCATCTCTCGTTTTAAAACGTTCTCCATTATCCTTTCCTATCTTTTTTTTTGGGAAAGTGCGACGTGGCCAACCTTGGGGGTTTAAAATTTCTTGGAAATTTTTTTGAGATCCGGTCGGGGAATGGATTTTTTTCCCGGGGCCCTTAACATTATTTTTTCCCCTTTTAAAAATCCAAGATTTTTTTTTTTTTTTTTTTTTTTTTTTTTTTTTTGGGTTTTTTTTTTTTTTTTTTTTTTGGTTTTTTTTTTCCCGTTGCCCACTGGAAAACTTTGTTTATATTTTTTTCCTTGGGGGTTTTAACCGCGTCCTAAACCCCAAATGCACCCTCATGCAGACCCTAGTATCATCCGAAAAGGTTTGATAGGTGCTGGATGTATTTCTCTGTCATGTTGATAGGGGGATGAGGAATAAGAGGGGGGGGCGAGTATGTCCTTGGGGAACAGAGCTCTTCACTAGGGGCGGGGCCTCCTTTTAATCTTTTTAAACCACACTCTTGGTGTTCAAATTGTTAGGAAGTTGAAGATCCTCCCCCCTTTCCCCGTTTTTCCCTTTTAGCACTTTTTTAAAAGTATTACGCCATGATCGCATTTGTCAAATGCTTTTGAAAAGTCTGGAAAATTTTTCTTTCCCCATTCTGATTTTCTTCCAGTGCATCCAAGGGCCCTTCATAGTGATCCCAAAAGTTTTTGAGAGGCAGGGGCGACCCCGCCCCGAACCCCGGGTTTCCCCGGATTGTGCAGATTTTTGGGGAAACAGGTGATTTGGGAATCCGGGTTCTTAGCCTCTTTCGAAATTTTTTTTTGATGTGGGGCGTCCCAAACTATTGGTTTTATAGTTTTAGCTAATTCTTTTTCTGCCCCCCTTTATGGGGTGGGGCTAAAATCGTGTTTTTTAAAATGGGCTGGAATTTCACCCCTGGGGCCAAGCCCCCCTCCCCATAAAATGTAATTAGGGGATGCGGAGGGGTTTCTTGCAAATTTTTAATGAAAAAAAGAGTTCCCCAGTTGGGCCCCGGGGTGGGGTGCATAGGCAGGGTTTTCAATGGCTTTTTTTTGAAAACTTCGGAGTTAATGTAATGTGGAAAAACGGCATACATTTATGGGAGTTTTCAGGCTCATTCATGAATAAAAAACTTTTGGGTCGCGAAACCTCAGACCCCATTAGTGGTTCAAATAAACACAGAAATCGTACTGGGGATTTTCCCAAAATTTCCTCATTTCCCTTTTTTTCTGGTTTAAATCCCTCCTGTCTGAGTAAGGGCCCGAAAAACTAAATGTAGTATTTGCCTTTTTTGGCATATAAAAAAAAATTTTTGAATTTCTTTTTAATTTCACTAATAGGTTTTTAAACTCCTCCTTTCTTTTTCCTTGTTCCCGTAAAGGGCATTTAAATTAAGTTCGATAGGTTTTCCCCTTCCCTTTGGGCACGCCTCCTTTTCCCTGTATCAGAAAAAATTTTTAGCACCCTGGGCCTTTAGTGGCTCTTTGTCGTCTTCGGTTTTTGGGGGGCGTCTTTCTCTCCCCCAGTTTTTTCTCTTTTCTCTTCTTCTTTTTTAGGGGAATAGGGCCCAAACATGCTTCGGGTGCCAGGGGAAATTTATCCTTTCAAAAGGGACTGGTTTTGGGTTTGATGTCATTTAAAAATACTTTTCCCAAAAATGTTTTTGTTTAGGGCAGGGTTTTCCCGGGTTTCCAGTTATTTTCTTGTTGTTGGAAAATTGTATTTTTGGGGAAGACCCCCTTCCAGGTACATGCATTCTGCTGGTTTTAGTACCCCCTATGCTGTACTCTGGGGCTTGGATTTGGTTTGATTAGAATTTGTTTTTTTTTGAAATTCCCTTTTTTATTAAACAGGGCCCCCATTATTGTGAAAAATGAGGTCCAAATGTGTTTTCTAGTCTTGTTGGCTTCCCCCTATTTTTGGGGTAAAGGGTTTTGGGGTTTTTTTGCAGAGATTAGTAAACTATGTGGTGTGACCCCCTTCATCGGGGCTAACCCCCGGGCATTTTTTTCAAAACCCATAACATTATTTGCCCACAAATTTTCCATTTTGTATGCCTTTGGTTTAAATCACCAAGCAGCAAGAGGGTTTTGGGGTGGAGCTGGAAAGGTTTTTTCCCGACCCCGGTTTAAACAATTTTTTGGGAGCTTTTTGAAACTGTTGTTGGGGGTTTTCTTGGGGGTTTATACAACCACAATAACTAGGGTTTTGGGTTTTCGATCTTTATTTAATTTGAACTTCAACTACCTCATTTTTGGTTTCCCGCAACTTGTGAGATGGGGACCTTTGCATACAAGCCGAAGTAAACACCCCGTAGTTCCACCTGGTGAGAGGGGGAGGTCCGCCCTATTGGCGGGCAGGGGTTTTTGGTGGGGTGGTGTACTTCTCGTAAGTCGTGAGAAAATACTTTTTTTTGTTTTCTGCTTCTGCTGCCCGTGTTCATCTTATGCCCTTTTTATCCCCCCTAATTAGAAACCCCCGTAACCCCAAAAGGGGACAAGGGGCCCTTTTCACACCCCCGTTGAGCAAAATTACCCCATAATGATTTTACAGTCATTTCTATATTAAACCGGACAATACTCAAGGCAGTCCATAAATACGGGAGGGACTTCCCTCCTGCCAAAGGAAAACGAGAAAAGGAAAAACCCGTGAACCGTACTTAGAGGGTGCACAGATCGGGCCCGGGAGGGGCGTTGGGGCCTCCCGGGAAATCCGGGTAAATACAAGGGGGGCGAAATTTGCAATGGATCCCGTGACCAAAAAGGCCGGATTTTACAAAAGACTCCCCGCCCAGTTTGGGTCGTATCCAACCCGGTTGAAGTCCCCTCAAAGCCAGCTGGCCCCGTGGCTTGCGCACAGCCCTGGAGTTTTTAAAATCACGGGCCCCTGGGTTCTAACCTCACTCTTAACCCGGGGCTCAGTAAAAATTTAAATTGGATCAGTTTTTTTTAGTTTATTGTCTATCTGTACCTGCCCTGTGGGAAAAAATTTTGGGTTTAAAGCCCTTTTTCTTTTTGCACTAAACAATTTATTGCTTTGGTTTTAAATTTGGGGTATAAAGTCCCACACGAAAGGGCGTTTACGTTTCACATAAAAATTTCACTAACTTTTAAAAATATTTTAATTTCCTAAAAAAAAGGATTTAAACAAATTCAGGTTATATACAGGGGGACATTCACATCTGGGGATTTGTCCTTAAAGGAATAGGGGATTAGAGATGGGTAAAAACCCGGCGGGATTTTAGGTTTGTGCTAATGACTTCTAACGACTTGTATTACATTTTATACACTGGTTTAAATTTTTGGGGGTGGTCAGGCCCTCACCTGGAGAAGATTCCCCTTCTTTGGGCTGGACCGAAAGTGAAGCTTAAGTAAAGTATGAAAGTATGCACAAAAATTCGCCGACCGGGTTTTCACGGGTCCTTTAAACTTTCGAAAGAACCCCTCCAAGAAACCCGGGGCCTGGCAGGGTCCCTTTAAACTTTCGATGGAAACCCCTCTGGGTTCCTGAAGGAGAATGTTTGGTAAGACCCCAAAAGCAACATTTTGGTATCTTTATTTCGAAATGGTTTTTCCTACACGTAGGCTTCTTTTTACGGAGGACAGAAAAGTTTTTGGAAACAAAAAAGAACCCTTTAAGGGCGATGCAATTTTAAGAAAAACCAATGTTTTCCCTTGTTGGGCTTACCTAACAGCCTGTCGGTATTTTATACCATTTTAATGTTCATCCTGATGGAGAAAGGTTTCTGCAATTTTGTGAAGCTTAATCATGAGAACGAGGTCTTAAATACTGTCGAAGGTGAGGTGGAAGATCTGGAAGACGTTGTAGGGGACGGGATCCACTAGTGGGAGAAAGAAGGCAGCTTCATCTGGAATCCAACTCTTCTCACTCATAACTAGTAGATACGTGATAAAGGATGGAAGATGTCCTCTGTACCAAGATACAGTTGTGTTGCAGTGTCTGACTTCACAGCTGAATTCTTCTCTATGCTGAGGGACTGACTACCTCAAATACTTTTTCTCCAAGGTTAATGGACTGATTACACAGTCTTTATTTCATTACTACTGCTCCCGTTGTATGTGACTGAAGAAGTCTACTGGGTAGGCGAAACGTTTCATCAATAAAAATACTCAACTGTTGCACATGTGTAGGAACGGTTGGCAGAGAAGAACCTGCCTAGTGCGGTCTTCCTATATTCTTATGTTCTTATGTAAAAACATACACAAATGCAGTATGAGACCCTTTATTGACAACGTTTCGCCCACACAGTGGGCTTTATCAAGTCACAAACAGATCTACCTGGAATTGAGACACTTGTGCAATATATGGGAATCTTTATTGAAAAAACGTTTCGCCACACTGTGGCTTCGTCTGTCCAATACGAAGTAGAAATGTAGATGAATGGTTCAGAGAACCGATACGTTGATAGATTAGACACATGTACAACTGTTAAATTAGACACATAGTTAGACAAGATACAAGATAAGTTCGTTACCTCTGTATGTTAGAAGTGATTAAGGTCCCAGGACCGAAACGTTTTCTAATAAATATGTCAGTGTTTGCTTACGTGTCTTTCTAAACCAACTTGTCGGTATTTATTACCAAGGTTTATACCAAAGTAGATGTAATTAAGACACATGTGCAACATCTGGGTATCTTTATTGTAGATGTTTCGCCATCCAGTGGCTTTATCAATACAAATTCCAGGACATAATTTGATTCTGAGGACATATACATAACCTTCTTCACGACTACAACAACTACTACTACAACTAACCCATCTCTTTGGGTAGGACCTACTTCCACTGGGGAATCTCGCCTACCGGTGACTATGGCCTCGTCTACTACACGTCCCCTTTCCACCTGACGTTAGTATATAAGCGCCAGGCTCCTTGCTTCTGCCTCCCAACGCACCAAACTACACCTCTACAAATCCCTAATACGTCCTCTGATAACTTACTCTCCTCTTGCATCTAAAACGAACTTACTTAAACTGCAGCGTGTCCAGAACAAGGCGCTGCGCTGAGTGCTTGATGTCAGATGGGAAGACTTCGCCACAAGCGAGTCTCTCCATGCCCAATTAAACATCCCTGCGCTGAATCTGTACTGGAAGACGCTCAGTGACAGACAGACAAACTTGAGACACGACATGACTACTGGACCTCTCTCCTTGAAGACATTCGCAGACCCACAAACCAACACAACCTTTTCTACTCCTTGTATGATCCTGCTCCTAACCCTATCTACAAATAACCTTGGATTCTCTGACAGGTACCTTGCGCTGTTCATTCTCTGACCCACGTTCGCCTTAGCTTTTGGGTTAAGACGTGGCTCATTCTACACTCCTCTCTAGCGCTAATCTTCGCCTGTCCCGTCCTCCTCGCTCAACCCACCTGAGTCCCAACAGAAGAGCCTGAATTTCTGTTATCAATGTCTGTCCCACGATCACCTTCGCTGCTGGGTTAAGCCCTGGCTCTATTTCTACGACTAAGAACACTCCTCTCCAGAGTTATTCTTCGTCTGACCCGTCTTCCCCGCTCATCCCATTTGGGATCTTACCTGAACTTGTTCGTTCATTTCTGCTCCAGAACATCCACAACTACGGTGCTCTTCGTACCAACTCCAAGGTTGAGGGACTGATTACCTCATCTTTTGTATATAGTTCTACTGTCTTCAAATTATGTCCTGGAATTTGTATTGATAAAGCCACTGGATGGCGAAACGTCTATAATAAAGATACCCAGATGTTGCACATGTCTCAATTTCATCTTGTCGGTATTGTATACCATTCTTGTACAACAAGGTAGATGTGTAGAGTCACAGATGGTTAGGGGTTACACTTGACAGGTGACAGAACAGGTCACACTTGACAGGTGACAGTACTGGTCACTTGACAGGTGACAGTACTGGTCGCACTTGACAGGTGACAGTACTGGTCACACTTGACAGGTGACAGTACTGGTCACACTTGACAGGTGACAGTACAGGTCACAATTGACAGGTGACAGTAGAGTAGGTCGCATATGAAAGGTAACAGAGGAGAGAGAACACTGTCACATGTGCCATTAGAGAGAGCAAAAGAGAGAGCATGCTGGGTGACAGCAGAGATAGAGACAGAGCGCAGTAGGTCACACATGACAGGTGACAGCAGTGAACGTTGGATCCACTGACAGGACAAGTCTTCTGTACACCACCCACCTGTCAAGCCTCCCTTCTCTACCACACAAATTAACGCTACGCTCATGTGCGTGTATGTACACGTGAGTGATGTGCGTGCACGCGCGTGTGTGGTGTGCGTGTTGCGTGTCTGGAGAGAGTTTGATAATAAAGCCTGATGTTAGTGACACCGTGGGTATCAGAAAGCCACAGGAAACGTCTCGTTACAGTCATTGAATGACGCTGGAGGCTGCGTCTACCAGGGGGGGCCCCCTTAGGTGTCCACGCTGTGGGTCGCGGGCCCTGGCTCCTCCTCCTGTGGTGACACCTGCTGTGCTCCCTCACAGCGCAGATTAAAGATTGCACGTGAAGACAGCCGTGCTGTGGGGGGTGTAGGTGTGACTTGAAGAACCGGGTTACAGAAATTGGTTGTGCAGAGCTCTATAAAGTCATGATGACTGATAGAGCTCTAAACGGTATCTCAATATAAGGCTTCACTCTGTGTGGAGCTTTATCAACTTGTGATACCTGGCTTGGTAAAGCTCTAAATGCCACTTCATCCAGCAGGGTTTTTGTTGTAAAGGAAACGTTAGAGGAAAACGTGTTGCTTCTTCTCACGACCGATAGATTATGTAACATTGGTGGTGTTTCAGTGGTGGGGTATTGTGGTGGTGGTGCAGTGGTAGTTAGTGGCTTGCCTCCTGGCGCACCCTGGCTAGTGTTTGTTGTTGGTGGGAAGGGTGAAGGCTTTTGTTCATCTCAAGACGGGGGTGTAGGGAGAGTGTGTTGTCTCCCTCAACCTTCCTCCCCTAGTGGTTGATGGACGTAAGTTCAATTGTTCAGGGACAAGTACACACAAATACAGTTCACTGATTATCATTAATAGAAACGTATGTGTCATTTTCCCTAAAAAACCTTAAAAAGTAAGCAAAGTGACTTATTTCGTTGGGGTTTTTGGATTTTCCTTTGGGGGGCCCTTGATTTCCATTAGGGTCTTGAAAGGTCTGTGTATGGGGGGGTTTTTGAGCCCCAGCTCCTTTTTCCCTGCTGTAGTTTTTAACAGCTTGGTCTGACCATATGTTTTACTAAAACCCTCGCTTTTAACGGGGAGTTTCTGTGGTTTTATTTTTGGCTTAAGTTTTCTGTTAGTGGGGGGGTTGTCATTATTGATATTCCGAAAAAAAGATGCAGTCCCAGGATTCAAAAACCATGTTGGGGGTGGCAGGCCCCCAAGTGATCTTTACACGACTCGGCCCCCAGATGCCTCAGAAGCTAGCATTTGGTTCAAGATGTTTTTTACTACTACTACTACTACTACACAAACTACTATACTATTTACTACTATACTACTCTACTATACATAGCCCCCGGGCACACCGAGGGCCTCAAGTATGTTTTCCCTGAATGTTTGACCCCACGGCGATTTTTAATCAATGACCCGCGCAAAACAAGCGGAGGTTAAAAGGAAAGGTCCCCATTTGGGGGTTGTTTTTTTAAAAGCCGAGTAGTAGTTACACTACCCATAAGGGGGGATCAACCAACACCCCTTAGTAAAAGCATTCTCTTGAAGACACTTAGCAAAGGCTTCCTTCCCCAAAAAAAATTTTCGGATGTTTTCTTCAGCCAGACGTTGAAAAAAGAATATCAGAAGAGTGAGTAGTTCTGACTGTTTAAATTGTAGTTACAAGTCGGGTTTGATCTGTAATCCCCCGGAAAAACAGGAACGAGAAAGAACACGCCCAGGAGTTAAGGGGCACATAAGTGTCAGCTAGTTGTAATTCCCAAATGTTTGTATGTTAGGGTTTTTTTCCCATACTAAGTACCCTGTCTTGAAAAACTTGTGGGTTTCTCTAAAAACCTTTCATTCCACCCCTGTCTTCTAAAAATATGCTCATTTTTTCCACTATAATCCATCCTTCATTACTATCGCATTTGCTTTGTCTGTTTCGTAAGGTGAAGTCCAGGATCTTTACTTAATTTCTGGTATAACTTAACAAATATTTGATGACAATTGTGTTGCAGAGGTCTGAGTTGTGCTCAGACCTCTGCAACACAATGTATATGTCATTGTAAGTTATTAATGAATACCTCAGCTGTTTAGAAATGGGAAGGATAGAAAACTTAATATAGTACAGGATACGAAAGGGGAAAATAATATGTGAAAGACTAAGGAATCAAAATATTGGATAAACTATCGTTTGAAGCTCACAGACAAATGCAGGAAAGGCAAAGAAAATGCAGCCTGGTTGATCAGGTCCTGATCCACCGGGAAGCCTGGTCATGGACCGGGCCGCGGGGGCGTTGATCCCTGGAACACCCTCGAGGTGGACCTTGAAAACAAAAGCCAGATCAATGAAAGCACTTTTTAAATCACCTGTGCTCTCACTACGGTGCTCATCACCTCGTCTTTTGTATGGAATTCCACAGTCTTCCCATTATGTCTTTGATTTTGTGTTGATAAAGCCACTGGATGGCGAAACGTCTACACACAAAGATACCCAGATGTTCCACACGTGTCTAATTCTTGATCTTGTCGGTATTGTATACCATTCATGTATTGATATTATCATGGCTAGTAAATGTACAGAGGTCGGTCACTGGTCACATACCCAGCATCTACACCACTGGGAACACTTCACAGCACTTAGGATGTACTCGTTGCAGTGAATAACGTGTACATAGAATACACATTAACGGAAGATAGTGGTCTTTTCCAAGTGGAAACTGGATTAACATATCCCTGCAGTTTGGTTGTGATGGCTGAGAGGGCCAGAAACAACAGCCTGGTTCACCTGGTTTAAGCTAGGTTACGAGGCTAGACAGAGCCCTAGCAACGAACCTCGTATGAGGTTCAGGTCTCCGCTCTACACACTGCCACAAGTGAGTGATACGGGAGGAAGTGCAGAATGAGACCAGCAAAGAGCAGGGGTAATCTAGGTTCAGATAGAGAATATTGTGTCAACATGCGTGGTCCAAGACTCTTCATCCTGCTACCAGAAAATATGAGAAGTATTGCTGCAACTAACATAAGCGTTTCTTACGGAAAACTGGAAGCTTTCAGATGAAATCGCCTGATCATTTAGGTGGTTGTGTCTGTGTGGGTCTGTGGGACGCTGGCAGCAACAGCCAGGTTGATCAAGTACTCACCAAAGAAATCATGGGTCAGGAAGGACTGCAAAGATAGGAGAACACTTTAAACGAGACACAGGTATAGCAGTCCGGGTTGATCCTCTGCATGCCACCAGCAACAGCCTGGGTGAGACAGGCAACTCCAGACGTTACATTACTATCCTTTTTTACTGATACTATGGTTGTTACTTGATATTGGTTACCCTTGATACTATCGATAACTTAATTACTATTACCTGATATTCTAGTTGTTACCTGATACCTGGTTGTCATCTGACACAGTCTTTACCAGTGTACGCCAACAATACTGACTTATTTACAGTCCCTTCCAACGTCATCATTTCCCCACCTTCCCTTCACTCCGTCATAGCTTTCTCACCTCCTTCCATCCTTCATCAACTTCTAACCTTCCTTTCCATCATTCTTCAGCTTTCTCACCTTCCCTTCCATCTTCATCTGCGTTCTCACCTTTCCCGTCCATCCTTCATCAACTTTCCACCTTCCATTCCATCCTTCATCAGCTTTTCTCACCTTCCCTTTCCATCTCATCAACTGTCCCTCTCCCTTCATCCTTCATCAACTTTCCCACCTTACCGTCCATCCTTCTTCAAACTGGCTCACCTTCCCTGCCATCCGGCCTCTTCGTACCACCTTCCCTGCCATCCTTCAAACTTTCTCACCTTCCCTTCATCCTTCATCTACGTTCCTCCGGCCCTTCCATCCGTCATCATCGTTTCTCCTCCTTCCATTTCCTGCGTCATTCAACTTTCACACCTTTCCCTCCTTCCTTCTTCAAAGTCCCACCTTCCCTTCATCCTTCATAACTTTCTCACCTTCCCTTCCAGCCTTCCTCATGGACCACCTTCCCTTCCAGCCTGCATCAACGGGTCTCACTTACCTTAACTTCAGGCATAACGGTCCCACTTCCCTTCATCCTTCATCAACTTCTCATCTTACTTCAATCCTTCCTCTTCGTTCCACGTCCCTTCATCCTTCTTCTTACTTTCGCACTTGCACTTCCTTCCTTCAATCAAATTTCCCACCGTCCCTTCCTTCTCATCAATACTTGCCCACATTCCACTTCCATCCTTCAGAACTTTCTCACCGTCCCGTCATCCTTCATCATTTCTCACTTCCTTTGATCCTTCTGCAACTTTCTCACCTTCCATCCTTCATCAACGTTCCAACGTCCCTTCCATCCGTCATTTAAAACTTTTCACATTCCCTTCCAGATTAATCAACTGTCTAACTGCTTCCCTTCCATCATTCTTTCAAACTTTCTCAACCTGCCCTTCCAGCCTTCATCAACTTTCCAACCTTCCCTTTCCAGCCGTATCAGCGTTCTCACCTTCCCTTCCATCGTCATCGCTTTCTCACTTTCCCTTCCACCGTCATCAACTTTCCACCTTCCTTCCATCCTGCATCAAACTTTCTCACCTTCCTTCCATCCTTCATCAACTTTTCTTTCCCGTCCATCCTTCATCAACTTTTCACCTTTTTTTTTCCTTCCATCTTCATCAACGTTTCTCAACCTTACTTCCTTCCTTCTCAACTTTCTCACTGCCTTCCTTCCTTTCATCAACTTTCTCACCTTCCCTTCATCATTCATCAACTTTCTCACCTTCCCTTCCATCCTTCATCAATTTTCTCCACCTTCCCTTTCATTCCTTCATCAATCTTTCTCACCTTCTTTCATCCTTCATTTATCAATTTCTCCACCTCCTTCCATCTTCATCAACTTTCTCACCTTCCCTTCCTTCCTTCATCAACTTTTCCTCACTTCCAGTCCATCCTTCATCAACGTTTCCACTTCCCTTCCATCCTTCATCAACTTTCCTCACTTCCCTTCCCATCCTTTCATCAACTGTCTCCCTTCTTTCCATCCTTCATCAACGTTCTCCACCTTCTCTTCATTCCTTCATCCACTTTCTCACCTTCCTTCCATCCTTCATCAACTTTTCACCTGTCCATCCTTCATCTACTTTCCACCTTCCTTCCAATTCATCAACTTTCTTCCCCACCCACCTTCTTCCATCATTCATCAACTTTCTCACCTTCCCTGCCATCCTTCATCAACTTTCTCACCTTCCTTCCATCCGTCATCAACTTTCCCACTTCCCTTCATCCTTCATCAGCTGCTTCTCACCTTCCCTTCCACCCTTCATCTACTGTCCTACTTCCCTTCCACCCTTCTCATCTGCCAACTTCCCTTCAGTCCTTCTATCAACTTTCTCACCTGCCTTCCATACTTCAGCTAACATTTCACCTTCCCTTCCATCCTTCATTTCACTTTCTCACCTTCCTTCCATCCTTCATCAACTTTCTCACCTGCCCTTCCATCTTCATCAACTTCCAACTTCCCTTCCATCCTCCTCAGCTTTCTCACCTTCCCTTCCATCCTTCAACTTTCCCACCTTCCATTCCTCTTCTCAACTTCCCACCTTCCGTACATCTTCTAACTTTCACTTACGTCCTTCTTGCTTAAACTTTCTACCTTTCCCTTCCATCCTTCATCAGCTTTCTCATTTCCTTCCATCTTCATCAGCTTCTCACTTCCCTTCCATCCTTCATCAACTTTCTCACCTTCCTCCTCCTTCATCAAACTTTCACACCTCCTTCCATCCTACATTCAACTTCTCACCTTCCCTTCCATTCTTCATCAAACTTTCTACTTCCCTTCTATCCTTCATCAAAACTTTCTCACCTTCCCTACCATCCATCATTTCAACTTTCTCACTTTCCCTACACCCTTCATCAATTTTCTCACCTTCCCTTCCACCCTATTCAACTTTCAACCTTCCTTCCATCCTTCATCAATTTCTCCCTTCCTTCATTCCTTATCAAACTTTCTCTCTTCCCTTCATCCTTCATCAACTTTCTCCACTACCCTTCCATCCTTCAATCAATACTTCACCTTCCCTTATCATCATCAATTTTCACCTTCCCTTCCATCCTTCATCAACTTTCTCACCTTCCCTTCCATCCTTCATCAACTTTCTCACCTTCCCTTCCATCCTTCATCAACTTTCTCACCTTCCCTTCCATCCTTCATCAACTTTCTCACCTTCCCTCCATCCTTCATCAAACTTTTCACCTTCCTTCCATCCTTCATAACTTTCTCACCTTTCATTCCATCCGTCATCAACTTTTCTCACTTCCTTCCATCCTTTCATTCAGTTTCTCACCTTCCCTTCCATCCTTCAATCAACTTCCCCCAAACCCTTTACCCTTCCTCCTTCATCAATTTCCCCCTTCCCTACAATCTTTCATCGCGTTCTCACCTTCCTTCCATCCTTCAACTTTTCCCTCCTTTCCTTCCTCCTTCAAATCCTTTTTCCCATCTCCCTTCCATCCTTCATCAACTTTCTCACCTTCCCTTCCATCCTGCATCAACTTTTCCACTTCCCTTCCATCCTTCATCAAACTTCCCACCTTCATTTTCATCCTTCATCAGCTTTCTCATCTTACCTTCCATCCCCTCATCAGCTTTCTCACCTTCATTCCATGCCTTTCATCAGTTTCTCACTTCCCTTCCATCCTTCATCCGCTTTCTCACTTCCCTTCCATCCATCATTAGCTTTTTACCTTCTTTCCATCTTCATCAACTTTCCCACCTTCCCTTCCATCCTTCATCAACTTTCCCACCTTCCCTTCCATCCTTCATCAACTTTCTCACCTTCCCTTCCATCCTTCCTCATCGTTCCTTTCCCCCTTTCCTTCCATCATTCCTCAACGTTCCCCCTTCCTGAATCCTTCATCAACTTTCCCACTTCCATCCTCATCAACTTTCTCCCCTTCCCTTCCATCCTTCATCAACTTTCTCACCTTCCCTTCATCTTCATAACTTTCTCACCTTCCCTTTCCATCCTTCTCCATCGTTCACACCTTCTTCCATCCTTCTCATCGTTCCCACTTTCCCTACAATCCTTCCTTAACTTTCCACTTCCATCCTTCTCAACTTTCTCCCCTTCCCTTCCATCCTTCATCAACTTTCTCACCTTCCCTTCCATCCTTCATCAACTTTCTCACCTTCCCTTCCATCCTTCATCAACTTTCTCACCTTCCCTTTCATCTTCTCAAACTGTTCACCTTCCCTTCATCCTTCCCAACTTTTTCACACCTTCCCTTCCATCCTTCCTCATCGTTTCCACTTTCCCTTCCATCCTCGTCAACTTTCTAACCTTTCCTTCATTCCTTCACTTCAACTTTCCAAACCTTCCCTTCCATCCTTCCTCAACTGTTCACCTTCCTTCCCATCTTCCACTGCTTTCTCACTTCCCTTCATCCTTCCTCTACTTTCTCACCGTCCCTTCATCTTTCCTAACTTTCTCATCTTCCTTCCATCCTTAATCAACTTTCTCACCTTTCCTTCATCCTTCCTCACTTTCCCACTTCCCTTCCAATCCTTCATCAACTTTTCTCACCTTCCCTTCATTCCTTCATCAATTTCTCACTTCCCTTCCATACTTCATCAACTTTCCCTTTTTTTTTTTTTTTTTTTTCCTTCATCCTCCTCAACTTCCCACCTTCCCTTCCATTCCTTCCTCAACTTTCTCACCTTCCCTTCCCATCCTTCAATCAACTTTCTACTTCCCTTCCTTCCTTCGTCAACTTTCCACCTTCATTCCATCTTCCTCAACTTTCTACCTTTCCCTTCCATCCTTCCTCAAACTTTCCAACCTTCCTTCCATTCCTTTTTCAATTTTCCCACCATCCCTTCCATCCTTCCTCAGTTTCTCACCTTCCCTTCCATCCTTCTCAACTTCCTACCTTCCCTTCCAAACTTCCTCAACTTTCTACCTTCCTTTCCATCCTCCTAACTTTCCTACTCCCATTCCTCCTTCCTCAGACTTTCTACCTTCCCTTCCATCCTTCCTCAACTTTCCTACTTCTCTTCCTTGTGTCCTCAACTTTCCCACCGTTCCCTTCCATCCTTCCCAATTATCTACCTTCCTTCCATCCTTCTCAACTTTCCTTCTTCCCTTCCTTTCCATTCCTCAATTTCCTTCTTCCTTCATCCTTCCTCAAATTTTCCTTACCTTCCCTTCATCCTCTCAAACTTTCCCACATCACTTCCCAAAACTGACCATCCACCCCATTGGCAATAGTTTTTATCACCGTGTTATGAGGTAATGGATGTTAGAGCCTCTCTTTGAGAGAGAGAGAGAGTGTGAATGAATTTCCAGGCTTGTGGCTTCCTCTCTCTCTCTCTCTCTCTCTCTCTCTTTCTCTCTCTCTCTCTCTCTCTTTTCTCTCTCTCTCTCTCTCTCTCTCTCTCTCTCTCTCTTCTCTCTATCTCTTTTTACACAGGGTTTGACAAGGTTAAGGATCCCTAGCTTTATTGACAAGCTATTTACAGGTTAAAGATTCCTAACTTTATTGGCAAGCTAAGAGCTCATTACCTACATCAGCTCTTTTGAAAGCATTTTTATTGTTATGAGATATACAAGTAGGGGGAAACAGGATGAGGTTGGAGCCATCGTGAGGCCAGAATTTTCATTGATCACTGACTGTATTCGTTGGACATCATTATCTGTACGAATTGTGTTCCATACTCGAGTCATCCTGGGTATATTGATCTCAGAGGGAGTGATGTTTCTGGTAGAAGGGTACAGCCAGAGTGAATTTGCTGCTTTCTGCCCGTCTTGTGGCATAAAGTCCCGTGTTTCACGCTGTCCGGAAGTGGTATCATGTGTGGTACTTTGACAATATTGTCCTTGTACATAACAGTAAGGCCACCCACATCCCTTCCTATGTGATGGCTCTGCTGAAATGAAGAATCTATCCAGGATGGGTCCAGGCGAGATATGAGACGTCTTGCTCTGTTCTCTACTTGGTCAAAGCCAGTCGGCTGATGGGAGGGGGAGGGGGCAGGCCAACCAAGAAAAAGTGGAGCATAATCCAGGTGTGGTGCGTACTTGTGCCTCCCCGTACAGAACTCTTGCAATCCCTACTGTCAAGCAGATGTAAGATACGGCGAAGTGTTGTAAGCTTCCTGGTGCCTTGTTTGCAAGAATTTACAAAATTTGTTCTTCATGGTCAGTGTTTCAGTCAAATATCACCCATGGATATCAACTTCGTCTCCAGGTGCCAAGCACCCTCCATTCATCCTTATACTGCACAGCATTACCAATCATGGTTGCTTAGAGACTCATCTTTGCATTTTCTCAGGTGCAATGTTACCTTGCCATCTATTCCCCAAGCTGATTGCTTTAGCTGGTGATTGATGTTGCTTAGAGCAGCTGGCCATTTTTTCTTGGGAATAAGATGAATGTCAGTGTTACGTGTCTGCATATAACATCTGTGATTCTGGATATGTTGAAGAAGGTCATTGAAGTAGACATTCATAACAATGGTCCCAGCACGATTCCTTGTTGGACACTAGCCCAATAGGATGTCTTGTGCTTCCGTTCCATTGAGAGCTGCCCTTAGAGATCTTACCATGAAGGTATCACTGAGGAGATTACCGTAGAGCTGCAATTGCCTTTTGCTTAAGTTTTGCTAAGAGGCTGGTGCCACACGGTCGAAAGCGCAGTAAGTCCGTGCTACCACACAGCTGGACTTTGGATTCATCCAGTGATTGGTGCAATTAGTGGAGAGGTTTTTTATCAACAGATCAGCAGCTGAGTAACCTTTCCTGAAGCATATTGTTGGTCACAAAGGAGTGAGTGGTATGGTTTCAAAAAATCTCTTGTCATTTGTCTTGAGATTATATGTTCAAGGATTCCTTACCAGTGGGTTTATCAGGAGTGCTCTGGTCTGTCTGTTGCTGATTTCTGCTCTGCTCTTCGTTTTGTGAACAGGGACTAATTTGTCTCTTTCACAGAGGAATGGCCATTTACACTGTACTAGGCAGTGCTGAAAGATGCGAGTTTCTCTGTCTCTCTCTCTCTCTCTCTCTCTCTCTCTCTCTCTCTCTCTCTCTCTCTCTCTCTCTCTCTCTCTCTTCTCTCTCTCTCTCTCCTCTTCTCACTCTTAGTCCATTTCTGTTCCCACTTGCTTTTATGTATTTTCACTTCTATACCCCTTTCTCTGTGTCCCTTCCCCTTTCTCTGTGCTCCTTCCTCTTTCTTTGTGCTCCTTTTCTTTCTCTGTGCTCCTTTCCTTTTCTCTGTGCTCCTTTCCCTTTTCTCTGTGCTCCTTCCTTTTTCTATGAGCTCTTTCCCTTTTGCTGTGCTCCTTCCTTTTCTCTGTGCTCCTTCCCTTTTCTCTGTGCTCCTTCCCTTTTCTCTGTGCTCCTTCCCTTTTCTCTGTGCTCCTTCCCTTTTTTCTGTGCTCCTTCCCTTTTCTCGGTGCTTCCTTCCCTTTTCTCTCACCTCTTTTCCCTTACGTTTTGCCCTTTCCTTCGTCCCATCTCACGGATAAAACTATTAATTTGACAGTGAACTCCATTCTGTGTGATGGAATGTTGACAGTGAAACACCATCCTGTGTGATGGAATGTGACAGTGAACACCATCCCGTTGTGATGGAATAATGACAGTGAAAACACATCCTGTATGTGATGGAATGTGACAGTGAAACACCATCCTGTGTGATGGAATGTGACAGTGAAACACCATCCTGTGTGATGGAATGTATGACAGTGAAACACCATCCTGTGTGATGGAAGTGTCAGTTGAAACACCATCTTGTGATGATGTGACAGTGAAACACCATCTGTGTGATGGTATTATGGACAGTGAAAACACCATCCTGTGTGATGGAATGTGACAGTGAAAACCATCATGTGTGATGGACATGTGACCAGTGAAAACACATCCTGTGTGAAGGGAAGTGACAGTGAAAACACATCCTGGTGTGATGGAATTATGACAGTGAAACACCATCCTGTGTGATGGATATGACAGTGAAACACCAACCTGTGTGAAGGATGTGAAGTGAAACACCATCCTGTGTGATGGAATGTGACAGTGGAAACAACATACTGTGTGATGGAATGTGACAGTGAAACACCATCCTGTGTGATGGATGTGACCGTGAAACACATCCTGTGTGATGGAATGTGACAGGAAAACCATCTGTTGTGATGGAATGTGACAGTGAAAACCCATCCTGTGTGATGATATGACAGTGTAACACCATCCTGTGTGATGGAATTATGACGTGAATCAACCTCCTGTGTGATGGAATATGACAGTGAAACTCAATCCTTTGTGATGGAATATGACAGTGAAACACCATCCTGTTTGATGGAATTAAGACAGTGAAACACCATCCTGTGTGATGGATGTGGACAGTGAAACAACCATCCTGTGTGATGGATGTGACAGTTTGAAACACCATCCTGTGTGATGGAATGAGACTGTGAAACCACCATCCTGTGTGTTTGGAATGTGACCGTGAAAACCATCCTGTGTGATGGAATGTGACAGTGAAACACCATCCTGTGTGAGGAAATGTGACAGTGGAAAACACAATCCTGGTGTGCTGGATTGTGACAGTGAGACACCATCCTGTGTGATGGAATGTGCAGGGAAACACCATCCTGTGTGATGGAATATGACAGTGAAAACCACCATCTGTGTGATGGAATGTGCAGTGAAACACCATCCTGTGTGATGGATATGACGTGAACACCTCCGTGTGATGGAAATGTGACTGTGAAAACACCATACTGTGTGATGGAATATGACAGTGAAACACCATCCTGTGTGAGGATTTGACGTGAAACACCATCCTGGTGTGATGGAATTGTGACAGTGATCAACACCATACTGTGTGATGGAATATGACAGTGAAACAACCTTCTGTGTGATGGAATGTGCCAGTTGAAAACACCATCCTGCTGTGTGGGATGTTGACAGTGAGACACATCCTGTGTGATGGATGTGACAGTGAGACACCATCCTGTGTGATGGAATGTGACAGTGGAAACTCCATCATGTTGATGGAATGTGACAGTGAAACACCTTCCTGTGTGATGAATGAGACAGTGGAAACACCATCCTGTGTGATGGATGTGACAGTGAAACACATCCTGTGTGATGGAATGTGCAGTGAAAAACCATCCTGGGTGATGGAATGTGACAGTTGAAAACACCATCCTGTGTGATGGAATGTGGAACAGTTTAACACCATCCTGTGTGATGGAATGTGACAGTGAAAAACCATCCTGTGTGATGGATGTGCAGTGAAAACACCATCCTGTGTGATGGAATGTGTGACAGTGATGAAACACCTTCTGGTGAAGGAATGAGACAGTGAAAAACACCCATCCATGTGTTGCTGGAATGTGACAGTGATAAACACCATCTTGTGTGATGGAATGTGACAGTGATAAACATCCTGTGTGATGGAAGGTGACAAGTGAAACCATCCTGTGTGTGGAATGTGACAGTAAACACCATCCTGTGTGATGGAATGTGACAGTGAAAACACCATCCTGTGTGATGGAATGTGACAGTGAAAACCATCCTGTGTGATTGATGTGACAGTGAAAACACCAATCCTGTGTGATGAATATGACAGTGATACACCATCCTGGGTGATGGAATGTGACAGTGAAACACCATCCTGTCTTGTGATGGAATATGGACGTGGAAACACCATCCTGTGTGATGGAATGTGACAAGTGTGAAACACCTTCCTGTGTGATGGGAATATGACAGTGGAAACACCATCCTGTGTTGATGGAATGTGACAGTGAAACACCATCCGTGTGATGGAATATGACAGTGAAACACATCCCGTGTGATGGATTATGGACAGTGTATGAAACACATCTGTTGTGATGGAATATGGACAGTGAAACCACCATCCCCTGTGTGATGGAATATGACAGTGAAACACCATCTGTGTGATGGAATGTGACAGTGAAAAACACCATCCTGTGTGTGAATGGGAATGTGACAGTGAAAACACCATCCTGTGAGATGCATGTGACAGTGAAACACCATCCTGTGTGATGGATGTGACAGTGAAACACCATCCTGTGTGATGGAATGTGACAGTTTGAAACACATCTGTGTGATTGAATGTGACAGTGAAACACCATCTTGTGAGGAAATATGACAGTTGAACACCATCCTGTGTGATGGATTGTTGAAGTGAAACACCATCCGGTGTGATGGAATGTGACAGTGAAACACATCTGTGTGATGGATGTGACAGTGAAACACCATCCTGTGTGAGGAAATGATTTTTTTATGACAGTGAAACCCATCTGTGTGATGGAATGTGGACAGTGAAACACATCCTGCTGTGATGGAATGTGACAGTGAAACACCATCCTGTTGATGGAATTGACAGTGAAACACATCTGTGTGATGGAATGTGACAGGAAACACCATCCTGTGTGTGATGATGAATGTGACTGTAGTGAAACACCATCCTGTGTGATGGATTGTGACAGTGAAAAAAAACACCATCTGTGTGATGGAATGTGACAGTGAAACACTCCTGGGAGATGGATGTGACAGTGAAACACCATCCTGTGGGATTGGAATGTGACAGTGAAACACCATCCTGTGTGATGGATGTGGAACAGTGAAACCATCCTGTGTGATGGAATGTGGACAGTGAAACACCCATCCTGTGTGATGGAATGTGAGTCAGTGAAACACCATCCTGTGTGATGGAATGTGACAGTTGAAAACACCATCCTGTGTGATGGAATGTGACAGTGAAACACCATCTGGTGATGGAATGTGACAGTGAAAACACCATCCTGTGTGATGGAATGTGACAGTGAACACACCATCTGTGTGATGGAATGTGACAGTGAAACACATCCTGTGTGATGGAATGTGACAGTGTGAAACACATCTGTGTGATGGATGGACCAGTGAAACACATCCTGTGTGATGGAATGTGACAGTGAAACACCCATCCTGTGTGATGGAATATTGACAGTGAAACAACATCCTGTGTGATGGATGTGACAGTGAAACCCCATCCTGGGATGGAATAATGAACAGTGAAACCATCCTGTGTGATGGAATATGACAGTGAAACACATCTGTGTGATGGAATATGACAGTGAATCACCATCCTGTGTGATGGAATATGACCAGTGAAACACCATCCTGTGTGATGGAATATGGACAGTGAATCACCATCCTGTGTGATGGAATATGACAGTTGATACACCCTCCTGTGTGATGGATATGACAGTGAAACACCATCCTGTGTGACTGGAATATGACAGTGAAACACCATCCTGTGTGATGGAATATGACAGTGTAACACATCCTGTGTGTTGGAATATGACAGTGAAAATCACCATCCTGTGTGATGGAATATGACAGTGAAACACCATCCTGATTGATGGGAATATGACCGTGAACCACCATCAGATGTTGATGGAATGTGACAGTGAAACACCATCCTGTGTGATGGAATATGACAGTGAAAACACATCCTGTGTGTGGAATATGACAGTGAAAAACCATCCTGTGAGATGGAAATATGACAGTGAAACACATCCTGTGTGATGGGAATATGACAGTTGAAGCACCATCTGGGTGTGGAATATGACAGTGAAACACCAATCCTGTGTGATGGAATCGACAGTGAAAACTCCCATCATGTGTGATGGAATATGACAGTGTAACACCATCCCTGGTGTGATGGAATATGACAGTGAAACCACCATCCCTGTGTGATGGAATATGACGTGAAACACCATCTGTGTGCTGGAATACGCAGTGAACGCACCAATCCTCTGTGATGGAATATGGCAGTGAACACCATCCGTTGTGATGGAATATGACAGTGAAACACATTCCTGTGTGATGGAATATGGACAGTGAAATACCATCCTGTGTGATGGAATATGGACAGTGAAACACCATCCTGTGTGATGGAATATGACAGTGAAACCCATAACACCTGTGTGATGGAATATGACAGTTGAAAAACCATTCCTGTGTGATGGAATACGACAGTGAAACACCATCTGTGTGATGACTACGACAGTGAAACACCATCCTGTGTGATGGAATACGACAGTGTTGAAAACACCATTCCTGTGTGATGGAATACGACAGTGGAAACCCATCCTGTGTGTGGAATACGACAGTGAAAACAACCATCCTGTGTGATGGAATACGACAGTGCAAACACCAGCTGTGTTATGGAATACGACAGTGAACACCATCCTGTGTGATGGAATATGACAGTGAAACACATCCTGTGGGATGGAATTACGACAAGTGAACACCATCCTGTGTGATGAATCCGACAGTGAAACACCATCCTGTGTGATGGAATTATGACAGTGAAACACCATCCTGTGTTTGATGGAATATGACAGTGAAACACCCTCCGTGTGATGGAATATGACAGTGAAACCCATACCGTTGTGATGGAATATGACAGTGAAACACCATCCCGTGTGATGGAATATGACAGTGAAACACCATCTGTGTATGGAATATGACAGTGAAAACCCCATCCCGTGTGATGGAATATGACAGTGAAACACCATCCCGTGTGATGGAATATGACAGTGAAACACCATCCTGTGTGATGGAATATGACAGTGAAACACCATCCTGTGTGATGGAATATGACAGTGAAACACCACCGTTTTGAGGGAAAATACGACAGTGAAACACCATCCGTGTGATGGAATATGACAGTGAAACACCATCCCGTGTGATGGAATATGACAGTGAAACACCACCCTGTGTGAGGGAATATGACAGTGAAACACCATCCTGTGTGATGGAATATGACAGTGAAACACCATCCTGTGTGATGGAATATGACAGTATATCTCACCCCTTTATTTAGAGATCTCTCACCCTTCCTCCAACATTTCCCCTCATCCATCTTCCCTTAAAACAAACCAGATGTAATTCCAATACAAATAATTCATTCTCGTTAATGTAATGATTTTAAAGAGATACCAGGGGAAGTAGGCCTAAGGAAATAATGTGGTTTTCAGGACGGAGGGTCGAGTCTACACGACGACTCCTCCATACTAACCCTTGACCTTGTTTCTTACAATTCTGTTTTGACATCGTCTCTTTTTTTTCAGGTGCGTGTTGTGGGTGACGTAAGGTAAGAGCAAGTGGAGGATGGCTTGAGTAAGGTACAAGCAGCAGGTGGGTGGCTTGGGTAAGGTAATAGCAGCAGGTGGGTGGCTTGGGTAAGGTAATAGCAGCAGGTGGGTGGCTTGGGTAAGGTAATAGCAGCAGGTGGGTGGCTTGGGTAAGGTAATAGCAGCAGGTGGGTGGCTTGGGTAAGGTAATAGCAGGTGGGTGGCTTGGGTAAGGTAATAGCAGCAGGTGGGTGGCTTGGGTAAGGTAATAGCAGGTGGGTGGCTTGGGTAAGGTAATAGCAGCAGGTGGGTGGCTTGGGTAAGGTAATAGCAGCAGGTGGGTGGCTTGGGTAAGGTAATAGCAGCAGGTGGGTGGCTTGGGTAAGGTAATAGCAGCAGGTGGGTGGCTTGGGTAAGGTAATAGCAGCAGGTGGGTCGCTTGGGTAAGGTAATAGCAGCAGGTGGGTGGCTTGGGTAAGGGATGTCTTGATGCCCTTTCTTTAGTCTTAGGGTGGTTGAAAAGTGGTACACGAGGGCAGTTTGGGGGGTCAGCGTCCCCGCTACCCGGTCCCAGACCAGACCTACAAGTTGACGGCCTTATCAACCAGGTTGTTGTTAGCCACGCGCAGTACGTACGCATCAAAGCGTGGGTAATTAAGAATCAGCTTGAACTAACGTTCCTTCTGGAAGTCAACCAGGGATCCGTTGCTTATTTCCCTTTATGTGTGAAGGGAAGCTGTTGTAGAGTCTTGGTACCTTTACACTTATTGACTAGCATATTAGTGTACTCATTTCACCACTAATTTTCACTGTGTGTATTTTGCACCATCTGTCGAGCCTCTTGATAACGATTTCGATGTGTACGTTTATAACCAATCACGCGAAAAAAAAATTGATGTACCTTTATCGCTTACTTTCCGAGGAGTACATATCAAGGGACTTAGTTGCTTGACTGAATTTATGCGAGCAACATCTTACCAGAAGATATCAGAAACACTGCTGGAACAAGTGTTGAAGCCTTCAAGAGGAAACTAGACTAGTATCTTCACCAGGCGCCAGATCAACCAGGCTGTGATGGATATGTGGGGCAGTGGGCCTCCAGCAGCAACAGCCTGGTTGACCAGGCAAGCACCAGACGAACCTGGCCCATGGCCGGGCTCAGAGAATAGATATACTCTCGAAATTCTTCAAAGGTATATCAAAGATATCAAAGGTGTGTATTTCCCACACCTCTCATTTTGCCTACCTTCAAATAGGCTGTTAGCGTACACCAATATTCCTGTCTAGAGAGTAAAGGTGATTTCAGGAGACTTCTCGCGGTCTTGGCATCTCTTGAAGTTTCTAGTTATTCAACCTATAATTCTCCTTGCACTTGTGATTATCTCAGTAGTACCAGTTACCAGTAACCAGTTACCAGTAGATGACTCACTACCAACCGTCTGTGTGAATCACTGTTATTCATGCTGCTGCTGACCATAGCATGTTTTCAAAGACCGCTCACCCGTAGGCACTGGTGGGTCAGTCTAAGATAAGGAGCAGAGAGAGGCAGGTCGGCTGTTGGCGCTTCCCATACTCCGTTATATAATTATACGTACAAACCAGCCTACGTGAGTATTTTTACCCCATCCACGTAATCGAACCCACATGACAATTAGACTTATCCTTAAATGTGAGAGCTTTTAGCATTGTCACTCCCACGTCTCTCACATTAATTTTTCGGTGTATCGAGAAGTGAGTTTTATATTACATTCCAGTTTTTAATTCGTAAAATTTTTCCACAGTATAATACCAGATGTTTATCCCCATTGAATATTAAGTTGTTTTCTGTGGCCTTTTGGTTGACCTACTTTATATCAGCTTAGAGATCTTGCTGTGACCTCGGTGGATGCTGCTCTTGTACACACTTGAAGACAGATTCTTACAAATTAAGATGGGGATAAGCTCAGTGTATAGTTTTAAGTGTAGGGGAGGACTGGACCAGGGACTGAGGTAGGGGCTGGACCAGGTTCTGAGGTAGGGGCTGGACCAGGTTCTGAGGTAGGGGCTGGACCAGGTTCTGAGGTAGGGGCTGGACCAGGTTCTGAGGTAGGGGCTGGACCAGGTTCTGAGGTAGGGGCTGGACCAGGTTCTGAGGTACGGGCTGGACCAGGGACTGGGGTACGGGCTGGACCAGGTTCTCAGGTACGGGCTGGACCAGGTTGAGGTAGGGGCTGGACCAGGTTCTGAGGTACGGGCTGGACCAGGTTCTGAGGTAGGGGCTGGTCCAGGTTCTGAGGTACGGGCTGGACCAGGTTCTGAGGTACGGGCTGGACCAGGTTCTGAGGTAGGGGCTGGACCAGGTTCTGAGGTAGGGGCTGGACCAGGGGCTGAGATACGGGCTGGACCAGGTTCTGAGGTAGGGGCTGGACCAGGGGCTGAGGTACGGGCTGGACCAGGGACTGGGGTACGGGCTGGACCAGGTTCTGAGGTAGGGGCTGGACCAGGTTCTGAGGTACGGGCTGGACCAGGTTCTGAGGTACGGACTGGACCAGGGGCTGAGGTACGGG